>JAMPIV010010808.1:197500-801243 GCA_024509875.1 Oreohelix idahoensis | reverse complement strand
ATGACAACGAGATTTTGAATTGTGTACACTATGTTTTGTGACGCAGTTCTTATATTGTGACTGGGATAGGAGCGGAGTACTTTACTAGTTGGGTGAAGTCTCTAGAGGGTAATGTAGCAGTCCTCTCTGTAATCATTATTGCGACTGCTCTATAATAGTACCACAGTCGGACATGCTACATGAGTACTTAGGTATAGCACTCTATACAGGTGGTAGTATCTGACCGTGTAGTGAACACATTTATATGATTTATATTAGATATATACAAGAGGACAACACAACCGGGGAGTGATGGAGAGGAATATTTGTCTGGTAACTAGAGCATATGCATGTCAGATGAGAGTGAGTGAAGAGGGGAGAACAAGAGTAGGTGGATGGGGTTGGAAGTGTTGGTTGGGAAGGGTGGTAGGTTTGATTTGTATGTATTGAAAAACAACTATGGTGCATTAGGGGGGGTTGAGAGTTGGTGAGAGGGGGGTGATGAGATGGAGTGGGGGGGTGGGGTGGGGGGGGTGGGGGGTGGTGTGGGGGGTGGGGATAGGGAGAGAGGGGGGGGGGAAGGGTGATGGTGATAGATGTTGGAGAATGGGTGAGGGGAGGTGGGGTGGTTTGGGAAGTGTAGGTGTGGGAGTTGTGTAGTAAGGCTGGAGTTGCTATTTATATTAATATTGTTTTCGTTATTATTTCGCATTCTTTAGTTTTGTTTTGATTTGTTTGTATTTGTTAGCCTACTCTTGACTATAGTTTAGTTTCATACAACATTTTTTGTTTATACACTGTGGTGTCATGTATTTTGTTTAATTCTATCGCAGATATCGTCACATTTTTTGTGATATTTCATTAATTTCTGCTTTATTTTTAGTTGATTTCTGCGAACGTTTTTGTATTGTTGCTGATCTTTGTTATTGTTTACATTGTTATTGTTTACATTGTTTGCATTGTTTACATTTTCAATGTTTACATTCTGCATGTGTTTACATAGTCATTGTTTACAGTTATAGTAATTAGTTAATGGGCTATGCTAATGCACTGTTACTACTACACTGATGATAAATGAATGATGAATAGTGTCGTGCACTATTGAATGAGAAGTGCACTTATGATCAAGAATTGAGTGTTGATATTTCATATACAAGTTCTTTGATTGGAGACTTGTTTCCCACAGAGACTGGGATAATATAATGTGATGTGAATATACAAGTGCTTAATTAAGACTTGTTACACTTAGGTTTGAAATAAATTAGTTAATTATTTCAGGTTTTTGAACTCATATTATTACTCATCATGTCTACATTTGAGCACTTTATTGAGCAGGGTAAATTGCTTGGGAAGACTGGTGATAAGTTAGAAGAATTTGCAACTGCTCGATATGATAAAGCAATGGAAGCTGAACAAAAGAAACTGCAGATGCAGGTGGATGAAAAAAGATTCCAAATGGAAATGGAAAAACAAAAAAGGGAATCAGAAGCTGAGGAAAGAAAACTCCAGCTAGAGGCTGAAAATAAAAGACTTGAAAAAGAAGCTGAGAATAAAAGACTTGAAAAAAGAAGCTGAGAATAAAAGACTTGAAAAAGAAGCTGAGAATAAAAGACTTGAAAAAGAGGCTGAGAATAAAAGACTTGAGAAAGAAGCTGAAAGACTTCAAATAGAGGCTCAGGCTGAGGAAAGAAGATTACAGAGAGAGTCTGATGAGAGGAAAGAGAAAGCAAAAATGGAACATGAAGAAAAGGTCTTAGCTTTAGAGTTGGAAAAAAATTGAAATTGATGAACATGAGTAATGGTAATGATTCAAACAAGGGTTCATCTTCTGGTAAGGCTAATAATGATACTTTTAAGATTAAGTTACCAACTTTTAGTCCTTCCAGTGATGACATAATGTTCTATCTGGACAGATTTGAACAAGCATGTACAGCTCATAACATAGACAAAGCAAAATATGTTTATCAGTTATCAGGGATACTGACAGGTAAAGCTCTAAGTATATTAAATATGGTGGATGAACCTGACAAGAACAATTATGAGGTTGTCAGGGCCGCTTTGTTAAAGAAATATCAGCTTAACGAAGACGGCTATCGTCTACAATTTAAAAAAATGTTACCTGAAAATGGAGTTGAATTCTCCGAGTTTATTGCAAGAATACGCATTACTTTCTCACGATGGGTTGAACTATCTAAGACGGAAAAAACTTATGAAGGACTTATGGACTTAATACTTAGAGACAAAGTCATGTCGTCTGTCAATGAGTCTTTCCTTGCTTTCCTTCATGAACGTAAACCTAAAACAATAAAAGAAATGGAAGATTTCTGTTGCCAATATGTAACTGCGCACCCACACATAACCATGGGTAACTCTAAGGTGAAAGAAGGTTTACCAGTTGCTTCGGCAGCACCGTATGGTCAAAACTTTGCTCGTAGATCCCAACAAAATTTTGATAGAAAGGGCAGCGGTAATTTCTGTCAAAATCATGGAAATCAATTTCATGGTGATTCTTCTTCGAAGAATTGGAGACAACCTGATAGTACTCGTTACTATCACCCTAATAATTATAGGCATTTCAAAAGAGGATATGGTAATAGAGGTTATTCCTGCCGAAGACCTCAAAACCAAACAAATAGATGTTCGCATCAATGTGAACATGATAGTAATCGTGGAAACTGGAATTCGAATCATGATAACAATTACAATAGAGACAATAATAACTGCAGAGATAATAATAACTCTGATAACTTCAGAGGTAATAATAGTCGCGGTAGGTCTCAACACAAAAAAAAGAGATATCAGCAGGCTAATTCTGTACAACAGGAAACTGAGGGAGCCTGTAATCATGTTGTTGATAATAAAAACTTTGACGCTGTCACTGGTTCTGCTTTTGACTTTGAGAGAGCAAACAAATGCCCCCAATGCAGTACTTTATTCGAACCGGGTACCATAACTACTTTGAGTTGTGGTCACCCTCTTCCCGCTCTTCCTGCTGCTGTTGCGCATGACGGGAGGGGTTCTTTAATCCTACATAAGGGTCTTGTTAATGATACTCCGGTCTCACTACTTTTCGATTCCGGATGCACCACTATTGGTGTTAGACAATCGCTTGTAGATCCATCTTGTGCTACAGGAAAGGTTATTAAATGTGTCACATTTGGCGGCACTCTAGAAAAATATCCTACTGCTGTAATTCGCATTGCCACTCCTTTCTTTACTGGAGATGTGCATGCTTGTCTCTTACCTAATCCTATTGCGGACCTTATTATTGGTCGTATTCACGGAGTTAGGGAGTGTACCCCACAGCAGATTGCTGCTTGGGAAGATAATAACATGCAAGCTACAAATGCAGTGGTTACAAGAGCACAAGCTCTACAAACACCCGAAACTTCACTGAATAGTGATAATGAAGTTGATAGCCAAGATAGTCACTTAGTAATCACTCGTGACTCTTTCATAAAATTGCAAGAAGAAGATCCTTCTTTAAAAAAATTCTTCATTCTTGCGAAGAAAGGTGATCCGAATCAGGATACAAATAGAAAATCTTGGATTGCAATGAGAAACGGCGTACTTGTACGTATGGTACAAGATTCGACTACGTCGGCGCATTCGCAAATTCTTGTTCCCAAGAGCATGAGAGTGCAAATATTGCAACATGCTCATGACTCGCAATGTGCTGGACATATGGGTTTTGCCCGTACGAAGTCGAGAGTCCTTGCGGCTTTCTTTTGGCCTTTTGTCAACAAGGACATTCGTATTTACTGCCGATCATGCAAGGTATGTCAGGAGGTCAAATCTAGAGGACCACGACATGCTGCGCCTATCCAGGCTGCTGACATTCCTATTCGGCCGTTTCAGAAAATGGCCATAGATATTATTGGCCCTTTTAAGGTCAAGTCGGCCAGAGGACATCAGTTCATCCTTACATGTGTCGATATGTGCACACGTTGGCCAGAGGCTATCCCTCTTAAGAGCATATCTACTACAGATATCGCAGATGCTCTTTGGTTGATATTTTCTCGCTTGGGGTTCCCCAGAGAAATATTGTCAGACCATGGCACTCAACTCATATCGGACACTATGTCACAGGTAATGTCTACCTTACATATTGAACGATCTCTCAGTAGTATCTACCATCCTATGTCTAATGGGTTAGTTGAGCGTCTGAATAGAACGCTCAAGACTTTGCTTGGTAAGATAACTGAAGATCATCCTCAAGATTGGGACAGGGTTTTACCCGCGGCTCTCTTTGCCTATAGAGAAGTCCCTAATGAACACACAGGATTTTCTCCCTTCGAACTTGTCTTTGGCGCGCGTCCGCGCGGCCCTATGTCTTTATTACACGATCTCATCACTGCCGATGATATTAGCGATGAAACTCAATCCTCATATGAGTATGTCATTGCTCTTAGACAAAAGATCATTGAGGCATGTAAGCTAGCAACTGCTTCATCAGAAATTGCTAAAGAGAAGGCAAGGCAGTTTGCTAACAAGAATAGATGTCTACGACAACTTTGTCCAGGTGACAAAGCATTCGTCCTACTCCCCAGTAGGGAAAATAGACTTCTTATTGCATGGAAAGGTCCGTATGCAATAGTCTCTCGGATTTCCGATGTTGACTATGTGGTCGATATTGATGGAAAGCATAAAACTTTCCACATAAACATGCTTTCGGAATTTCACGAACGTCCGGACTATTTGCTGCCTATTTTCCAGGCAACGGATGATGCTCCTGCACCTCACGGTCATTATTCATCCCTGTCTGTCATACAGGATGAGGAATCTACCTTCTCTGATGTCAATCTTCCCCTTCCAGTGGTTCCATTACATTCCACGGAATCTTGGAAAAACGTTTCTGTTTCTCCTAATCTTTCTGGTGACGAACATCGACAAGTCTCGTCGATGTTACAAACATTTCAGGATGTTCTCACTGACATTCCTGGACACACAGATGTCATAGAACATGACATAATTCTTACCGACAATAATCCAATTAGGGTTAGGCCTTATCCTATCCCTATACACTTTCAGTCGCAAGTGGAAAAGGAATTGGATGAAATGATTCAATTAAATATAATTGAACCATCGACTTCACCATATTCTTCTTCCATGGTTATTGTCCGGAAGAAGGATAAGAACATACGAATTTGCGTTGATTATCGCAAATTGAATCAGGTCACAAAGTTCGATGCTGAACCGATGCCTTTGTTAGAAGATCTACTGATTAGACTTTCTAATTCTAGATTCTTCACTAAACTTGACTTGTCTAAAGGTTATTGGCAAGTGCCTTTAGCAGAGCATGCCAAACCTCTTACTGCTTTTTCTACACCTAGGGGTCTATTTCAATGGAATGTTATGCCTTTTGGTCTCATGAACGCCCCTGCCACTTTCGTTCGCATGATGCGTCGAATTCTGTCACATCGTTCGGATGTCATCGCATACTTAGATGACATCTGTCTCTTCAGTGATACCTGGGAAGATCACTATTTAGGGTTATATGACTTACTGTCCACTCTACGTGAGAATAATTTGACAGCAAAACCTTCTAAAGCTTTTGTTGGTTTTGGTGAAATCTCTTTCCTGGGTCATCGTGTTGGTCATGGTCTCTTGAAGACAGAAGACCACAATACTTCCAAAATACTGAACATCTCTGTTCCTAAAACGAAGAAACAAGTTAGGAGTCTCTTAGGTTTAATTCAATTTTATGGGAGATTTATTCCAAATTTATCTTCGATCATGGCACCTCTCTCAACATTGTTGAAGAAAGGTTCGCCTAATCTGGTCCGTTGGTCTGAAGAATGCCAATCTTCACTAGACCAAATCAAGAATATATTTTCTTCTCCTCCCATCTTAAGATTACCTACTCTTGATAGGACTTTTGTTCTTCGGAGTGATGCTTCATCCACTGGGATTGGAGCAGCACTGATGCAAGAATATGCAAATACTCTGCATCCTGTTATGTACATTTCTAGAAAACTAAATGCGGCAGAGAGGAACTACTCGGTTTTAGACCGTGAGTTGTTAGCGATGGTTTGGTCAATTCTAAAACTACAAAGATTCCTCCTGGGCGCACATTTCATTCTAGAGACTGATCAGAAAGCTCTTACAGCTATTCAGACTAAGAATTTGAAGAGTTCGAGATCCACTCGATATGCTATAGCTCTTCAACCTTTTCACTTCACGGTACGAGCTATCCGTGGTGCGGATAATGTGATGGCTGACATTTTGTCTAGATGCCCACATGACTCCAACTAATACTTCTGTCCTATATTTCCATATATTACAGAGTCATAACACACCTATATTACTACAATAGATTAGCACATCTGTACTCACTTTATATGTACACACACTATCGTGCTTTGTTATCATCTTCTTCTGTTCGTTTTTTAAGATGATAGAGGAAGACTGAGTGGTTAATATAAGGGCCGTTAGTTTACTAAACAGCCACAATTATTAATAATGTATTGTACCTTATGAAGCATATTAGTTATTAATTAGCATTATATTGCTTGTACTTTCTCAGAATGTCATTGATGAGCTGAGGACTTACCTTACTATTATCAAGCATGACGAGTTCTAGATTGTGTACTTACCCTCGGAATGCCAGAGGATATGTCCTGGATCGTCATGTAGTTTAACTTTACTATGTACTTATGTCATTACATGTCAAATAATGTACTATTTAAATTTTCCTATCAGATTTGTACATCCATTTTTAAAGACAATATTAGATTATGCTATTTATTGATGTCTATGGTAACTTGCATACGTATATTGTGTTTACATGCTAACGTGATGTGTGTTGGTGACACCTCCCCGATGTGAATATTTTTTGAGACATATTTATTTTTCTGTTGAGGTATATCCTCACCAGACACTCTATATTTAGCCTCATGTTAGGCAATTTAATTAATTATCAGCGCATAATTCGTGCGTTTTGAGCCGCTTATCGCATGCTCTTTGATATTTAAAAAAAAAAAAAAAATATGTTCCACATTTTTTTTTTTTTATCGGGAGGAGGTGGTGATATGTTGCGTGAGAAATTCTCGCAACATCGTTTTATTACAATATATATTTTATAACGCAAGGGCAACAACTGCTTGAAATTTATAGTCACTTTTCTCGGTAAGCAGTTGTCTCCTCGCGTTGGTATTGAATGCAGTTAAGTTTGCTATGCTAGGCCGTTTTCTCAGAAAACGGTTGGCAACCTGTTGGGTTATCCTTTTAAGGTAATCATTCTTACGCTGGTTCGTAGTAAAGGTCCTTGCGTCTTAAGTTCTGAGCTGTGGTCATTTTGCGCTGGACTGCGCATGACTGGTCTTGCTTCTTGGTCGATCGATTTCCGCCCACCAGTCAGTGAGTGAGCGATTTTGAATAGCTAGAAAGATGCCTCGCTGAGAGGGGATCTCCGCTATTTTTTTGTTCTGTCAGGAATGTGAAGTCCTCTTAATGGATATTTCGTTTATTCGAGATAATACCTCTAGTGTATTTCCACATGCCGGGAGGCGTAATATTTCTGTGTATTTCCTGAAGGCAAGGTAAATTAACTTTTCATTAACTCTATCGATTTTTGGTCGTGAGCGATTTTTGATTCATAGCCTGTCTTCGAAAGGCGTCGTCACGAGATGTTTTTTCCCAGCTCACATGTCGCTGTATTGTACTGCATCGGTTGATGCATGTCCCAAGGACCATTACTTGCTACTTTGTTACATGAACTAGGTTTGGAAAACCTTTGTTATCTAGAGGATATTTTTGAGGACATTATTTATACTTCGGCAGACGTGCCTGTCTTGCTGAAGTCAGATTAAGGAGAGTGAACTGATCTCATACATCTGGTTATCTTCTGGCTAAGATAGAAAGGGATGGAGAATTTTCCCGACTACATTACAGCCTTATAATGTATTGACATGCCTGTGAATCACCTTTATTATGATGCTGTCTACCGTCCATTGCTATACTGACATTGTTGCTGTGATAATGACTGTCTGATGTACCTACATATTCGCGTATACATTTTGTCACTGTGGCGTCCACAATAAATGATACAGAAAAACGTCACTAGCTGTTACAAGCATCATTGACTTTATACGTCGTGAGTTAACTGACGTCTTTGTATGGATTGCCCTGTTTTTTGTATGATCATTGTTTGACTGTACATCATCTACACACTTCACAAAACCAGACCACGGGCACCATCACTCACCTCATGGTGCACGCGTCATTTGGCGGCCAATTACTCAATCATAATATAAATTGGGCGTCATCATTTGGTGGCCATAAGCTGGTTTGATCTGGTACCAGCAAACACGGGGTCCCTTACCCACTTCATTTTCAACAAGAATTCATCAGCATCCTTCAAGAAATTAACATTCTTCAAGACAGTCAACATCTTCAAAATTTTCAAAGTACTCGGCGTTGCCCGGTAAATGTCAAAATTGCAATTTTTTGACTGAAACAGAAATTTGACAGTACCCGGCGTTGTTACATGTTGCCGGATAACTCGGACTGCTGTTTTCTTTTACGCAAGTCAAGCAAGTTGCTGCTGTCAAGGTTCCAGTGCTGTCGTTTTTTTGTGAAGGTCAAGTGCCGGTTGAAACGGGTTGTTTTCTGAAGAAGGCCAAGTACCGATTTCCATCAACTTACTTTTGGATTAGAAGGTCAAGTGCCGAAACAACTCAACATACAGTATTTCAGAAGCTCAAGTACCATCGTGTTAGCAGTGGAAGCAGTTCAGATGTGCCATCATCGTTGGAGCTTCGCTCTTTAGGACGTTGATTGACATCCGTTTTTTCTGCTGTTCTACGATTGGAAGCCTATAAGTTAAGTGGCCTGTTTGTACGTAAACTGTGCCCTTATACTTCTGCTGAGTCTTCTGTGTATCATCTCATTCTATTGTTATATGTTATTCGTATATTTATATGTTTATATTTCAGCGGGTTCTCGGTTGGGTGGTGTCTCCCTTAGATCATGCCACGTCATAGAGGTCGTCTATTGTGAGCGTTTTCTGTAGGGTGAGCAAATTTCCGATACTGGAATTTGCTAAGCGACTTCTGTTGCTATTTATGTTAGTTGTGATGACATGTATTAATATTGTTTTCGTTATTATTTCGCATTCTTTAGTTTTGTTTTGATTTGTTTGTATTTGTTAGCCTACTCTTGACTATAGTTTAGTTTCATACAACATTTTTGTTTATACACTGTGGTGTCATGTATTTTGTTTAATTCTATCGCAGATATCGTCACATTTTTTGTGATATTTCATTAATTTCTGCTTTATTTTTAGTTGATTTCTGCGAACGTTTTTGTATTGTTGCTGATCTTTGTTATTGTTTACATTGTTATTGTTTACATTGTTTGCATTGTTTACATTTTCAATGTTTACATTCTGCATGTGTTTACATAGTCATTGTTTACAGTTATAGTAATTAGTTAATGGGCTATGCTAATGCACTGTTACTACTACACTGATGATAAATGAATGATGAATAGTGTCGTGCACTATTGAATGAGAAGTGCACTTATGATCAAGAATTGAGTGTTGATATTTCATATACAAGTTCTTTGATTGGAGACTTGTTTCCCACAGAGACTGGGATAATATAATGTGATGTGAATATACAAGTGTTTAATTAAGACTTGTTACACTTAGGTTTGAAATAAATTAGTTAATTATTTCAGGTTTTTGAACTCATATTATTACTCATCATGTCTACATTTGAGCACTTTATTGAGCAGGGTAAATTGCTTGGGAAGACTGGTGATAAGTTAGAAGAATTTGCAACTGCTCGATATGATAAAGCAATGGAAGCTGAACAAAAGAAACTGCAGATGCAGGTGGATGAAAAAAGATTCCAAATGGAAATGGAAAAACAAAAAAGGGAATCAGAAGCTGAGGAAAGAAAACTCCAGCTAGAAGCTGAAAGATTTCAAAAAGACTTGAAAAAGAAGCTGAAAATAAAAGACTTGAAAAAGAAGCTGAGAATAAAAGACTTGAAAAAGAAGCTGAGAATAAAAGACTTGAAAAAGAGGCTGAGAATAAAAGACTTGAGAAAGAAGCTGAAAGACTTCAAATAGAGGCTCAGGCTGAGGAAAGAAGATTACAGAGAGAGTCTGATGAGAGGAAAGAGAAAGCAAAAATGGAACATGAAGAAAAGGTCTTAGCTTTAGAGTTGGAAAAATTGAAATTGATGAACATGAGTAATGGTAATGATTCAAACAAGGGTTCATCTTCTGGTAAGGCTAATAATGATACTTTTAAGATTAAGTTACCAACATTTAGTCCTTCCAGTGATGACATAATGTTCTATCTGGACAGATTTGAACAAGCATGTACAGCTCATAACATAGACAAAGCAAAATATGTTTATCAGTTATCAGGGATACTGACAGGTAAAGCTCTAAGTATATTAAATATGGTGGATGAACCTGACAAGAACAATTATGAGGTTGTCAGGGCCGCTTTGTTAAAGAAATATCAGCTTAACGAAGACGGCTATCGTCTACAATTTAAAAACATGGTACCTGAAAATGGAGTTGAATTCTCCGAGTTTATTGCAAGAATACGCATTACTTTCTCACGATGGGTTGAACTATCTAAGACGGAAAAAACTTATGAAGGACTTATGGACTTAATACTTAGAGACAAAGTCATGTCGTCTGTCAATGAGTCTTTCCTTGCTTTCCTTCATGAACGTAAACCTAAAACAATAAAAGAAATGGAAGATTTCTGTTGCCAATATGTAACTGCGCACCCACACATAACCATGGGTAACTCTAAGGTGAAAGAAGGTTTACCAGTTGCTTCGGCAGCACCGTATGGTCAAAACTTTGCTCGTAGATCCCAACAAAATTTTGATAGAAAGGGCAGCGGTAATTTCTGTCAAAATCATGGAAATCAATTTCATGGTGATTCTTCTTCGAAGAATTGGAGACAACCTGATAGTACTCGTTACTATCACCCTAATAATTATAGGCATTTCAAAAGAGGATATGGTAATAGAGGTTATTCCTGCCGAAGACCTCAAAACCAAACAAATAGATGTTCGCATCAATGTGAACATGATAGTAATCGTGGAAACTGGAATTCGAATCATGATAACAATTACAATAGAGACAATAATAACTGCAGAGATAATAATAACTCTGATAACTTCAGAGGTAATAATAGTCGCGGTAGGTCTCAACACAAAAAAAAAAGAGATATCAGCAGGCTAATTCTGTACAACAGGAAACTGAGGGAGCCTGTAATCATGTTGTTGATAATAAAAACTTTGACGCTGTCACTGGTTCTGCTTTTGACTTTGAGAGAGCAAACAAATGCCCCCAATGCAGTACTTTATTCGAACCGGGTACCATAACTACTTTGAGTTGTGGTCACCCTCTTCCCGCTCTTCCTGCTGCTGTTGCGCATGACGGGAGGGGTTCTTTAATCCTACATAAGGGTCTTGTTAATGATACTCCGGTCTCACTACTTTTCGATTCCGGATGCACCACTATTGGTGTTAGACAATCGCTTGTAGATCCATCTTGTGCTACAGGAAAGGTTATTAAATGTGTCACATTTGGCGGCACTCTAGAAAAATATCCTACTGCTGTAATTCGCATTGCCACTCCTTTCTTTACTGGAGATGTGCATGCTTGTCTCTTACCTAATCCTATTGCGGACCTTATTATTGGTCGTATTCACGGAGTTAGGGAGTGTACCCCACAGCAGATTGCTGCTTGGGAAGATAATAACATGCAAGCTACAAATGCAGTGGTTACAAGAGCACAAGCTCTACAAACACCCGAAACTTCACTGAATAGTGATAATGAAGTTGATAGCCAAGATAGTCACTTAGTAATCACTCGTGACTCTTTCATAAAATTGCAAGAAGAAGATCCTTCTTTAAAAAAATTCTTCATTCTTGCGAAGAAAGGTGATCCGAATCAGGATACAAATAGAAAATCTTGGATTGCAATGAGAAACGGCGTACTTGTACGTATGGTACAAGATTCGACTACGTCGGCGCATTCGCAAATTCTTGTTCCCAAGAGCATGAGAGTGCAAATATTGCAACATGCTCATGACTCGCAATGTGCTGGACATATGGGTTTTGCCCGTACGAAGTCGAGAGTCCTTGCGGCTTTCTTTTGGCCTTTTGTCAACAAGGACATTCGTATTTACTGCCGATCATGCAAGGTATGTCAGGAGGTCAAATCTAGAGGACCACGACATGCTGCGCCTATCCAGGCTGCTGACATTCCTATTCGGCCGTTTCAGAAAATGGCCATAGATATTATTGGCCCTTTTAAGGTCAAGTCGGCCAGAGGACATCAGTTCATCCTTACATGTGTCGATATGTGCACACGTTGGCCAGAGGCTATCCCTCTTAAGAGCATATCTACTACAGATATCGCAGATGCTCTTTGGTTGATATTTTCTCGCTTGGGGTTCCCCAGAGAAATATTGTCAGACCATGGCACTCAACTCATATCGACACTATGTCACAGGTAATGTCTACCTTACATATTGAACGATCTCTCAGTAGTATCTACCATCCTATGTCTAATGGGTTAGTTGAGCGTCTGAATAGAACGCTCAAGACTTTGCTTGGTAAGATAACTGAAGATCATCCTCAAGATTGGGACAGGGTTTTACCCGCGGCTCTCTTTGCCTATAGAGAAGTCCCTAATGAACACACAGGATTTTCTCCCTTCGAACTTGTCTTTGGCGCGCGTCCGCGCGGCCCTATGTCTTTATTACACGATCTCATCACTGCCGATGATATTAGCGATGAAACTCAATCCTCATATGAGTATGTCATTGCTCTTAGACAAAAGATCATTGAGGCATGTAAGCTAGCAACTGCTTCATCAGAAATTGCTAAAGAGAAGGCAAGGCAGTTTGCTAACAAGAATAGATGTCTACGACAACTTTGTCCAGGTGACAAAGCATTCGTCCTACTCCCCAGTAGGGAAAATAGACTTCTTATTGCATGGAAAGGTCCGTATGCAATAGTCTCTCGGATTTCCGATGTTGACTATGTGGTCGATATTGATGGAAAGCATAAAACTTTCCACATAAACATGCTTTCGGAATTTCACGAACGTCCGGACTATTTGCTGCCTATTTTCCAGGCAACGGATGATGCTCCTGCACCTCACGGTCATTATTCATCCCTGTCTGTCATACAGGATGAGGAATCTACCTTCTCTGATGTCAATCTTCCCCTTCCAGTGGTTCCATTACATTCCACGGAATCTTGGAAAAACGTTTCTGTTTCTCCTAATCTTTCTGGTGACGAACATCGACAAGTCTCGTCGATGTTACAAACATTTCAGGATGTTCTCACTGACATTCCTGGACACACAGATGTCATAGAACATGACATAATTCTTACCGACAATAATCCAATTAGGGTTAGGCCTTATCCTATCCCTATACACTTTCAGTCGCAAGTGGAAAAGGAATTGGATGAAATGATTCAATTAAATATAATTGAACCATCGACTTCACCATATTCTTCTTCCATGGTTATTGTCCGGAAGAAGGATAAGAACATACGAATTTGCGTTGATTATCGCAAATTGAATCAGGTCACAAAGTTCGATGCTGAACCGATGCCTTTGTTAGAAGATCTACTGATTAGACTTTCTAATTCTAGATTCTTCACTAAACTTGACTTGTCTAAAGGTTATTGGCAAGTGCCTTTAGCAGAGCATGCCAAACCTCTTACTGCTTTTTCTACACCTAGGGGTCTATTTCAATGGAATGTTATGCCTTTTGGTCTCATGAACGCCCCTGCCACTTTCGTTCGCATGATGCGTCGAATTCTGTCACATCGTTCGGATGTCATCGCATACTTAGATGACATCTGTCTCTTCAGTGATACCTGGGAAGATCACTATTTAGGGTTATATGACTTACTGTCCACTCTACGTGAGAATAATTTGACAGCAAAACCTTCTAAAGCTTTTGTTGGTTTTGGTGAAATCTCTTTCCTGGGTCATCGTGTTGGTCATGGTCTCTTGAAGACAGAAGACCACAATACTTCCAAAATACTGAACATCTCTGTTCCTAAAACGAAGAAACAAGTTAGGAGTCTCTTAGGTTTAATTCAATTTTATGGGAGATTTATTCCAAATTTATCTTCGATCATGGCACCTCTCTCAACATTGTTGAAGAAAGGTTCGCCTAATCTGGTCCGTTGGTCTGAAGAATGCCAATCTTCACTAGACCAAATCAAGAATATATTTTCTTCTCTCCCATCTTAAGATTACCTACTCTTGATAGGACTTTTGTTCTTCGGAGTGATGCTTCATCCACTGGGATTGGAGCAGCACTGATGCAAGAATATGCAAATACTCTGCATCCTGTTATGTACATTTCTAGAAAACTAAATGCGGCAGAGAGGAACTACTCGGTTTTAGACCGTGAGTTGTTAGCGATGGTTTGGTCAATTCTAAAACTACAAAGATTCCTCCTGGGCGCACATTTCATTCTAGAGACTGATCAGAAAGCTCTTACAGCTATTCAGACTAAGAATTTGAAGAGTTCGAGATCCACTCGATATGCTATAGCTCTTCAACCTTTTCACTTCACGGTACGAGCTATCCGTGGTGCGGATAATGTGATGGCTGACATTTTGTCTAGATGCCCACATGACTCCAACTAATACTTCTGTCCTATATTTCCATATATTACAGAGTCATAACACACCTATATTACTACAATAGATTAGCACATCTGTACTCACTTTATATGTACACACTATCGTGCTTTGTTATCATCTTCTTCTGTTCGTTTTTTAAGATGATAGAGGAAGACTGAGTGGTTAATATAAGGGCCGTTAGTTTACTAAACAGCCACAATTATTAATAATGTATTGTACCTTATGAAGCATATTAGTTATTAATTAGCATTATATTGCTTGTACTTTCTCAGAATGTCATTGATGAGCTGAGGACTTACCTTACTATTATCAAGCATGACGAGTTCTAGATTGTGTACTTACCCTCGGAATGCCAGAGGATATGTCCTGGATCGTCATGTAGTTTAACTTTACTATGTACTTATGTCATTACATGTCAAATAATGTACTATTTAAATTTTCCTATCAGATTTGTACATCCATTTTTAAAGACAATATTAGATTATGCTATTTATTGATGTCTATGGTAACTTGCATACGTATATTGTGTTTACATGCTAACGTGATGTGTGTTGGTGACACCTCCCCGATGTGAATATTTTTTGAGACATATTTATTTTTCTGTTGAGGTATATCCTCACCAGACACTCTATATTTAGCCTCATGTTAGGCAATTTAATTAATTATCAGCGCATAATTCGTGCGTTTTGAGCCGCTTATCGCATGCTCTTTGATATTTAAAAAAAAAAAAAATGTTCCACATTTTTTTTTTATCGGGAGGAGGTGGTGATATGTTGCGTGAGAAATTCTCGCAACATCGTTTTATTACAATATATATTTTATAACGCAAGGGCAACAACTGCTTGAAATTTATAGTCACTTTTCTCGGTAAGCAGTTGTCTCCTCGCGTTGGTATTGAATGCAGTTAAGTTTGCTATGCTAGGCCGTTTTCTCAGAAAACGGTTGGCAACCTGTTGGGTTATCCTTTTAAGGTAATCATTCTTACGCTGGTTCGTAGTAAAGGTCCTTGCGTCTTAAGTTCTGAGCTGTGGTCATTTTGCGCTGGACTGCGCATGACTGGTCTTGCTTCTTGGTCGATCGATTTCCGCCCACCAGTCAGTGAGCGATTTTGAATAGCTAGAAAGATGCCTCGCTGAGAGGGGATCTCCGCTATTTTTTTGTTCTGTCAGGAATGTGAAGTCCTCTTAATGGATATTTCGTTTATTCGAGATAATACCTCTAGTGTATTTCCACATGCCGGGAGGCGTAATATTTCTGTGTATTTCCTGAAGGCAAGGTAAATTAACTTTTCATTAACTCTATCGATTTTTGGTCGTGAGCGATTTTTGATTCATAGCCTGTCTTCGAAAGGCGTCGTCACGAGATGTTTTCCCAGCTCACATGTCGCTGTATTGTACTGCATCGGTTGATGCATGTCCCAAGGACCATTACTTGCTACTTTGTTACATGAACTAGGTTTGGAAAACCTTTGTTATCTAGAGGATATTTTTGAGGACATTATTTATACTTCGGCAGACGTGCCTGTCTTGCTGAAGTCAGATTAAGGAGAGTGAACTGATCTCATACATCTGGTTATCTTCTGGCTAAGATAGAAAGGGATGGAGAATTTTCCCGACTACATTACAGCCTTATAATGTATTGACATGCCTGTGAATCACCTTTATTATGATGCTGTCTACCGTCCATTGCTATACTGACATTGTTGCTGTGATAATGACTGTCTGATGTACCTACATATTCGCGTATACATTTTGTCACTGTGGCGTCCACAATAAATGATACAGAAAAACGTCACTAGCTGTTACAAGCATCATTGACTTTATACGTCGTGAGTTAACTGACGTCTTTGTATGGATTGCCCTGTTTTTTGTATGATCATTGTTTGACTGTACATCATCTACACACTTCACAAAACCAGACCACGGGCACCATCACTCACCTCATGGTGCACGCGTCATTTGGCGGCCAATTACTCAATCATAATATAAATTGGGCGTCATCATTTGGTGGCCATAAGCTGGTTTGATCTGGTACCAGCAAACACGGGGTCCCTTACCCACTTCATTTTCAACAAGAATTCATCAGCATCCTTCAAGAAATTAACATTCTTCAAGACAGTCAACATCTTCAAAATTTTCAAAGTACTCGGCGTTGCCCGGTAAATGTCAAAATTGCAATTTTTGACTGAAACAGAAATTTGACAGTACCCGGCGTTGTTACATGTTGCCGGATAACTCGGACTGCTGTTTTCTTTTTACGCAAGTCAAGCAAGTTGCTGCTGTCAAGGTTCCAGTGCTGTCGTTTTTTGTGAAGGTCAAGTGCCGGTTGAAACGGGTTGTTTTCTGAAGAAGGCCAAGTACCGATTTCCATCAACTTACTTTTGGATAAGAGGGTCAAGTGCCGAAACAACTCAACATACAGTATTTCAGAAGCTCTAGTACCATCGTGTTAGCAGTGGAAGCAGTTCAGATGTGCCATCATCGTTGGAGCTTCGCTCTTTAGGACGTTGATTGACATCCGTTTTTTTCTGCTGTTCTACGATTGGAAGCCTATAAGTTAAGTGGCCTGTTTGTACGTAAACTGTGCCCTTATACTTCTGCTGAGTCTTCTGTGTATCATCTCATTCTATTGTTATATGTTATTTGTATATTTATATGTTTATATTTCAGCGGGTTCTCGGTTGGGTGGTGTCTCCCTTAGATCATGCCACGTCATAGAGGTCGTCTATTGTGAGCGTTTTCTGTAGGGTGAGCAAATTTCCGATACTGGAATTTGCTAAGCGACTTCTGTTGCTATTTATGTTAGTTGTGATGACATGTATTAATATTGTTTTCGTTATTATTTCGCATTCTTTAGTTTTGTTTTGATTTGTTTGTATTTGTTAGCCTACTCTTGACTATAGTTTAGTTTCATACAACATTTTTGTTTATACACTGTGGTGTCATGTATTTTGTTTAATTCTATCGCAGATATCGTCACATTTTTTGTGATATTTCATTAATTTCTGCTTTATTTTTAGTTGATTTCTGCGAACGTTTTTGTATTGTTGCTGATCTTTGTTATTGTTTACATTGTTATTGTTTACATTGTTTGCATTGTTTACATTTTCAATGTTTACATTCTGCATGTGTTTACATAGTCATTGTTTACAGTTATAGTAATTAGTTAATGGGCTATGCTAATGCACTGTTACTACTACACTGATGATAAATGAATGATGAATAGTGTCGTGCACTATTGAATGAGAAGTGCACTTATGATCAAGAATTGAGTGTTGATATTTCATATACAAGTTCTTTGATTGGAGACTTGTTTCCCACAGAGACTGGGATAATATAATGTGATGTGAATATACAAGTGCTTAATTAAGACTTGTTACACTTAGGTTTGAAATAAATTAGTTAATTATTTCAGGTTTTTGAACTCATATTATTACTCATCATGTCTACATTTGAGCACTTTATTGAGCAGGGTAAATTGCTTGGGAAGACTGGTGATAAGTTAGAAGAATTTGCAACTGCTCGATATGATAAAGCAATGGAAGCTGAACAAAAGAAACTGCAGATGCAGGTGGATGAAAAAAGATTCCAAATGGAAATGGAAAAACAAAAAAGGGAATCAGAAGCTGAGGAAAGAAAACTCCAGCTAGAGGCTGAAAATAAAAGACTTGAAAAAGAAGCTGAAAATAAAAGACTTGAAAAAGAAGCTGAGAATAAAAGACTTGAAAAAGAAGCTGAGAATAAAAGACTTGAAAAAGAAGCTGAGAATAAAAGACTTGAAAAAGAGGCTGAGAATAAAAGACTTGAGAAAGAAGCTGAAAGACTTCAAATAGAGGCTCAGGCTGAGGAAAGAAGATTACAGAGAGAGTCTGATGAGAGGAAAGAGAAAGCAAAAATGGAACATGAAGAAAAGGTCTTAGCTTTAGAGTTGGAAAAATTGAAATTGATGAACATGAGTAATGGTAATGATTCAAACAAGGGTTCATCTTCTGGTAAGGCTAATAATGATACTTTTAAGATTAAGTTACCAACATTTAGTCCTTCCAGTGATGACATAATGTTCTATCTGGACAGATTTGAACAAGCATGTACAGCTCATAACATAGACAAAGCAAAATATGTTTATCAGTTATCAGGGATACTGACAGGTAAAGCTCTAAGTATATTAAATATGGTGGATGAACCTGACAAGAACAATTATGAGGTTGTCAGGGCCGCTTTGTTAAAGAAATATCAGCTTAACGAAGACGGCTATCGTCTACAATTTAAAAACATGTTACCTGAAAATGGAGTTGAATTCTCCGAGTTTATTGCAAGAATACGCATTACTTTCTCACGATGGGTTGAACTATCTAAGACGGAAAAAACTTATGAAGGACTTATGGACTTAATACTTAGAGACAAAGTCATGTCGTCTGTCAATGAGTCTTTCCTTGCTTTCCTTCATGAACGTAAACCTAAAACAATAAAAGAAATGGAAGATTTCTGTTGCCAATATGTAACTGCGCACCCACACATAACCATGGGTAACTCTAAGGTGAAAGAAGGTTTACCAGTTGCTTCGGCAGCACCGTATGGTCAAAACTTTGCTCGTAGATCCCAACAAAATTTTGATAGAAAGGGCAGCGGTAATTTCTGTCAAAATCATGGAAATCAATTTCATGGTGATTCTTCTTCGAAGAATTGGAGACAACCTGATAGTACTCGTTACTATCACCCTAATAATTATAGGCATTTCAAAAGAGGATATGGTAATAGAGGTTATTCCTGCCGAAGACCTCAAAACCAAACAAATAGATGTTCGCATCAATGTGAACATGATAGTAATCGTGGAAACTGGAATTCGAATCATGATAACAATTACAATAGAGACAATAATAACTGCAGAGATAATAATAACTCTGATAACTTCAGAGGTAATAATAGTCGCGGTAGGTCTCAACACAAAAAAAAGAGATATCAGCAGGCTAATTCTGTACAACAGGAAACTGAGGGAGCCTGTAATCATGTTGTTGATAATAAAAACTTTGACGCTGTCACTGGTTCTGCTTTTGACTTTGAGAGAGCAAACAAATGCCCCCAATGCAGTACTTTATTCGAACCGGGTACCATAACTACTTTGAGTTGTGGTCACCCTCTTCCCGCTCTTCCTGCTGCTGTTGCGCATGACGGGAGGGGTTCTTTAATCCTACATAAGGGTCTTGTTAATGATACTCCGGTCTCACTACTTTTCGATTCCGGATGCACCACTATTGGTGTTAGACAATCGCTTGTAGATCCATCTTGTGCTACAGGAAAGGTTATTAAATGTGTCACATTTGGCGGCACTCTAGAAAAATATCCTACTGCTGTAATTCGCATTGCCACTCCTTTCTTTACTGGAGATGTGCATGCTTGTCTCTTACCTAATCCTATTGCGGACCTTATTATTGGTCGTATTCACGGAGTTAGGGAGTGTACCCCACAGCAGATTGCTGCTTGGGAAGATAATAACATGCAAGCTACAAATGCAGTGGTTACAAGAGCACAAGCTCTACAAACACCCGAAACTTCACTGAATAGTGATAATGAAGTTGATAGCCAAGATAGTCACTTAGTAATCACTCGTGACTCTTTCATAAAATTGCAAGAAGAAGATCCTTCTTTAAAAAAATTCTTCATTCTTGCGAAGAAAGGTGATCCGAATCAGGATACAAATAGAAAATCTTGGATTGCAATGAGAAACGGCGTACTTGTACGTATGGTACAAGATTCGACTACGTCGGCGCATTCGCAAATTCTTGTTCCCAAGAGCATGAGAGTGCAAATATTGCAACATGCTCATGACTCGCAATGTGCTGGACATATGGGTTTTGCCCGTACGAAGTCGAGAGTCCTTGCGGCTTTCTTTTGGCCTTTTGTCAACAAGGACATTCGTATTTACTGCCGATCATGCAAGGTATGTCAGGAGGTCAAATCTAGAGGACCACGACATGCTGCGCCTATCCAGGCTGCTGACATTCCTATTCGGCCGTTTCAGAAAATGGCCATAGATATTATTGGCCCTTTTAAGGTCAAGTCGGCCAGAGGACATCAGTTCATCCTTACATGTGTCGATATGTGCACACGTTGGCCAGAGGCTATCCCTCTTAAGAGCATATCTACTACAGATATCGCAGATGCTCTTTGGTTGATATTTTCTCGCTTGGGGTTCCCCAGAGAAATATTGTCAGACCATGGCACTCAACTCATATCTGACACTATGTCACAGGTAATGTCTACCTTACATATTGAACGATCTCTCAGTAGTATCTACCATCCTATGTCTAATGGGTTAGTTGAGCGTCTGAATAGAACGCTCAAGACTTTGCTTGGTAAGATAACTGAAGATCATCCTCAAGATTGGGACAGGGTTTTACCCGCGGCTCTCTTTGCCTATAGAGAAGTCCCTAATGAACACACAGGATTTTCTCCCTTCGAACTTGTCTTTGGCGCGCGTCCGCGCGGCCCTATGTCTTTATTACACGATCTCATCACTGCCGATGATATTAGCGATGAAACTCAATCCTCATATGAGTATGTCATTGCTCTTAGACAAAAGATCATTGAGGCATGTAAGCTAGCAACTGCTTCATCAGAAATTGCTAAAGAGAAGGCAAGGCAGTTTGCTAACAAGAATAGATGTCTACGACAACTTTGTCCAGGTGACAAAGCATTCGTCCTACTCCCCAGTAGGGAAAATAGACTTCTTATTGCATGGAAAGGTCCGTATGCAATAGTCTCTCGGATTTCCGATGTTGACTATGTGGTCGATATTGATGGAAAGCATAAAACTTTCCACATAAACATGCTTTCGGAATTTCACGAACGTCCGGACTATTTGCTGCCTATTTTCCAGGCAACGGATGATGCTCCTGCACCTCACGGTCATTATTCATCCCTGTCTGTCATACAGGATGAGGAATCTACCTTCTCTGATGTCAATCTTCCCCTTCCAGTGGTTCCATTACATTCCACGGAATCTTGGAAAAACGTTTCTGTTTCTCCTAATCTTTCTGGTGACGAACATCGACAAGTCTCGTCGATGTTACAAACATTTCAGGATGTTCTCACTGACATTCCTGGACACACAGATGTCATAGAACATGACATAATTCTTACCGACAATAATCCAATTAGGGTTAGGCCTTATCCTATCCCTATACACTTTCAGTCGCAAGTGGAAAAGGAATTGGATGAAATGATTCAATTAAATATAATTGAACCATCGACTTCACCATATTCTTCTTCCATGGTTATTGTCCGGAAGAAGGATAAGAACATACGAATTTGCGTTGATTATCGCAAATTGAATCAGGTCACAAAGTTCGATGCTGAACCGATGCCTTTGTTAGAAGATCTACTGATTAGACTTTCTAATTCTAGATTCTTCACTAAACTTGACTTGTCTAAAGGTTATTGGCAAGTGCCTTTAGCAGAGCATGCCAAACCTCTTACTGCTTTTTCTACACCTAGGGGTCTATTTCAATGGAATGTTATGCCTTTTGGTCTCATGAACGCCCCTGCCACTTTCGTTCGCATGATGCGTCGAATTCTGTCACATCGTTCGGATGTCATCGCATACTTAGATGACATCTGTCTCTTCAGTGATACCTGGGAAGATCACTATTTAGGGTTATATGACTTACTGTCCACTCTACGTGAGAATAATTTGACAGCAAAACCTTCTAAAGCTTTTGTTGGTTTTGGTGAAATCTCTTTCCTGGGTCATCGTGTTGGTCATGGTCTCTTGAAGACAGAAGACCACAATACTTCCAAAATACTGAACATCTCTGTTCCTAAAACGAAGAAACAAGTTAGGAGTCTCTTAGGTTTAATTCAATTTTATGGGAGATTTATTCCAAATTTATCTTCGATCATGGCACCTCTCTCAACATTGTTGAAGAAAGGTTCGCCTAATCTGGTCCGTTGGTCTGAAGAATGCCAATCTTCACTAGACCAAATCAAGAATATATTTTCTTCTCCTCCCATCTTAAGATTACCTACTCTTGATAGGACTTTTGTTCTTCGGAGTGATGCTTCATCCACTGGGATTGGAGCAGCACTGATGCAAGAATATGCAAATACTCTGCATCCTGTTATGTACATTTCTAGAAAACTAAATGCGGCAGAGAGGAACTACTCGGTTTTAGACCGTGAGTTGTTAGCGATGGTTTGGTCAATTCTAAAACTACAAAGATTCCTCCTGGGCGCACATTTCATTCTAGAGACTGATCAGAAAGCTCTTACAGCTATTCAGACTAAGAATTTGAAGAGTTCGAGATCCACTCGATATGCTATAGCTCTTCAACCTTTTCACTTCACGGTACGAGCTATCCGTGGTGCGGATAATGTGATGGCTGACATTTTGTCTAGATGCCCACATGACTCCAACTAATACTTCTGTCCTATATTTCCATATATTACAGAGTCATAACACACCTATATTACTACAATAGATTAGCACATCTGTACTCACTTTATATGTACACACTATCGTGCTTTGTTATCATCTTCTTCTGTTCGTTTTTTAAGATGATAGAGGAAGACTGAGTGGTTAATATAAGGGCCGTTAGTTTACTAAACAGCCACAATTATTAATAATGTATTGTACCTTATGAAGCATATTAGTTATTAATTAGCATTATATTGCTTGTACTTTCTCAGAATGTCATTGATGAGCTGAGGACTTACCTTACTATTATCAAGCATGACGAGTTCTAGATTGTGTACTTACCCTCGGAATGCCAGAGGATATGTCCTGGATCGTCATGTAGTTTAACTTTACTATGTACTTATGTCATTACATGTCAAATAATGTACTATTTAAATTTTCCTATCAGATTTGTACATCCATTTTTAAAGACAATATTAGATTATGCTATTTATTGATGTCTATGGTAACTTGCATACGTATATTGTGTTTACATGCTAACGTGATGTGTGTTGGTGACACCTCCCCGATGTGAATATTTTTTGAGACATATTTATTTTTCTGTTGAGGTATATCCTCACCAGACACTCTATATTTAGCCTCATGTTAGGCAATTTAATTAATTATCAGCGCATAATTCGTGCGTTTTGAGCCGCTTATCGCATGCTCTTTGATATTTAAAAAAAAAAAAAAATATGTTCCACATTTTTTTTTTTTTATCGGGAGGAGGTGGTGATATGTTGCGTGAGAAATTCTCGCAACATCGTTTTATTACAATATATATTTTATAACGCAAGGGCAACAACTGCTTGAAATTTATAGTCACTTTTCTCGGTAAGCAGTTGTCTCCTCGCGTTGGTATTGAATGCAGTTAAGTTTGCTATGCTAGGCCGTTTTCTCAGAAAACGGTTGGCAACCTGTTGGGTTATCCTTTTAAGGTAATCATTCTTACGCTGGTTCGTAGTAAAGGTCCTTGCGTCTTAAGTTCTGAGCTGTGGTCATTTTGCGCTGGACTGCGCATGACTGGTCTTGCTTCTTGGTCGATCGATTTCCGCCCACCAGTCAGTGAGCGATTTTGAATAGCTAGAAAGATGCCTCGCTGAGAGGGGATCTCCGCTATTTTTTTGTTCTGTCAGGAATGTGAAGTCCTCTTAATGGATATTTCGTTTATTCGAGATAATACCTCTAGTGTATTTCCACATGCCGGGAGGCGTAATATTTCTGTGTATTTCCTGAAGGCAAGGTAAATTAACTTTTCATTAACTCTATCGATTTTTGGTCGTGAGCGATTTTTGATTCATAGCCTGTCTTCGAAAGGCGTCGTCACGAGATGTTTTTTCCAGCTCACATGTCGCTGTATTGTACTGCATCGGTTGATGCATGTCCCAAGGACCATTACTTGCTACTTTGTTACATGAACTAGGTTTGGAAAACCTTTGTTATCTAGAGGATATTTTTGAGGACATTATTTATACTTCGGCAGACGTGCCTGTCTTGCTGAAGTCAGATTAAGGAGAGTGAACTGATCTCATACATCTGGTTATCTTCTGGCTAAGATAGAAAGGGATGGAGAATTTTCCCGACTACATTACAGCCTTATAATGTATTGACATGCCTGTGAATCACCTTTATTATGATGCTGTCTACCGTCCATTGCTATACTGACATTGTTGCTGTGATAATGACTGTCTGATGTACCTACATATTCGCGTATACATTTTGTCACTGTGGCGTCCACAATAAATGATACAGAAAAACGTCACTAGCTGTTACAAGCATCATTGACTTTATACGTCGTGAGTTAACTGACGTCTTTGTATGGATTGCCCTGTTTTTGTATGATCATTGTTTGACTGTACATCATCTACACACTTCACAAAACCAGACCACGGGCACCATCACTCACCTCACACAACCTCATATTATTGACAACATGCACAACCTCATATTATTGACAACATGCACAACCTCATATTATTGACAACCTGCACAACCTCATATTATTGACAACATGCACAACCTCATATTATTGACAACATGCACAACCTCATATTATTCGACAACATGCACAACCTCATATTATTGACAACATGCACAACCTCATATTATTGACAACATGCACAACCTCATATTATTGACAACATGCACAACCTCATATTATTGACAACATGCACAACCTCATATTATTTGACAACATGCACAACCTCATATTATTGACAACATGCACAACCTCATATTATTGACAACCTGCACAACCTCATATTATTGACAACATGCACAACCTCATATTATTTGACAACATGCACAACCTCATATTATTGACAACATGCACAACCTCATATTATTCGACAACATGCACAACCTCATATTATTGACAACATGCACAACCTCATATTATTTGACAACATGCACAACCTCATATTATTCGACAACATGCACAACCTCATATTATTTGACAACATGCACAACCTCATATTATTGACAACATGCACAACCTCATATTATTTGACGACATGCACAACCTCATATTATTGACAACATGAACAACCTCATATTATTCGACAACATGCACAACCTCATATTATTGACAACATGCACAACCTCATATTATTCGACAACATGCACAACCTCATATTATTTGACAACATGCACAACCTCATATTATTGACAACATGAACAACCTCATATTATTCGACAACATGCACAACCTCATATTATTGACAACATGCACAACCTCATATTATTCGACAACATGTTCAACCTCATGTTATTGACAACATGCACAACCTCATATTATTGACAACATGCACAACCTCATATTATTGACAACATGCACAACCTCATATTATTGACAACATGCACAACCTCATATTATTGACAACATGCACAACCTCATATTATTGACAACCTGCACAACCTCATATTATTGACAACATGCACAACCTCATATTATTTGACAACATGCACAACCTCATATTATTCGACAACATGCACAACCTCATATTATTGACAACCTGCACAACCTCATATTATTGACAACATGCACAACCTCATATTATTGACAACCTGCACAACCTCATATTATTGACAACCTGCACAACCTCATATTATTGACAACATGCACAACCTCATATTATTGACAACATGCACAACCTCATATTATTGACAACATGCACAACCTCATATTATTGACAACATGCACAACCTCATATTATTGACAACATGCACAACCTCATATTATTCGACAATGTGCACAACCTCATATTATTGACAACCTGCACAACCTCATATTATTGACAACATGCACAACCTCATATTATTGACAACATGCACAACCTCATATTATTCGACAATATGAACAACCTCATATTATTGACAACATGCACAACCTCATATTATTGACAACATACACAACCTCATATTATTCGACAACCTGCACAACCTCATATTATTTGATAACATGCACAACCTCACATTATTGACAACGTGCACAACCTCATATTATTCGACAACATGCACAACCTCATATTATTGACAACATGCACAACCTCATATTATTGACAACATGCACAACCTCATATTATTGACAACATGCACAACCTCATATTATTCGACAATATGAACAACCTCATATTATTGACAACATGCACAACCTCATATTATTGACAACCTGCACAACCTCATATTATTGACAACATGCACAACCTCATATTATTGACCACATGCACAACCTCATATTATTGACAACATGACAACCTCATATTATTGACAACATGCACAACCTCATATTATTGACAACATGCACAACCTCATATTATTCGACAATGTGCACAACCTCATATTATTGACAACCTGCACCTCATATTATTGACAACATGCACAACCTCATATTATTGACAACATGCACAACCTCATATTATTGACAACATGCACAACCTCATATTATTGACAACATGCACAACCTCATATTATTCGACAACATGCACAACCTCATATTATTGACAACATGCACAACCTCATATTATTGACAACATGCACAACCTCATATTATTTGACAACATGCACAACCTCATATTATTCGACAACCTACGGAATGCCTGAGGAAGAAGTGGTCCTATTCATCTTTGTCCACTCATGGACACCCCCCCCCCCCCCCCCTTAGAACTACACGAGACATAAAAAGGTAAAGGTAGCCTCACAGCAGATGCTGCCGTATGGGTGGTCAAGTGTTAGAGCCTTCACTATTATAGGTGAGGTGACCAGTTCCCTTCCTCGCTGCCTTTGCCGCCCTAACTCAAGAGCAGAGTCAGGTACCAATTTACAGCTGGGTAGACTAGGGCGTGACGCCACCACACGATACATAGTGGAGGGAATTGAAGATAGGAATCAGGATGGCAGAAAGTTAAGGACAGAAACGAGGTTGGATACCATGGACAATTGTGATTGAAAACCAAAAATTCCAAAAGAAGCCAAAAGGCAGAAAAAATAATAAGCAAGCTTAGTCCTGTCAACAACAATACACATTTGTTATTCCGCTCTACTAATTCACTGTTGTTTCAAATTGGACATTTTTGTAAATAACAAGCAAACAAAGAAACCTATCAGCTCAACCAAAACCATGTAACGAATCAACCACTTAATTCAGCTAAAAGGTTCCATAGCCAACACTGCTGTTGGGGAGAGAAGTGTTAAAGACTTCCCTAAGTTAGGTCCACCTTTATGACGTGGCGTGGCTAGTTCCCTTCCTAGCTGCCTTCGCCTTCGCTAACTCAAGAGCAGAATCAGGTACCCGTTTACAACTGGGTAGACTGGAGCCTTACGCTACCAGTTTTCATTCCGGAACCCGATAACCTAATCGCGAGAAGCAAGAGCTCTAACCATTCTACCAATTGGTCGCTCATTCATGAAGGTACATTTACCAAACAAAAGACAAAAACTGGCATCTAAACAATCTCATCTATTAAGCCTACTTGTGTCCATTAAAAGAAGTTACTAACCGAAACACTAAATCACACACATACACAACTCATTCTTCAGATCCGCCACTACCTCGACCAATGCATACAATAAGCAGGCATTATGCACTCTGACACATCTCAACTAATATTAATAATTCATGAAGTATCAGGTGTCCATAGCGTGTGGCCGATTTAAAAAAATGAATGATACAATTATGAAATGGTTACGTGAAGGACAGACACTTAGTGTCGAAAAGGTCGACACTGCAAGCACAGAGCAGGGCTCTGGGACTGACTCAGGGGTCAAGTATCAACACAACCAGCTGTCTTCCTATTCACACACCAGAGCCAGGGTGCCTCTAAATCCCAGCATCTGGATGTCCCCAACTCTGATATACAGGATTCGAGGTGCCTGAAATCCTCCTATCCTGATGGTACCCTCTCATTACACTGGTTGAGGATTACCACGTCCCTTTCCACCTACGAGTAATAAAAAAAAAAAAAAGGTAAAGGAACCCGTTACACGCCCATTTAGGCATATTGGGAATATGGTGTTAGGCCCATATTATCTTGACCGTCGGCACACGAGGGGTGATGTGGTCGGCATCACGCCGGCCGCCTTAACCTTCCCAGAGTAGCTCTGGTACCCATTTGGGGCTGGGTCGACCCAGGAGCCGTTTGTGGCCTAAAAATTTTTCCGCCTCATCTGGGGATCGAACCATAGACCACTGCGCTAGGAAGCCAGTGCACTAACCACTATGCTACCGCGGCTCCTACGAGTAATAGCAATGATAATATTAGTTGTAATAATAATAAAAATAGTAATACTATTTAAGAAAAATAAGATAAAGAAAATAAATTGTCAAAAACGTTTTAATACTTAATAAACAAAAACATATACACCATGAACTAAAATAAACAATAATTTAAAAACTAAACAAAAACGAAAACCACAACTAAATTAATTATTAGCTAATGAAAAACAATAAAGTAATACAAATAAGTAAGTAAACAACAAATTCTAATATAAATTGTCATCAACAACAGCAATCAATGGTACATAACAATATAAATTCGAATATATAGCAAAATTGAAATTAAAATTACACCACATGCACTAACAATAACCGACCATCAGGTTGAGCATTGCATCAGCTGATTTGCATTTGCATTTGCCCATCCACCATCATATCATCTGATGCCAGTCCGCTGTACTCTCATTTCGTTTAAAAAAAAAACAAAAAACTAACTACAAGGCATATTAGTTACCTGGGATCTTCACATACGTGTTCAAGATAAACAAATTAACAACGTCGGCTGAGTTCTGGACATTCAGCAGAATCACAGTTACGCGCTCTGCTTCTCCAGGTCACCTTGTCCCAGTGTGACAACAGCTCAGGACTAAGATGCTCTGTGTTTGCTTAACATTGCGGATAGGACCAGATTATGGACAGTACTGTAGACAGGTTCCAAGGCAGGGCAATGGAGACCCGAAACAGTAAAATGTTCTAAAATATTTTTTAAAATCCTTTATCTCATATGATGATGGTACTGATGATGTGGTATCATAGCCCCCCCCCCCCCACACTGAACGTACTTGTAAATACCAGCATACATACGAATATACGCTTTACATATTCATAATCATAACTCCTCAACTCTCAAGGAAGCAAGGGCGTTTACAGACGAGCGTTTCTTGCTGCGCGTTTCTCGCGCGTGACGAATGAAAGAGTCTCAACAAATGTCTGCAAGATCCTCCTGTCCGCGCCATCCGCTCAAGATCTTTTCATGTCTTCTTATCCCATTCATTTGTCTCCAGTTCTTTTCTCCATGTGCGCGTGTGTGTGTGTGTATTTTGGTCTTCCTCTATATCTCTTGCAATAAGGATTCCAGAATAAAGACTGCCATGTAATGCTCTCATCGGGTCTCTCAATATGTGGTCCTATCTAGAGCTGACTGACCCTATCGATTTTTCTGGGTTTTGCTAGAGTCTCCTGATGACGCGCACTTTCTTATAAGCAAATAATTATTGACTGCCAAATTTTATGTTTTATCCTTCTTGTTCTTTTAGAATTTTTATGTTGTTATTATTTGTTTACGTATTTCGGCGCCTCTCCCATGTCGTCGCCCGGTGCGGCGGCACCGCCCAAGAGCCTGCTATGATTATATACATCGCCAGCCGCTTCTTCCCATCTTGTATTTCTCTGGCACCTGCCTGGTTCTTATCAGTCCTACATTTGTAATCATGTTATACTATTCCCCTTCTATTCTATACAAGCACACATTTATGAACGAATGTAACCTCTTGGTTGTTGTATTTACGACATACTTACAAGCACCCATATTACATGCCAGAAAAGTACTTTCAGGCGGACTGCGCATGTATGCGGAAGAGGAAATTGTTTGCAGCTTGGTATAAAGCGGCTGTTGTTTGAATTACAGACTTTAATCATTTCTAGAAGTGGCAGATGGAGTGATCGTAAAATGTTTTACACCTATAAATCATGTTTATCACGATTATGGGATTCAGGACCCGCTCGTTAATACCCTTTGCTAATGTCGAACACATACCGACAAAGAGTAGGCTTCCGGCCGTCAGCAGGAGCTGCATTAAAATCGGAGAGTTATGATACAGAAAACGGGCAATGAATACCAGAGGGCAAAGAATGTCAATGACGCAATAAAATATTAACTTGAAATATAATTTAACAGTTGGACTAAAGTGTTGGAACTAGCAGCAGGTATAATGTCTTCACGACACGGCACAGCATCAAAACCCCGGGTAGTTTTGTAGCCTCCGGGGGGTCTCCGAGAGGACAAATAAAAAATTATTCTCTAAAGCAACTCGTAAAAAGCAACTAATATGAGGTGTAAGGGGTTAGAGACCTCTTAATCTAAAACAAACTACTACAGAAACCACTAATGCTTGAGAGTGTGTTGTAATGTAGACTTCCTGCGAGGGAGTCAGCCGCAGTTGTGGCACAGGACACGAAAAAAATGAGATGAATGAATGCGTTTAAAAAGGTGAGAGAGAGAGAGAGAGAGAGAGAGAGAGAGAGAGAGAGAGAGAGAGAGAGAGAGAGAGAGAGAGAATAAGTAAAATGGCGGAGGTGAAACATCTGTGTGAACGTGAAAAACGTAACAGAGGTACTTAAATTAGCATAAGAGCATATGAAAACTAATTTTACACTTAAAGAGCTAAAAGATGCACTAAGGAAATTTAAAACAATGAATCTGCAGGAAATTATCGAATCACAAATGGAATAATTAAAACACATTAGAACACAACGAAAACTAATGGAAATAATAAATATAAGCTACTTAGAAGTGTGACTTAATTTGTGCGCTCTCTTCTCCTCTCCGGCAGTATTGAACTACATTTGTTGTGCGTACTGAATTATGTGCATTATTCCATTGTTAGCACATTATTTTTCCCTACTGTCATTGTTCACGTTTCACGCTTCGATGCATGACAGGGCCAAACAAGCGTATTGCCTATCCCTGAGAGATTAATTGACTCACTAAACGTGATAAAACCACATTGACTCCAGGTAAATGGGAGCATGAAGTGTTTGCTTAAGATTGCATAATCACTTTCGACTCGATAGCAGGGTTAGGTGATTATAGATAAACGCAATCACTGAAGACATTTTGAAGAGTGAGCAGGAAGTGTGATATAAGTCAACTTTGACAACATTTTTCGGATGTAGCAACTCCATATACGGAAAATGACTGTTTGAAATTTTCAAACGCCTGAGGCATACAGAATATTACATGAGGACAAATTGTCATAACGTGTACTTTGAGTGTATTGGCTGGCATTTGAGGCGCGAATAAACAATTGCTTTGATTGGGAGTTTTGTCTAAAAAGCCCAGGTGGAAGCGTGGGCCGAGAACCTAAGATATAACGTAGAAAAAGTTTGACATAAGTACTGCATTCCAGAAATCGTCAACGTAGACTGCTCGGACCTTGTCACAGAAAAGAATAGAGTTGGATTCTCAATTTATAGGACCGGACAACAAGTATTAAGAGCATCTCTGTACATCAGTAGAAAACTCGCCAATATTAATACAGAACCAGGAATTCTATAGGACCACTCACAAGTCACAGAGGGATTCTGAAATAGAAATACAAGTGGATTGACATAAGTCTTGGGCCTGACCATGAAGGACATCTCACAGAGAGCTGAAATTTTGTATAGTGTTTATTCCTTATCAATATAGCCACCGTCTGAATTGACACACTTCTCTGCTTGACCTTGAAAAGACCTTGGGAGTAGAACACCCTATGTTTCAAACTTAACCAGTCATCACATGCCAGTATAACCTCTTCATCGCTGTCAAAATGATTTCCTATTAGCTGTTTTTTAAGATTTGGGAATAGAAAAAAAGTCTGATGGAGCCAAATATGGTGGGTGTGGAAGAATTTCAATATTCAAATCGTTGGCTGCTAGCCAACCGCCTTCGAACCGCCTGATAGCTTGTAACCACAAGTAGTCATGTACCACGAACATTTTTAGACAAAATAGAAAAGAAATTCATCTGCTAAGTACATTTGTGGGCTGCCAATTATCAGGCGCATTCTCGCTGCCCACCCACCAATGTTAATCTCTCAGAAGAATTAAATTCCCGAGCACACAGTGTAAGCTCAGGGAAGATGAATAAAATTCACCCTATTCCTCTGGGTATTAACTGGGAAAATGTGTCTGGACATCGCGAATAATGAGTTGCCTTAGTTACAATTAACAAAGTGCATATATCTCACAAAATATTACACTTTAGGCACATGTGATGTAATCATCAGTCATCACTGCTCCATTCGGAGTCTGGGGTCGCCTATGCTGTCGATTTTCCGCACGACTAGCCAGAAGAAATCACCAGCGCTTGCTGTAGTGGTTTATGAATATACTAGTTTCATATGTTGAGGTTGCCAGCCTCATATATAACCACTTAGCAAAAAAAAAACACGTCAAATTTACATTTGTAATATAATTGTTACACTTACCCCAAAGGTTTGGGAATACACAATCTCCTCGCGCAGGGTAGCCGGACACGAGCAATTAAGTTATATGCTCTCGAACCACTTGGTCTGGAAATTTTGAATCCCTTTTTGGACGGGTGAATCCGCGAACGCTTGGTCTGGGAAAGTTTCTCTTATGACGGATGATCCAATTCCTAGGTTTTCAGTCTTCATATTTTAAGTCCTGGTCCCTTAAGTTTTTCAGTCTCTGTATTTATCAAGGCGGGCTTACTTTTTACGGTTTTAAGTTTCCCAAATACTTCGATCTGTCACTTATAATATAGAAATTCTAAGTCCGATGTCTCTCTGGCATCTGGTAGTCGCTGATATGACGTGCGCTGCAGTCTCTCTGTTCTGTGTCTCTGATTTCACTTTATGTGCAGTTCTCAGTTTACATCACAGATGGTGCTTCCGTCGGATGTTCCGATAGGATCCATAGTTTATTCCGGCTTCTTACTTTAATCCAGTCGTAAGCTCTTTAGCACTGGGTTGGGGTATCTAATTTCAAAATATCCCCCACGTGTTTTAAAATATTAAATTTAATATTCCAATGCGTGACCTCTTTCAAATCATGCGGTAATATTTCCGCCTACTCACAACAACATGTGACCATGTTTGCATGGCGTAATGTCTTCCGCCAAGATGTCTACCCAGACAGATTATCTGTAACAATCACAAGGGATTATCTCATTTAAAAAAAAAACGATAAACGCGTCTACCCTCTGTGTAATCTGCCAGACAAACCGTCGGCAACCTAGACAGACAATCTTGGGTTCTTTTCATGTCGATCGGATGAGACCGTTTTGTCACCAGCTTTTCATCTGGGGTCAAATGTTGGACCGAAGCGTTTCAAAAGATGGTCAGACGGATAGAATAGATAAGCGTAGGACCAGTATAATTACCTGGTATTATTGCATTTACCTTGTGGAACGTAAACAATTCTGCGTTTAAAGCATATACGTCCGTAGTAGAGTAGACTGTTAGAGACTTCATTCTACTGAACCAACATAGAGAGTAAAAAGAATGAAAAGGCATGATTTATGCCAAATAAAAGCGATTGGTGAGAACAATGAAGAAAAAAAAATGATACTGCCGTAGGGCTGAAGGTGTGAGAGATCATACAAAAGAGCATGTTCAGACGTTCTGTGACAACCACTGTAGCTGGTCCCCATGCAGGAAGCAGCCACTAGTGTAACCGGGCTGGTTACAACATCAATGTAAGAATGTGTATGACCGGGTCAGTTGGCCAGTCAATTGTGTTGTGCGCAGGTAAATATTTTGACGAGAGCTAATCCTTTATACGTTTCTGTTCAAGTCGTTTACAGGCCTTCCGCCTGAGATGGAAATTCTTGACTGAAGTTATTTTTTCTTTCCAGGTCCGTTCTTACTCTTTTAGGTTTAGTGATAAGCAATATCGTATAATGGTTTTCAAATGATCCAACTGTAACACAGCAATGTAGAAAATTCAATCAGAGTTTATTAATGTCATTAGACAAGCACTGCAAATGTCACAATGATTGGTTGTTTATCCATAAGGAAAAATATATATATCCACAAGGAAAAAATATATATCGAACAGAATAAAATACAAACTTGTCTACTTAAAAACTTGTCAACTTAAAAACTTGTCAACTTAAAAACTTCTCTTGATAATCTCAAAGACGAAGTTCACCTAACATTATCTGTAAAATCCTCTAGCCTAATGAATCCTCTCTGATCGCCCACATCTCTACTTTAATATGCGGTTCCTTCCTTTTCCCGCCATTTTTCACACGACTCCGTCTTTTTTTCACACGTTACAATTATCTACATTTGCACACGTTTTCTCAGTTTTTCGACTTTTTCCACACGTCTCTCTCTCTCTCTCTCTCTCTCTCTCTCTCTCTCTCTCTCTCTCTCTCTCTCTCTCTCTCTCTCTCTCTAAACAATGGAAAAAAACCCCAAGAATTCACAACATTCATTTCACACTTTCCACGCATTCATTATTGTTCTATGAGACAGCTCCACAATGCCTCTCATCGTCGTGACTGCCATCTGAACCCAAAATCTATAATGCGTTTTGTGCAAAAACGCCTTATTTGCTTAACGTCTGTTATTCTTATTCTAACACGTATATAAATGGTAGTGTATGCCAAACGGTCACACAAGCAATGGTTTCTATGGCAATTAGTTTGACATGATGACGTCACCAGCTCCATGCACATCCTTATATAACCAGCTGCATTTTATTATGCTTTACTCTGTTTCACTTCCTGACGCCGGCGTCCAAAGTGTTCAACAAGCGAGTAATTCACTCTGGACAACCGAATATTTCGCAGTTCCGACAATTTTAGGCCAAAGTTTCTCAAGACGTGTGCCGCCGCACACTAGTGTGTCGACAAACGTAATTAAGTGCGCAGTCAAAACATTCAAGATTGAGAAACAGTGTTCCAGCACTGCCTTATCTGATGAAGAGACTAAGCAGTGGCAATTTGTGCAAGAGATCATAAAGCTTTGTTGACTGGGATTTAAACACTCTTCCCGTCTTCCGGTTCGTTTGAGATCAGAGCTTTTTATCTCTAGTCCACGTACACCCACGTTCGTCTACGTGCGTTCGGCGGCAACATTGACAACATTTCGGCATTGCGTAGATGTGTTGCTGCATGGTATCTTGTTCACTGCGTCGCAGATGTCGTTCATGGTCTGGACAGAACGGCAGTTATAGAGAAATTGCGTGCGAGTTCAGTGTGACTCATGGGTTGCGAAAGTGTCCTGGGTGACGGGGTTAAGTGTGGAATTATTTGTGGAGCGAGGAAAAATGTAGCTAGGATTAGGAGGACATGTTGGTAGAATTACACGGTCATCGTTGTCGGGAGATAATCATACAGTCGCCAGTGTCAAGAAATAAACATACAAACATGGTTGTCAAGAAGTTATCACATTTATCATTGTAAAGAAATAAATACAACACTGTCAAGAACAGTTTAATTTGGTACAATAAAAAAAAGATTACAAGCACCTTTGTCTCCTAAGTTCTGGGAGGAAAAATTTTCTGCACCGTTTTAATAACGATTCGTCCCAAAAACACAAACAAACAAAAATGCAATCATTATTGTCAGGATATGCACAGACAGTCAACACTGCCGAGAATTCAACATAGTTACATTATCTCCAGAAATGCACATCCAAGTTGTGAAATATTTTTTATATGCATGAAGTGTTGAAACCTAGATTGTAAGGTAATCCCTTTTAGAAAATACATAACTAACCAAATTCTAATTTGCGGTTGAAAGTAAAATATAAAAGTCGATAACAACAGGGTAATATTGTTCCTACAAGATGCAGGGGATTAAGCTTCTGATCAGTAGAGACGGGAAGTATGTCCTACAGTAATTTTACTGATCCAGTAATCAGCGCGTTAAAAGAAAAAAAAGCAGTACCACTGCAGTATAATAAATGATCAAATTAATATAAATACAGTAGAACTCCATTTATCCGAACCCCATGGGACCGAGCATCGTTCGGATAATCAAATGTTCGGATAATTGGATTACATAATGTATCGAGTACATGTACACATATTTCTAAAAATAATTAACCATCACAAGGAAATTACACTATAAAACATATTTACTTGTACTGTAATAATAATACCCACACTGTATTAGATCACTGTATCACCAAAATCTTTCATTACACTGCAGTGCATGTACTACTTGTATTAATTATTTTTTTTAAGAAAGAGAAATGTTTTCAAAATAACATTACAAACGATTCAAAACCAGGCGCAACTTACGTATACATTACTTGCACAGATGTAACCCACTATTTAAAATAATGAGGAATCCTCTTTTGCACCAAACTGGATAGTCTCCTTTTGGCTGCTAAGTCCCGCATTCTCTTCAACAGCAGAAGCTGTGTAGGACAGCTGTCATCTTCTTGATCGTACCAAGCCATCGCTGTTTCTAGTGCCATAAAAGCCTCTTCAGGACTTGGTCGACGTTTTGGGTTTTCTTCATAATCTACAAGTACATCATGTACTTCTGAGGTGTCTTCATCATCGGTCACTACATGTATTTGGTTTTCTTCTTGTACAAAAGACAAAATTTCTTCGTCATTCAAAAACTGAAAACCAGAATCATTATCATCTTCTAGCCACAAGTGTGCATCATCTTTGTCACAGGCCGAAAATCCGGGCATTGCTTGAAACAGTTCCACAACTTCATTTATACAATCATCATTTGTGTCCACTGCAGTAGTTTCATTTCCTCCTTTTTTCCCAAGCAATCTATTCCATGCCTTGTTGAGATTATCTTGTGACAGGGTGGTCCAAGCATCAGCTAACATATAGCAGCAGTCTTTGAGATTAAGCTTTTTGGAAAACGCCACCACACTTTCTTCATCTTCAGCCAACAATAAACGACACAGGACTTTCTTCTTGTACATCTTTTTAAGCTTTGCTATAACACCCTGATCCATTGGTTGAATCAGTGCTGTTACATTGGGATGCAGAAAAATTACTTTAAAATTTGTATCAACTGCATTCATGTATCCGTCTCTGGATGAGATGGTGCATTGTCCAGTAGAAGAATTACTTTTCCAGTTTTCTTTTCGTGTTCTCTCAACCTCTTCATATTTGGGATGAACTGATTTGTATACCAATCAAGAAATATTTCTCTATTCATCCAAGCACTCTTCTGTGCTTTGTAGCACATTGGGAGACATGTCACATTCTTTAAACAACGTGGTTTTTTGGCTTTACCGATCATTAGCACCGGTAATCTATGACTTCCACTGGCATTCGCGGCTACCAAAATTGTTACTCTCTCTTTGCACTTTTTAAACACTGTGGTGAAGTGGGATGTTATAAATAGTTATAGGGGACTTAGTGTACTGACTGAGATCAGCTGTGAAGGTATCTATATCTAATAAGAGTAGTGTATTATAGATAACCTTACTTGCTGCCACATATATATATATCTCAGTCAGAATTATTCTGGAATAGTGTGATGACTACGTTGTATGTCTAGGGTATGTGTATGATGAAGTGTAAGTCATAACAACAACAGACAGATAAACAATTTAATTTATTCCACCACACTTGACAACACTGTGACACTCACATACATAAAACACTCTACAAGGATATCTTAAAGGAGTCACTGATAACTTTTCAAATAACAATATGTATTCATTGCTGTCATGAATGAATAGGTGTCCTGATTCAAATACAAAGGGAACCAGGAATCACAATCAATTTTAATTACAAGTTATATGTACAGAATTTATCAATATGAATATTGTAGTGACATATATTATTAAAAGTATCCTATGTGTGTCAGTTGTGTAGTAGTAATATGAGGTAATACTGGTTTTGTTTTGTTCAAGCTCTGTTGGTATTTGTCATCATGACTTCAATAGTTTGTCTTTATTGGAACTAGTATTGGAGATGTTCTCAGTTCCTGATATTAAAACAATTTACTTCCCCTCTTAAGTTTATGTTACAATGTTATTTTAAGATGGGGGTACATAATTTTGAGCTCAGCTGGCCACATCAGCTTATCTTGCGTGATGGCGGCAGGAAAAGACTCCTCTGCTCGATTTCTCCCCTGTGCTCTGGAGACACCTCACTGATAGCTAAATGGACCAAGGAGTATGCTGTCCGACTCTGGATTCAGCAAAGCTCTGACCAGGTGCTGCTCAATACCATCAAGACCACGGTCCCTGAAAACAAGAAGGATGTACCTTCTACTTCATAACTAATTGATACTCTAGTTCTACACTGAGCACAATACATCACAAACATTGAGTTCAGAGCGTTAGGCCAACTGTCAGCGTCATCTGAAATACTTTATACCAGTATTAACCTCCTTAATGGTTACTACGCCTCTGCACTTCCAGCATTATTTCTTTCTAGTCAATCATCTAGGTGTCAGTGTACTGTTTGGCCATTCCATGCCGTTTTACTTTCCTCCGACACCTTCTGTTCAGGCGGGAGCATTATAGGCTTTACATCATGTTTGCTACTGAACTACACATATATACAGGCATAAATTAACAATTCACATTCAATTTTCATTAAAAGATACTGAATGTTTCAAGCTTACCACAATTCATGGAAACAAACACAGATACGTTGACTTAGCAATGAATTCTGACACAAATACTGGCACAAATTCCCATCTGCTTATGTTCCAGGCTTTTATTTAGCAAAAATATGAGCTGGCTTCAACGCACTGTTGCTTTATCAAGCTTATTTGAACTAGTGGTCTCGAACTAACGCTCCCAAGTGATTATATCAGCGAGTCTGGCCAATGGAGCCACGTTTCGACAAGTGTTTGAAAAAATTTTACCTTCCTACGTCTCCCCTAACAACCAAAGATAGTATTTATAGTCCGACCAATCGTGTTTAGTCTTATATTTGTTGCGCTCCAATCAATTTGGAGTTTACATGGTAGGCTATTTCCGTACGTAAGGTTTTTTCAAACACGTTATAAAAAAATTTTATGAGCAGAAATGATTTCATGCTGTCAGGCATCCCCACTATTTTATTTTTGTTATAATTTGGTAATTCCTAGACTATTTGCGTAACGTTTTACATATTCTTTGTCAGCAAGCCCTAAGGAACCCAAATATACAAATTTAAAAGAGCTAAGTGGCTGCGTTCAAAATATGCAATTTCTTCTACCTCCTGTTTCGAAGATGTGCGGTCTGGGTACTGTAATGTTTTCAAACGTAAACCCATCTAATGTTATCTTTCCTAATAAGCGTTTCCCAGGTTTTTTAAAACCTAACTCTGGGAAGGTTAGTGTTTTTATCACTGTCCGTCTGAAAAAAAAGTTAGTGCATGTGGCCTTACACGCGTGATAGTAGTAATTGTGTATCGCGCGACGCGTGTTGCATGCGTTCCTGATTTTCAGCCCTCCCTCTCTCTTTCTATTTGAGTCCATCTGTTCGTTCGTTTTGGTAACGTAATATAATTAATGTTAGGATTAATTTAGGTCATTACGCATTGTGCCTCTCAATGTTTTTCTTAGAAATGCAATACCCGTTTTAATGTGTTGTGGAAACGCTTGTATTTATGCAGTGGCTTATATTTAACGTGGAAACGTTACGATTTGCAGACGAAGCATAAAACAAAGGGGGATTTCGAGTACATTCCTTGTGACAGCACTGTTATTTTACCATTGCTCTTTTCTTTATTAGAATTTATTTGTTAGGCTTTATATTTACCTGATAATTTATATATGTGGATTAGAATATTTCACGACACCTCCCCTCTTAAAACAGACATCCCATGTCAGTCCTTTATTCTATATACACATAGATAAATGTAAGTCAACTTGACTTTACTCTGCTGTGGTGCTATCATGGTTTTATGTAGTTGGGTCCATTCAGAGTAGGCACTACTCATGAAATCTGCCTCAGACTTCTACAACCAATAATATATTTCGGTTATGTTACTGAACAGCCGCAAGTGTGAGTGCTTGTCTTAATGCTGCTCCGCAACCCGTATTCACCATTTCTCTTCTCTGAGTCTGCGCAATGACATGTCCAGAGAACATTATATTTCCCTCAAAATGTACGTTATGAGGAGATAACATATACCTGGTGATAGCAGAGTTTTCGTAGTGGATCCCATAATCTTCTTATTATCCTGTATGAAACATTCGGAATATCCTCAATCAAAGAGGCAACTCAGGGATTCATTACGTTCCTCCGAAATGTTTACATCCAACAATTTTCTCATCATTCTAGAGAAGACACTAGGCGCATTCTTCAATCCAAATGGCAATCTATTAAACTCATAGTGTCCTTCTGAGGTACTAAAAGCTAGGTATGGTCTAACCTCAGGCTTTACTGGAATCTGATAGTATCCTTTACTCAGATCCACTTTTGAGAAATATTTAGCTTTATTTAGTCTGGCAAACAGCTGATTTGTATCCGGCAATGGATCCACCTGTCCTTCTGTAATAACATTCAGTCTCCTGTAATCTATACAGAGTCTATGTTCTCCAGAGGGCTTCCTTAAGAGTACAACACCGGAACTATATGAGGATTCACTGTGTGAAATAATTCCCTCCTTCAATAGATAGTCTATCTCTTCCTTCAAAGCTTTCTCCTTAGCGAACGGAATCGAATATGGTTTCATACAGACAGGTGTGGGGTCTATCAGTTTCATATCATATTCCAATAGGTTTGTATGCCCTGGTCGGTCTGTTAACACCTCTGCATGATTATTTAGAACCTGTTGCACTCTCTCTTTCTGAGTTTTCGTTAAATGTGTACTGATTTTCACCTGTGCTGCTGTCTCACAGGGGTGTAATGGATATTCAAAGGATGAAAGTGGTTCCTTTTTCATCTCCATGGCGATGGACAAGGTCAACAAGTGTGTCTCTTCCTGATGTTCTCTTTCCAAATATTTCTTCAGGAGATTCACATGATAGATTTTTTCTTTCCCTTTCTTATCTATCTTATAATTTGTTCTAGACACCTTCTCTAGAACTGTATATGGACCCTGCCATCCAATTTGTAACTTATTCTGACTCCCGGGCAAAAGAAGCAGTACTTTCTCTCCCACAGCCAAATTTCTGTCTTTCGCCTTCCTGTTATAATATGCAGCATGTTTCTTCCTGGCTTGTTTCAAATTTTCATTGGCAAGTTTCCAGCCAGTTTTTAAACGAGTGGTCAGCTCATTCACATATTGGTATGAAGATGTAATGTTTTCCTCTGCCTTTTCATCAGTCCACGTTCTTAACAAAGCTACATATGGACCTTTAATTGTGTGGACCTATTTGTCCATGCACCGGTATGGTCTTTTCCACTCGAAGCTCTGTAGTGATGATTTTTCTTCCCAGAATTATCAGTCACAAAACGACCGCTACCAATTCTTTTGGGGCTTTCTCCCCACTTAAAATTCTTGATGAGAGATTTCCTCTCTACATCCTCGTCCTCCAGTTTGTTTAAGTCCGATTGAGGGATTTTCGGCTTATCCTGGGGTAAGACATCTTTTTGCACTCTCCGCATAGTGGCCATTGTAAAACAGTTAAGTGAAGCTTGTCCGTGAAAAGGGGCTTCCCATTCCATTTGGTCCACTTTATCAAATCTATTTTTCTTTTTATTATCAGGCCTAATTTTGGCCCGTGGCGTGTCCAGGTCCTGATCCATGTTCCCACTTGTGGGTGTTCCCTCATGTGCTATGCTACACCTTTCTACAAAATTCTCAATGTCCCATCTTGCTTTGGGCCAATAATAATTGTGAGCCACCTTTTGAATGATGGTACCTATTTTCTCATGGTCCCCATCTGGTTTCACATGTAGGCTCCTTATTAAGTCTGCCCTATATCTTTTAGGAAGTACCAGTTGTCCCTGACCTTTGGATCTAGCTCCAGTCTTCCTAGACATCAACTTGTTTTTCATGTAAAAATCTCCCTTGCCTGGAGTTGTATGACAAGTTGACAATTTTCTGAAACAAGGCTTGAGTGTTTTATCCCCAGCCTGTGCCTTCCTCATCTCTTCTGGAGTGGTATCTAACATAATATCCTCCTCCTGTCTTGAGGTCGACCTGACCTGAAGGGTTGCCATATACACAGGTTTCCTTCTGCAACGGTCAGTGTCATGATTGTCCATCTGACAATTCTTACACCACCTTTTTCCTTGGTTGAAAGATTTTCTTTCATCATATTTCCTTTCATCGAATTGTGGGAATTTATTTTTATTTTCATACCGTGGCCTATCAAATTGGTGCTTACCTTTGTTTTGATCCCTAGGATCAAATTTATTAAAGTTCTGTGGTGCCCTAAAGTTACCCACTTGTTTCTTTTTATTACCTGTTACCTCTGCTTGAGCTGCTTGATACCTTTCAGCAACATTTAACAACTCACCCAGCCTCTCTGCACCTTGTTCCATGAGAAACTTTCTCAGGTCTGGAGCCATGGACTCTCTTAATTGCTCTATAAGGACCATTTCCTTAAGATCTTGGGTTTTCCCCAGAGAAGTCCATTTCTCCAAGTATGTCTCTATTCGTGCAGGGAACTGGTGATAGGTTTCACCTGACAGTAGTTTAGCATTCCTAAATTTTTTCCTATAGAATTCTGCATTCTTTTCATATCTTAACAAAAGAGCCTGCTTTAGCATGTCATAATTTTCCTGATCACCTCTGCTCATTTTTGCAAAAACTTCATAAGCTGCCCCCACGAAGTCCCTGAGATAACTTTAAGCTCCACCTTTCTCTCTCTAACCCATATGTGGTAGCTAATAGTTCATACCTATTTAGGTAGCTCTCTATATCATCGTCTTTCTCAACAAAATGATCTAAATGAAAATTCATAGCTGAGGTTGAGGCTCCTTGGCTAGCAGTGGCATCAGAGGCAAAGGGACTGGCACCATTTTCAGGAGCATGGCCTTGAAACTCAAACCCCCTTAGTCGTAACTCATGTTCCCTTTGTAATCTCTTCTCCTCCTTTTCTGCTTCCCTCTCTGCAGTCAATCTTCTTTCTTCTTTCTGCTAGTTCCCTTTTCTGCAGCTAATTTCTTCTCTTCCTTTCTGCAGCCAATCTTTTGTCTTCTCTTTCTGCTTCCAAGTTCTTAGTCTCAGCCTCAGCCTCATTCTGCAACCTCTTAGTCTCAGCCTCAGCCTCAAATTGTAACTTCTTAATTTCCCTTTCAGCCTCTAACTTTCTTTCGGCCTCTTTTTCTAATCTTCTTTCTTCGCGTTCAATAAATTTGTCACATTCCGTAGTGACATTGGCAACCATAACTTGCCCATCTAATCCTAACTCTTTTGCAGTCTGAACAGCAGCAGATCGAAATTTGGCCAGGTCCGCCATTGTCTATCAGGTAAATTTATACAATGTCTAACCAACAATTCAATCTCTAAATATATATCTAATGGACAACACAGGCACCGTGAGCTCAACCTTATTTAATTCCACCCAAGGATACCTTTTAATTCTTATATTCCCTGAAGTGAATTACCCCCAATATTTTTAATAGGGAAAGATTCAAAATTCCAAGAGCGAGACCCCAATATATGTGGTGAAGTGGGATGTTATAAATATTTATAGGGGACTTAGTGTACTGACTGAGATCAGCTGTGAAGGTATCTATATCTAATAAGAGTAGTGTATTATAGATAACCTTACTTGCTGCCACATATATATATATCTCAGTCAGAATTATTCTGGAATAGTGTGATGACTACGTTGTATGTCTAGGGTATGTGTATGATGAAGTGTAAGTCATAACAACAACAGACAGATAAACAATTTAATTTATTCCACCACACTTGACAACACTGTGACACTCACATACATAAAACACTCTACAAGGATATCTTAAAGGAGTCACTGATAACTTTTCAAATAACAATATGTATTAAGTGCTGTCATGAATGAATATGTGTCCTGATTCAAATACAAAGGGAACCAGGAATCACAATCAATTTTAATTACAAGTTATATGTACAGAATTTATCAATATGAATATTGTACTGACATATATTATTAAAAGTATCCTATGTGTGTCAGTTGTGTAGTAGTAATATGAGGTAATACTGGTTTTGTTTTGTTCAAGCTCTGTTGGTATTTGTCATCATGACTTCAATAGTTTGTCTTTATTGGAACTAGTATTGGAGATGTTCTCAGTTCCTGATATTAAAACAATTTACTTCCCCTCTTAAGTTTATGTTACAATGTTATTTTAAGATGGGGGTACATAATTTTGAGCTCAGCTGGCCACATCAGCTTATCTTGCGTGATGGCGGCAGGAAAAGACTCCTCTGCTCGATTTCTCCCCTGTGCTCTGGAGACACCTCACTGATAGCTAAATGGACCAAGGAGTATGCTGTCCGACTCTGGATTCAGCAAAGCTCTGACCAGGTGCTGCTCAATACCATCAAGACCACGGTCCCTGAAAACAAGAAGGATGTACCTTCTACTTCATAACTAATTTATACTCTCTTTTTACACTGAGCACAATACATCACAAACATTGAGTTCAGAGCGTTAGGCCAACTGTCAGCTTCATCTGAAATACTTTATTCCAGTATTAACCTCCTTAATGGTTACTACGCCTCTGCACTTCCAGCATTATTTCTGTCTAATCAATAATCTAGGTGTCAGTGTACTGTTTGGCCATTCCATGCAGTTTTACTTTCCTCCGACACCTTCTGTTCAGGCGGGAGCATTATAGGCTTTACATCATGTTTGCTACTGAACTACACATATATACAGGCATAAATTAACAATTCACATTCAATTTTCATTAAAAGATACTGAATGTTTCAAGCTTACCACAATTCATAGAATAAACACAGATACGTTGACTTAGCAATGAATTCTGGCACAAATACTGGCACAAATTCCCATCTGCTTATGTTCCAGGCTTTTATTTAGCAAAATATGAGCTGGCTTCAACGCACTGTTGCTTTATCAAGCTTATTTGAACTAGTGGTCTCGAACTAACGCTCCTAAGTGATTATATCAGCGAGTCTGGCCAATGGAGCCACGTTTCGACAAGTGTTTGAAAAAATTTTACCTTCCTACGTCTCCCCTAAACAACCAAAGATAGTATTTATAGTCCGACCAATCGTGTTTAGTCTTATATTTGTTGCGCTCCAATCAATTTGGAGTTTACATGGTAGGCTATTTCCGTACGTAAGGTTTTTTTCAAACACGTTATAAAAAAATTTTATGAGCAGAAATGATTTCATGCTGTCAGGCATCCCCACTATTTTATTTTGGTTATAATTTGGTAATTCCTAGACTATTTGCGTAACGTTTACATATTCTTTGTCAGCAAGCCCTAAGGAACCCAAATATACAAATTTAAAAGAGCTAAGTGGCTGCGTTCAAAATATGCAATTTCTTCTACCTCCTGTTTCGAAGATGTGCTGTCTGGGTACTGTAATGTTTTCAAACGTAAACCCATCTAATGTTATCTTTTCTAATAAGCGTTTTCCAGGTTTTTTTAAAACCTAACTCTGGGAAGGGTAGTGACTTTATCACTGTCCGTCTGAAAAAGTTAGTGCATGTGGCCTTACACGCGTGATAGTAGTAATTGTGTATCGCGCGACGCGTGTTGCATGCGTTCCTGATTTTCAGCCCTCCCTCCCTCTTTCTATTTGAGTCCATCTGTTCGTTCGTTTTGGTAACGCAGTATAATTAATGTTAGGATTAATTTAGGTCATTACGCATTGTGCCTCTCAATGTTTTTTCTTAGAAATGCAATACCCGTTTTAATGTGTTGTGGAAACGCTTGTATTTATGCAGTGGCTTATATTTAACGTGGAAACGTTACGATTTGCAGACGAAGCATAAAACAAAGGGGGATTTCGAGTACATTCCTTGTGACAGCACTGTTATTTTACCATTGCTCTTTTCTTTATTAGAATTTATTTGTTAGGCTTTATATTTACCTGATAATTTATATATGTGGATTAGAATATTTCACGACAAACACAGAGGAAGCTGCTTCGCGCTGAGATGCAAGTGATTTTTTAGGCAATGATTTCCAGTATAAGCCAGTCTCATCGGCATTATACACATCATCGAGTGAATAACCTTCTTCTTCCAAAAAAGCCAAGAATGTTTCTTTAAAATTTTCAGAGGCAGTTGTATCGCTAGATAAAGATTCCCCTTGAATCTCCAATTCTCGTATGCCATGATGAGATTTAAAGTTTCTTAACCATCCCTGGCTAGCCTTATAGTCAGGAGGACCGTCAAGTTGATTGTTGAACTGAAGTGCCTTTTCACACAATAGAGAGCAAGAGATAGTTTCCCCTTTGCTTCTTGTTTGCACAAACCATGTATACAAAGCCTCTTCCAATTTCAAATCTTTCGCATTTCTCATGGTTTACGTTTCTTCGACCCATTTTCACTATCCAATTTCGATGCAAAACTCATAATTTTATCCTTGTTACTTTTGATGTCAGAGACGGTAGCTTTCCAAACATTGAAAATCCTCACAATGAAGACACAGTTTCACCTTTTCCTAGTCTCTTGATAATTTCTGTTTTCGTTTCAATTGACAAAACATTGCGGTTCATTTTATATTCTTCAAGTCATCTGGAAGAAGCCATATCAAACAGAGAAACACTTGCACACCAAAATTATTCTGCTGTCGTAGCAGACACAATTATTTTAAGTTGAACTGTCAGTATAGCCTGTTTTCTACCTAGATCGCACATATACACTGGATTGGCAAACCCGATATTAACTAACTTTATGATCTAACTGACTTCCTGTACGTAAGCGACCGACCATTAGAGCATTCCATCCTCTACAAATTGTTCGCACACATTTGAAGCTTGCAGCATCAAAAGATTCAAAAATGTAATCTAACATGACTGGTGGCGCCTGATTTTTTTTGTTCTCGAAAAAGTGTTCGGATAATTGGATGTTCGGATAATTGGGGTTCGGATAAATGGAGTTCTACTGTATGTACTGCGAGTCTTATATTAAGGTAATATCCTGTGTCTGTTCGCATGTCCCGTGTAACTGGCGGGTTTTCCGGGGGAGGGGGGTGTGGTAAAGTGGGATGTTATAAATATTTATAGGGGACTTAGAGTACTGACTGAGATCAGCTGTGAAGGTATCTGTATCTAATAGGTGTAGTGTTTTACAGATAACCTTACTTGCTACCACATTTATAACTCAGTCAGAATTATTCTGGAATATTGTGATGACTACGTTAAATGTCTAGGGTTATGTAAATGATGAAGTGTAAGTCACAACAACAACAGACAGATAAACAATTTAATTTATTCCACCACACTTGACAACACTGTGACACTCACACACATTTAACACTCTATAAGACTATCTTAAATGAGTCACTGGTAAAGTTTCAAATATATATGTATTAATTACTTTCACTAATATATATCCTGATTCAACTACACAGTGAACCAGGAATCACCATCAAATGTAATCACAATTTATATGTACATAATTTATAAATATGAACTTAGTAGTGACATATTGTATTAGTATTATCCTATGTGTGTCAGTTGTGTAGTAGTACTATGAGGTAATACTGGTTTTGTTTTTTCAAGCTATGTTGTTATTTGTCATCATGACTTCAAGTGTTTGTTTATCTGGGAAATAGTATGGGGAAAAAGTTCACAGTTCCTGTCAATTTAAACAAGGTATTGTCCCTCTTTTTTTACTAAAATGTCAATTTTTGAGGGGACACATAATGTTGAGCTCCACTGGCCACAGAGGCTTAACTTTCGTGATGGCGGCAGGAAAAGACTCCTCTGCTCGATTGCTCCCCTGTGTTCTGGAGACACCGCACTGGTCACTATCTGGACCCAGGAGTATGCTGTCAGCCTCCAGATTCAGCAAAGCTCAGACCAGGTGCTGCTCAATAACTTTAGGACCACAGTCCCCGAAACAAGAAGGTTGTACCTCCTACTTCATAACTAATTTATAATCTATTTCCAGACTGAACACAATACATAACAAACACTGAGTTCAGAGCGGTAGGCCAACTGCCAGCTTCATCTGAAATAATTTACACCAGTATACTCCTCCCTAATGGTCACTACGCCTCTGCAATTCCAGCATTAGTTCTTTCTAGTCAATAAGATAGGTGTCAGTGTACTATCTGACAATTCCATGCAGTTTTACTTTTCTCCGACACCTTCTGTTCAGGTTGGAGCACTATATAGGCTTTGCCTCATGTTCGCTACTGAACCACACACATATACAGACATAAATTATCAATTTACATTCAATTTTCATTAAAAAGATATTGAATATATCAAGCTTACCACAATTCATGGAATAATACACAGTTACGTTGACTGGCAATGAATATAGCACAATTTCGATCTGCCGATGTCCCAGGCTTTTATTTAGAAAAAATATGCACTGGCGCTCAACGCACTGGTTCTTTAGTAAGTTTATTTGAAAAATGTGGTACTGAACTAACGCTCCTAATTGCCTATATTGGCGGGTCTAACCAATCGAGCCATGTTTACACAAGCGTTTGAAAAAAGTACCCTTCCTTCCGTCTCCCCTAACAACAAAAGATAGTATTTGTAGCCCGATTAATCGTGTTTAGCCTTACATTTATTGCGCTCCAATCAAATAGGATTTAACATGGGGACCTATTTCCCGTACAATGGTGGTTTTAAAATCTGCCACTGAGCGATTCTGATTTTGGTGTTGTCTGACACCCTCACTATTTCTTTTGGCTATAATTTGTTAATTCCTAGGCTATTTGCGTAACGTTTAACATATTATTTGTCAGCAAGTCCTAAGGAACCCAAATATATAAATTTAATGGGGCTAAGGGGCTGCGTTCAAAATATGTATTTTCTTCTACCTCCCGTTCACTTCGATCGATGTGGTGTCTGGGTACTGTAATGTTTTCAAACGTAAACCAGTATAATGTCATGTTTCCTAATAAGCGTTTTTCAGGTTTTTAAAACCTAACTCTCGTATGGGTAGTGTTTTTTTTATCACTGTCGATTTGAAAAAAAATTTAGTGCTTGTGGCCTTACACGCGTGATGACTTTAATTGTATAGCGAGACGCGTGTTTAGTGTTGTATGCGTCCCGGCTTTCAGCCCTCCCTTTCTTTCTATCCTAAGTCCATCTGTCCGTTCGTTTATGGTAACTTAGTGTATAAAATGACATGAATGGAATATTAAATATAGGTCAGCTTGCGTATCTCAAGGTTTTTCTTAGAAAGGCAGTACACGTTTTATTGAAGAAAGCGTGTAGTGATGCAGTAGGCTTTTACTATCAACGTGAAACGTTACAATTTGCAGACGAAGTAGAAAACAAGGGGATTTCGAGTACAGTCATTGTGACAGCACTGTTCTTTACCATTCTTCTTTCCTTTTATTGAAGTTATTTGTTAGGCTTTACATTTACTTTTTAATTTATATATGTGGATTATAATTTCACACGACAAATTCTCCCCACTTAAAACAGACGTTATATGTCAGTCTATAATTCTATATACACATAGAGAAATTTATTATTATTTCTGGGGCTTACAGTGATTCTCATCACACGGATGGCGGCTTAAAAAATCCGCTCCCAGATTTGTTTTTCCACTTATATACTCTATGCTAAACTCATATGGCTGCATTAGTAATGACCAACGGAGTAATCTAGAATTTTCATGTCTAGCCTGCGCTAGAAACGACAAGGGTTTGTGATCCGTTTGCAACTTAAATGCCTTCCCATACAGATAAATATTGAATTTCTTTATCGCCCATATTACTGCAAGACATTCTGTTTCGCTAGTTGAGTAATTGGTTTCAGCTTTATTCAACTTTCTGCTAGCATATGCCACTGGGCTTAATTCCCCATCCAATGCATCTGATTTCTGTAGCAGAGTCGCACCTAACCCAATATTACTGGCATCAGTCCTTACAATGAATTCTTGACTTAAGTCAGGTAATTTCTAAAATAGGTTTACTTGTGAGCTTTTCCTTCAATTCCTGGTAAGCGAATTCGCATTATGGAGTCCATGTAATTCGATCTGGATGTCTTTTACGTGTCAAATCAGTTAACGGTGCACATATGGAATTAAAATTTTTGATATACTTTTGGTAGAAACCACATAATGAGACAAAGGATCTCACGTCTTTCTTGGTTTGTGGTCTTGGGGCTTTCTTTAGTTTCTCTAAATTCTTGGGGTCAGGGGTCATGTTTCCCTGATGAACGGTGTGTCCCAAGAACTCTAATTCTTTACATCCAACACAACATTTGGTTGGTCGGGCTGTTAAATTCGCTTCCCTAAGTCGATTAAACAGCATGTTCAGAGAGTCAATGTGTTCCTCAAATGTTTCTGTTGCTATAAGGATATCATCCATGAAATTTGTGATACATGGATTATTCAGAGGGTCCAATAATTTTCTCATCATTCTAGAGAAGACACTAGGCGCATTCTTCAATCCAAATGGCAATCTGTTAAACTCATAGTGTCCCTCTGAGGTACTAAAAGCTAGGTATGGTCTAACCTCAGGCTTTACTGGAATCTGATAGTATCCTTTACTCAGATCCACTTTTGAGAAATATTTAGCTTTATTTAGTCTGGCAAACAACTGATTTGTATCCGGCAATGGATCCACCTGTCCTTCTGTAATAGCATTCAGTCTCCTGTAATCTATACAGAGTCTATGTTCTCCAGAGGGTTTCCTTAAAAGTACAACACTGGAACTATACGAAGATTCACTGTGTGAAATAATTCCTTCCTTCAACAAATAGTCTATCTCTTCCTTCAAAGCTTTCTCCTTAGCAAAAGGAATCGAATAGGGTTTTATACAGACAGGTGTGGGGTCTATCAGTTTCATATCATATTCCAATAAGTTTGTATGCCCCGGTCGGTCTGTTAACACCTCTGTATGATTATCTAGAACCTGTTGCACTCTCTCTTTCGGATTTTTCGTTAAATGTGTACTGATTTTCACCTGTGCCGCTGTCTCACAGGGGTGTAATGGATATTCAAATGATGAAAGTGGTTCCTTTTTCATCTCCATTGCAATGGACAAGGTCAACAAGTGTGTCTCTTCCTGATGTTCTCTTTCCAAATATTTCTTCAGGAGATTTACATGATATATTTTTTCTTTCCCTTTCTTATCTATCTTATAATTGGTTCTAGACACCTTCTCTAGAACTGTATATGGACCTTGCCATCCAATTTGTAACTTATTTTGACTACCGGGGAGAAGAAGCAGTACTTTCTCTCCCACAGCCAAATCTCTGTCTTTAGCTTTCCTGTTATAATAGGCAGCATGTTTCTTCCTGGCTTGTTTCAAATTTTCATTGGCAAGTTTCCAGCCAGTTTTTAAACGAGTGGTCAGCTCATTCACATATTGGTATGAGGATGTAATGTTTTCCTCTGCCTTTTCATCAGTCCACGTTCTTAACAGAGCTACATATGGACCTTTAATTTTGTGGACCTATTTGTCCATGCACCGGTATGGTCTCTTCCACTCGAAGCTCTATAGTGATGATTTTTCTTCCCAGAATTTTCATTCACAAAACGACCGCTACCAATTTTTCTCTTGGGGCTGTCTCCCCACTTAGAATTCTTGATGAGAGATTTCCTCTCTACATCTTCTTCCTCCAGTTTGTTTAAGTCCGATTGAGGGATTTTCGGCTTATCCTGGGGTAAGACATCTCTTTGCACTCTCCGCATAGTGGCCATTGTAAAACAGTTAATTGAAGCTTGTCCGTGAAAAGGGGCTTCCCATTCCCTTTGGTCCACTTTATCAAATTTATTTCTCTTTTTATTTTCAGGCCTAAGTTTGCCCTTTGGCGTGTCCAGGTCCTGATCAATGTTCCCACTTGTGGGTGTTCCCTCATGTGCTATGCTACACCTTTCTACAAAATTCTCAATGTCCCATCTTGCCTTGGGCCAATAATAATTGTGAGCCACCTTTTGGATGATGGTACCTATTTTCTCATGGTCCCCATCTGGTTTCACATGTAGGCTCCTTATTAAGTCTGCCCTATATCTCTTTGGAAGAACCAACTGTCCGTGACCCTTGGATCTAGTTCCGGCCTTCCTGTAAATCAACTTGTTTTTCATGTAAAAATCTCCCTTGCCTGGAGTTGTATGACAAGTTGACAATTTCCTGAAACAAGGCTTGAGGGTCTTATCCCCAGCCTGTGCCTTCCTCATCTCTTCTGGAGTGGTATCTAACATAATATCCTCCTCCTGTCTTGAGGTTGACCTGACCTGAAGGGTGGCCATAACTATAGGGTTCCTTCTGCAACGGTCAGTGTCATGATTGTTCATCTTACAATTTTTACACCATCTCTTTCCTTGGTTGTAAGATTTTCTTTCATCATATTTCCTTTCATCGAATTGTGGGGTTTTATTTTTATTTTCATACCGTGGCCTATCAAATTGGTGCTTACCTTTGTTTGGATCTCTAGGATCAAATTTATTAAAGTTCTGTGGTGCCCTAAAATTTTCTACCTGTTTCTTTTTATTACCTGATACCTCTGCCTGAGCCGCTTGATACCTTTCTGCAACATTTAGCAACTCACCCAGCCTCTCTGCACCTTGTTCCATGAGAAACTTTCTCAGGTCTGGAGCCATGGACTCTCTTAGTTGTTCTATAAGGACCATTTCCTTAAGATCTTGGGTTTTCCCCAGAGAAGTCCATTTCTCCAAGTATGTCTCTAACCGTGCAGAGAACTGGTGATAGGTTTCACCTGACAGTAGTTGAGCATTCCTAAATTTTTTCCTATAAAATTCTGCGTTCTTTTCATATCTTAACAAAAGAGCCTGCTTTAGCATGTCATAATTTTCTTGATCACCTCTGTTCATTTTGGCAAAAACTTCATAAGCTGCCCCACGAAGACCTTGAGATAACTTTAAGCTCCACCTTTCTCTCTCTAACCCATACGTGGTAGCTAATAGTTCATATCTATTTAGATAGCTCTCAATATCATCGTCTTTCTCAACAAAATGATCTAAATGAAAATTCATAGCTGAGGTTGAGGCTCCCTGACTAGCAGTGGCATCAGATGTAAAGGGACTGGCACCATTTTCAGGAGCATGGCCTTGAAACTCAAACTCCCTTAGTCGTAACTCATGTTCCCTTTGTAATCTCTTCTCCTCCTTTTCTGCTTCCCTCTCTGCAGTCAATCTTCTTTCTTCTGCTTCCCTTTCTGCAGCTAATTTCTTCTCTTCTCTTTCTGCAGCCTGTCTTCTTTCCTCGGCTTCCAATGCTTTAGCCTCTTTGTCAGCCTCAATCTGCAACCTCTTAGCCTCAGCCTCAATCTGCAACCTCTTAGTTTCCTTTTCAGCCTCTAACTTTCTTTCGGCCTCTTTTTCTAATCTTCTTTTTTCCCGTTCAATATATTTGTCACATTCAGCAGTGACATAAGCAATCATAATTTGCCCGTCCATTCCTAACTCTTTCGCAGTCTGTACAGCAGCAGATCGAAATTTGGCCAGGTCCGCCATTTTCTAACAGGTAAATTTATATAATGTCTAACTAAACAATACAATCTGATATTACTTATCCAAAGACACCACAGGCACTGAGAGCTCAACGTTATTTATTTTCACCCAAGGATACCTTTTTAATTTCTATTATTCCCTGAAGTGAATTACCCCCAATATTTTTAATAGGGAAAGATTCAAAATCCCGGGAGCGAGACCCCAATATATGTGGTAAAGTGGGATGTTATAAATATTTATAGGGGACTTAGTGTACTGACTGAGATCAGCTGTGAAGGTATCTGTATCTAATAGGTGTAGTGTTTTACAGATAACCTTACTTGCTACCACATTTATAACTCAGTCAGAATTATTCTGGAATATTGTGATGACTACGTTAAATGTCTAGGGTTATGTAAATGATGAAGTGTAAGTCACAACAACAACAGACAGATAAACAATTTAATTTATTCCACCACACTAGACAACACTGTGACACTCACACACATTTAACACTCTATAAGACTATCTTAAATGAGTCACTGGTAAAGTTTCAAATATATATGTATTAATTACTTTCACTAATATATATCCTGATTCAACTACACAGTGAACCAGGAATCACCATCAAATGTAATCACAATTTATATGTACATAATTTATAAATATGAACTTAGTAGTGACATATTGTATTAGTATTATCCTATGTGTGTCAGTTGTGTAGTAGTACTATGAGGTAATACTGGTTTTGTTTTTCAAGCTATGTTGTTATTTGTCATCATGACTTCAAGTGTTTGTTTATCTGGGAAATAGTATGGGGAAAAAGTTCACAGTTCCTGTCAATTTAAACAAGGTATTGTCCCTCTTTTTTTTACTAAAATGTCAATTTTTGAGGGGACACATAATGTTGAGCTCCACTGGCCACAGAGGCTTAACTTTCGTGATGGCGGCAGGAAAAGACTCCTCTGCTCGATTGCTCCCCTGTGTTCTGGAGACACCGCACTGGTCACTATCTGGACCCAGGAGTATGCTGTCAGCCTCCAGATTCAGCAAAGCTCAGACCAGGTGCTGCTCAATAACTTTAGGACCACAGTCCCTGAAACAAGAAGGTTGTACCTCCTACTTCATAACTAATTTATAATCTATTTCCAGACTGAACACAATACATAACAAACACTGAGTTCAGAGCGGTAGGCCAACTGCCAGCTTCATCTGAAATAATTTACACCAGTATACTCCTCCCTAATGGTCACTACGCCTCTGCAATTCCAGCATTAGTTCTTTCTAGTCAATAAGATAGGTGTCAGTGTACTATTTGGCAATTTTATGCAGTTTTACTTTTCTCCGACACCTTCTGTTCAGGTTGGAGCACTATATAGGCTTTGCCTCATGTTCGCTACTGAACCACACACATATACAGACATAAATTATCAATTTACATTCAATTTTCATTAAAAAGATATTGAATATATCAAGCTTACCACAATTCATGGAATAATACACAGTTACGTTGACTGGCAATGAATATAGCACAATTTCGATCTGCCGATGTCCCAGGCTTTTATTTAGAAAAATATGCACTGGCGCTCAACGCACTGGTTCTTTAGTAAGTTTATTTGAAAAATGTGGTACTGAACTAACGCTCCTAATTGCCTATATTGGCGGGTCTAACCAATCGAGCCATGTTTACACAAGCGTTTGAAAAAAAGTACCCTTCCTTCCGTCTCCCCTAACAACAAAAGATAGTATTTGTAGCCCGACTAATCGTGTTTAGCCTTACATTTATTGCGCTCCAATCAAATAGGATTTAACATGGGGACCTATTTCCCGTACAATGGTGGTTTTAAAATCTGCCACTGAGCGATTCTGATTTTGGTGTTGTCTGACACCCTCACTATTTCTTTTGGCTATAATTTGTTAATTCCTAGGCTATTTGCGTAACGTTTAACATATTATTTGTCAGCAAGTCCTAAGGAACCCAAATATATAAATTTAATGGGGCTAAGGGGCTGCGTTCAAAATATGTATTTTCTTCTACCTCCCGTTCACTTCGATCGATGTGGTGTCTGTGTACTGTAATGTTTTCAAACGTAAACCAGTATAATGTCATGTTTCCTAATAAGCGTTTTTCAGGTTTTTAAAACCTAACTCTCGTATGGGTAGTGTTTTTTTATCACTGTCGATTTGAAAAAAAATTTAGTGCTTGTGGCCTTACACGCGTGATGACTTTAATTGTATAGCGAGACGCGTGTTTAGTGTTGTATGCGTCCCGGCTTTCAGCCCTCCCTTTCTTTCTATCCTAAGTACATCTGTCCGTTCGTTTATGGTAACTTAGTGTATAAAATGACATGAATGGAATATTAAATATAGGTCAGCTTGCGTATCTCAAGGTTTTTCTTAGAAAGGCAGTACACGTTTTATTGAAGAAAGCGTGTAGTGATGCAGTAGGCTTTTACTATCAACGTGAAACGTTACAATTTGCAGACGAAGTAGAAAACAAGGGGATTTCGAGTACAGTCATTGTGACAGCACTGTTCTTTACCATTCTTCTTTCCTTTTATTGAAGTTATTTGTTAGGCTTTACATTTACTTTTTAATTTATATATGTGGATTAGAATTTCACACGACGGGGGGGGGGGGGGGGGGGGGGGGGGGGGGGGGGGGTGAATAGGACTACTGTGTCCTCAGGAATCGTCAGAGGTGACCTAATATGAGGTCGTGCGTGGCCTTGACAACCTCATTGTGTCAAATAAGTTGCTACAGAAACTGCCCGTGCATTAGCACATGAGTCCTTTAATGCAGGCTTCCCGGGGGGGGGGGGGGGCAAGCAGCAATCACCCTCTGCTCCGTAGAAAGCTGCAATCAACACGATGTATATTCTCACACAACAAATAAAACCGTGACCTTTGTCATTTGGATGGATAGTTTCATTAATTGAAGTAGATAAAGCGTATGTATAATTATAGTTTTGATTGATTATACAACAGTACATCTAAACATAACCCTCCACTCCCAAAGGAGCATAGGCCTTCAACAAACACATGCCAAGTCCTCCTGTCACGTGCCATCATCTCAAGTTCTTTCCACGTTTTCCTCATCATTTTCACCTCTGTTTCCAGCTCTCTTCTCCATGTGCTTCTTGGTCTACCTCTGCCTCTCTTGCCCTGGGGGTTCCAGAACAAGGACTGCCTTGTAATGCTATCAACAGGTCTCCTCAGTGTGTGTCCAATCCATCGCCATCGTTTTCTTCTCATCTCTTGTTCCACTGGCACTTGTCTAGTTCTTGTCCTCAGTTCCACGTTGGTAACCTTGTCATACCATTTTAAACCTTCTATTCTACGCAAGCATCCATTTATGAAAGTCTGTAGCTTTTTGGTTGTTGTCTTTGTTGTTTTCCATGTCTCAGAGCCATACAATAGGACTGACTTCACATTTGAGTTGAAGATTCTTATTTTCGTGTTGGATCCGATTTCTCTTGATCTCCATATATTTCCCAATGCAATGAAAGCTCCGCTTGCCTTTTGTATTCTTATTTAAACATACATACATACATACAAATACATATTTTATGTGTATGTTTCTGTCAAGGTATACTGGCAGTCATACATGGGCTAGAATTTATCCGCAAATATAATAAGATGAAAAAAATGCAGAACATTACAACGATTAACAGCATAATAACAACTATCATATGTTCAGATCAATTACCCCAATTACCCGTTCTGTTCTCAAAATCACAAGGTCGTTTTTGTGTTTCTTTGTATCTGTCGTTGAAATCTATCTAAGATGCTGTTATTCTGATAATCTCATTATCCCTGATCATTCAGATCATCGGGTCAGCCTTGTGCCGCTCCAAGTAACAACACCTTTCGATTCCTCACATGTTCTTTCTAGCTCTTCTGTACTGTTAGTGTTCTCCGACTAAGAACAAAATCAGCACGCTTACTATCTATTCACCTGACGCCGGCACCTGGTTATACCATCATCAAAGTCTTCCCCTTTTCATGACGGCATGTGTGAGTTGGCATTTCTGGACTTATATGAAACAATATCATGCCAGGTGCAGTATTATTATCGCACTCTCCTCTTTTTTTATGTTTTTTTTGGTCACTATCTGCCTCCTTGTGTAATACACAAAAGGACCGAGGACTAGAATGGAACCAAGCCAGGAGGAAGACAGCCGATAGAATAGTATGGCGCTCTTTCTTACAAACCTCTACACCTCACAGTAGAAGAGAAACGACTAAGTAAGTTTATTACACAGATCACTCACCTGGCAGGTAGGCAGAAATCACCTTAGGACTCCTGTAGATGGGAATAAGGTTTAAAGGTTCCTCTGGAGGTTCCGTCTGTAGTTCAAGGGTTGGATCAAACAGATGTAGCATCTCACTTGCCAGCTACAAAACACAGAAATGTAAAAAATATACGACCAGCGTTCCAATGATTTATTTTGTTTGAAATGGTCACTGTCTCAGTCTTGTTGTCACTGGACACAACATAGTATTGTGACGTATAATGGAAATAAATCCTGCTGTATCCGACAGTCTTCCGTGACCACGCCGTAGTTCTATGATTCGTTCGCAAAGTCAAACATTTGACAGACTGCATTAGTCATACTTTTATCCACGCCTCTTTTTCTTGAGTTGTAAACAATCAGACATATTACCAACTTCCGTGACATGCCAGCATAACAGGCAGCGAGATCTGATTTGTTTACTTAAGTTTCTCACGCGAGCGGGTCTGCCAATCATCAAGATAGCACACAGACGCACTTGGGATAAACAATTAAGCCTTTGATCTTCAGATACAGAGAAATCTCTGAGCCGATTAACATTTCATCTCGAGACGCGAGCGATTTTGAAAAAAAAAACGTTATCGGGACGCGAGTGCCTTTGATGTCGGGCAAGCAGCGTTCGACGAGAAAAACGGTGGCCGGCTTAGAGGACTTTTATCTGGTCCACAGTTTCTCAATTTTATATAGTTCGCACGTTAATGCGAAATTAATACCATTAGGGATCTGAGAGCAAATGAATATATATAAACAGCGGTTCCTTAAACTCACTGATCAGTTGTCGCTCATAATTTTGGATAATCTAAGCTCGTTATTCTAGAACCATTGTGGAAGTGTGTTATTAGCATTTCGTGGGTATTGTTTCATTTCTGAATTGTGGTAATAGAAATTAGCATTTACGTGATTTAATGTGTTAAATTTACCATTATAATTCACTGTGATTTCTAGCGTTAAAACTAGCGAAATAAATAACTATTTTTTCTTTGCCAGAAGATACGGTAGTTGACTGATTAAGTGTAAGCGTGACTATAGTGACCGAATAGGATTCACGTTTATTTCATTTTGTGTTTTATAGTAAGTGACTATTGTTATACCTTATGACTAAACTAACAGGCGCCGACAATAAAATAACTATTAACGACAGACGATATTTGTAAGTGTGCGTAGTGGTGATTAAAACAATAGTTGACAGTGTGAGCTGATCCTTAACGCGCAGAAGGGGCGGGAAGGTGCATACTTGGTCCGAACCTAAAAGCGTAGCGCGGGCGAAAAGCTGACCGTATAGTTGTAAATAAAGTCACCGTGTGCCTTTTAACTTTAAGCAGGACTGCCGGAGAGGGAAAGAGATCGTCTCGTCCCCATCCGTGCACATATAGAATAGTTGCATTTCTTTTTCATAATGTCGTGTTTATTTCTCGCAGACCTGACAGAGCGGCCAGCGGTTGTTTTTGTCATTATTATTGTCTCCAGTTACTGATGGGATTTATGTTGTCTCCTTCGTGGCTTACGAGTTACATGTTGTGAAAAGGACTGCCTAAAAGACAAAGACACATTTAACTATTAAGTTTAACTGGACTATCAATTCCCAGATATATTTTTCCAATTTTTATCAGCCCACGGGAGTGGTATATGCAATAATAGCAACATCTAACTTTTGACAGACGCAGCACTGGATTTATTCAGGAAGTTGTGCTGTTTCAAAATCGGCACTCACCACAGCGCCAGCCGATAGGATTTACCAATCAATTACTTACCATCATCAGTAACAATTTTTAGCAACTAGCTGGGTCCAAATACCAGAAGTATTTGTTTTTCCATTCTTTGCTGTGAACACTAGATCTCGATTTTTTTCTACCATTAACTATTCGAGGTGACACTGTCGATCCAGGATTACCGCACCAAACTTGGCGTCCACCTTATAAAGTTATTGTCAAGGCTGAACTGGGGCCAAATTTGGCACTGAACCCTGACAGTACCAATATCGATAAATATATTCAGGATAACTGTATATTTCAGGAAATATCACCAAGATTAGGTAAGGAGGAAGAGAGAGAGGGTGGCCACCTATGTCAGAGAGAGAGAGATTGAATATTTTCTGTTACGGTAGCTTGTACCAAACTAGGTATTTTGCTTTAACCATTGTTTACTTTACAGAGTAGCACGTATTATGAACTTTGTCTCTGATAAACGCCTTTTTTTCCTTGTGGTAATAATGATAAAGGCTGTTATTCTTGGATGCTGTATACTGTGTTTTATCAGTGTACGTTGTAAAGATGTACTGGGACTGAATAGTCAACTCAAACAACCGAGCACAGTGTCAGGTATACATGTCCCCTTGTCCTGGGACACAATGAGGCCCTGACAAGAATACAGTGTTGACAATGAGTGTTGTAATGAATGTCAATACGCGAATGTGTGACTGTTCTGTGGAGTTGACTGAAGGTTCAAACACTCATTCATGCGTATCTAGAAGTTACTTATGCAGACCACTGTAGACGTTTCAATAGTTTAATTTGACGCATACACTTGACAGAATGGGTACAGTTACATGAACACAGGTCGACATCAATAGCATATTGTTGACCCACGGTGTACAATTATAAATTGGCATTCATGTTGAGGACAATCACAATGGAACATCAGTATATCAACGTTCAGAGTTCCATATCTCATCTAAATATCCATCAGGCCTTACTGACTGATCATGTCAGTTAATATATAATGTTTAACAAATCTTCATCAGGCCTTACTGACTAGTCATGTCAGTTAATCAATAATGTTTACGGTGACTCCTGGACAGAACCTCCTTTAGCATAAGTGTAGCTTGTACCCTAGTGGAGATTTCTTTAAATAGCATTCAGCAAATATCTTCTGAGCGAATGTTAAATCACCTAAGAATCGATTTTCCTTTCATAAGTGTGATCTCCTGATCATCATCGGATAATAAGGGCATCCCTGTTCTCTGGTAAATGATCAACAATAAATAGCATTCCGAAAATGGCTTCTCGTCTTGTAAACATCGCTCACCCTAACGATGTACGACAAAGCTTCAATAAAGATTCAATTCTTGAATATCAAAGTTTCCACAAGCATCAGCATAATCTGTCCTCATAATTGTTGTATAGAAACATAACCAGTGCTGCTAGTTAATATGTCGTTCTGACATACTGACATAGGTAGATTCATGTAAACGTCTGCCCATCTTAAGCCTAGGAATGAACGAAGTCAGCAAAAGTACGTTTACCTTGACATAGGAATACACTAGCAAGCACAAACGCTCTTCTCCTGGCGTTATGGAATGAACACTAGGGAACTCATGGATTTAACAATCCCAGAAGAAACTATCTTCGTTCCCATAATCAAAAAGAGATCACAAACTTTGGGCAGGTCTACGACATGACTCCCGCCATAGGCTTCATCACCGAAGAACTCTCTAACGTATCTTCATACGCCGAAAAGCACCTGACCCCAAAGGTACAGTACAAGAAAAATAGTTCTACTTAAGCATACTAAGATATCAGGATATAAGACATACTCGTCCTACATAGACAAGAACTACATATAGATTCGGGCCATAGACATTCTGAAGCAATAACAATCTATTCCTAACCAAACACAGAATAGATCAAAGTAAATCTAAATTCCTCCGCTGAGTTCGATTTTCAGGAACGAACAAGGAGCGATAACTCACAGAATGAATACCCATCGCCTAATCTGAGTTCTGTCCCTCAAGACCGACAAACGTGCATTCAAAGATAAATATATTTTTATCAGACAAATAAATACATTTTACCTATGAATGCGTAATCCGTGCCACCAAAAAAAATGTGCGTAACAGATTACCACACCCCCCGGAAAAAAAAATGAAATGCATATAACAATTTCAGTTTAAGCATTCTAAGTACATGATTGACAAAAAGAAAAAAATCATCAACGAGTACCGGTGAATATATATCAATGAACGTAGTATCATTACGAATTACAATGTGTAACTATCTTGATATATAAAAGAAAAATCTGTTGTCGAGTTGGAAGTGTTAAGAAGTCCAAGACTCAACAGTTAAGTGGAATCATGTGGGCATCTAGACAGAATGTCTGCCATCACATTATCTGATCCCCGAATAGCTCGTACCGAAAAATGAAAAGGTTGAAGAGCAATCGCATATCGAGTAGACCTCGAACTCTTCAAATTTTACACTGTATAGCCGTAAGAGCTTTCTGATCGGTTTCTACTATGAAATGTGCGCCTAGAAGGAATCTTTGTAATTTGAGAATTGACCATACCATAGCCAATAGTTCACGGTCTAAGACCGAATAATTCCTTTCTGCAGCATTAAGCTTTCTGGAAATATACATTACAGGATGCAGAGTTCCAGAGTACTCTTGCATTAGTGCCGCTCCAATCCCAGTGGATGAAGCGTCACTACGAAGAACAAATGTCTTATCTTTAGTAGGTAACACTAAAATAGGTGCAGTAGAAAACATAGTTTTGATCTTATCCAAAGAGGATTGACATTCTTGAGTCCAATGGACTATATTAGGAGACCCTTTCTTTAGCAAGGTAGAAAGAGGTGCCATGATCGAGGACAGATTCGGAATGAATCGTCCATAAAATTGTATGAGACCTAAGAGACTTCGCACTTGCTTTTTAGTCTTAGGAATAGAAATGTTAAGTATTTTACTTGTATTATGGTCCTCTGTCTTTAGGAAACCATGACCGAGACGGTGACCTAATAAAGCAATTTCGCTAAAACCAATACAGGCTTTAGAGGGTTTCGCTGTCAGGTTATACTCACGTAGAGTAGATAGCAATTCAACTAACCCCGAATAGTGATCTTCCCAAGTATCGCTGAAAAGACAGATGTCGTCTAGGTACGCGATGACATCTGACCGATAAGATAGAATTCGACGCATCATGCGTACGAATGTAGCTGGTGCGTTCATAAGGTCAAAAGGCATGAAATTCCATTGAAAAAGGCCTCTAGGTGTAGAAAAAGCCGTAAAAGGTTTGGCGCGTTCAGATAGAGGAACTTGCCAATATCCTTTGGACAAATCTAGTTTAGTGAAAAAATGAGATTTAGAAAGCCTAGTAAGTAGCTCTTCTAGTAAAGGCATAGGTTCAGCATCACACTTCGTGACTTGATTCAATTTGCGATAGTCAACGCAAAGACGTATGTTATTGTTTTTTTTTTCGGACAATAACCATCGGCGAAGAATATGCAGAAGTGGATGGTTCAATTATTTTTAAATCTATCATCTCATCCAACTCCTTCTCAACCTGTGTTTGAAAATGTATAGGAATAGGATAAGGTCTGACTCTAATAGGATTATGGTCAGTTAGAATAATGTCATGTTCAATGACATGAGTTTGACCAGGAATGTCAGTAAGAACGTCCTGAAATGTTTGTAACATAGCCGAAACTTGTCGCTGTTCTCCTAGAGATAAATCCGGAGAAACAGTAACGTTTTTCCATGATTCGCTAGAATGAAGTGGAATCATCGGAAGCGGAAGATTAACATCCGAAAAACTTGTTTCCTCATCCTGTATTACAGACAGTGATGAGTAATGACCATGTTGGACTGGTGAATCGTCCGTTGCCTGGAAAATAGGCTGTAAATAATCCGCACGTTCGTGAAATTCCGTAAGCATATTGATGTGGAAGGTTTTATGCTTCCCATCAATATCGACAATGTAGTCAACATCGGAAATTTTCGAGATTATATCGTACGGACCTTTCCAAGAAATAAGAAGTCTGTTTTCCCTACAAGGTAGCAAAACAAATGCTTTGTCACCAGGACAAAGTTGTCGTAAGGTTCTTTTCTTATTGGCAAATTGTCTTGCTTTCTGCTTAGCAAATTCAGAAGAAGTTGCCAATTTGCATGCTTCGATAATCTTTTCCCTCAGCGCGATGACATATTCATAAGAAGATTTCGTGTCATCGGTAATATTATCAGCGGTTATGAGATCATGAAGCAAAGACATAGGGCCGCGCGGTCGCGCGCCAAAGACAAGTTCAAAGGGAGAAAATCCTGTATGTTCATTGGGGACCTCTCTATAAGCGAAGAGGGCCGCGGGTAAAACTCTATCCCAATCTTGAGGATGATCCTCAGTTATCTTCCCTAATAAGTTTTTGAGTGTTCTATTTAGCCGTTCGACCATCCCATTGGACATAGGATGATAGATACTACTCAAAGATCTCTCTATCTGCAGAGTCAACATCACTTGAGACATGGTATCCGATATTAGTTGGGTGCCATGGTCTGATAATATTTCTCCGGGGAATCCCAGACGAGAAAATATAAGCCACAGAGCATCTGCAATGTCAGCAGTAGTAATGCTCTTCAGAGGGATAGCCTCTGGCCCACGTGTGCACATGTCCACACACGTTAAGATAAACTGATGTCCTCTAGCAGATTTGATCTTAAATGGACCAATGATGTCTATCGCCATTTTCTGAAATGGTCGAATAGGAATGTCTGCAGCCTGAATAGGTGCAGCATGGCGTGGACCTTTGGATTTGACTTCTTGACATACTATACAAGATTGACAATAAATCCGTATGTCTTTGTTCACAAAAGGCCAAAAGAAAGCCGCAAGAACTCTTGACTTTGTACGGGAAAAACCCATATGTCCAGCACACTGAGAGTCGTGTGCGTGTTGTAAGATTTTAACTCTCAAATTCTTGGGCACAAGAATCTGAGAATGACTTGACTTGTCGGAGTCTTGCACCATACTTACAAGTACGCCATTCTTCATTGTAATCCAAGATTTACGCTTTGTATCTTTATTCGGATCACCTTTCGTTGCAAGAGTGAAGAATTTCTTTAGAGTCGGATCCTCTTCTTGCTGTTTTATAAACGAGTCACGAGAAATTACCAAGGGATCGTCTTGGTTATGCACTTCATTATCTTCAGTAGGTGAAGATTGAGGCACATTAAGAGCTTGAGCTCTAGTGACTACAGCATTAGCGGTTTGCATATTCTGTTTTTCCCAAACGGAAATTTGTTGTGGAGTGCATTCTTTGACTCCGTGAATACGACCGATGATAAGATCAGCAATCGGATTCGGCAGAAGACATGCGTGTACATCTCCTGTAAAGAAAGGAGTAGCAATGCTAATGATAGCAGTAGAGTATTTCTCTAAGGTGCCGCCAAATGTTACACATTTGACTACTTTTCCAGTGGCACGAGAAGGATCTACGAGTGACTGCCTCACTCCAATGGTGGTGCACCCCGAATCGAAAAGAACTGCGACTGGAGTACCATCAACTAAACCTCTATTCAAGACAAGAGAACCTCTTCCATCATGCGCGATTGACGCAGGAAGAGCGGGAAGGGGATGGCCACAACTTAAAGTGGACACCGTAGTTGGTTCAAATAATGTTTTGCATTGGGGGCACTGAGATGCTCTCCCAAAATCAAAAGCGGCACATGCCATATTATTAGCATCATCATTATCTTTAGTCTATTTATAGGCTTCATGTGACTCTTGCTGTGCAGAGTTTGCATGATAATGAGATTTATGTTTTTTGTATTGGGATCTACCTCGATTATTATTGCCTCTGTAATCATTATTATTCCCTCTATTGTAACCCCTATTTGGGTTTGAGTCATAATTCTCATGGTTACCATTATCATATTCATTATAATGAGTATCTCTATAGTTATGGTCTTGTTGTCTCCATGATGGATGACTTGGATAGTTTCTATACTGACTTCCTCTGCGGAAATTTCTATAATTATGACCACCTCTGTATCGAGGACTGTCAGCTTGTCTCCAGTTCTTCGCAGAAGAACCCTGAAATGATTGGTTTCCTTGGTTTTGATAACTATTATGGTTACCTTTTTTCCCAAACTTGTTTTGTTGTCCCTGAAATTTGTGTGAATAATTAGGGTTGTATGGTGTTGCTGATGCAACTGGCATACCTTCTTTAATCTTAGTGTTGCTAAGAGTTATGTCAGGGTGTGCAGTGACGTATTGGTCACAATATTCTTGCATTTCTTTTAGTGTCTTGGGTTTACGCTCATGTAGGAATTCCAAGAAAGGTTTATTAACACATGACATAATCTTGTCCCTGAGCAACAAGTCCATAAGGGCTTCATATGTCTTTTCTGTTTTGGACAACTCAATCCAACGATCAAATGTAAGACGTGTCCTTGCAATGAATTCTGAGAATTCTACCCCTGATTCAGGTACCATTTTTTTAAACAAAATACGGTAACCTTCCTCAGTTAACTGATATTTTTTTTAATAAAGCCGCTCTAATAACATCATAATTATCCTTGTCAGACTCTTCAACCAAACTTAAACTAGTCAGAGAATCACCTTTCAAATTTTCTGACAATTGATTAGCATACTGTGATTTATCCACATTATGAGCTCGACAGGAGCGTTCAAAACGATCTAGCCAGAAAGTAATATCGTCACTGGACGGATTGAACGCTGGTACCTTGACCTTGTAAGTAAATGGTTTACCATTGTTACCATTTGACTGATTAACATTACCCATATTAGTCAATTTAAATTTTTCCAACTCAAATGCTAACAGTTCTTTTTGATGTTCGTGTTCTCTTATTGCTTTTTTCGGTACTTGTGTGATATTTCACCGCTAAAATAAAATTTTCCAAATTTATTACCAAAACTGACAACCGTACTCTTTCCTTACAATTTTTTCTTTTTCTTTTTCCGCTGCGCGGCTTTTTTTCCCGCCTGCGCGGGATTAGTCCATTTAACAGGTAGGGGTTATTATGTATTTATTTTTTTTAATGTAAAATTTTTCCTCGTCTTGGCGGGGCGCGTCCCGTTCAACCTAGTCATCATCATCATCATCATCATCAGCTTTCAAGTCCCTCAGGAGCATTTGCTTTATACCAAGTCTTCCTGTCCTGTGCCATCAGCTCAAGGTCGTTCCATAATTTCTTCATCCTCTTCTTGTCTGTCATCAGTTCTCTTCTCCGTGTATTCCTCGTCTTGGCGGGGCGCGTCCCGTTCAACCTAGTCATCATCATCAGCTTTCAAGTCCCTAAGGAGCATTTGCTTTATACCAAGTTTTCCTGTCCTGTGCCATCAGCTCAAGGTCGTTCCATAATTTCTTTATCCTCTTCTTGTCTGTCATCAGTTCTCTTCTCCGTGTATTCCTTGGTCTTCCTCTGCCTCTCTTACCCTGGGGGTTCCAGACCAAGGACTGCCTGGTAAAGCTATAAGCAAGTTTGCTCAGTGTGTATCCTATCCATCTTCAGCGTCTTCTTCTCATGTCTCGTTCTTCTGGCACTTGCCTGGTTCGTGTCATCAGTTGCACATTAGTGATCTTGTCATACCACTACAATCCTTCTATTTTAGACAAGCAACCATTTATGAGGGCGTCCGTGGTTTCAGCGCAGGCTTCTCTCGACAAAGGTAGTGGGCTGGAGACATGGTGGCGTCACGCTACAATCTACCCAGCTGTAAGTGGATGGATACCTGACTCTGCTCTGAAAGGTAAAGGCAGCCAGGAGGGGAGCTGGTTATAGCACTACTCTGAGATCATCCAGGTCTGTATTATTTTGGCTTTTCAATGCCGCAATTACTGACTGTGCATCAGAAAAGAAAGCAACCCTTCTCTCTGCGCTTTCTTCTGTGAATATAACCTCTGCTACAGTTTTCAGGACCTCTGCCTCTGCTCTGAAGTTGTTGGAGAATCGTCCTGTCGCCACTGACAGCATTTTTTCTGCACCAGTGCTTAAGGTCAGAAAGACGCCCCCACCTCCATTTTCTGTTGCATTTGTTTCTGATCCATCTGTGTATGCATGGGTCCAGGTGTTGCGTGGATAATGTTTCTCTATGTATTTTGTAAACGACTGTGACTGACGAAGGAATCCAAATACATCATTCAACTTTTGATAAGCTTTCTGGCGTTTTGACAAGGTAGCAAGCTATCAATAAGGACAAGAAATGTTCGGCTTTTAAACAGCTGAGAAGGCGTTTGAGATTCATCAATTGTGCTGGAACCACTGAAATCATCATACTCTCGATTTCGTTTGTGTTTCCTTCGAGTTTGTTCTTGATAATGTTCACACTCAGTCACATCCTTGGCCTTTTGCTCTATGTCTGCAAAAGTAGACCGCATAGCTTGAATATACCCCCGCAGGGATTCATAGAGTGCACAAGCCGTATTCAAATCTTGGTCAGAAGATTGCAAAGAAGCACTGGTCATTTGAAAACGGTGCAATACTTGATCCCACAGTATGATCATTATTCCTGTTTCTAACTTCATCATGGTTGAAAGTAGACAACGAGCCTGTTGACGACACTCTGCCTTCTGATCATTGTTATCTGAAATATCATCCAAGACTTGTTTTATTGCTGAAAAGCTGTGTAAAAGTGCTTTTGTCGCATCTGCCCAAGCGGACCATTTCACAAAGGGCAAATGGGACTTATTATGACTACCGCCTGCACATAATGCAGTAGAAAGGAGACCCCCACCGGTAGGTAGAAGCAGAAAAGAAGGTATCAGGCTTTCAACAAAAATCCAAAGATAATGACTGCTTCTGTCCGCAAACAGTTAAGATAAAAGTAATAAAGAGTCACACTAAGTCACCCTGTTATGCTTTTTCTCTCACAATTTCGTGACATCAAATGAAAAGGCGCTAAAGATGGCATACATCACAAGATCATTGGTTTAACGCTCGTATTAGAAAATGACCAAAAAATGACGTACATATTTATTGGCGCGGGGCCCTAAAAGCGCGGGACTCGTAGCAAATGCTACTTTTGCTACTACGTTAATCCGGCTCTGATTAGGTAAATATTTGACAAGGATCAGTGCATAGTGAGGGAGGGGGACCAACTTCCCACCCAGCCCTCTCCACCCAGCCCTCCACACCCAGCGGTGAGGTATTTTTTTTTTTTTAAGTTTTGTCTCGTTTTGGCGAGGCGCGTCCCGTTCAATCTAGTCGGTTATATTAGGGCGCATGTCCAAATATAAAATACCCTTAAGTCTAGGGAATTGCTAGTCATCGTAATCATCATCATCATCAGCTTTCAAGTCCATATCAGAGTCAGGTACCCATTTACAGCTGGTTAGACTGATGCGTGACACCTGTTCCCGTCCTCGTTGCTGTTGCCTTCTCTAACTCAAGATCAGAGTCAGGTACCCATTTACAGCTGGTTAGACTCTACCAAGCTTTGAACCAGAAACCCTGTAACTTATCGCGGTAGTGGATCACTGTTGACGCATCTAAGGTCCCAATTCAATACCGTTTTATTGCTTATAAACTTAAAATACCGGGGCGGGGGGGGGGGGGGGGGCGGGGGGGGGGGGGGGGGGGGGGAGGGGGGGGGGGGGGGGGGGGGGGGGGGGGGGGTTGAGGGCGGGTCTGTCGTAAGCGTGTCAACTATGAATGCATGTGGAACGTTTTTTTTTTAACTTGCTCTCCCAAATCACAATGTGAAATCAACCTTTTCCAGTCAAGAAAAAGTACGGTTGTCTGTTTTGGTCATAAATTTGGAAAATTTTATTTTAGCGGTGAAATATCACACAAGTACCCTTTTTTCTCCTCAGCTTCAGCTTCTAATCTTTTTTGTTCAGCCTCTCTGTCTAATCTCTTTTGCTCAGCCTCAGCTTCTAATCTTTTTTCTTCCATCTGGAATCTTCTTTCCTCCACCTGCATCTGCAAGTTCTTTTGGTCAGTCTCAGCTTTCAGTTTCTCAATTTCAAATTTTTGTGCTTTTTCATATTGAGTGGTAGCATACTCCTCTAACTTATCACCAGTCTTGCCTAGGGATTTCCCTATCTCAATAAAGTGTTCCAATGTAGACATGATGTCTAATAATGATAGCAATCAGTTGACACAAAAATGTAATCTATTTCCAAATAAACAGGAACTTGATTAATTAGTTCACAATCCCAATCTCTGTGGGAGACAAGCCTTACAAAGGTCTTGTATACTTCCTTGTACAACAATAATAATAATAAAGTACTGGTCTATACTATAACATACGTGTACTCAACTATCTCATATCATCTGTCAACCAAAGACATTAACAAAGGACAAGCATAAAAGACAATATGAAAACAATTGCAGAAATCAACTAAGTCAAATATAGAAATCAATGAAAATAATCACAGAATCTGTGACGACAACTGCAATGAAATCAACAAGACAAATAACGCCACAGTGTATAAACATAAAATTGTGTATAGAACTGAAAGATAGGAAAGGATAGACCTACAAATACAAACAAATCAAATCAAAACAAAACTAAAGAACAGAAAAAATAATACAAAAACAACGATGAAAAACGCGTCTCAACAACTAACAGAAATAGCAACAGATGTTGCCAGCAAATTTCCAATAAAGAAAATTGCTCCCTATAGAACACTAACAGGACCAATGTTACTCGGTATATCCTATACTAGTCACCTCCCATCCAGGCCCGCTATATAGACAAACAAATAATATATCACATTTAAACATAAATACATATATCATCATATAAATGCATATAATATAAAGCAATGTGTTGTAGAAGTGTCTGCAGAGAAGGCTCAGTATTACATAAATATGGTTCAGTTTTTAATTAACTTAAACTGCCACTTTATTAAATAATAGCTGTCTGTTTTAAATTATTACACAGTTCTGCAATATGAACACACAAGAAGATCCACTGTTGACGTGTAGACTTCTAAGTTCAATAGTACTTCTGCTAACACGGTTAAATGTTCCCTTGTACACAACTTGCCGTGCTACACTGTCTGTTCTATGTAATTATGCCTGTACGGAGACAAATGTCAACAAGCGGTGACCTAGATACAGTAATCGCTTCATAGGTCACGTGAGGAACTGTCAACAAGTGTAGACTAACATTGCTGGTGTGTCGTATCAGGCGTCAGGGAAACGAACTGGTATCAGTAGCTGTTAACTTCTGGCAATGTCCACTGTGCAGGTTAAGCAAGTAATCTGGCCTACCACATTGATAAACGCCTTTTTTTTTTCTTTGTGGTAATAATGATAAAGGCTGTTATTCTTGGATGCTGTATACTGTGTTTTATCAGTGTACGTTGTAAAGATGTACTGGGACTGAATAGTCAACTCAAACAACCGAGCACAGTGTCAGGTATACATGTCCCCTTGTCCTGGGACACAATGAGGCCCTGACAAGAATACAGTGTTGACAATGAGTGTTGTAATGAATGTCAATACGCGAATGTGTGACTGTTCTGTGGAGTTGACTGAAGGTTCAAACACTCATTCATGCGTATCTAGAAGTTACTTATGCAGACCACTGTAGACGTTTCAATAGTTTAATTTGACGCATACACTTGACAGAATTGGTACAGTTACATGAACACAGGTCGACATCAATAGCATATTGTTGACCCACGGTGTACAATTATAAATTGGCATTCATGTTGAGGACAATCACAATGAAACATCAGTATATCAACGTTCAGAGTTCGATATCTCATCTAAATATCCATCAGGCCTTACTGACTGATCATGTCAGTTAATATATAATGTTTAACAAATCTTCATCAGGCCTTACTGACTAGTCATGTCAGTTAATCAATAATGTTTACGGTGACTCCTGGACAGAACCTCCTTTAGCATAAGTGTAGCTTGTACCCTAGCGGAGATTTCTTTAAATAGCATTCAGCAAATATCTTCTGAGCGAATGTTAAATCACCCAAGAATCGATTTTCCTTTCATAAGTGTGATCTCCTGATCATCATCGGATAATAAGGGCATCCCTGTTCTCTGGTAAATGATCAACAATAAATAGCATTCCGAAAATGGCTTCTCGTCTTGTAAACATCGCTCACCCTAACGATGTACGACAAAGCTTCAATAAAGATTCAATTCTTGAATATCAAAGTTTCCACAAGCATCAGCATAATCTGTCCTCATAATTGCTGTATAGAAACATAACCAGTGCTGCTAGTTAATATGTCGTTCTGACATACTGACATAGGTAGATTCATGTAAACGTCTGCCCATCTTAAGCCTAGGAATGAACGAAGTCAGCAAAAGTACGTTTACCTTGACATAGGAATACACTAGCAAGCACAAACGCTCTTCTCCTGGCGTTATGGAATGAACACTAGGGAACTCATGGATTTAACAATCCCAGAAGAAACTATCTTCGTTCCCATAATCAAAAAGAGATCACAAACTTTGGGCAGGTCTACGACATGACTCCCGCCATAGGCTTCATCACCGAAGAACTCTCTAACGTATCTTCATGCGCCGAAAAGCACCTGATCCCAAAGGTACAGTACAAGAAAAATAGTTCTACTTAAGCATACTAAGATATCAGGATATAAGACATACTCGTCCTACATAGACAAGAACTACATATAGATTCGGGCCATAGACATTCTGAAGCAATAACAATCTATTCCTAACCAAACACAGAATAGATCAAAGTAAATCTAAATTCCTCCGCTGAGTTCGATTTTCAGGAAAGAACAAGGAGCGATAACTCACAGAATGAATACCCATCGCCTAATCTGAGTTCTGTCCCTCAAGACCGACAAACGTGCATTCAAAGATAAATATATTTTTATCAGACAAATAAATACATTTTACCTATGTATGCGTAATCCGTGCCACCAAAAAATATGTGCGCAACAGTCTCTTTACTGCCTATGCTGTAACCTAGGGCTAAACCTTTAACCTTTGGGGTTATTAACTTATTGGGTTCTTATCTTCTCGAAGGAGGGGAGGGCACGGGTATTCTGTCATTTCTCTCTCTCTCTCTCTCTCTCTCTCTCTCTCTCTCTATATATATATATATATATATATATATATATATATATATATATATATATATATATATATATATATATATATATATGTATATATATATATATATATATATATATATATGTATATATGTATATATATATATATATATATATATATATATATATATATATATATATATGTAATTCTGATTTTATTTGATTTCTTTTAGATATTTGATGTTGTAAAGTTTAATGATAATAAACAACAAAATAACTAAACTTTGTGTGTTGGTCAGACCCATACCCAAATTTACCCATAGTTTTTTTCACGTTTGTGTGTCTTGTTGTCACATAGCTGTGTGTGTATGCGTGTATAGTAAACTTATGTTTCTCAATATAACGGGGTGCAAGATTGTCTGATACTAAATTATAGTCGTACAGGTAGGCTGGACTAGGGAAACTACTCAGTCCAGAGACAGATCTTCTCCTTAACTATTCACTCGTGAAAATATATTTCTTACACCTTACTTCTCACGTGTTATCACCATCTCCTATACTCAGGCGGGACCTTACATACCTTTAAAATCTATCTAAGCACGACAAGTATACAGGATACAGAACAGTTGTACGACGTTCTAAATAGGTAGGTAGAATTGTCATCCTTGTCATTATCGCTACGAATGTCACAGCCGCGACAATTATTCATCAATCCTTTTATTTTCCATAGAAACATATTGCTGAAGTTTTGCTTTCAATCAATATCTTTTTGAGTAGCCTTTGAGCTTTGCCAGTGATGGTCAAATTGCCTTTGCGTAATCTTATACCGTTCTTTTCCAGTAGTAAACATGAATATCTGTGAATATCCTATTAGGTTTCAACAATATTTTTTGAAGGACGTACTGTCGTGTTTAGAGTTGTTTGAGATCTATGTGGACATTCTGTCAGGCTTCTAAATTGTTTCATTTATATGAGGACATCTTACCAACCTTAAAACTGTTTCATTTTCTTGTTGATCTCTTATCAAGCTTTAACTGCATAGCTGACATCCCATCAAGTTTTATTTTGTTTTATGTATGTATGACATCTTATGTGAACATCCCAATAGGCTTCAAATTTGTTTCGTTTCTATGTTGATATTATTTCAGGATTAAATTTGTTTTTGTTCATTTCTATGTAGACATCTAATTTCGTTTCGAATTTGTTTCATTTCTATGTGGAGTTCCTTTTAGGCTTAAAAATTATTTCATTTCAATGCGAATATCCCTTCTCAGTGTCCCTGGTAAAATCTACTCTAGAATCCTAGAGCAGAGACTCCGACGCCTAGCTGAGCCATAATTGTATGAGGTCCAGTGCGGATTCCGAGCTAACCGAAGTACTCAAGACCTAATCTTCACACTCAGACAACTGGGTGAAAAGGCCTTGAGTATAAGAGTGAGATCCATCTTTGTTTCATGGATCTGGAAAAGGCGTTTGACAGGGTCCCCTGGAGCAAACGTTGGGACTGTTTGGCAAGGAAGAACATTTCAGCACCTCTGATTCATGCTATACAGAGCTTCTACAAGTCTTGCAGAAATTATGTGAGGACAGCAAACCATAAGTCAGAAGAGTTCAGGACCACCACTGGTGATATCCTGTCTCTTTATCTTTTCATACTCCTCATGGACGATGTCATCAAGGCATGTAAGGAGAGAACAAGAAAGTATTCAGTGGGGTACTGGAAGATGAGACAGGTCTGTATTTCAGAGCTGGCATTTGCTGATGATTTTGCCCTGATTGCTAAATCACAGGCACATCTCCAATCCAACCTGCAAGTCTGGAAGGAAGAGCTGGAGAAGAGAGGGATGGTCATAAGCAGCTCTAAAACAAAATCCATGGTGATATCACAAGAAGAAAGAAGACATCAGATTAAGCTGGAAGAACAGGTCCTGGAGCAGGTCGGCCACTTTAAATACCTCGGAGCTATTATAGACCGAAAGGGAGGCATCAAAAAAGAGTTGGCAACTCGAAAAGCAGCAGCTGGGAGACTTTTTCAGGCCATAAATCGAGAATTCCTCAGCAAGAGAGAGGTTGGTAAGAAAACGAAGATGGCTGTATACCGCTCCACCTATGTCCCAGTCTTGACATATGGATGCGAGTCATGGGCAATGACTACAACCCACAAAAGCCAAATCCAAACCTCAGAAATGAGGTATCTGAGGAAGGTGGTTGAAGTAACAAGAAGAGACATGGTCCGCAACCAGACGATACGTCAAGGCCTAAAATCCCACCCCCTGCAGACCAAAGTAGAACAGTCCCAACTAAGATGGTTTGGCCATGTCTGCAGAATGGGAGAAGATCGGCTACCACGACAAGCATGGAAAACAAAAAGCCAGGGATCCAGACCTCCAGGACGACCCAAAGTCCGCTGGGAGGACAACATTAGATAATTTTTGAAGGACTGAGGACTAGAATGGAACCAGGCCAGGAGGAAGGCAGCCGATAGGATAGTCTGGCGCTCTCTCTTCCAAACCTCTACACCTCACGGTAGAAGGGGAACGACTAAGTAAGTAAGTAAGCGAATATCCCTTCTGGCTTCATCATATTTGCATGCTTGAGTGGCCAGTTTGCATTGTTAAAACTTGTTGACTTGCTGTCATTGGCTGGTTGTCTTTTTTTTTAATCTCTTGTTCATTTCGCCAATTATAACAGTACACGCACACACACACACCCACCCCCTCCCCCACCACACACACACAATCTCAACCTCCCGTTTCTATACAAAACACTACAAATTTATAAAACCATATAATTTACCTTTTACTCGCCATCTAGTTTATGTAAAACCTGACACCATCTCATACTTCATGCACCCACTGTTATTTCTTTCTAACCAAAATCGACAGCTGCAATTTCATTGAATATATTTCAGGATTGTCGTGTTACCTTCGATAACTTCACATCAAGCCTTTTTGTCCTGTGTCATCCGTTAAAATTCTTATTATGTCTGACTTCTTGTCAGGCTGTGTCTAATTTCCTGCTCCGTGTGTTCTTGGATATCCCTTTATTTTTCTTACTCACGGGATTCTAGAACAAAGACTGCCTAATAATATATCCAATGGCAACCTGTTTTTCTCATCTTATTTTCTATCAGCGTTCGATTGGCAGAGTGGTTAGATCGCTGGTCTCTCGCGGCAAAGGTGCCGGGTTAGAATCATAGTACCGACACGCTCCAGGCTACCCAGCTGTAAATGGGTACCTGACTCTGCTCTTTGAGTTAGGGAAGGACAAGGCAGTGAGGAAGGGAACTGGTCACACCCCCCCCTCTCGATGCTGGACCTAGTATAGTGAAGTCTCTAACACTTCATCCCCCCCTTCCTTACGGCAGTATCTGCTATGAGACTACATTGACCTTGTTTATGTTCTATTGATATTTGTCTAGCTCTTGCCGTCAGTTGCACATCTGTCATCTTGTCAGTTCATGGTGAGAACATGAGGAAGACTGCAGTCAAACTATCTTAAAGGGTGGAGTTAATGAACGAATTATGTGTGTCTGACTAGAACAAAGGAGACACACACACACACACACACACATAAAACGGGCCTACGTTACAATTACAAGGACTCTGTTAGGGACGCTCTAATGAAAAACGAAGAGAAAAGACAGCCACAACTAAGGTAAATGCATAAAAAGTAATTGTATAAATGATATGGAACCTTTTGTTGACACTGTGGTAAATCCTAGTGAGAAATGCCGCGGGAACACAATGGAAAACTAGGAGCGAAATCATGTCATAACGAACGTCAATACTTGGTCCTACTATGACACTCGTCACCTATTTTCGTTAACCCAGTCATACCACAGTAATAAGTCATGTATAATGACTATAAACAACAGAAATGACTATTTAGGCCCTGCTGATTAATCAAACTGAAACGCTTGCCTATTTAAAAATAAAAATAAAAATTACGCCATTTCGGCGTGACCCGAATTTGCTAAGACTTGACTTTGTCAGCCGCACATATGTGATCCCGCGGGCAACAGGAATTAACGACTTCCGCTGGATCGGGTAGGGCGATCCCGGTTGTTTCGTCCGGACTCACGAATGCGCAAAAATCAAACAATAATTGATCAATAGTAAAGGGGGCATAGCTGGCTATGTGGCCAGAATAACCAGTTGCCCGTGCAGTAAAGCAGATCCCCCACAAACCCAGGACGATAGCGGGAGGTTTAATTTTGTTAAATTGTTTTTGTACTACTTAAAGCATGCAGACGTTCGCGTGTGTTTGTAATAAACAAGTTCATCGAGAACAAAGTAGGAGAAATATACAGCTCTAGTGGGAATACAAAAACATGAAGGCTTTTACAAGTTGCTAACTACGCTGGTAAGTAAATGTGCATAATTAAGGTCACGGTCGGCCTTAGTAATTGCAGGGCCCGATTTGGACCATTGTGAAGGGGTCTACTGGACTTAAGATTATAGTTTTGTTGTGAACTGTTTTATGTCGAAGTATAACTAATAAATATAGCTATTGTTGTATTGTTAATATAGTGTAATAGTATATATTCATGATATCTAGTTTGAAATAAACTGCGTTCATTACATTTGTTTTTTCAAAGTCGGAGTTGGGGTACCCTAGTGAGTTGACAAGAACTTTATATCAAATGTTAATTTGATTTTTTGTTTGTTTTTGTGTTATCCTTGTGGCCTGTACCCGGATGTTCTAGTGAAGAAAGAGTCGTCGTCGTTTGTTTCACTTGCATTCAAACAGCTGCTGACATTTTCTATTCTGTACTTCTCAATGTATTCTGTACTTCTCAATGTATTCTGTACTTCTCAATGTATTCTGTACTTCTCAATGTATTCTGTACTTCTCAATGTATTCTGTACAGTGTTTGCATCATGGTCTCTTTAATTCATTATTCTTGCTTTTCTGAATCCTATTTGTAGAATAGTAAGGGGGACAGAGAAATGAACAGGGGCGACAACCAGATAAGGAGAACAGACAGACTGATTGGGGTGTATAATAAAGGAGCAGAGCCGGATTAACGTAGTAGCACAAGTAGCATATGCTACGGGCCCCGCGTTTTTAGGGGCCCCGCGCCAACAAATATGTACATAATTTGTTGGTCATCTTCTAATACGAACGTTGATGGGAAGGAGCGAAGCTCCTGACCGGGTTGGAAGGAAAGTCCACTGACACCCCCCAGCCACGCAATGACATGTCATTGGGCCAAAAGAGCTGGAAAGCTGGAGTGCCGCTGGTTAGAGAGAAGAAAAAACAAATACGAGGGTTAAACCAATGATCTTATGATTTATGCCATCTTTAGCGCCTTTTCATTTGGTGTCACGAAATTGTGAGAGAAAGAGCATAAGAGGGTGACTTAGTGTGACTCTTCATTATTTTAATCTTAACTGTTTGCGGACGGAAACCATTTAAGTGGCGTTGAAAATTTGGTCACGTTTGGACGGAAGCCACTTTTTTGGCTCTAGGCGACTGCCCCTCTAATTTTGTTTCGTTCTTTGTGAAATGAATTTGCATTAACAATAAACACTAGAATTTAGGAAACGGAAACTTCCTGTTTTAATTGAGGTATACGGCGTGCTCGCACTCTCTTTCGATCTTGATTTGTAAGGTTAGAAAACTCAAAAAATGAGCAGTAGACACAGAGATATTGGACGTAATTATGCTTCTGGAAGTGAAAAACGTAAAGCGAAGGAAGAAAAAGAAAGAAGAGATCAACTTGTGATATCAAAAACACGTAAGCTGGCAGAATATTTTGATGTTCATGGTGGTGGTACTCTAACCGCTGAAGCTGGAAGTACAGGAACAACTAGTAATAGTGCAGGCTGTGCAGCAGAAAACATACAGCAAAACCCAGTATACACTGAGTCTGAATGTGAAAGAATAAGTGAAACGAAGAAGTACTCTAATGATATTGGTGACTGGCCGAACAATATATATGACTGTGAGCGTGAATATTGGATATCCAAGGAAAGTGAAAAATGTCAACATGTTGATAGTGCCTTCTCTTCATCCGTGCGATTGTATGACACTGAAAAGAAAACTCGATACTGTCAGAAGTCTTATTTTACACATATTAATAAACTTACAAGCAAGCAACATGCAAGAAAATGGTTATGCTATTCAGAAAGTAAAGGGTGCTTATTTTGTTTCCCATGCAAGCTTATGAGTTCAGAATGTTCATCAAAATTTACTGTGGAAGGGTTTAATGACTGGAAAAATGCAAGCAATCTATTGCGTCGACATGAAGAAAGCTCCTTACATAGACAAGCTTTAATTTCAGTGTTGATGCGTTAAAAACAAAGGTGAACGTGTCGATTCCCATCTTGTGAAACAAATGGACATTCAAGAAAAATATTGGCACAAACTTCTAGAGCGAATAATTGAAGTTGTGAAGTTTTTAGCACAACGAGGCCTTTCATTTCGTGGCAGTGATGAAATTGTTGGGTACCCTTATAACGGGAATTACTTAGGGTTGTTAGAATTACTGGCCAAGTTTGACCCTTTTCTGGCAGAGCATATAAGTACTCATGCAAACAAAGGATTTGGACATACATCATATCTATCTAAAACAACGTGTGAGGAATTCATCAATCTGATTGGATCCAGCATACTGGATCACATTCTCTGTGAAGTGAAGAAATACAAGTGTTATTCCGTTTCATTGGATTCTACTCCAGATATATCTAATATGGACCAGCTGACTTTGACTCTGCGCTATGTTTTGCCATCTGGACCAGTTGAAAGATTTGTGACATTTTTGGATATGGAAGGTCATAGTGCTGAACAGCTTACTAAAAGTCTACTTAATTTTTTAAAGGCAAATGACATTGATATTAAAGACTGCCGTGGTCAAAGTTATGACAACGCCAGCAACATGAGTGGCAAGTTTATAGGATTACAAGCACGAATTAATTGATAATGATAATTACTATGCAAATTAAAAATGTATGTGTTCAAATATGTTTGTGGGACCCCAAGATGCAGCAATAGTGAATGCAGTCAGCGACTCATAGCTTGACTGCCTGCGTCTGGACCAGCGAACCAGGGCTGGTCAAGACCGTGCTCCACCTCCACGTGGTGGTCCTGGAAACAGTCTGCAGCAGTGCAGGCTGGCTGAGCGAGCATGGATCGAAATGGGAAGGCAAACCCGGTCCTTAAAAAATTCCGTGCAGAAGTCGGATGTGTCGACCGAAAGGTGCAGATATCACAGCTTAGGCGCAAACAGACACAACGCAACCACCGTCCTTTTCAGGACGAACGAAGAAGAAGAAGAAGAAGAAGAAATATGTTTGTGTTGTTTTATTGTTTTTTTTTAAATATAGGGCCCCTTTCTTAACATATGCTACAGGCCCCGCACTAGCTTAATCCGGCCCTGTAAAGGAGGAGTTATCTATGATGAGAGAGAGAGAGAGAGAGAGAGAGAGGGGGGGGGGGGAGTTAGATTTTGTAAACAGCTGAGATAATTCAGTAAATGACATTAAGTCAGCGGTTAGAAGCGAAGATAATCAGAAATAACATTATTTTCTCGAGATAACCGAGATGCATATCAATCCAGTTCCAGCTAATGTGAGAGTGGTCGAGTGACTAATGATTATACATTTTCTTAATAATCCGTCTTCTCAACTTAAGAGAGCAGTTCGCTTTGTTCCGGCTTGTGTAGAACAGAGTGAGTGGAGAGGGAGAGAGACAGAGGAACGGGAGGAGGGAGACAGATTTTATATTTCTACCGCCATATCAAATGTTACTAAAATTTAAGAGACAATATTTTCTTTGATTATTCAAGTAATGTGAGTGAATTCAAGTTACCCGGAAGCATATAGTTGTATTGCAGTGACAATGTATCCACGGATTTTTAAAAAAATGTATGCTTACGACAGATGGCTCATCATCATCATCATCATCATCACCAAGGCCGTAGATACTGGAGGCTGGTTTAGGGGTTCAAACCCCCCTCCCCCTTCCCCTTTAGGGTTTGGTGAAAAATATTTGTGGGGAAATTATACTGTACCAAACATGTTTTGTGCCGAAATATTTTTATAAACCCCCCCCCCACCCCCCCTTTTAATTGTCCTATCTACGGCCCTGATCATCACCCTTTAATTCCCCAAGAAGCATATGTCTTCAACAAACTTATGTCAAATCTTATCATCCTGTGTTATAGACCTTCAACAAACTTACGTCAAGTCTTATCGTCCTGTGTTATAGACCTTCAACAAACTTACGTCAAGTCTTATCGTCCTGTGTTATAGACCTTCAACAAACTTACGTCAAGTCTTATCGTCCTGTGTTATAGACCTTTAACAAACTTACGTCAAGTCTTATCGTCCTGTGTTATAGACCTTCAACAAACTTACGTCAAGTCTTATCGTCCTATGTTATAGACCTTCAACAAACTTATGTCAAGTCTTATCGTCCTGTGTTATAGACCTTCAACAAACTTACGTCAAGTCTTATCGTCCTGTGTTATAGACCTTCAACAAACTTACGTCAAATCTTATCGTCCTGTGTTATAGACCTTCAACAAACTTACGTCAAGTCTTATCGTCCTGTGTTATAGACCTTCAACAAACTTACGTCAAGTCTTATCGTCCTGTGTTATAGACCTTCAACAAACTTATGTCAAGTCTTATCGTCCTGTGTTATAGACCTTCAAAAAACTTATGTCAAGTCTTATCGTCCTGTGTTATAGACATTTAACAAACTTATGTCAAGTCTTATCGTTCTGTGTCATCTTCTTCTTCTTTGATCCATAGCCACCGACCGTCAAAGCAGTCAGTGGCCATCACGCCTAGTGGCGTCTTGTAGGGCAACAACAAATTGATTTCACTTTATTCAGTCGGTGGCCATCCTTCGTACAGTGCCCCAACTCTGGTTCATTCTTTGCATCTCAGCCTCCACAGTCCTCCGCCAGGTTGTTTTTGGTCGGCCTCTCTTTCCTTCTGGGGTTCAAAGCATAGCTGTTCTTGTGATGGCATCGGGGTCTCTTCTGAGGACATGGCCAACCCAGCTCCAGCGTCTGCCAGCTATGATGGTGTGCATGTCCTCTTGCTTGCTCCGAGTAAGCAGATCTTGGTTGGTGATGGTATTCGGCCAAAAGATTCAATGAATTTTTCTTAGGCATGTTGTGTGAAAAGAGGACAATTTCGACATTTCCTTCTCTGTAATTCTCCAGCATTCTGCACCATAGAGAAGCACAGAAAGCACACAGCTCTGATATAATCTTAATTTTGTGCTTGTGCTGTATTGAGAGGACTTCCAGATGTTGTTTAGGCTTAAAAAAAGGCTGTTCTTGCCTTATTCATTCTGATGTTGATGTCTTTGCCTGCCCCGCCGTCTGGTGTTACTATGCATCCTAGGTATGTGAAGGTGTCTGTCTGTACCAGTTGCTGATTCCTTACTGATATGGGCTCAGGGTTGCTCACATTGAGCGTCATGACCTCTGACTTCTTTAAATTGATGTTCAAGCCCACCTGCTGGCTAAACTTATTAAGTCTATCCGTTTTTTCCTGGATGTGTTGATGTGAATGTGCTAGCAGTGCAATGTCATCTGCATATTCCAGATCTTCCAATGTAGAAAATGTAGTCCATCTTATTCCTCTTGGACTGCCCTCTGTTGTCTGGCGCATCACCCAGTCTATGACTGTTAAAAAAAGAGTGGTTGATAAGGGGCATCCCTGTCGTACTCCTGTCTTCACCTCAAAGGTTAGGTTGCTCTGCCCAACACTATACGTAAAGTTGGCATAGAGGCTTTTTATGACTGACACTATGCAGCTTGGAATTCCATAAGCCCTCAGTATTTTCCATAAACTGTCCCTATGTATGCTGTCAAAAGCCTTTTCAAAATCAACGAAGTTAATGTACAGCTGTCTTTGCCATTCTGAGCACTGCTCTATAATGTTCCTGAGAGTGAATATATGATCTACACATCTTCTGTTCTTTCTAAATCCTGCTTGTTCCTTCCTCAGTTTGTGGTCTACTGCTTTTGAAATTCTCTGTATAATTATCCTGCCTAGTATTTTGCTGGGAACTGAGAGAAGAGTGATTCCTCTCCAATTATTGCAGTCTGCAAGATCTCCCTTCTTGGGCAATTTGACAATTATTCCTTTGTTCCACTCTGATGGTGTTGTCCCCGTTTTCCACACTTGTGCAAATAGTGGTTCTAATAGTTCTGCTGCTAGCTTAGGGTCTGTCTTAAATAGCTCTGCATTTAAGTTATCATGGCCAGGAGCTTTTCCGTTCTTTAACCCTCTGATTGCTGTGATGATTTCTTCTTTTCGTGGAATGTCTGTATTTACATCTAGATCGTTTTCAGCCTCAGGAACATTCAATTGTGTCTCTGGTGGTTCCCTGTTCAGAGTTTCTCTGAAGTGCTCTGCCCATCTTGTTTCCTGTCCCTCTGCTGTCTTGATGAGATTTCCTTGCTTATCTCTTACTAATGTAATATTGTTTGCCCTGTGCCATCAGCTCCAGCTATTTTCATGTCTTCCTCATCATTTTCATTTCTGTTTCCAGTTCTCTTCTCCATGTGTTTTAGGTCGATCTCTATTTTTTTTGTATACCTTGGGGATTCCAGAACAAGGACTGCCTTGTAATGCTAACAGTATGTTTCCTCTCTGTGTGTCCTATATATGGACAAGTTCCGCAACCAGACGATACGTCAAGGCCTAAAACCCCACCCCCTGCAGATCCAAGTAGAACAGCCCCAACTGAGATGGTTTGGCCATGTCTGCAGAATGGGAGAAGATCGGCTACCACGGGAAGCATGGGAAACTAAGAGCCAGGAATCTAGACCTCCAGGACGACCCAAAGTCCGCTGCGAGGAAAACTTTAGACAATCTTTGAAGGACCGAAGACTAGAATGGAACCAAGCCAGGAGGAAGACAGCCGATAGAATAGTATAGCGCTATCTCTTACACCTCTACACCTCACGGTAGAAGAGGAACGAGCAAGTAAGTAAGTAAGTAAGTGTCCTATCCATTGCCATCGTTTTCTTCTCATCACGTGTCCACTGGCACGTGTCTGGTTCTTGTCAACAGTTCCTTATTATTGATCATACCACTTCAATCCTTCTATTCTATGCAAGCACCCATTTATGAACGTCTATTACTTTTTGATTGTTGTTTTTGATGTTCTTTAAACTCTAGAGACTTACAATGTTACTTATTTGACTTTAGAGTTGAAGAATCTGATTTTTGTGTTGGAATTTATTTCTCTTGATCTCCATATATTTCCCAATGAAATGAAAACTGCTCTAAACTTTTGTATTCTTATTTTGAAACTGATGATTTTTCATATCACTTACATAAAATATTGTGTTACACAGACCCTGTATGGTCGACTAAGCAGCGGCACATAGCAGTAATGTCTGGAATGAGATTAGGAGCGTTCTAGTTACCGATAGGGGAGGGGGGAAGATATAATACATTTTTTTAAGAAGTCTTGTACTTCAGAACAGACAGACCCAGGGCAACTTTTGTTGTAATGACAGGTAATATATACGAGGGCTGTCCGGAAAAAGAATCGGCCATAATTAATATTAGAAAAACCGTTTGCGCGACATCGATGTAACTTGGCAGCCAAATAGAGTGGCCTGTTATGCACATACGTGTGCAATGTTGACGTTGCTGCAGCAGTCAGTGCCACCGTTAAAAGCCGTTTAGTGAACACGTGCACTGTGTGGTCGTCGCATTCAAAATGGCTGAACGAGTAGAGCAAAGAATCTGCATCAACTTTTGCGTCAAGCTTCAACATTCCTCCACGGAAACCCATTATGATGATTCAGAAGGCTTTTGGAGACGATGCAATGAGTGCTACACAAATAAAGGTGTGGCACAAACGCTTCAAAGATGGTCGAGAATCTGTTGAATGTGATCCCATTTCTAGAAGGCCTGCAACAAGCAGAACACCGGAAAATGTTGAACGTGTACGGGCTGCAATCAACAAAGATCGGCGACTGACAGTGCGAGAACTAGAAAAAGATCTGGGAATTCCAAAAACTATTGTATCCGAGATTCTGACCCAGGATCTGGGTATGAGACGTGTCGTGGCAAAATTCGTTCCGCGGATTCTGCTACCAGAGCAGAAGGAACTTCGTGCCACAGTTGCTAATGATTTGCTTCAAACCGCAACCAATAACCCAGATTTCATGAAGAAAGTCATACCGGAGATGAATCGTGGATCTACTGCTATGATCCAGAAACGAAGGGCTCTACTCGAGAGGCTCTACTCGTTCAGCCATTTTGAATGCGACGACCACACAGTGCACGTGTTCACTAAACGGCTTTTAACGGTCGCACTGACTGGTGCAGCAACGTCAACATTGCACACGTATGTGCATAACAGGCCACTCTATTTGGCTGCCAAGTTACATCGATGTCGCGCAAACGGTTTTTCTAATATTAATTATGGCCGATTCTTTTCCGGACAGCCCTCGTAGTTCTAATGATCTTTATTTCATCGGAGTCATAACTGTGAATGCTGTAGATATTGACCCAAGAAAATTACCATACGCAGAAGTACGTGAACATGAGACAGTCGTAGATACATAATCAGTATGTTTTGTTGGATCACTGGCTATGCTTGAATAGATCACCTGATCTTGATAAGGAACACATCTGATCACACAAAGAAAACGAGGAGGACAGAAATAAGGCGGAGGTAAACCGTGGGTTTTTCCTTACTTAGTATTTACTCTCCATGCCCGGATGCAGTAGAGATTTTGCGCACTATCCCAGCTCCACGACGATTACACGAATTTAGTTTTCATATTTCTCACTTAAAACTCGCTTTCTTTCCTTTCTGTTTTTGTTTGTTTGTCCCGGCGAAGGCCTTGTGGCTGCTACGTTGGTTATTTTCTTTGTCGTTTGTATTAGTAAGACGTTATATATATATATATACGTAGTGAAGGCAGTATTATCTCATGTGTTGACTTTGTCGGAGAGGGAATGAGAGACAGAAACATGACAGAAACATGTTACAACTAAATAACTGGGTCCGTGTGTAATAAAAAGGTAAAAGTAATCCCACAGCAGATACTGGTGTAGGGGAGTCAAATATTAGACTTGACTATCGTAGGTGCAGCTTTATGAGATGGGTTTATCACTTTCCTACCTCGCTGCCGTTTTTTTCCCAAACTCTAAATTAGAGTCAGGTACCCATTTACAGCTGGGTAGACCGGAGTGTGTCACTACCAGGTTTCGCACGCGAAACCCAGTAACGCTGCCGCGAGAGACAAGTGCTCTAATCACTCTGCCAATCGGAAGCCCCTGTGTGTAATCCCTGTATGAATACTATACGTACACAGAGAGAAGAGCGTACTGACATTAACACAGTACTATTTATTCACATTGACGCGGTAACATTCTACAATCTTTGATGTGCTACATTGTCACCCACATCTCGTTTCACGTGTTGCATTTTCACTCAGACTTGCGATTTCCAAAAAGTGCCCAAGCACGTCACCTCTTAAAGGGCTCGATGTATAATTAGCAATAGTCATCTGTAGCTCTGTCGCCACAGAGATAAGAGGCACGACAAGAGATTCGGCTAGCAATTAACGGTATTAGCTCTTAAAGAGCTATTAACAAAAGCGACATATTCGTTTGTTGTTTTAGGGCACTGGAAAATAAACGAAACTGAAAACAAGGAACGTCTAAATACAAGTAAACAATATGCAAGCGAATACTGCACCTAGAATAATGCTCAACGAGAATAAGAAAACACACGTAAATAATATACAAGCGAATACTGTGTCGTACGGTAGGTTAATTGGTTTATTGGGCCCATTATATAAGTAAAGAGTAAAGGTTGACTGATGCACGAGAATGTATAGAAAATAGATTTCACAGGTGGTAAGTTGAGGAAAAGATATGTCTCTGGAGTGAGCAGGTTTCTCTCATCCAGCCTATCCGTACAACTATGCTTTATTATCAGACAGTCTTTGCCTTCCTGTCTAATGAAATAACATGTTACTCTACACACACACAACAATATGTGACAACAATGACACACAAACGTGAAAAACTAAGGATAAAATGGTTATGGGTCTGACCAACACACGAAGTTAAGTTTCTTTGTAGTTTATTATCACTAAACTTGACAACACAAATTATCTAAAAGATATCAAGAAATCATTTACATACATAGGAAATAAAGAAGAGAGGTGCGCCTTCCCCGTATGGAGAGAAAAAACCCAAAATTATTAACCCCAAAGGTTGAAGGTTAGCACTAGGTTACAGAATAAAACAATATTGGTACACTATATAATAATAATAAATTCTTTAAGCGCCAAACACGGCGCATAAGGCAGAAACCAGTGCTCTCCAGGTTGTTCGTTGTGACGCCACTCCTCTTAGCTCTTGCACATTATTTAGGCCCAACGTTCTTCCTTCATTATTGTTCTTCTGAGTGTTTCTTTTGGTCTTCCTTTTTTCCGCTTACCCTCAGGAACCCAAGTGAGCGCCTGTAGTGGTATTCTGTTGTTTTGCATTCGTAGGACATGACCGATATATGACCATCGTCTTTTCCTTATATATCGGAGACATATTTCACTCTGCCTAGAGTCTTCTCTTATTTGTCGATTAGTCTTGAATTTCTTTCCAACTGATGTTCATGAGTTTTCTAAGACATTTGTTCTCGAATGTATTCAGCTTGTTCTCCAATGATTTTGTTATTTTCCAACTCTCACAGCCGTATGTTAACACTGAGATAACATTTGAATTAAACAGACGAAGCTTGGTATGTATATTCAATGATCGTAAGACCAAGTAAAGTAAACAAAATGTAGACAATCAGATTTATGGATAATTTCCAGCAAAACAAGAAAATCATCACACACTCTCTCGCACAGTGGCCACTTCTCACACTCTTACCTAATTGGCTCCTATAGTAGGTCTGTGGTATCCCTTGGTAACAGAATTATTCCATGAACATAATTCCTATTTCACTATGATCACACTGTCACCCCCAGCTGTCGACAATCCAAACCCCAGTTCATCCCCCCAAAAAAAACTAGTGAGGTGAACGCCGAATATGGTGCTTCTATTTGGTGCTTCTATTGTTCCTACCAATAGTTGGAAATGTGAGAATCCTTGAGGTTTACCCTTTAGAGAGGGGAATATTTCCAGTATTGGGATACATCTGGTTGCTAAAAAAATGTTTAAAAATGATGATGATGGTTCTTCTATCGGCCAACTCTATGTCAGAGCGCCGATTCTGCACTGTGTATAAAGATTTGCATACATAATCCACTTGAATACGACTGTCAGGAGTCGGGGAACAATAATAATGTTACATGTACACACCACTGTGGGCTGGTAAAAATGGTAATCTGGATTTTCTAAGTCCAGTATTTATATTTATTGTCATCCAATATCATCGGCGAGTACACGCTTATAAATGAAATGGATAACGAACCAGAAAAGTAAAAGACCGCTGGTCGCCCTTGAGATCAGGTCTGCGAAAAATTTAAGAGAACATTTGTGGGAAAAAATGCAACCTTTCTATGTAGATATCTCTATATATACTGACGGGGACAAGACGATCTCGCATCCTCATCTATATCCTGGCTAAGTTAAAAAGACACACGGTGTTTCCCTACGCCTACACGCTCGCAGACGTCGCTGGCCGCTAATCTGGGTCGGACCGAATTTTTCGCAAAAGTTGTTTACAATACCTTGCAAAGTGGCTTCACGTAGTTTTACTGACCAATCATCTATCGCGAACCACGAGGCAAGCAGCCGCTAACGGAAAACATTAGGAAAAATGGAGATGTAGACCTATAGTTTTGTCGAAGACAAGTCATCGATCGGAAGGGATATAAGGGATCAGAATGGAATTATCGTGAAAAGGATTTCACCTTTGATTCCAGGAGAGGATTGTGTATAAATTTATATATAGGAAAACGGTAGGAGTTTATCATGTACATAGATAAATGCTGATTACTGGTATCTACAGTTGAGTTGAAAGCATGAAAACCCACATCTGCTGTAGATAGAAACTTAACGAAGTGACATATTGTAGAATTACATGGTTAGGAAGATAGATCTAAATCGGCTGTATAAAACAAGATAGGGTGGAACAGGATTGATAGTATACAAGCTGAGAATGATAAAGGGAAAGTTTCATGAAACGCACACATCGTATGAAATCCCCGGTTCGAGAAGAAAATTTCAGGCTTAATCTTAGACTGTGACGTCAGTACCTCTCAGTCGTACGCTGGAGCCAATAAAAAGCGGAGCGCTAAATTGAAAGGACACACTGAAAGGAAGTTTGAGACAGACTGGATGCAGAGTTTGCCACTACGCCTTTGCCATCTAAATTGTGAGCAAATCTCCAAAAATTTCAAGTCCAGTGTCTGGTTTTTGAAGACTGAGGGTAAGCTGAAATTATGATAACTATCATGTATATAATTTATTTATTGCAGGGTAATATATGATGTGTATTAATTTTGTGTAGATGCTAAGAATTGCCTCAGTATTTCAATTTGTAGGCTACCTGATGTGAAGGATCAACCATATTCAGGAATATTAGAAAATCTGTGTTTAATATGTGGAAGGATCAAACTATAAAATATTAAAGGATGTACAGGAGAGGATCAAACCACATGATGGTTACTACTTATAAATAATTGAAATGTTGGTACCAATCCGGTATCACTTAAATGACGACCTTACTTACTATGACTGTATAACTTTGACATCTGATGACTGACTGGTCTGACAACTGTGCTAGTCAGTTACAATTAATTGAAATGTTAATGCTTCTACTGTATCACTGAAATGATGTCCTTACTTACTATGATTGTATAACTTCGACATCTGATGACTGACTGGTCTGACATCTGTGCTAGTCAGTTACCAATCTAGCCAGATACTAGCCAAGGCTAATATGGTGTTTCAGGTTTCATGTAACAACTCAAACTGGACTGTCAAGTATCAGAAGCCTGTGTTGTTCATCAGAGGCAATCCCACAAAAGTGCAGGACCCCAAAGAGTGAACTAAAGCTGGTCATTGGTACCCCTATTGATAGGTCTGCCAATACTGATAAATACAGTGACCGTTCAGTATCAGCAATATCAAGATTCACAGATAAGTGTCAATTAAGGCACTGACAGAATCCATATATGAACCAACAGCCAATGTTTGTAATACGAAACAAACTTCTACAACAGAATTCTAATTATTGTAGAATTCGGTCAGCTGCTGACAGTAATCTGTAAAGTCACAGGACTAAGAGAACAGTGATATAGTAATATTGATTCCAGTATTCATTAACTTTACTATACAAGAGGATATTGTCAAGATCCAGAAGTGTAAAGGACAATAATACTTATTAAAATTTCTGAAGGATTTTGTTTCAAGTAAATAAATTTTCCAGAAGGAAAGACATTCCTACCAACACATTAGTTCAGAAATAACATTAATAGTGTGAATATTTTGTGTATATTTTAATGCTCATTTCCAAATAGCAGAAAAAGATGAATGTAAATATTAAAAGATTATAACTGTACCTGAGGACTTATTCACTTTTTACAATTGTGTTTAAAAGTAAATGTTCATTTTAGTTATCCCCTAGAAATTAATTAATCATAAGATAGTCACAGGTAGGAGACACCTTAAATCCTGGAACTAATTCTTACCATCTGGGCCAGGATTTTCACAGTCTGACTATTTCTATGATATCCATACACCAGGGCTTATTTCTAAGACTGGGGTATTACTTGTAAGACCAGAACTCTTTACTGGCATACTATCCTGGTATCATCTGATACACCTGGATATTCATCTACCATCACTATAAAATACTTACATTTAAACTTAAACAAACCTCTCGTTACAGAGTTTATGATAACTCATCCGCCCCTGCTCGCGGCTGGTGGTCAGCGTACGGTGTTAATTATTATTTAATTTTCCATACGCACCACCTACAACAATAATATAAACATGTATTCTATACTCCCGCTATCAGTCGCCTAACGCCTATAAGGTCAGGTCTGCTTAACAGTCGAGTTTATCTCTCTCTCTCTCCTGGGGGAGTTTAAGTGTCGCGTCCGTCTACACCAGTGGTGGCCAAGCTAAGGTTGGCCGAGGGCCAGATTATGGTAAAGGGTAACACCAGAGGGCCAGACCTATAAAATCCTTTAAAAAATAACGTTCTGAGATTTAGTTTTACATATATAATGAACCACGTACAGAAAGCAACGGCAAACTACTGTACTGCACATCTGCCAAGACATGTATACCAGTCTTCGGACTGAAATTACTGTAAAAAAAATATTATGAATCTGTTGTTTTAATTTGTTTTGTAATTTGTAATATGACATGTAATGATTTATTTCAAACATACATTTGTGTGTTATTTCATGGTGAAGAGTGTGGCTTCAATCAACAATAAGAGGCCAGCCAAAACAGGTTGGCGGGCCGGTCAAAACTGGTTGGCGGGCCGGATCTGGCCCGCGGGCCGTAGTTTGGCCACCGCTGGTCTACACTGTAAACATAATTACCGTCTCGCCTCAGTGAGTTAGCGGTCGGGTGGTGGAATAACATTTTAATTGAATATCTGGTATTAATATCGCTACGCGTTATTTTATTTAATAGGTCTAGAAAAAATCTAAGAGAAGTATAAGTGTTTAAATGCTATCACCACTTTTAAATCCTTAGCACTATTTAACTCTTACCAGAAAATTCAGAACGAAAATCTCCACGAATGACTTATAAACACTTCCAACAAGAGAAATAGTTCTCGGACTGCGCGCTAGACTATTCAAATTCTGACTGACTTCTGATAGCTAGAGCCCAAGATGAAAGGATTACGATTAAGACTACCAGAGTCTCTTGTCTGAAGTTGTTGACCGACATCAAAGACTTTAGTTCTGCTAGCGGGTTTCTCTTCAGAATGCCCGCGGCTCGAGATCAAAGAGCACAGGGGAGTTCTAGACTTTCCCTGAGTAAAACTACACAGGGTCTGTGCTGTCGCTGTCTCACGTGCTGTCTGTCTGTCAGGTATTATGATTGGCAGATGAGCTTGCGTGAGTAGAACGAAGTAAACAAAGCCTGATTTGCTTCCTGTTATGACTGACAGGTCACTAAAATTGTAAACACCGTGTTAGCCCGTGTTTAAAGAAAAGAGGGCGGGACAAAAGGTGAGCTGCAGAAGTAGACAGGCAATAAAATGCATGTTTTTAGCTAGAAAATCATAGAGCAGCTATGATGTTACAATAAGCTGTCAGATTACTGTAGGCTCTTTTTCCAGTACACGTCACATACTGCACCTAGAATAATGCTCAACGAGAATAAGAAAGCACATGTAAATACTATACAAGCGAATACTGCACCTAGAATAATGCTCAAAGAGAATAAGAAAACACAAGCAAAGAATAAAGAAGTTAAAGTATTCGACAATACAAATGATAAGCTAAGGTAGTAGACAGAACTTCATGGACAGAGCTGACCAATATGGTTCAGATAGCAAGAATCAGTGGCAGGCACCAACTGTAGTCCTATTCTTCACGGTGAATAAAAATGAAAAACGAGTTTTAAGGCTGAAAAGATGTCTACAAATATATTAAACAATTTAGAAGCCATGTCCGCAGTGATCTGAAACAACTCTAAATACTTGTTGCAAGTCGCGCTAATGCCCGTCTACGAAGCACAATTTTTGTGGTGCCTAGTTGGCAGAGGATAGTGTGATTCGCTTCCGTAGCAAGGAGGTGGTGCCATTCGGAAGGTCTTGGGTTAGATTCTCCGGTAAGCCACTCACTTCTCTTGTTTTTCTGTTGTCTAGTTTTCCGCTTCTTTATTTCTCACGAGTGCCTGAAACATACCTTTATGTGTGTAATATTTATCTAACACGATAGTACGTCCAATTAAAAAAGTTGTTGATGCGTGTGATAAACGAGCGCCAAAGCCTTATCGCCTAATCTTTTCCTACATCTTTCTTTTTTTATTTTCTCCCACCCTGTGCCCTTTCATCCCACATTTGCTCTATCATCTTTGTTCTAGTAATCTTTAATCACGACTGGACTTTAAACTGTAATCTTTATTACTCGTGATTTCATTTAGACCTCCACCTTGCATTATCTTCTGAATTCCACATTGCCTCGATACAAATCTGGGGAAACACATCTGGTCTCATCAAAATCAAACACCTGGGCATGGTACAATTTCTTTGGACTATTGTTAACTTTGAGTAGAGCGCGGCTGACACAAAAGATTAGTCTAAGCCGTTGTTTAACCCTTTGAGTCCGAGGTTGAAGTTTCACCCAAAACCTCTCCCCGACTATCCTAGGCGGTATCATAAAAACCGCGGTTCATTATGACATTATTAACAGTTTGTCGCCTACGCGAGGAAAATTGCAATCAAATGTCACGGACCGTGTTGGAGAGGTGACTCAAAGGGATCAAACCGCGACGCATTGTTATTTCATTTTCAGACCAGAAGAAATGTACGGTGTGGTATCGAATTTTGCGTCCGCGAATGTATTCCTAACCGTTTGAATATTTACAGGCTCAAATAACACAAGAGTTCTGAATGCCCACACTTCACAGAGTGGTCTAAAATTTTGTCACCCCATGAGAACAGCAAATATCGACGTTTGGTTGAATAATTACTAGTCACAGTTCTACAAATTGTCCCGTGTGTTTCTCGGGGTCTCTGATGAGACAAATAAAGAATTGGATTACTGCTCCCTCAGGTGTGTCGTACAAGGCCAATAACATGTGGTTATGCATGAAGCTGGCAACGCGTTCTAGTAACAAGAATTGCTACAAATATCACTGCTGCAAGAACATGTTAATGTTTGGTGTCGGCTTCATGTAAGGGGACCAGATGTGGCTCCCTAGGGAGCACAGAGTAACAGTTGTAGCAGGTCATCTTACAGGAAGCTAAGCTAACACTAAAGCATGAATGTGTTCCCTAGGGAGTATAGAGTCACAGTTGTAGCAGGTCATCTTACAAAAAGCTAAGCTAACACTAAAGCTTGAATGTGTTCCCTAGGGAGTATAGAGTCACAGTTGTAGCAGGTCATCTTATAGGAAGCTAACACTAAAGCATGAATGTGTTCCCTAGGGAGTATAGAGTCATAGTTGTAGCAGGTCATCTTATAGGTGATAAAGTTGTTAAAGTTGATAACGTTGGATTTTTATTCCCGTTAATGATATCCACCAAAAGATAGATATAAGTGGATGGAAGCAGACATCATCATCATCATCAGTTGATAAGATCTCTATGGTGTTGTTTGCTCCACTGTAGTGTATGGAATGTCAACTTGACCTACGCAGTGGTGTGTAGACATGGATTGAGTGTATAATGTGCGAATGATGATAAAGGTTCGTGGTGTTGACAAAAAAATGTTCTTTTCTCACACTCATGTATGGCTGGAAGTCATCGACACCAACGACTGTGTACCTTTTCTAAAGTTTAATTGGACGTACACACTCGACAGCACAGATAGTGACAAATCACAGGTTGCCATAATACATCATAGTACAGTGGATAAATGGTCTTGCAATGTTACATGGGCACTCATGTAGAATAAGTGTATAATGGACTGTCAGTAGCCAAGCACTCAGTATCGCCCATACATATATCATCTGACTTCACTGACTGAGCACGTCAGCTTATAAACAATATTTCAGATGGCTTCTAAACCTAATCTCGTCTAGCGACGATTCTTCAACATAATGTTCAGCACATATTTTTCCATATAATAATATTGAACCGCTAGCAATGGGTTCTCATGTGTAGCAGTGATCTCTGGACTGATCAAGCGATAATACGGGCATCCCTTTTCTCTTCTTGAAAGTCACTACATGTTTTGGTTCCAAGATGGCTTCACTCGTGAGCTGTCACTCACGTTTGGATACAGATAATGAATCTGTCCTAAAGTTAGTCATTCATAAAACATTTCATTGCTCTGTAGATTTGATCATGAACAATTGACTGCAATCTACAGGATATAGTGCTGCTAGGAATCGAAGTCGTTTTCATCGAGTCAAATATATTCTCTTAGACATTCAAATCGTAACTATCGAAAATGGTGGCTTCGATCGAGAGTTCATAAGAGTATCTTTGATTACCTTGGTATAGGAAATATGAAACTGCCATTCCTTGGCAATACGAATAAACACTGGGGTAAAGCATACACGATAGGTTTAGACGACTATCACCTTCCCCACAAATACTGAGATCACTTTTTCCCCGGCGACAGGCCGACATGGAAAACACACAGTCCCTATCAGGACGAAGCCAAATCACACCACACTCTAGCGACACATCCGCCGAATAGCCTTCGACCTCTCTAGAGACAACAGAACATATAGTTCGACTTAGATATGTAAAGATATACAGATATAAGACAGACTCGTCCTACTCAGACAAACAATACACATAAATTCAGGCCATAGATATTCTGAAGCAAGAACAATCTATTATTACCCAAACAACGAATAAATCGCAGTAAAATGGATTTATCCGCGGAGTTTGATCGAAAGAGCCGACACAACTTTCAAGGGAAGTAACTCAATAATGACTTTCCCTTAAGCACTATTTTGCTTTCAAAATATTTGCGAAGATAACAAGAATACCAATGTATAATATTGTAAGATATCAAAGACTGCACGTAACAGTCTTACCACACCTCCCGGGAAAAAAAAAAATGGAACATTTTTTTTTTCTTTTTGAAATACATCTAGGAGCAACGTACAATAGGCTCACAACGCATGAATAATGCGCAGATGAAAATATCAGGAATACCTATAACGCCTAATATGAGGCTAAGTCGACTTATGGAGCGACTGGTGAGAATGTGTCTCATAAACTGAGAGAAATTATTTCTCTACAAGTATATTTTTCCAGGAAGGTGTCATCAAAGTATAATACAATTCTGGCAATTACACAATGCCTAAAAAATTCATATCATCATTTCGTATTAGATATCTTAAATTTATGATTTATGAAGAAAAAATCATCAAAGCACAGCGGTGAATAAACATCAATGAACCGCTATGTAGTGATACAATCATTATATTATTAAATTACAAATGTGTATCTATCATGATATAGAAAAGGAACTACTATAGAACTAGACATATCAAGAAGTCTAAGCCCTAATAGTTATGTGGAATCATGTGGGCATCTTGACAGAATGTCTGCCATCACATTATCTGATCCACGAATAGCTCGCACAGAGAAATGAAAAGGTTGAAGAGCAATTGCATATCGAGTAGACCTCGAGCTCTTCAAATTCTTACTCTGTATAGCAGTAAGAGCTTTTTGGTCGGTTTCTACTATGAAATGTGCGCCTAGAAGGAATCTCTGTAGTTTGAGGATCGACCAAACCATAGCTAATAGCTCACGGTCTAAAACCGAATAATTCCTTTCTGCCGCATTAAGTTTTCTGGAAATATACATTACAGGATGCAGAGTTCCAGAGTACTCTTGCATTAGTGCCGCTCCAATCCCAGTGGATGAAGCGTCACTACGAAGAACGAATGTCTTATCTTTAGTAGGTAGCACTAAAATAGGTGGTGTTGAAAACAATGTTTTAATCTTATCCAGAGAGCATTGGCATTCCTGAGACCAGTGGACCACATTAGGCGAACCTTTCTTTAGAAGTGTTGAGAGAGGTGCCATGATAGAGGATAGATTCTGAATGAATCTGCCATAAAATTGAATAAGACCTAACAGACTTCTCACCTGTTTTTTAGTCTTAGGGATTGAGATGTTAAGTATCTTACTAGTATTATGGTCCTCTGTCTTTAGGAAACCATGACCAACTCGGTGGCCTAGGAAAGAAATTTCGCTAAAACCAATATAGGCTTTAGAGGGTTTCGCTGTCAGGTTGTGCTCACGCAAAGTAGACAGCAATTCATCTAACCCTGAATAGTGATCTTCCCAAGTATCGCTGAAAAGACAGATGTCGTCTAGATATGCAATGACATCTGACCGATAAGATAGGATTCGGCGCATCATGCGTACGAACGTAGCTGGTGCGTTCATAAGACCGAAAGGCATAAAATTCCATTGGAACAAACCTCTAGGTGTTGAAAAAGCCGTGAGAGGTTTGGCGCGTTCAGATAAAGGAACTTGCCAATATCCTTTAGACAAATCAAGTTTAGTGAAAAAATGAGATTTGGAGAGTCGAGTAAGTAGCTCTTCCAGTAAAGGCATAGGTTCGGCATCGAACTTAGTTACTTGATTCAATTTTCGATAGTCAACGCAAAGACGTATGTTATTGTCTTTTTTACGCACAATAACCATCGGCGAAGAATATGCAGAGGTGGATGGTTCGATTATTTTCAAATCTATCATCTCATCCAACTCTTTCTCGACCTGTGCTTGAAAATGTATAGGTATAGGATAAGGTCTAACCCTAATAGGAGTATGGTCAGTTAGAACAATGTCATGTTGAATGACATTCGTTTGTCCAGGGATGTCAGTGAGTACATCCTGAAATGTTTGCAACATAGTTGAAACTTGTCGCTGTTCTCCTAGAGACAAATCAGGAGAGACAGTAACGTTCTTCCATGATTCACTGGAATGAAGTGGGATCATTGGAAGAGGAAGATTTACATCTGAAAAACTTGTTTCCTCATCCTGTATCACGGACAGTGATGAGTAATGACCATGTTGTACTGGAGAATTGTCCGTTGCTTGGAAAATGGGTTGCAAATAATCCGGACGTTCATGGAATTCAGTAAGCATATTGATGTGGAAGGTTTTATGCTTCCCATCAATATCGACAATATAGTCGACATCGGAAATTTTCGATATTATATCGTACGGACCTTTCCAAGAAATAAGTAATCTGTTTTCCCTACAAGGTAGTAATACAAATGCTTTGTCACCAGGACAAAGTTGTCGTAAGCATCTCTTCTTATTGGCAAATTGCCTTGCCTTCTGTTTCGCAAATTCAGAAGAAGAAGTTGCTAATTTGCATGCTTCGATAATTTTTTGTCTCAACGCGATGACATATTCGTAGGATGACTTTGTGTCATCGTCAATATTGTCAGATGTTATGAGATCGTGAAGCAACGACATAGGGCCACGCGGACGCGCGCCAAAGACGAGTTCAAAGGGAGAAAATCCCGTATGTTCATTGGGTACCTCTCTGTAAGCGAAGAGGGCCGCAGGTAAAACTCTGTCCCAGTCTTGAGGATGATCCTCAGTTATCTTCCCCAGTAAGTTTTTAAGTGTTCTATTAAGGCGTTCGACCATACCATTAGACATTGGATGGTAGATACTACTTAAAGATCTATCTATCTGCAGAGTAGACATTACTTGAGACATGGTATCTGATATTAGTTGGGTGCCATGGTCTGACAATATTTCTCCGGGGAACCCCAGACGAGAAAATATAAGCCAAAGAGCATCTGCAATATCAGCAGTAGTAATGCTCTTCAGAGGAATAGCCTCTGGCCAACGTGTGCACATATCAACACACGTCAAGATAAACTGATGTCCTCTGGCAGACTTGATCTTAAATGGACCAATAATGTCTATGGCCATTTTTTGAAACGGCCGAATAGGAATGTCCGCCGCCTGAATGGGTGCAGCATGCCGTGGACCTTTGGATTTAACTTCCTGACATACTTTACAAGATCGACAATAAATCCGTATGTCCTTGTTTACCAATGGCCAAAAGAAAGCCGCAAGGACTCTTGACTTAGTACGGGAAAAACCCATGTGTCCAGCACACTGAGAGTCGTGAGCGTGCTGCAAAATTTTAACTCTCAAATTCTTGGGAACCAGGATTTGAGAATGACTTGACGTAATGGAGTCTTGAACCATACGTACAAGTACGCCATTCTTCTTTGTAATCCACGATTTACGACTTGTGTCTTTATTCGGATCACCTTTAGTTGCAAGAATGAAGAATTTCTTCAGAGTGGGATCATCTTCTTGCTGTTTTATAAACGAGTCACGAGAAATTACCAAGGGATTATCTTGGTTATGCACTTCATTATCTTCAATAGATGAAGTTTGAGGCATATTAAGAGCCTGAGCTCTAGTGACTACAGCGTTAGCAATCTGCATGTTTTGCCTTTCCCACGTGGAAATTTGTTGCGGAGTGCATTCCTTGACTCCATGAATGCGACCGATGATGAGGTCAGCGATCGGATTCGGAAGAAGACATGCGTGTACATCTCCTGTAAAGAAAGGAGTAGCAATCCTAATGATAGCAGTAGAGTATTTCTCTAATGTGCCGCCAAATGTTACACATTTGACTACTTGTCCAGTGGCACGGGAAGGATCTACGAGTGACTGCCTAACACCAATTGTGGTGCATCCAGAATCAAATAGCACAGAGACTGGATTGTTATTCACTAAACCCTTATGTAAGACAAGAGAACCTCTTCCATCATGCGCGACTGATGCTGGAAGAGCAGGAAGAGGATGGCCACAGCTTAAAGTAGACACTGTGGTTGGCTCAAATAACGTTTTGCATTGGGGGCACTGAGATGCTCTCCCAAAATCAAAAGCGGCACATGCCATATTACTAGCATCATTATTATCTTTACTCTGTTTATAGGCTTCATGGGACTCTTGTTGTGCAGAGTTTGCCTGAAAATGTGGTTTATGTCTTTTGTTTTGAGATCTACCTCGGTTATTATCACCTCTGTAGTTATTGTTACCTCTATTGTAACCCCTATTTGGGTTTGAGTCATAGTTCCCTTGGTTACCATTATCATATTCATTATAATGAGTATCTCTGTAATTATGATCTTGTTGACTCCAAGACGGATAACCCTGATAGTTTCTATAATTACTTCCTCTACGGAAATTCCTATAATTATGACCACCCCTGTGTCGAGAGCTATCAGGTCGTCTCCAGTTCTTTGAAGAAGAACCCTGAAATGATTGGTTACCTTGGTTTTGATAACTATTATGGTTACCTTTTTTTATCAAATCTGTTTTGAGGTCCCTGAAATCTGTGTGAATAATTGGGATTGTATGGTGTTGCTGAAGCAACTGGCATACTCTCCTTAATCTTAGTGTTGCCAAAAGTCACGTCGGGGTGTGCAGTGACATATTGGGAACAATATTCTTCCATTTCTTTTAGAGATTTAGGTTTACGCTCATGTATAAATTCAAGGAAAGGTTTGTTCACACATGACATAATCTTATCTCTGAGCAACAAATCCATAAGTCCTTCATACGTTTTTTCTGTTTTGGAAAGCTCAATCCAACGATCAACTGTGAGACGTGCCTTTGCAGTGAATTCTGAGAATTCTACACCCGTCTCAGGTACCATCGTTTTAAATAAAAGGCGATAGCCTTCCTCACTTAGCTGATATTTTTTTTATCAAAGCCGCCCTAATGACATCATAATTATCCTTATCTGCTTCTCCTACAAGGCATAATCTAGTCAAAGATTCACCTTTCAAGTTTTCTGATAATTGATTAGCGTATTGTGATTTATCCACATTATGTGTACGACAAGAACGTTCAAATCTATCCAGCCAGAATGTAATATCGTCACTGGACTGATTGAACGGTGGAACCTTAACCTTGTAAGTAGAAGGTTTATCATTACCACTAGATGCCTGATTAACATTACTCATACTTGTCAATCTTAATTTCTCCAACTCAAATTCATGTTCTCTTATTGCTTTTTTTTCTTCAGCCTCTCTGTCTAATCTTTTTTGTTCAGCTTCCCTGTCTAATCTTTTTTGTTCAGCTTCCCTGTCTAATCTTTTTTGTTCAGCTTCCCTGTCTAATCTTTTTTGTTCAGCCGCAGCTTCTCTTTCCAATTTTTTTTGTTCAGCTTCAAATCTCCTTTCCTCTACCTGCATCTGCAATTTCTTTTGTTCAGCAGCAGCCTCAGCTTCTCTTTCTAATCTTTTCTCTTCCGCCATAGCTTTTCTTTCTTCTGCAGCTAATCTTTTCTCTTCTGCAGCTAATGCTTTGTCATATTGAGCAACTGCCCATTGTTCTAATTGTTGACCAGTCTTATCAAGGGCTTTCCCTTGTGTAATGAAGTATTCTAATGTAGCCATGATGTCTAACAATAATACTAATCACCTGAATCAATAATAATACCACAAGTTCTCAATGACTTGATTAATCAGTATACTATCCCAATATCTGTGGGTCACAAGCCTTTAATAAGGTCTTGTATAATAGTAATAATAATCAGGTACTGGTTTATACCATAATCCAAGTGCAGTGCACAGGCAATTGTGTCTTATGAAATATACCTATATAAAACATATGTCAACCAACAGAATACATAAAGTACAAATAGGACTGACAATACAAGAACGTTTGCAGAAATCAAAATAAATCAAATAGGGAAATCAATGAAAATAATCACTGAATCTGCAAAGAATAACAACACAAATGACGTCACAATATATGAATATAAATTGTGAATAGAACTGAAAGATAGAAAAGGTTAGACCAACAAATTACAAACAAATCAAAACAAAACTAAAGAACAAAGAAATATTACAAAAATAACAATAATTACAGACTTCACAGCTAACACAAAAGCAACAGTTGTCGCAGCAAATTTTCAATCAAGAAAATTGCACCTATAGAAAACGCCCACAACGGACCCTCTATGACGTGGGATATTCTGTTGTGAGGACGCCGCCCAACCTTAAACACAACCCGCTGACATAGAAACTAACATACTATACAAACAAATAACATGTAAACATAAAATATATATAAAAATTATGTGTATGATAGTATGTGTTGCAAAATAGGCTCAGTCTTACAGTAATGGCAAAGTTATTTTTATGAAAACAAACAAACTGCCACTTTATTCAATTAAACATTCTGGCCTTAAATATTAAAGTTCATATATGGAAAACAAGAAGATCCATCGATGAAAATAGGACTTCTTAGTTCACTCATACTGTCTTCCTGTTAACATTGACAAGAATTGATCCAACTGTTCTGTGAAACTCTATAATGTCTAATGTAAAAAATGTCAACAACGCTGACCTACATACTGCATTCACCTGACAGGTCACGTGACGAAGTGTTGACAAAGAGCAAACCAATACTGCAAGTGTGTCGTATCAGCCACAGGAAACGGTCTGGTATCGGTAATCTGTTGACTTCTGAACTTCTGCGAGGTCAAACCCAGAAAGCTGGTCCACCAGTTGATAAAGTTGTTAAAGTTGATAACGTTGGATTTTTATTCCCGTTAATGATATCCACCAAAAGATAGATATAAGTGGATGGAAGCAGACATCATCATCATCATCAGTTGATAAGATCTCTATGGTGTTGTTTGCTCCACTGTAGTGTATGGAATGTCAACTTGACCTACGCAGTGGTGTGTAGACATGGATTGAGTGTATAATGTGCGAATGATGATAAAGGTTCGTGGTGTTGACAAAAAATGTTCTTTTCTCACACTCATGTATGGCTGGAAGTCATCGACACCAACGACTGTGTACCTTTTCTAAAGTTTAATTGGACGTACACACTCGACAGCACAGATAGTGACAAATCACAGGTTGCCATAATACATCATAGTACAGTGGATAAATGGTCTTGCAATGTTACATGGGCACTCATGTAGAATAAGTGTATAATGGACTGTCAGTAGCCAAGCACTCAGTATCGCCCATACATATATCATCTGACTTCACTGACTGAGCACGTCAGCTTATAAACAATATTTCAGATGGCTTCTAAACCTAATCTCGTCTAGCGACGATTCTTCAACATAATGTTCAGCACATATTTTTTCCATATAATAATATTGAACCGCTAGCAATGGGTTCTCATGTGTAGCAGTGATCTCTGGACTGATCAAGCGATAATACGGGCATCCCTTTTCTCTTCTTGAAAGTCACTACATGTTTTGGTTCCAAGATGGCTTCACTCGTGAGCTGTCACTCACGTTTGGATACAGATAATGAATCTGTCCTAAAGTTAGTCATTCATAAAACATTTCATTGCTCTGTAGATTTGATCATGAACAATTGACTGCAATCTACAGGATATAGTGCTGCTAGGAATCGAAGTCGTTTTCATCGAGTCAAATATATTCTCTTAGACATTCAAATCGTAACTATCGAAAATGGTGGCTTCGATCGAGAGTTCATAAGAGTATCTTTGATTACCTTGGTATAGGAAATATGAAACTGCCATTCCTTGGCAATACCAATAAACACTGGGGTAAAGCATACACGATAGGTTTAGACGACTATCACCTTCCCCACAAATACTGAGATCACTTTTTCCCCGGCGACAGGCCGACATGGAAAACACACAGTCCCTATCAGGACGAAGCCAAATCACACCACACTCTAGCGACACATCCGCCGAATAGCCTTCGACCTCTCTAGAGACAACAGAACATATAGTTCGACTTAGATATGTAAAGATATACAGATATAAGACAGACTCGTCCTACTCAGACAAACAATACACATAAATTCAGGCCATAGATATTCTGAAGCAAGAACAATCTATTATTACCCAAACAACGAATAAATCGCAGTAAAATGGATTTATCCGCGGAGTTTGATCGAAAGAGCCGACACAACTTTCAAGGGAAGTAACTCAATAATGACTTTCCCTTAAGCACTATTTTGCTTTCAAAATATTTGCGAAGATAACAAGAATACCAATGTATAATATTGTAAGATATCAAAGACTGCACGTAACAGTCTTACCACACCTCCCGGGAAAAAAAAAAATGGAACATTTTTTTTTTCTTTTTGAAATACATCTAGGAGCAACGTACAATAGGCTCACAACGCATGAATAATGCGCAGATGAAAATATCAGGAATACCTATAACGCCTAATATGAGGCTAAGTCGACTTATGGAGCGACTGGTGAGAATGTGTCTCATAAACTGAGAGAAATTATTTCTCTACAAGTATATTTTTCCAGGAAGGTGTCATCAAAGTATAATACAATTCTGGCAATTACACAATGCCTAAAAAATTCATATCATCATTTCGTATTAGATATCTTAAATTTATGATTTATGAAGAAAAAATCATCAAAGCACAGCGGTGAATAAACATCAATGAACCGCTATGTAGTGATACAATCATTATATTATTAAATTACAAATGTGTATCTATCATGATATAGAAAAGGAACTACTATAGAACTAGACATATCAAGAAGTCTAAGCCCTAACAGTTATGTGGAATCATGTGGGCATCTTGACAGAATGTCTGCCATCACATTATCTGATCCACGAATAGCTCGCACAGAGAAATGAAAAGGTTGAAGAGCAATTGCATATCGAGTAGACCTCGAGCTCTTCAAATTCTTACTCTGTATAGCAGTAAGAGCTTTTTGGTCGGTTTCTACTATGAAATGTGCGCCTAGAAGGAATCTCTGTAGTTTGAGGATCGACCAAACCATAGCTAATAGCTCACGGTCTAAAACCGAATAATTCCCTTCTGCCGCATTAAGTTTTCTGGAAATATACATTACAGGATGCAGAGTTCCAGAGTACTCTTGCATTAGTGCCGCTCCAATCCCAGTGGATGAAGCGTCACTACGAAGAACGAATGTCTTATCTTTAGTAGGTAGCACTAAAATAGGTGGTGTTGAAAACAATGTTTTAATCTTATCCAGAGAGCATTGGCATTCCTGAGACCAGTGGACCACATTAGGCGAACCTTTCTTTAGAAGTGTTGAGAGAGGTGCCATGATAGAGGATAGATTCTGAATGAATCTGCCATAAAATTGAATAAGACCTAACAGACTTCTCACCTGTTTTTTAGTCTTAGGGATTGAGATGTTAAGTATCTTACTAGTATTATGGTCCTCTGTCTTTAGGAAACCATGACCAACTCGGTGGCCTAGGAAAGAAATTTCGCTAAAACCAATATAGGCTTTAGAGGGTTTCGCTGTCAGGTTGTGCTCACGCAAAGTAGACAGCAATTCATCTAACCCTGAATAGTGATCTTCCCAAGTATCGCTGAAAAGACAGATGTCGTCTAGATATGCAATGACATCTGACCGATAAGATAGGATTCGGCGCATCATGCGTACGAACGTAGCTGGTGCGTTCATAAGACCGAAAGGCATAAAATTCCATTGGAACAAACCTCTAGGTGTTGAAAAAGCCGTGAGAGGTTTGGCGCGTTCAGATAAAGGAACTTGCCAATATCCTTTAGACAAATCAAGTTTAGTGAAAAAATGAGATTTGGAGAGTCGAGTAAGTAGCTCTTCCAGTAAAGGCATAGGTTCGGCATCGAACTTAGTTACTTGATTCAATTTTCGATAGTCAACGCAAAGACGTATGTTATTGTCTTTTTTACGCACAATAACCATCGGCGAAGAATATGCAGAGGTGGATGGTTCGATTATTTTCAAATCTATCATCTCATCCAACTCTTTCTCGACCTGTGCTTGAAAATGTATAGGTATAGGATAAGGTCTAACCCTAATAGGAGTATGGTCAGTTAGAACAATGTCATGTTGAATGACATTCGTTTGTCCAGGGATGTCAGTGAGTACATCCTGAAATGTTTGCAACATAGTTGAAACTTGTCGCTGTTCTCCTAGAGACAAATCAGGAGAGACAGTAACGTTCTTCCATGATTCACTAGAATGAAGTGGGATCATTGGAAGAGGAAGATTTACATCTGAAAAACTTGTCTCCTCATCCTGTATCACGGACAGTGATGAGTAATGACCATGTTGTACTGGAGAATTGTCCGTTGCTTGGAAAATGGTTTGCAAATAATCCGGACGTTCATGGAATTCAGTAAGCATATTGATGTGGAAGGTTTTATGCTTCCCATCAATATCGACAATATAGTCGACATCGGAAATTTTCGATATTATATCGTACGGACCTTTCCAAGAAATAAGTAATCTGTTTTCCCTACAAGGTAGTAATACAAATGCTTTGTCACCAGGACAAAGTTGTCGTAAGCATCTCTTCTTATTGGCAAATTGCCTTGCCTTCTGTTTCGCAAATTCAGAAGAAGAAGTTGCTAATTTGCATGCTTCGATAATCTTTTGTCTCAACGCGATGACATATTCGTAGGATGACTTTGTGTCATCGTCAATATTGTCAGATGTAATGAGATCGTGAAGCAACGACATAGGGCCACGCGGACGCGCGCCAAAGACGAGTTCAAAGGGAGAAAATCCCGTATGTTCATTGGGTACCTCTCTGTAAGCGAAGAGGGCCGCAGGTAAAACTCTGTCCCAGTCTTGAGGATGATCCTCAGTTATCTTCCCCAGTAAGTTTTTAAGTGTTCTATTAAGGCGTTCGACCATACCATTAGACATTGGATGGTAGATACTACTTAAAGATCTATCTATCTGCAGAGTAGACATTACTTGAGACATGGTATCTGATATTAGTTGGGTGCCATGGTCTGACAATATTTCTCCGGGGAACCCCAGACGAGAAAATATAAGCCAAAGAGCATCTGCAATATCAGCAGTAGTAATGCTCTTCAGAGGAATAGCCTCTGGCCAACGTGTGCACATATCAACACACGTCAAGATAAACTGATGTCCTCTGGCAGACTTGATCTTAAATGGACCAATAATGTCTATAGCCATTTTTTGGAACGGCCGAATAGGAATGTCCGCCGCCTGAATGGGTGCAGCATGCCGTGGACCTTTGGATTTAACTTCCTGACATACTTTACAAGATCGACAATAAATCCGTATGTCCTTGTTTACCAATGGCCAAAAGAAAGCCGCAAGGACTCTTGACTTAGTACGGGAAAAACCCATGTGTCCAGCACACTGAGAGTCGTGAGCGTGCTGCAAAATTTTAACTCTCAAATTCTTGGGAACCAGGATTTGAGAATGACTTGACGTAATGGAGTCTTGAACCATACGTACAAGTACGCCATTCTTCTTTGTAATCCACGATTTACGACTTGTGTCTTTATTCGGATCACCTTTAGTTGCAAGAATGAAGAATTTCTTCAGAGTGGGATCATCTTCTTGCTGTTTTATAAACGAGTCACGAGAAATTACCAAGGGATTATCTTGGTTATGCACTTCATTATCTTCAATAGATGAAGTTTGAGGCATATTAAGAGCCTGAGCTCTAGTGACTACAGCGTTAGCAATCTGCATGTTTTGCCTTTCCCACGTGGAAATTTGTTGCGGAGTGCATTCCTTGACTCCATGAATGCGACCGATGATGAGGTCAGCGATCGGATTCGGAAGAAGACATGCGTGTACATCTCCTGTAAAGAAAGGAGTAGCAATCCTAATGATAGCAGTAGAGTATTTCTCTAATGTGCCGCCAAATGTTACACATTTGACTACTTGTCCAGTGGCACGGGAAGGATCTACGAGTGACTGCCTAACACCAATTGTGGTGCATCCAGAATCAAATAGCACAGAGACTGGATTGTTATTCACTAAACCCTTATGTAAGACAAGAGAACCTCTTCCATCATGCGCGACTGATGCTGGAAGAGCAGGAAGAGGATGGCCACAGCTTAAAGTAGACACTGTGGTTGGCTCAAATAACGTTTTGCATTGGGGGCACTGAGATGCTCTCCCAAAATCAAAAGCGGCACATGCCATATTACTAGCATCATTATTATCTTTACTCTGTTTATAGGCTTCATGGGACTCTTGTTGTGCAGAGTTTGCCTGAAAATGTGGTTTATGTCTTTTGTTTTGAGATCTACCTCGGTTATTATCACCTCTGTAGTTATTGTTACCTCTATTGTAACCCCTATTTGGGTTTGAGTCATAGTTCCCTTGGTTACCATTATCATATTCATTATAATGAGTATCTCTGTAATTATGATCTTGTTGACTCCAAGACGGATAACCCTGATAGTTTCTATAATTACTTCCTCTACGGAAATTCCTATAATTATGACCACCCCTGTGTCGAGAGCTATCAGGTCGTCTCCAGTTCTTTGAAGAAGAACCCTGAAATGATTGGTTACCTTGGTTTTGATAACTATTATGGTTACCTTTTTTATCAAATCTGTTTTGAGGTCCCTGAAATCTGTGTGAATAATTGGGATTGTATGGTGTTGCTGAAGCAACTGGCATACTCTCCTTAATCTTAGTGTTGCCAAAAGTCACGTCGGGGTGTGCAGTGACATATTGGGAACAATATTCTTCCATTTCTTTTAGAGATTTAGGTTTATGCTCATGTATAAATTCAAGGAAAGGTTTGTTCACACATGACATAATCTTATCTCTGAGCAACAAATCCATAAGTCCTTCATACGTTTTTTCTGTTTTGGAAAGCTCAATCCAACGATCAACTGTGAGACGTGCCTTTGCAGTGAATTCTGAGAATTCTACACCCGTCTCAGGTACCATCGTTTTAAATAAAAGGCGATAGCCTTCCTCACTTAGCTGATATTTTTTTATCAAAGCCGCCCTAATGACATCATAATTATCCTTATCTGCTTCTCCTACAAGGCATAATCTAGTCAAAGATTCACCTTTCAAGTTTTCTGATAATTGATTAGCGTATTGTGATTTATCCACATTATGTGTACGACAAGAACGTTCAAATCTATCCAGCCAGAATGTAATATCGTCACTGGACTGATTGAACGGTGGAACCTTAACCTTGTAAGTAGAAGGTTTATCATTACCACTAGATGCCTGATTAACATTACTCATACTTGTCAATCTTAATTTCTCCAACTCAAATTCATGTTCTCTTATTGCTTTTTTTTCTTCAGCCTCTCTGTCTAATCTTTTTTGTTCAGCTTCCCTGTCTAATCTTTTTTGTTCAGCTTCCCTGTCTAATCTTTTTTGTTCAGCTTCAAATCTCCTTTCCTCTACCTGCATCTGCAATTTCTTTTGTTCAGCAGCAGCCTCAGCTTCTCTTTCTAATCTTTTCTCTTCCGCCATAGCTTTTCTTTCTTCTGCAGCTAATCTTTTCTCTTCTGCAGCTAATGCTTTGTCATATTGAGCAACTGCCCATTGTTCTAATTGTTGACCAGTCTTATCAAGGGCTTTCCCTTGTGTAATGAAGTATTCTAATGTAGCCATGATGTCTAACAATAATACTAATCACCTGAATCAATAATAATACCACAAGTTCTCAATGACTTGATTAATCAGTATACTATCCCAATATCTGTGGGTCACAAGCCTTTAATAAGGTCTTGTATAATAGTAATAATTATCAGGTACTGGTTTATACCATAATCCAAGTGCAGTGCACAGGCAATTGTGTCTTATGAAATATACCTATATAAAACATATGTCAACCAACAGAATACATAAAGTACAAATAGGACTGACAATACAAGAACGTTTGCAGAAATCAAAATAAATCAAATAGGGAAATCAATGAAAATAATCACTGAATCTGCAAAGAATAACAACACAAATGACGTCACAATATATGAATATAAATTGTGAATAGAACTGAAAGATAGAAAAGGTTAGACCAACAAATTACAAACAAATCAAAACAAAACTAAAGAACAAAGAAATATTACAAAAATAACAATAATTACAGACTTCACAGCTAACACAAAAGCAACAGTTGTCGCAGCAAATTTTCAATCAAGAAAATTGCACCTATAGAAAACGCCCACAACGGACCCTCTATGACGTGGGATATTCTGTTGTGAGGACGCCGCCCAACCTTAAACACAACCCGCTGACATAGAAACTAACATACTATACAAACAAATAACATGTAAACATAAATATATATAAATTATGTGTATGATAGTATGTGTTGCAAAATAGGCTCAGTCTTACAGTAATGGCAAAGTTATTTTTATGAAAACAAACAAACTGCCACTTTATTCAATTAAACATTCTGGCCTTAAATATTAAAGTTCATATATGGAAAACAAGAAGATCCATCGATGAAAATAGGACTTCTTAGTTCACTCATACTGTCTTCCTGTTAACATTGACAAGAATTGATCCAACTGTTCTGTGAAACTCTATAATGTCTAATGTAAAAAAATGTCAACAACGCTGACCTACATACTGCATTCACCTGACAGGTCACGTGACGAAGTGTTGACAAAGAGCAAACCAATACTGCAAGTGTGTCGTATCAGCCACAGGAAACGGTCTGGTATCGGTAATCTGTTGACTTCTGAACTTCTGCGAGGTCAAACCCAGAAAGCTGGTCCACCAGTTGATAAAGTTGTTAAAGTTGATAACGTTGGATTTTTATTCCCGTTAATGATATCCACCAAAAGATAGATATAAGTGGATGGAAGCAGACATCATCATCATCATCAGTTGATAAGATCTCTATGGTGTTGTTTGCTCCACTGTAGTGTATGGAATGTCAACTTGACCTACGCAGTGGTGTGTAGACATGGATTGAGTGTATAATGTGCGAATGATGATAAAGGTTCGTGGTGTTGACAAAAAAAAATGTTCTTTTCTCACACTCATGTATGGCTGGAAGTCATCGACACCAACGACTGTGTACCTTTTCTAAAGTTTAATTGGACGTACACACTCGACAGCACAGATAGTGACAAATCACAGGTTGCCATAATACATCATAGTACAGTGGATAAATGGTCTTGCAATGTTACATGGGCACTCATGTAGAATAAGTGTATATAATGGACTGTCAGTAGCCAAGCACTCAGTATCGCCCATACATATATCATCTGACTTCACTGACTGAGCACGTCAGCTTATAAACAATATTTCAGATGGCTTCTAAACCTAATCTCGTCTAGCGACGATTCTTCAACATAATGTTCAGCACATATTTTTCCATATAATAATATTGAACCGCTAGCAATGGGTTCTCATGTGTAGCAGTGATCTCTGGACTGATCAAGCGATAATACGGGCATCCCTTTTCTCTTCTTGAAAGTCACTACATGTTTTGGTTCCAAGATGGCTTCACTCGTGAGCTGTCACTCACGTTTGGATACAGATAATGAATCTGTCCTAAAGTTAGTCATTCATAAAACATTTCATTGCTCTGTAGATTTGATCATGAACAATTGACTGCAATCTACAGGATATAGTGCTGCTAGGAATCGAAGTCGTTTTCATCGAGTCAAATATATTCTCTTAGACATTCAAATCGTAACTATCGAAATGGTGGCTTCGATCGAGAGTTCATAAGAGTATCTTTGATTACCTTGGTATAGGAAATATGAAACTGCCATTCCTTGGCAATACCAATAAACACTGGGGTAAAGCATACACGATAGGTTTAGACGACTATCACCTTCCCCACAAATACTGAGATCCCTTTTTCCCCGGCGACAGGCCGACATGGAAAACACACAGTCCCTATCAGGACGAAGCCAAATCACACCACACTCTAGCGACACATCCGCCGAATAGCCTTCGACCTCTCTAGAGACAACAGAACATATAGTTCGACTTAGATATGTAAAGATATACAGATATAAGACAGACTCGTCCTACTCAGACAAACAATACACATAAATTCAGGCCATAGATATTCTGAAGCAAGAACAATCTATTATTACCCAAACAACGAATAAATCGCAGTAAAATGGATTTATCCGCGGAGTTTGATCGAAAGAGCCGACACAACTTTCAAGGGAAGTAACTCAATAATGACTTTCCCTTAAGCACTATTTTGCTTTCAAAATATTTGCGAAGATAACAAGAATACCAATGTATAATATTGTAAGATATCAAAGACTGCACGTAACAATAGGAAGCTAACACTAGAGCATGAATGTGTTCCCTAGGGAGTACAGAGTCACAGTTGTAGTAGGTCATCTTATAGGAAGCTAACACTAAAGCATAAATGTGTTCCCTAGTCCCTAGGGAGTATAAAGTCACAGTTGTAGCAGGTCATCTTATAGGAAGCTAACACTAAAGCATGAATGTGTTCCCTAGGGAGTACAGCGTCACAGTTGTAGCAGGTCATCTTATAGGAAGCTAACACTAAAGCATGAATGTGTTCCCTAGGGAGTATAGAGTCATAGTTGTAGCAGGTCATCTTAAAGGAAGCTAACACTAAAGCATTAATGTGTTCCCTAGGGAGTACAGAGTCACAGTTGTAGCAGGTCATCTTATAGGAAGCTAACACTAAAGTATGAATGTGTTCCCTAGGGAGTATAGAGTCACAGTTGTAGCAGGTCATCTTATAGGAAGCTAACACTAAAGCATGAATGTGTTCCCTAGGGAGTATAGAGTCACAGTTGTAGCAGGTTATCTTATAGGAAGCTAACACTAAAGCATGAATGTGTTCCCTAGGGAGTATAGAGTCACAGTTGCAGCAGGTCATCTTATAGGAAGCTAACACTAAAGCATGAATGTGTTCCCTAGGGAGTATAGAGTCACAGTTGTAGCAGGTCATCTTATAGGAAGCTAACACTAAAGCATGAATGTGTTCCCTAGGGAGTATAGAGTCACAGTTGTAGCAGGTCATCTTATAGGAAGCTAACACTAAAGCATGCATGTGTTCCCTAGGGAGTACAGAGTCACAGTTGTAGCAGGTCATCTTACAGGAAGCTAACACTAAAGTATGAATGTGTTCCCTAGGGAGTATAGAGTCACAGTTGTAGCAGGTCATCTTACAGGAAGCTAATACTAAAGCATGAATGTGTTCCTGTGGTGATAGTTTTTGTAGTACATTTTGTGCGTGATAAGGTTGCCAGCCCCATACTTTCTTCTTCTTTGATCCTTAGCCGCCGACCGTCAAAGCAGTCAGTGGCTATCACGCCTAGTGGCGTCTTATAGGGTAACAACAAATTGATTCCACTTTGCTCGGTCGGTGGCCATCCTTCGTACAGTGCCCCAACTCTGGTTCATTCTTTGCATCTCAGCCTCCACAGTCCTCCGCCAGGTTATTTTTGGTCGGCCTCTCTTTCGTTTTCCTTCAGGGGTCCAAAGCATAGCTGTTCTTGTGATGGCATCGGGGTCTCTTCTGAGGACATGACCAACCCAGCTCCAGCGTCTGCCAGCTATGATGGTGTGCATGTCCTCTTGCTTGCTACGAGTAAGCAGATCTTGGTTAGTGATGGTACTTGGCCAAAAGATTCGGTGAATTTTTCTTAGGCATGTTGTGTGAAAAGAGGACAATTTCGACATTTCCTTCTCTGTAACTCTCCAGCATTCCGCACCATAGAGAAGCACAGAAAGCACACAGCTCTGATATAATCTTAATTTTGTGCTTGTGCTGTATTGGGAGGACTTCCAGATGTTGTTTAGGCTAAAGAAGGCTGTTCTTGCCTTATTCATTCTGATGTTGATGTCTTTGCCTGCCCCGCCGTCTGGTGTTACTATGCTTTTTGGGTATGTGAAGGTATCTGTCTGTACCAATTGCTGATTCCTTACTGATATGGGCTCAGGGCTGCTCACATTGAGCGTCATGACCTCAGACTTCTTTAAATTGATCCAGCCCCATGTGGCGTGAGGTTTTATTTGGGATAATAGACTGAAGTATATAGGAGACAATAGATTGAGTCCTAAAAAGGACTGTTTTGGTTATATTTCAGTTGGTTTGAGAAAATAGATTGAAGTTATAGGAGACAATAGATTGAGTCCTAAAAAGGACTGTTTTGGTTATATTGCAGTTGGTCTGAGAAAATAGATTGAAGTTATAGAAGACAATAGGTTGAGTCCTAATAAGGACTGTTTTGGTTATATTTCAGTTTGGAGTTATCTGAGACAATAGACTGAAGTTATATGAGACAATAGATTGAAGTATGAGTCCTATTAGTCTTCGTCTTCATCAATCATATACATTCATAGAGAACCAAAATATATTAAATATATACAGGTGTAGGTATTATAAATGACACACAACAAATACCAACATTATAGACCTGCTGTACCTATTTCCTACCAGTTTATAGTAAAATTATATTTACCCTCCAAGATTTAAACAGGCCAGATTTTGACTCGACTTAGCGAAGCAGGCTGCAGGTCAATGCTTTCAGGTAAGCTATAAATCAAAGCTGACAGTTCCTCTCTTCAGTCGGTCGTCTCTGGCTTCGTGTTCGGCGTTGCGTGTTTAGCATAAAATCTCGCCCGATTATATAGGCAGGTAAAATAACTTCTACTGGTAAAGGAAAGCGTTTGGTTGGTTCCTGGCGGAGCAAGCTGATTGGTTTCCTGCAGTTTCGTCTTTTGCTCGTACAGCCTAATTTTATTCAGTTTTCTTCCGCCATCTTGCGTGAACAAGATGGCCGCGACCCACATCCGAAAAAACAGGGCTTAAGTTTTTTCCTGGCGTAACTTCTTGTAATTTATTCCGGCTCAGCAACTGTGCGTTGATTGGCTGGGGCAAATTTGTATCCCGACATAATGATTCAACAAAGTAGTGGGGTTACACACATTCGTTTCACAACATAGCCCCATCCTTTCCTAGCTGTGACCTGTCATAGCTGAAGTGTAAACACCTGCTGTAGTTAATCATTTAGCGTCTGTCCTTCCAGAGTAATAGGGTGTCGACTTAAAAAATCAGCTCCTACATTGTCTCTTCCCGGAATGTAATTCACGGTAAAGGAATAAGGCGCCAGAAGCAGACTCCACCTTAACAATCTCGAATTTAACTTTTTAGATGCAGCCAAGAAAGTTAAAGGCTGGTGATCGCTTTGGACAATGAAGTGAGTCCCATACAGGTAAGGAGAAAATTTGTCGATGGACCAAATTAGAGCCAAACATTCTTTCTCTATGGTCGAGTAGTTCAACTCAGCTGCATTCAGCTTCCTACTGGCGTAGGCGACTGGTAAAAGTTCCTCCGGCTGGGCTTTTGATTTCTGCAAGAGAGTTGCACCAATACCTATACTGCTAGCGTCCGTCCTTAATACAAATTCATGTGTGATATCGGGTAGCGTAAGGATTGGTTTGCTGGTGAGTTTTGCTTTTAGCTCTGTGTAAGCTTTTTCACAATCAGCATTCCATTGGATTTTGTCAGGCTGTCCTTTCTTAGTTAAGTTAGTTAATGGTGCACACAGAGAGTTAAAGTGGGGTATGTACTTCTGATAGAACCCACATAATGACACGAATGATCTCACATCTTTCTTCGTTTGAGGTCTGGGTGCCTTCTTTAACTTCTCTATATTCTTTGGGTCAGGAGACATATGACCTGTAGAAATAGTGTGACCTAAGAATTCCAACTCCTTACAACCGATATAGCACTTGGTTGGACGTGCAGTCAATCCAGTGGCTCTCAGTCTGTCAAACAACATGGAGAGCGCTACTATATGCTCTTCAAATGTGTTTGTAGCAACAAGAATGTCATCCATAAAGTTAGTGATATGGGGATTTTGTAGAGGTTCCAACAATTTCCTCATCATTCTTGAAAAGATACTTGGAGCATTTTTCAGCCCAAAAGGTAGTACATTAAACTCGTAGTGTCCGTCTGATGTACTAAATGCCAGCATTTTCCTAACTTCTGGTTTCACTGGTATTTGGTAGTATCCCTTGCTTAGATCTACCTTCGATAAATACCTAGCCTTACTCAGTGTAGAGAACAGCTGGTTGGTGTCAGGTAATGGGTCCACCTGAGATTCTGTGATTGCATTAAGCTTCCGGTAGTCAATACATAACCTGTGTTCACCACTCGGTTTTCTCAATAGCACCACACTTGAGCTATAGGGAGAGTCTGACTTCGAGATAATTTTCTCCTTCAACAGATAATCAACTTCCTCAGTTAGTGCTTGGGCTTTCGCATAGGGTATAGGGTATGTTCTCATGCATACTGGGGTAGGGTCTGTAACCTTCATGTCGTACTCTAACAGATTCGTACGACCTGGCTTATCTGTGAGCACATCAGCACGAGTTTCTAACACTTTCTGAACCCTCTTCTTCTGCTCTGGAGTTAAATGTTCACTAATATTTGCTTGAACATAATCCTCTGTAATTGTGAGTGGATACTCCATAGAGTGAAGTGGTTCACCGTGCATTTCTGTTGCAATGATATGTGCAACTTCTGATGATTCCTTGTCATAGTATTTTTTAAGAAGATTGACATGATATACCTTCTCCTTTCTTTTCTTGTCAATCTTATAACTGGTACTGGAAAGTTTCTCCAGTATGACATAGGGTCCCTGCCATCCAATCTGCAATTTATTATTGCTGCTCGGCAACAGTAATAACACCTTTTCACCCACCTCCAGTTCCCTATCCTTTGCTTTTTTGTTGTAGTACGCAGCATGCTTCCTCCTGGTCTGTCTTAAGTTATCATTGGCCAGTTTCCAACCTGCTTTCAATCGAGATGTCAACACGTTGACGTACTGGTATGAGGAAGTCACTGTTTCCTCTGCCTTTTCATCAGTCCATGTCCGCAGCAATGCTTCCAGTGGACCTTTTATTGGTCTTCCAAACAACAATGTAGCTGGAGCCAATCCAGTTGAACTGTGGGGTACTTCCCTATATGCAAATAGTGCAGCGGGTAAGTATGTATCCCAAGTATCAGGTTTTTCACTCGCCAGCTTTCTAAGGATTGAAATTAGCGTACCATTGAACCGCTCTACTTGACCGTTCCCTTGGGCATGGTAGGGACTACAATGATAGTGCCTGGCTTGAAATATCCTGAATACTTCTTGTGTTAGCTTTCCCTTAAACTGAGACCCATTGTCAGTCAATATCTGATGCGGGAAACCTAATCGGGTAAATATTGTCAACAGGGCCTCTGCCACGTGCTTTGAATCTATAGCTGACATGGCCACTGCTTCTCCCCACATAGAGCAAGTATCAACCAAGGTTAAGATGTAAGCATTTCTCTTCTTGGTCCTAGTGAGGGGTCCAACAATATCTACTGCAACACGTTCAAACGGGGTTCCCATAATAGGCATTTCTCCCAGTGTTTCTGGTGCAGTCCTATGCTTAGGAGCTACTATTTGGCATTCTAGACAGGATCTTACATATCTTTTTATGTCCTCTGTAATTCCTGGCCAAAAGTAGTGACAGGCTATCCTTTGTCCAGTGGCCCCTATTCCCATATGTCCACTGAAGGGTATAGCATGTCCTAGCGTCATAACCTTCTCCCTGTAAGATTTTGGCACTACAAGCTGTCCATGCCCTTTAGGTCCTGTTCCAGCTTTTCTGTATAGTAGGCCATTCTTCATATACAAGTCTCCTTTCTCTGGAGGGTTATGTGCTTTAGGCAATTTGCCAAAACAAGGGTTCAATGTGCTATCTGCTGCTTGAGCCTCTTTCATCTCTTCTGGATGAGTATTGATAGGATTCTCCTCCATTTTCCTGGAGCTTTCCCTGGTCTGGACTGTTGCCATAACTACAGGTTTTATAGGTTCTCCAAGGAAAACATACCTACACCCCAAAATCAAAGGGTAAATAGGGTCGTCCATCACTGCTGCTTTGATTTCTCCTTCCACATAGCGAGATCTTATGTTGATTCGAGCTATGGGTAGTGTCATGGTTCTTGCTCCCTTGATCGGTCCTCTGATTTCCACTGTCTCTGTGGTTATCTGGTCAGGACTCACTAGAGAAGAGCACACAACTGAATCAAAGTCCAATCCTGTGTCATATAAACACAGTACTAGAGTGCCATTCACGGTCACTTCCTCACAGACAGGGGGATGATGGAAGTCTTTCTGACTTACTGCCATTTCCTTCCTTCCCTGATTCCCTGTTGTAAGACATGCAGCATGATGAGGAGGATTCTTCCTTCTGCAGTCCGCAGTATTGTGGTTACTCATTAGACATGTTTTACACCACTTTCCTTCCTTCCGGTAAGGTGTCTTATCCGATCTTAGAGGGTTTTTGTCCTTTTGGTCAAATCTTTGTTTGTTCCTTGTGGTATGGTCCTTTTGTTCATATTTGGTATAGTTTTGTGATGATTTAAAGTTTTCACCCTGCTTCTTCTTATTTCCTAATAATTCTGCCTGAGCTGCTTGATATCTCTCAGCAACAGTTACAATATCTTCCAATCTCTCTGCTCCTTGTTCCATGATAAACTTCCTCATTTCTTGAGGCATGGACTCTTTCACTTGCTCCATCATTATTATTTCTTTCAGATCCTGACACTTTCCTAAACTACTCCATTTTTCCAAATAGGTTTCCAATCTAGCAGAGAATTGGTGATAGTTTTCTCCTGGAAGAAGTTTAGCTGTTCGGAATTTCTTTCTATATGATTCTGAGTTCTTTTCATATCTCACAAGCAGTGCCTGCTTCAGGATTTCGTAATCGTCCTGGTCATCTCTTGAGAGCTTCAAATATACATCGTAGGCAACACCTCTCAATCCCTGAGATAGTTTAAGACTCCACTTTTCTTTCACTAAGCCATAGGTAGTGGCAAGTTTTTCGTATCTATCCAGGTACGACTCAATGGCGTCTTCTTTCTCAACAAATGGGTCCAGATGAAAATTCATGGCCCCACTTGAGGTGCTCTGGCTGGAGCTACTCTCAGAGTGAGGTGAGCTACCACCATTATTGCCAGTATTTGCCTGAATTTCAAGCTCTTTTAATCTCAACGCTTCTGCTTGCAACCGCCTTTCTTCAACCTCTAATTTCTTTGCTTCTCTATCAGCCTCTAATTTCTTTGCTTCAGTCTGTAATTGCAACTTTCTTTCTTCCCTATCCATGTGTTTGTCCACTTCTGTTGTGACATACTGAGTGAGAGCATCACCTGTAATATTTAATTCCTTACCCATCTGCATGACCGCAGTCCTGAACTTCACTAGATCAGCCATGGCGTTACTTAGATAGGGTATGTAAATTTACTATAACCAAATTATTGTAATAAAACTTAATTAATTTAAATGAACAAAACAATTTCCGTGCAACTTTGTGAGCATCAACTATTTACTGAATACTAACTGGTACTCCTCCTAAGAAAATAATTTTAAAAAATCCTATATGATTTTCTCCAAAAAAAATTTTCTTATGTTATCTATGGGTGGCACAAGATAGAGTGTAGATAGATGAATAGACTAAGTATGGCTCAAGATATACAGAAATATCCCAGGAACGAGCCCCCAGTGTGGCGTGAGGTTTTATTTGGGATAATAGACTGAAGTATATAGGAGACAATAGATTGAGTCCTAAAAAGGACTGTTTTGGTTATATTTCAGTTGGTTTGAGAAAATAGATTGAAGTTATAGGAGACAATAGATTGAGTCCTAAAAAGGACTGTTTTGGTTATATTGCAGTTGGTCTGAGAAAATAGATTGAAGTTATAGAAGACAATAGGTTGAGTCCTAACAAGGACTGTTTTGGTTATATTTCAGTTTGGAGTTATCTGAGACAATAGACTGAAGTTATATGAGACAATAGATTGAAGTATGAGTCCTATTAGTCTTCGTCTTCATCAATCATATACATTCATAGAGAACCAAAATATATTAAATATATACAGGTGTAGGTATTATAAATGACACACAACAAATACCAATATTATAGACCTGCTGTACCTATTTCCTACCAGTTTATAGTAAAATTATATTTACCCTCCAAGATTTAAACAGGCCAGATTTTGACTCGACTTAGCGAAGCAGGCTGCAGGTCAATGCTCTCAGGTAAGCTATAAATCAAAGCTGACAGCTCCTCTCTTCAGTCGGTCGTCTCTGGCTTCGTGTTCGGCGTTGCGTGTTTAGCATAAAATCTCGCCCGATTATATAGGCAGGTAAAATAACTTCTACTGGTAAAGGAAAGCGTTTGGTTGATTCCTGACGGAGCAAGCTGATTGGTTTCCTGCAGTTTCGTCTTTTGCTCGTACAGCCTAATTTTATTCAGTTTTCTTCCGCCATCTTGCATGAACAAGATGGCCGCGATCCACATCCGAAAAAACAGGGCTTAAGTTTTTTCCTGGCGTAACTTCTTGTAATTTATTCCGGCTCAGCAACTGTGCGTTGATTGGCTGGGGCAAATTTGTATCCCGACATAATGATTCAACAAAGTAGTGGGGTTACACACATTCGTTTCACGACACCCCATACATAAACCTCATATTACTCATCTCTTAGGACATGAAAGGGAGAAATAAAAATATTCCCTCTTTGTCTTCTCGGAGATCCCCGAGAACTGCACGGACAAGACAAAATTGCACCAGTTTTATAAGCATTGTCATTATGTAATCCATCATCATGTACTCTGCAGACTAGGATAAACATTCATTTCTTAGCACAACCTCCATCCGCAATGATAAGTCTGACAAGTTTCAATATTCTGAGAAAGGCAGTAAGTTTACTCCAGAACTTCCCTACTAAGTGCTAAACAAAATTTAATAAACTACACCATTCTAAGGCTGTCATTTCACTATAGAATCCCAATCCTTAGTGCTAAAGAACATTTGACAAGTTACAATAATATAGTAATGGCAGCAATTTTACTCCGGATTTCTCTCTCTAGTGCTGAATATCAGTTCACGTATTACACTATTATAGCAAAGGTAGTAATCCTAATCCAGACTTCCCATCCCTGGTGCTATGGAACACTTGACAAATTGTAATATTATAGTAAAGGCCATAATGTCACCCTAGACTTCCCATCTCTGGTGCTATGCAACATTTGTCAAGTTACAATATTATAGTATTGGCAGTAATTTTACCCCAGATTTCTCTCCCTAGCGCTAAACAACATTTGTCAAGTTACAATATTATAGTATTGGCAGTAATTTTACTCCAGACTTCTCTCCCTAGCGCTAAACAACATTTGTCACGTTACAATATTATAGTATTGGCAGTAATTTTACCCCAGACTTCTCTCCCTAGGGCTAAACAACATTTGTCGAGTTACAATATTATAGTATTGGCAGTAATTTTACCCTAGACTTCTCTCCCTAGCGCTAAACAACATTTGCCAAGTTACAATATTATAGTGAAAGCAATCACTTCACACAAGACCTCTCACACGTTTTGTTATGCATCATTTCACAAGTAACAATATTATAGTAAAGGCAGTCGTTTCACTCTTTCCCTTTTAGACATCTTCACTATTTTACTAACACAAAACGTATGTTCCACTAATTTTCCTTTCGCGAAAGAACGAACTACTTCTGAAGCAAATGACTATTTATTTATTCAGACATTACCATCTAGCCCGTCCAGTCTGGTACTAATCACCACCCAACCGTAGCGCAGCTTTATAGCCCGTTTATGGGAATTCAGGTACGTGTGAAAATCATTTGATGTAAACTGACCGGGACTGCGGGGATTAGGAATTGCTGAAGAAACCGAAATACCGGGACTGCGGGTTCAAAGGGTTAAACAAAACACGGTCACCATCACGCACGATACAATGGCTACGCAAACAATGGGCTCGGGATGAGTGATACCAAAGGCCCTTGACGCGAAACAACCACCTTTGCTCCCAGATGGGATACAATAGTCCGGCACAACAAAAGGACTCGAGAAGGATGACAGGCATTTACATGCAAGAGACAAGGGACAGCCAGATTTTTGACAGTTAGAGGACGGGCGGGTTTTTCTAGCCGACCAATCAGCAAACACCTGGCGGTCTGATCAAGACTGAGAGGCCACGCGAACGAAAGTTTGAGGCGAATTGCCCAACACACTTTTAGACTGACAGGAGACATGAGAGATCCTAGGTCTGGGTTGCAAGATGCACGCATGGTAATTGGTTGAGGGGAGGAGTTAGATTATCTCGGACACATTGGCTAAACCAGCGATATATTGTTCTGCACAGCTCGTTAGAGGGAGTCCCGTTTTCAACAGTGTGGTGTAGAGAATAAATCCCTAAAGCTTAGCCTTATTCAATATTCAGTATGGATAAAATAATTCATATCTGTGGTGTATTGTATTCTTAAAGGATTTTGCGAAGGGAAACAGTCCATCAGAAGTCTGAGTCCACACGCTACGTGTCTGACGTATAACCAGAAATAAGTTATCAAAACGGACATTTGGCTAGCAGAATTCGCCATAGGACATCATTCATTCCTCAATTAAAAAGGAATATTTCTCGCCCACGATTAAAACGGTGGACGCAGCATTTCCGTCACCGTATATCACGTGCGCCCACATTCAATACCTATTTAAATCAAGTTCAAATCACTTGAAAGCTTACTACAGGAGTCAAGCTAAAGCTCACAGTTTATTACTCATATCAAGTTCAGCTCCATCGGAAGCGTACTATCTGGTCAAGCTAAAGAGCTCAACAGCTGAATCTCATATTTATTCCAAGTGCAACACACTCTTAAGCGCATTCTATGAAGCAGACTCCAAAGTATATTTTATGAATCACGATTACTTACTCAAGATAATGAGTCTACATATCAAAAACATTTCTTGAAAATATCCAGTCTGGCCATTACCCTTCGGAGATTAGATAACCGACATTTTTCATATGATAAATGTTACCTGTTGATCAATGCTATAGAAATATTATCAAACAGTGAAGGACTATATATATCGTCAACGTTCTCAGTACAAAGGTTTTCATCAGAACGTCTCGACTTAGAGATACCCCACTCGACATAACTTATACCTACCTGGGACATTCTATGCATACATGTGAACCATCCTACCTGGATGAAGCATTTAGAGACACATGAACTGTGTAGATTACTCACCATTTTGGTAACACGTATTATATCACATCATCATCATTTCGCTGCACACAAGCTCATTCTTCTATTTAATTAACTGCAATATTAATATCTCATCTGTGTGTTTTGTGTGAATCGTCTTTACCACCACCACGTTCTAACCACTACTAACCCTATATGTGTAGATATTTAATTAATAAACCCAATAATCGTTTGATCATTATCTAGTTTGTTAATGTATCACTCGGGCTGTCGATGTTAAATATTTACATATAGGGGAATTTCTACACTCAGATGATGTTGGGGACTTTTCTGTTACGGGATCTAAGGTCGTGGGGAAACAGAACTCTTTCCATAATTCACTAGAAAACACTGTCCAGTGGAAAGCATTCGCATTCTCTTCTTCTTGTCCTTATCTCGGATAGGTCTCTATATTCTTTTTTAACGAGCCAATTTCTGGAGACCTTCTACCTAATATCTCATAGGCTATTCCTGGCGAAAACTACTGTCCCTCAATACTTAGAAGTTCCTCAATTATCTACATAGATTTATGAGGTTGTCCTGATCGAGACCGATGACGTCATACATTTACACATCGGTTGTCCACTCACTCGCTCTCTAAATTCCGGCATCTATAAATAGACACCTCCTGTTGCCTGAAATTTCTTGACGCACAAAACAGAATATGAAATCATGGACAAATATCTGACGGAAACCAAAGTAAATAACGGGGGCCTCCATTATTGAGTTCTGATCACAAGAAATCATAGTTTAGTGACAATACCAATAATGCACTGCACACCCTGCGAATACTGTAATCTTAGGTTCGATAAGGCTGTCACGCATGCTCGATTATTATTGCAACTGTAAACACAGGCTCGAGGATTAAACTGAATCGCTCAAGTGGTTCATAGTTTTAATAGTACTGTACTCTTCTGTTTGTAAAAATCTATTTTCTCTATCTTTCTCTCTTTGTCCGCAAAATTCAGCCAATATAAATCTTTAATGGGGAAATAAATGAAATAGTTAAATAAAATGACCGTTATGAGTTACGTGATTAATTAATTATATTTTCTATTTATTTATCATTATTGTTACGTGCAGTCTTTGATATCTTACAATATTATACATTGGTATTCTTGTTATCTTCGCAAATATTTTGAAAGCAAAATAGTGCTTAAGGGAAAGTCATTATTGTGTTACTTCCCTTGAAAGTTGTGTCGGCTCTTTCGATCAAACTCCGCGGATAAATTTATTTTACTGCGATTTATTCGTTGTTTGGGTAATAATAGATTGTTCTTGCTTCAGAATATCTATGGCCTGAATTTATGTGTATTGTTTGTCTGAGTAGGACGAGTCTGTCTTATATCTGTATATCTTTACATATCTAAGTCGAACTATATGTTCTGTTGTCTCTAGAGAGGTCGAAGGCTATTCGGCGGATGTGTCGCTAGAGAGTGGTGTGATTTGGCTTCGTCCTGATAGGGACTGTGTGTTTTCCATGTCGGCCTGTCGCCGGGGAAAAAGTGATCTCAGTATTTGTGGGGAAGGTGATAGTCGTCTAAACCTATCGTGTATGCTTTACCCCAGTGTTTAGTCGTATTGCCAAGGAATGGCCGTTTCATATTTTCCTATACCAAGGTAATCAAAGATACTCTTATGAACTCTCGATCGAAGCCACCATTTTCGATAGTTACGATTTGAATGTCTAAGAGAATATATTTGACTCGATGAAAACGACTTCGATTCCTAGCAGCACTATATCCTGTAGATTGCAGTCAATTGTTCATGATCAAATCTACAGAGCAATGAAATGTTTTATGAATGACTAACTTTAGGACAGATTCATTATCTGTATCCAAACGTGAGTGACAGCTCACGAGTGAAGCCATCTTGGAACCAAAACATGTAGTGACTTTCAAGAAGAGAAAAGGGATGCCCGTATTATCGCTTGATCAGTCCAGAGATCACTGCTACACATGAGAACCCATTGCTAGCGGTTCAATATTATTATATGGAAAAATATGTGCTGAACATTATGTTGAAGAATCGTCGCTAGACGAGATTAGGTTTAGAAGCCATCTGAAATATTGTTTATAAGCTGACGTGCTCAGTCAGTGAAGTCAGATGATACATGTATGGGCGATACTGAGTGCTTGGCTACTGACAGTCCATTATACACTTATTCTACATGAGTGCCCATGTAACATTGCAAGAACATTTATCCACTGTACTATGATGTATTATGGCAACCTGTGATTTGTCACTATCTGTGCTGTCGAGTGTGTACGTCCAATTAAACTTTAGAAAAGGTACACAGTCGTTGGTGTCGATGACTTCCAGCCATACATGAGTGTGAGAAAAGAACATTTTTTGTCAACACCACGAACCTTTATCATCATTCGCACATTATACACTCAATCCATGTCTACACACCACTGCGTAGGTCAAGTTGACATTCCATAAACTACAGTGGAGCAAACAACACCATAGAGATCTTATCAACTGATGATGATGATGATGTCTGCTTCCATCCACTTATATCTATCTTTTGGTGGATATCATTAACGGGAATAAAAATCCAACTTTATCAACCTTTATCAATTATGTCTTTTTATTATTCTTACATTTCAAAGCTTTATTCCTCGCCTTTCAGTTCACCAGCGTCGAAATAACACATGCCTTATTTTTGTATGTCTTTATTACGGTACTAGTTCGTTCTTGTTCTCTGATGAAGGCTTATTTATAAGTGTTCATTTGTCTTTGTGATAAAATAAAATGGATCATTATATTTTTGTGGAATATAGAAAAAGGACCATCCGTATCGGGGATTGTTAGATTTGCCTGTTCCTACCGAAAGGTGTGATGAAAAGAGAATGCTTCGCGTCCTGACTAGAAGAGACTTTATGAAACGTGTCTTGCGTCGACTTTTCAAGCGCTCGACACTGTTTCTATCATTATATGGGGATAAATGAATCTACACATCCACATATACATATTCCTTATATTTATATGTGAAGCTAGATGGTCTGGCTTATGTATACGGCTGCGATAAAGAAACACACATGGGAAAGGCATTTATATCAAGTCACAGTGAAAAACAGTTGTTATTATAATCATTATTATGAGCAAGTAAGACGCCAAAACACGACGGGGAGATAATTACGTGGTTCTCTTTCTTCTGCATGTCCGGATAACGGCACTAATTGTCCTGTGAACATTTCATTCCTTTCCACTCAATTTCAATTTAATTGAATCTTTGTAGTCAAACGTATCATGACTTATGGGCAATTGTCAATGCATCATGAAACTAAAATTGAAAAGTTTGCGTGCTTTTTAAAAATGTGTGTTTACTTAATTTTGATGTCATAATGCAATGTTCGCAGCTTCCATATTTTCCCAAAAACAGCACAGAAAATTGAAAGGCATGTGTGCTCTCATATTTTCCCGAAAAGCTGATTAATTTTTTTAAATTGATCATTACAGACATTTCACTTAGATAATTAGTAATATGGGGGACTATCATCATTGTTATTCTTCGCATTTCTTGTATTACCAACGTTGATCTGGACCTAACTAGTCGAAATGATCAAACTGCAACAGTCTGAAAATTGATATTAAGTTGTTTCAAGTGTTGTCTTCCAGTTTCTACTAGACGACAAGGTAGCCGGCTCCATGGCCAAATATCTCCAGTTCTTTTCTACGACATGTATGGCATGGAACATATAGGCCCATGATTCACAAGAGATCAAACTATTAAGTCATGCCGTTAACTTTTCACGTCATACGGACATACTATGTAGAGTCGGTAGCAATCATGTTCGGCAACAAAAGAAACCACCAAGACGTTACGAATGTGCTCAAAGGGTTTTGCATAAGACTGGACACCGCTGACCACAACTATATGGTAAAGGTAATGGTAGTCTTACTTACTTACTTAGTCGTTCCTCTTCTACCGTGAGGTGTAGAGGTTTGGAAGAGAGAGCGCCATACTATTCTATCGGCTGTCTTCCTCATGGCTTGGTTCCATTCTAGTCCTCGGTCCTTCTAAGATTGTCTAATGTTGTCCTCCCAGCGGACTTTGGGTCGTCCTGGAGGTCTGGATCCCTGGCTCTTAGTTTCCCATGCTTGCCGTGGTAGCCGATCTTCTCCCATTCCGCAGACATGGCCAAACCATCTGAGCTGGGACTGTTCTACTTGGGTCTGCAGGGGTTGGGTTTTTAGGCCTTGACGTATCGTTTGGTTGCGGACCATGTCTCTTCTTGTTACTTCAACCACCTTCCTCAGATACCTCATTTCTGAGGTTTGGATCTGGCTTTTGTGGGTTGTAATCATTGCCCATGACTCGCATCCATACGTCAAGACTGGGACATAGGTGGAGCGGTATACAGCTATCTTCGTCTTCTTACCAACTTCTCTTTTGCTGAGGAATCCTCGATTTATGGCTTGAAAAAGTCTCCCAGCTGCTGCTCTTCGGGTAGCCAACTTTTCTTTGATGCCTCCCTTCCGGTCTATGACAGCTCCAAGGTATTTAAAGTGGTTGACCTGCTCGAGGACCTGTTCTCCCAGCTTAATCTGATGCCATCTTTCCTCTCGTGATATCACCATGGTTTTTGTTTTCGAGCTGGAAAGGTAGTCCCATAACAGATACTGCCGCGTGGGAGTGAAGTGTTAGAGACTTCACTTTACTAGGTAAAGATTTATGAGGGAGAAGGGTGACCAGTTCCCTTCTTTGCTGTCTTGCCTTCCCTAAGTCGAAAAGCAGAGTTAGGTACCCATTTACAGCTGGGTACACTGGAGTGTGACGCTACCTGGTTTCGAACCCGGTAACTTTGCCGCGAGAGGCACACGCTATAACCACTTTGCCAATCGGACGCTCAGCTATGTGCTACAGAAGACAAATAATGTTCACAAATTGTTATTATTTAAGTCACTGGCAACAGACACACCCTGCCAATTAAACCGCAATCCATGCCTGCCACTCTGTTTCCCATTTTAAAAACACGTTTAATTACTTTGATATGATTATTGTTTGCTTGTTTCAAATCTTCCAGTCCTTGGTTCGCTAGGTTTGAGATGACCTAGGGCGCTGAAATTTTGCACATGATAGGCTCTGTAATAGTACATTTTAAACTAGCAATTTTTGAAGGAACCTCAAGTGACCAGTCTCTGGCCCGCAATAAAAAAAATATTAAAGGTGAAAAAGTAATTGAATTTTTTTTTTTAAACAAGATTGCAGCTGTCAAAGGACCACAGAACTTGGTGACGCTGTACAAAAAAAAAAAAATTATGAATAGTATCACAGACTAGTGTAAAACTTTTTTTTTTCCCTTTACTTGTCTCCCCCAGGTCACAATCCCATATTCGTGTCCTTGTTAATTTGTCAACGTTTTTAGATTTTTTGGCGGAATATGATTCATCAATAACTGTAGAACTGGGGTAGAGAGTAGGCTGACCTAGAGAATTGCATGATATAGTAAAACAGTATATAACAAAAACTAAAATGAATATATAAAGATCAGTGATGGTGTGATGGGAAAGTAGATTCTGGATGGGGTCTTGTAATGCTTGTTGGTGATGGCAGATGATTGGGTGGATTGGGTATCATTCCGGGCTTTCCCACCCTTCTGCTACTCGTTAACAACAGGGCAGTTGTGAGAGACATTTTTTTTTAATGTGTTTGGAACGGGGACAGCACACACTATTACATTTTTGATTTACTCCATCTGGACTGAGCGGAGTTCGGAGATGATACCATATTTTGATATCGGAAATCAAAATTAGTATCTTGAATTAAGTACACTAGTAATAGTAGTAGTAGTAGTAATAGTAGTAGTAATAGTAGTAGTAGTAGTAGGAGTAATAGTAGTAGTAATAGTAGTAGTAGTAGTAATTGTTGTAGTAGTAATAATAATAGTAGTAGTAGTAGTAGTAGTAGTAGTAGTAGTAGTAGTAGTAGTAATAGTAGCAGTAGTAGTAATTGTAGTAGTAATAGTAGTAGTAGTAGCAGTAGTAATAGTAGTAGTAGTAATAGTAGTAGTAGTAATTGTAGTAGTGGTAATAGTAGTAGTAACAATAGTAGTAGTAGCAATTGTAGTAGTAGTAGTAATAGTAGTAATAGTAGTAGTAGTAATAGTAGTAGTAGTAGTAATAGTAGTAGTAGTAATAGTAGTCGTAGTAGAAATAGTAATAGTAGTAGTAGTAATAGTAGTAGTAATCGTAGTAGTAGTAGTAATAGTAATAGGAGCTGTTGTAGTAATAGTAGTAGTAATAGTAGTAGTAGTAATAGTAGTATTAGTTGTAATAGTAGTAGTAATAATAATAGTAGTAGTAATAGTAGAAGTAGTAGTAATTGTACTAATAATAGTAGTAGCAGTAGTAGTAATAGAAGTAGTAGTATTAATAGTAGCAGTAGTAGTAATTGTAGTAGTAGTAATAGTAGTAGTAGTAATAGTAGTAGTAGCAGTAGTAGTAATAGTAGTAGTATTAATAGTAGTAGTAATTGTAGTAGTAGTAGTAATAGTAGTAGTAGTAATAGTAGTAGTAGTAATAGTAGTAATAGTAGTAGTAATAGTAGTAGTAGTAATAGTAGTAGAAGCAGTAGTAGCAATAGTAATAGTAGTAATAGTAAAAGGTAAAGGAACCCGTTACACGCCCATTGAGGCATATTGGGAATTTGGTGTTAGGCCAATATTATCTTGACCGTCGGCACACTAGGGGTGATGTGGTCGGCATCCCGCCGGCCGCCTTAACCTTCCCAGAGTTGCTCTGGTACCCAATTGGGGCTGGGTCGACCCAGGAGCCGTTTGTGGCCTAAAAAAATCCCACCTCATCTGGGGATCGAACCATAGACCACTGCGCTAGGAAGCCAGTGCACTAACCACTATGCTACCGCGGCTCCCAGTAGTAATAGTAGTAGTAGTAGTAGTAGTAGCAGTAGTAGTAGTAGTAGTAATAGTAGTAGTAGTAGTAATAGTAGTAATAATAGTAATAATAGTAGTAATAGTAGTAGTAGTAGTAGTAGTAGTAGTAGTAATAGTAGTAGTAGTAGCCACATCAGCCATAACTGACGATGGGAATGCGCCCTTGAGGTGATAGTCCTCTGCTGCTTTTTTACATGCTGTTACCTTCGGCGTGTTCTTTTCTCTTCTGCTTGTTGTTAGAGCTTCTTGTCGCCCAATCTGAGGTGGCGCCAGAGGGATCATCTCCACTTGCTGCGATCGACAGCTTCATCCTCCCAGATTGCTGGATTTATGTCCAGTGCCCTCATGTCTCTCTTGCACACATCTTTGAACCTCAGCTGCGGTCGCCCAACTGTTCTTTTAACTACACTATATATCTTAATTATAACCCATCAAAGGTTGAACGGGATATGTATTCTTTAAAAAAGAAATCGTCAACATGTAATTCTTGAGATTAACATTTGTTGACTGCCTTTAAACATAACGTGTGACCTTGACCCTCGCTCGCCTGTTTAATGCGAACTGATACCTATCGAGCGACTGTTAGGAAAATTATTCGTTTTGGTTAATCAAGATAAGAAAGTATATTCTTTAGCTTACGGTAATCTGTCACAGGACTAAAATCGTCTAACAAACCAGGATATTGGATATAATCTTTTATTCGTTTATGATCCGTCTCTGCATTAAATTTATTATTATTATTTGTGTGTGTGTGTGTAACGGTAACCAGCAAGTTAATTCAATTACATGTTAATAAAACAAACGTTGGCCAGCATTAACGAAAACAAACTGATTCATAAATAGGAATATAACCTGTCGCTTATATAGTAATGACGATTACAGGGGGACATGATAGAAGCTTCGGCTGAAATCAGAACTTAATAATGGCTGGAAATCCTACTTTGACATAGTGTAAGACAGAAAATGATATGATAGACAATAGGCGAACACCATCGAATAGTGTAAGACAGAAAATGATATGATAGACAATAGGCGAACACCATCGAATAGTGTAAGACAGAAAATGATATGATAGACAATAGGCGAACACCATCGAATAGTGTAAGACAGAAAATGATATGATAGACAAAAGGCGAACACCATCGAATAGTGTAAGACAGATAATGATATGACAGACAATAGGCGAACACCATCGAATAGTGTAAGGCAGAAAATGATATGATAGACAATAGGCGAACACCATCGAATAGTGTAAGACAGATAATGATATGACAGACAATAGGCGAACACCATCGAATAGTGTAAGACAGAAGACATGTGCACTATCATAGCTGGTAGACGCTGGAGTTCGGTTGGCCACATTCTCAGAAGAGACACTCACGACATCACTAGAACTGCCATGCTATTGACTCCAGAAGGCACGTGAAAGCGGGGCCGGACCTTAAAGAACCTGGTGTAGAACTGTGGAGGCAGAGAGGCAAAGCTTGAACCAGAGCTGGGGAACCACCAAGGACGGCTGCCGACCGAGCAAAGTGGAGACGGTTCGTTGCTGCGCTACAAGACGCCACCAGGCATGATGGTCACTGATTGCTTTGTCAGTCAATGGGCAAGAAGAAGATCTGATGTAAAGCTCTAATCTGACATCTTAAATTAGAGATCAGCAACTGGTCGATATCCGTCTATCGGCAGATTACAGGGGATGACTTGGTAGATCTCTAGGTGACGAAATAGTGTGTGTGTGTGTGTGGGTGGGGGAATAAAGACATTTTAAACAACGGACATTTCAGATTAACCCTCTCCTACTTTTATATCAAAATCGCGGTATCCCCAGGACTTCATGTACTTTTTCCTCGTTCATCATGAAAACTCACGAGCCAGCCTTATTAAATTATCTTTATTCTTGAGCTGCATAATACTGCAAAGCGATCTGTAATTTGAAATGAAGTTGGGAGCCGCGCTGGTGTAATGGCTTCGGCGTTGTACTGGCGACCAGGTGTTCATGGTTCAAACCCGGGCGTCAGCGTTTGAAGGAATGTTTACGACCGGAAATTTGACTGAATAACCTGAACGGCTCCTGTGATAAACCCTCTGTGGATGGGAAGGAGCGAAGCTCCTGACCGGGTTGGAAGGAAAGTCCTCAGGTTCCCCAGCCTCGCAATGACATGTCATTGAGCCGAAGGGCTTGTCATGAAATATTCTAATCCACATATATAAATTATTAGGTAAATATGAAGCCTAACAAATAAAATTAATAAAGAGAACAGCAATGGTAAAATAACAGTGCTGTCACAAAGAATGTACTCGAAATCCCCCTTGTTTTCTGCTTCGTCTGCAAATTGTAACGCTTTCACGTTGATATAAAAGCTTACTGTATTATTACCCGCCTTCTTCAATGAAACGTGTGCTGCATTTCTAAGAAAAACATTGAGACGTACTGCGTAATGACCTAAATTAATCCTAACATTAATTATACTGCGTTACCAAAACGAACGAACAGTTGGACTAAAGGATAAAAAGAGAAGGGAGAGGCAGAAAGCCGAACACTAAACACGCTTCGCGCGATACATAAATGCTGCCATCACGCGTGTAAGACTACAAGCACTAACTTTTTTTCAGACGGACAGTGATAAAATACATTAACCATCCCAGAGTTAGGTTTATAAATCATAAAAAACTCTTATTAGAAAAGATAACATTAGATGGGTTTACGGTTGAGAACATAACAGTACCCAGACAGCACATCTTCGAAACAGGAGGTAGAAGAAATTGCATATTTTGAATGCAGCCACGTAGCTCCTTTAAATTTGTATTTTTGGGTTCCTTAGGGCTTGCTGACAAATAATATGTAAAACGTTACGCAAATAGTCCAGGAATTAATAAATTATACCCAAAATAAAATATTGGGGGTGCCTGACAGCATAAAATCATTTCTGCTCATAAGATTTTTTTTTAACGTGTTTGAAAAAAATTTACGTTACAGAAATAGCCTACCATGTAAACTCCAAATTGATTGGAGCGCAACAAATGAAAGCCTAACCACGATTGGTCGGGCTATAAATACTATCTTGGTTGTTAGGGGAAAACGGGGAAAGGTAACATTTTTTCAAACACTTGTCGAAACGGGGCTCATTGGTCAGACTCGCTGATATACACACTTGGGAGCGTTAGTTCGAAACCACTTGTTTAAAATAGCTTGATAAAGCATCAGTGCGTTGAAGCCAGCATATATTTGGCTAAATAAAAGCCTGGAAGATAAGCAGATGGGAATTTGTGCCAGTTTGTGCCAGAATTCATTGCTAATCAACGTATCTGTGTTTATTCGTATGAATTGTGGGACAGTGGTCTTGATGGTACTGAGCAGCACCTGGTCAGAGCTTTGCTGAATCCAGTGTCGGACAGCATACTCCTTGGTCCTTTTAGCTATCAGTGAGGTGTCTCCAGAGCCCAGAGGAGAATTCGAGCAGAGGAGTCCTTTCCTGCCGCCATCACGGCAGATAAGCGAATTGGCCAGCTGAGCTCAACATTATGTCCCCTCATCTTGAACTGACTTTGTAAAATTAACATTAAGAGGGGAATTTACTTGTCTTAAAATCAGGAACTGTGAACATCTCCAATACTAGTCCCTAAAGACAAACTATTGAAGTCATGATGACAAATACCAACAGAGCTTGAACAAAACAAAACCAGTATTACCTCATTTTACTACTACACAACTGACACACATAGAACATTTGTAATAATATATGTCACTACAATATTCATATTAAATACATTCTGTACATAACTTGTAATTTAAATTGATTGTGATTCCTGGTTCCCTTGTAGTTGAATCAGGACACATATTTCATTCATGCCAGTAATGAATACATATTGTTATTTGAAAGTTTATCAGTGACTCTTTTAAGATATCTTTGTAGAGTGTTATATGTATGTGAGTGTCACAGTGTTGTCAAGAGTAGTGGATTAAATTAAATTGTTTATCTGTCTGTTGTTGTGACTTACACTTCACCATACTCATACCCTAGACACATAACGTAGCATCACACTATTCCAGAATAATTCTGACTGAGATATATATAGATATGTGGTAGCAAGTAAGGTTATCTATAATACACTACTCTTAATAGATATAGATACCTTCACAGCTGATCTCAGTCAGTACACTAAGTTCCCTATAAGTATTTATAACATCCCACTTCACCACATATATTGGGGTCTCGCTCTTGGGATTTTGAATCTTTAACTATTAAAAATATTGGGGGGTAATTCACTTCAGGGAATATAAGAATTAAAAGGTATCCTTGGGTGGAATTAAATAAGGTTGAGCTCACGGTGCCTGTGTTGTCCATTAGATATATAGTTAGAAATTGAATTGTTGGGTAGACATTATAAAAATTTACCTGATAGACAATGGCGGACCTGGCCAAATTTCGATCTGCTGCGGTTCAGACTGCAAAAGAGTTAGGATTAGATGGGCAAGTTATGGTTGCCTATGTCACAACGGAATGTGACAAATTTATTGAACGCGAAGAAAGAAGATTAGAAAAAGAAGCCGAAAGAAGGTTAGAGGCTGAAAGGGAAATTAAGAAGTTACAATTTGAAGCTGAGGCTGAGACTAAGAGGTTGCAGATTGAGGCTGACAAAGAGGCTAAAGCATTGGAAGCCGAGGAAAGAAGACAAGCTGCAGAAAGGGAAGAGAAGAAATTAGCTGCAGAAAGAGAAGAGAAGAAATTAGCTGCAGAAAGAGAAGAGAAGAGATTAGCTGCAGAGAGGGAAGCAGAAAAGAAGGAGAAGAGATTACAAAGGGAACATGAGTTACGACTAAGGGAGTTTGAGTTTCAAGGCCATGCTCCTGAAAATGGTGCCAGTCCCTTTGCCTCTGATGCTACGGTTACTCAGGGAGCCTCAACCTCAGCTATGAACTTTCATTTAGATCATTTTGTTGAAAAAGACGATGATATTGAGAGCTATATAAATAGGTATGAACTATTAGCTACCACGTATGGGTTGGAGAGAGAAAGGTGGAGCTTAAAGTTATCTCAGGGACTTCGTGGGGCAGCTTATGAAGTTTTTGCAAAAATGAGCAGAGGTGATCAGGAAAATTATGACATGCTAAAGCAGGCTCTTTTGTTAAGGTATGAAAAGAATGCAGAGTTTTACAGGAAAAAATTTAGGAATGCTAAACTACTGTCAGGTGAAACCTATCACCAGTTCTCTGCACGAATAGAGACATACTTGGAGAAATCGACTTCTCTGGGGAAAACCCAAGATCTTAAGGAAATGGTCCTTATAGAGCAACTAAGAGAGTCCATGGCTCCAGACCTGAGAAAGTTTCTCATGGAACAAGGTGCAGAGAGGCTGGGTGAGTTGCTAAATGTTGCTGAAAGGTATCAAGCAGCTCAAGCAGAGGTAACAGGTAATAAAAAGAAACAGGTGGATAACTTTAGGGCACCACAGAACTTTAATAAATTTGATCCTAGGGATCAAAATAAAGGTAAGCACCAATTTGATAGGCCACGGTATGAAAATAAAAATAAATTCCCACAATTCGATGAAAGGAAATATAATGAAAGAAAATCTTTCAACCAAGGAAAAAGGTGGTGTAAGAATTGTCAGATGGACAATCATGACACTGACCGTTGCAGAAGGAAACCTGTGTATATGGCAACCCTTCAGGTCAGGTCGACTCAAGACAGGAGGAGGATATTATGTTAGATACCACTCCAGAAGAGATGAGGAAGGCACAGGCTGGGGATAAAACACTCAAGCCTTGTTTCAGAAAATTGTCAACTTGTCATACAACTCCAGGCAAGGGAGATTTTTACATGAAAAACAAGTTGATGTATAGGAAGGCCGGAACTAGATCCCATGGTCACGGACAGCTGGTTCTTCCAAAAAGATACAGGACAGAATTAATAAGGAGCCTACATGTGAAACCAGATGGGGACCATGAGAAAATAGGTACCATCATTCAAAAGGTGGCTCACAATTATTATTGGCCCAAAGCAAGATGGGACATTGAGAATTTTGTAGAAAGGTGTAGCATAGCACATGAGGGAACACCCACAAGTGGGAACATGGATCAGGACCTGGACACGCCATGGGGCAAAATCAGGCCTGACAATAAAAGGAAAAATAGATTTGATAAAGTGGACCAAATGGAATGGGAAGCCCCTTTTCACGGACAAGCTTCACTTAACTGTTTTACAATGGCCACTATGCGGAGAGTGCAAAAAGATGTCTTACCCCAGGATAAGCCGAAAATCCCTCAATCGGACTTAAACCAACTGGAGGAAGAGGATGTAGGGAGGAAATCTCTCATCAAGAATTTTAAGAGGGGAGAAAGCCCCAAAAGAAAAATTGGTAGCGGTCGTTTTGTGAATGATAATTCTGGGAGGAAAAATCATCACTATAAAGCTTCGAGTGGAAGAGACCATACCGGTGCATGGACAAATAGGTCCACACAATAAAAGGTCCACTTGAAGCTTTGTTAAGAACGTGGACTGATGAAAAGGCAGAGGAAAACATTACATCTTCATACCAATATGTGAATGAGCTGACCACTCGGTTGAAAACTGGCTGGAAACTTGCCAATGAAAATTTGAAACAAGCCAGGAAGAAACATGCTGCCTATTATAACAGGAAGGCGAAAGACAGAAATTTGGCTGTGGGAGAGAAAGTACTGCTTCTTTTGCCTGGGAGTCAGAATAAGTTACAAATTGGATGGCAGGGTCCATATACAGTTTTAGAGAAGGTGTCTAGAACAAATTATAAGATAGATAAGAAGGGGAAAGAAAAAATCTATCATGTGAATCTCCTGAAGAAATATTTGGAAAGAGAACATCAGGAAGAGACACACTTGTTGACATTGTCCATCGCCATGGAGATGAAAAAGGAACCACTTTCATCATTTGAATATCCATTACACCCCTGTGAGACAGCAGCACAGGTGAAAATCAGTACACATTTAACGAAAACTCAGAAAGAGAGAGTGCAACAGGTTCTAAATAATCATGCAGAGGTGTTAACAGACCGACCAGGGCATACAAACCTATTGGAATATGATATGAAACTCATAGACTCCACACCTGTCTGTATGAAACCATATTCGATTCCGTTTGCTAAGGAAAAAGCTTTGAAGGAAGAGATAGACTATCTATTGAAGGAAGGAATTATTTCGCACAGTGAGTCGTCGTATAGTTCCGGTGTTGTACTTTTAAGGAAGCCCTCTGGAGAACATAGACTCTGTATAGATTACAGGAGACTGAATGCTATTACAGAAGGACAGGTGGATCCATTACCGGATACAAATCAGCTGTTTGCCAGGCTAAATAAAGCTAAATATTTCTCAAAAGTGGATCTGAGTAAAGGATACTATCAGATTCCAGTAAAGCCTGAGGTTAGACCATACCTAGCTTTCAGTACCTCAGAAGGACACTATGAGTTTAATAGATTGCCATTTGGATTGAAGAATGCACCTAGTGTCTTCTCTAGAATGATGAGAAAATTATTGGATCCTCTGAATAATCCCTGTATAACAAATTTTATGGATGATATCCTTATAGCAACAGAAACATTTGAGGAACACATTGACTCTCTGAACATGCTGTTTGATCGACTTAGGGAGGCAAATTTAACAGCCCGACCAACCAAATGTTGCGTTGGATGTAAAGAATTGGAATTTTTGGGACACACACAGTTTATCAGGGAAACATGACCCCTGACCCAAAGAATTTAGAGAAACTACAGAAAGCCCCGAGACCACAAACCAAGAAGGACGTGAGATCCTTTGTCTCATTATGTGGTTTCTACCAGAAGTATATCAAAAACTTTAATTCCATATGTGCACCTTTAACGGAATTGACACGTAAAGGACTTCCAGATCGCATTACATGGACACCACAATGTGAAATGACTTACCAAGAATTGAAGGAAAAGCTCACAAGTAAACCCATTTTGAAATTACCTGACTTAAGTCAAGAATTCATAGTAAGGACGGATGCAAGTAATATTGGGTTAGGTGCAACTTTACTACAGAAATCAGATGCATTGGATGGGGAATTAAGCCCAGTGGCATATGCTAGCAGAAAGTTGAATAAAGCTGAAATCAACTACTCAACTAGCGAAAAAGAATGTCTTGCAGTAATATGGGCAATAAAGAAATTCAATATTTATCTATATGGGAAGGCATTTAAGTTGCAAACTGACCACAAACCTTTATCGTTTTTAGCACAGGCTAAGCATGAGAACTCTAGGTTACTCCGATGGTCTTTGCTTCTGGCTCCATATAATTTTAGCATTGAATATATATCTGGAAAAACCAATCTGGGAGCGGATTTTTTAAGCCGCCATCCGTGTGATGAGAATCACCGTAAACCCAGAAATAATAATAAATTTCTATATGTGTATATAGAATAAAGGACTGACATATAATGTCTGTTTTAAGAGGGGAGGTGTCATGAAATATTCTAATCCACATATATAAATTATTAGGTAAATATGAAGCCTAACAAATAAAATTAATAAAGAGAAGAGCAATGGTAAAATAACAGTGCTGTCACAAAGAATGTACTCGAAATCCCCCTTGTTTTCTGCTTCGTCTGCAAATTGTAACGCTTTCACGTTGATATAAAAGCTTACTGTATTATTACCCGCCTTCTTCAATGAAACGTGTGCTGCATTTCTAAGAAAAACATTGAGACGTACTGCGTAATGACCTAAATTAATCCTAACATTAATTATACTGCGTTACCAAAACGAACGAACAGTTGGACTAAAGGATAAAAAGAGAAGGGAGAGGCAGAAAGCCGAACACTAAACACGCTTCGCGCGATACATAAATGCTGCCATCACGCGTGTAAGACTACAAGCACTAACTTTTTTTCAGACGGACAGTGATAAAATACATTAACCATCCCAGAGTTAGGTTTATAAATCATAAAAAACTCTTATTAGAAAAGATAACATTAGATGGGTTTACGGTTGAGAACATAACAGTACCCAGACAGCACATCTTCGAAACAGGAGGTAGAAGAAATTGCATATTTTGAATGCAGCCACGTAGCTCCTTTAAATTTGTATTTTTTGGGTTCCTTAGGGCTTGCTGACAAATAATATGTAAAACGTTACGCAAATAGTCCAGGAATTAATAAATTATACCCAAAATAAAATATTGGGGGTGCCTGACAGCATAAAATCATTTCTGCTCATAAGATTTTTTTTTAACGTGTTTGAAAAAAAATTTACGTTACAGAAATAGCCTACCATGTAAACTCCAAATTGATTGGAGCGCAACAAATGAAAGCCTAACCACGATTGGTCGGGCTATAAATACTATCTTGGTTGTTAGGGGAAACGGGGAAAGGTAACATTTTTTCAAACACTTGTCGAAACGGGGCTCATTGGTCAGACTCGCTGATATACACACTTGGGAGCGTTAGTTCGAAACCACTTGTTTAAAATAGCTTGATAAAGCATCAGTGCGTTGAAGCCAGCATATATTTGGCTAAATAAAAGCCTGGAAGATAAGCAGATGGGAATTTGTGCCAGTTTGTGCCAGAATTCATTGCTAATCAACGTATCTGTGTTTATTCGTATGAATTGTGGGACAGTGGTCTTGATGGTACTGAGCAGCATCTGGTCAGAGATTTGCTGAATCCAGTGTCGGACAGCATACTCCTTGGTCCTTTTAGCTATCAGTGAGGTATCTCCAGAGCCCAGAAGAGAAATCGAGCAGAGGAGTCCTCTCCTGCCGCCATCACTCAAGATAAGCAGAGTTGGCCAGCTGAGCTCAACATTATGTCCCCTCATCTTGAACTGACTTTGTAAAATTAACATTAAGAGGGGAATTTACTTGTCTTAAAATCAGGAACTGTGAACATCTCCAATACTAGTCCCTAAAGACAAACTATTGAAGTCATGATGACAAATACCAACAGAGCTTGAACAAAACAAAACCAGTATTACCTCATTTTACTACTACACAACTGACACACATAGAACATTTGTAATAATATATGTCACTACAATATTCATATTAAATACATTCTGTACATAACTTGTAATTTAAATTGATTGTGATTCCTGGTTCCCTTGTAGTTGAATCAGGACACATATTCATTCATGCCAGTAATGAATACATATTGTTATTTGAAAGTTTATCAGTGACTCTTTTAAGATATCTTTGTAGAGTGTTATATGTATGTGAGTGTCACAGTGTTGTCAAGTGTAGTGGAATAAATTAAATTGTTTATCTGTCTGTTGTTGTGACTTACACTTCACCATACTCATACCCTAGACACATAACGTAGCATCACACTATTCCAGAATAATTCTGACTGAGATATATAGATATGTGGTAGCAAGTAAGGTTATCTATAATACACTACTCTTAAGGGGTTTCCCTACAGTGAAAACTAACTTTTGTTCTAATAACATTTTCAAACTTTTTATTTGCTCAATAGACACAGTGTATGTCCATGAACCAAATTCTACAGTTTATTTTGTTAAAAAACATGTGGTTACCATGGTAACCAAAAAAAACATCCGCCATATTGGATTTTCACCACTTTTCGAGAGCTAAATACTTATGTTTCCCATTGACCAAATTTTACCAAATTGCACACACATGTTGTGACTGACAATTAAAACAATCTGTCAGGGGATTTTTTTGATAAGTTTAAAATTCTATTTTTAATGATTTTAAAAAAAAAAAACACTATATTTGTATGAAAAACAATGAAAAAAAATATTTAAAAAAATATATCAAAGCAAATTACCAAAATATCAAACAAAGCCCCTGTCATTTTAAAGGTATATATGTGTCCTACATGCATGCCAAATTTCAGACTGATCTATTAGATAGTTTGTAAAAAATAACATTTGTTGTTAATAAAATGTTAGTTTTGAGAAAAATGCATTTTAGTCACCGAATGACTTGTCTTGTCCAATATACTCCATTCTGGGGGGCTGAATGTGTTTAAAATTGTCCAGCACTATATGCTGCACCTCCTTCAGCTTCCTTCAGCTGCTCCTCTTGCCTTTATCTTGCCTAATTTTTCTTCTTTCCTTCTACACGGTAACCAAAAAAAAAACAACCGCCATATTGGGTTTTTCACCAATTTTCAAGAGCAAAAATCTTATGTTTACCATTGACCAAACTTTATCAAATTGCATACACATGTTGTGACTGACAATTAAAACAATTTATCTGGGGCTTTTTTTGATAAGATAAAAATTCTATTTTTAATGATTTTTTTAAAAAATACACTATATTTGTATGAAAAACAATGAAAAAAATATATTTAAAAAAATATATCAAAGCAAATTACCAAAATATCAAACAAAGCCCCTGTCAATTTAAAGGTATGTATGTGTCCTATATGCATGCCAAATTTCAGACTGATCTATTAGATAGTTTGTAAAAAATAACATTTTTTGTTAATAAAATGTTAGTTTTGAGATAATGCATTTTAGTCACCGAGTGACTTGTCTTGTCCAATATACTCCATTCTGGGGGGCTGAATGTGTTTAAAATTGTCCAGCACTATATGCTGCACCTCCTTCAGCTTCCTGCAGCTTCTCCTCTCGCCTTTGTCTTGCCTAATTTTTCTTCTTTCCTTCTAACCAAAAAAAAAAACAAGCTCTATATTGGGTTTTTCACCAATTTACAAGAACAAAAATCTTGTTTCCCATTGACCAAACTTTATCAAATTGCACCCACATGTTGTGACTGAAAATTAAAACAATTTTACTCATGATTATTTTGATAAGTTTAAAATTCTATTTTTAATGATTTAAAAAAAAAAAAAAAACTATATTTGTATGAAAAAATATTTTTTTAAATATTTTTTTTAAATTTATAAAAGAAAATTACCAAAATATCAAAAATGCAGATGTGTTACTTTAAAGATATAGATGTGTACTACTCATGATTATTTTGATAAGTGTTAAATTATATTTTTAATGATTCAAAAAAAAAAACTATATTTGTGTGAAAAAATATTTTTTAAAATATATTTTTAAAATTTATAAAAGAAAATTACCAAAATATCAAAAATGCAGATGTGTTTTTTTAAAGATATAGACGTGTACTACATGCATGCCAAATTTGAGACTCCTCTGTTTGATAGTTTTAGTGAGAAATCGTGCATTTTCGGCAAAAATTTGAAAATCATAGCATGGGGGTGGTGCCGACAATATGCTTTTTGATATATCAAATGCATTTTTTATGTTATAAAACCTTGCTCAATCGATTCCTCGATGCTTATTTAATAAAATAAGCTCAAAAGTAAAAAATCGATATTTTGTACGTAAAATCCAGTTTTCATAGTAGTGGACCTCCTTAATAGATATAGATACCTTCACAGCTGATCTCAGTCAGTACACTAAGTTCCCTATAAGTATTTATAACTTCCCACTTCACCACAGGGCTGAAAGCCCAAGTGCCGCTGGTTAAGAAAAAAAAAAAAATGAAGTTAAAACATAAATTTAGTATGAAAATTCCACCGCTCACTTGATGGATTTCATGAAGTACATCGTCCGGCACAGATAAACACAAATTGCGTTGTTTGGACAAGCAAGTAATCTTAATGTTTCTGCCCGAGTGTGTCTTTGTATTGAGCACATTTAACGCACATTGTCACTCTTCCTGATTTTTGTGTTGCGTTCATTTCGCGATCAAGGTTACTTTGTTGTAGGCACGTGAGTATAAGTTACATTAAACTGTGAATGTTTGCCAGAACAACAAACAAACCCATCATTGTTGTACATTATTATTATTGTTATTATTTTGTTGTTGTTGCTGAAATAAACTAGATGCGTGCGTGTGTTTACTGTGCAAGGCAATCATCACTTTTGTCTAGAAAGGCAATGTAGACATTTAAAAAATGTTCATTCTAGAACTGAAATTATTTTTACCGAACTTTGCAGACATGATTTTGTCAAAGTAGGTCTTTAGAGTTATATTTATTTATCTTTATGTGTGTAATATTTAGATCTTTAGAGAGCTCAGTAATTCTAAAGTAGATCCACACAGCTCCTGAGATACTTACCGCTGTCTTAAATGAAATGTTTGTTAAGCAATTGTACCCAAAAAGATATTAATGACTTCTGAATGTGCATATTTTTATTAGTGATCAGCTGTTCGTAACATAGGCCTGCTCTGGAGTTTTATGGTGCATTTGTCAATAACTTCTAGTACCTAATGACACGTGTTGGTACATGTAATAATACCTCGGCGCAAACATGTCGTCCTACGAAGATCTATATTTATTGATGGACCTTGGCTCATAATATCGAGCCCAACACTTTTCCCAAACTACCGCGACGCCCTTAGCCGAGGGCCACGACGCCCTTGGGAGCCGCGACGCACAGTTTGAAAACCTCTGAACTAGGTACCACCTTAATAATGCTTCGTGGGACAGAGGACATTAGCACGAACGCCAAACGTAATTACGGAACGACCCAGACTAATTATTAACGCAATCATTTATACTGCTTTCCTATAAATTCACCAACATAGGCTAGATAACACACTTTATTTAATTAAAGAAATGAAGCAATGCAAACAAATAGGGAAGAATGATTACAGAGGTGGCGTAAAAATTAGCACGTAATTACGCAGCCATATAATTAGGCACCTATATCAAACAAAGCGACAGGTAATTAAAAAAAAATCTGTAAGCTAATTTTGTATTATCAGTGCCCACACAGAAATAAATAAAACAAGGACAAGTGATTCATGTGAGTAGTTAATGATAAATGAAGGGAGCCGCGCTGGTGTAATGGCTACGACGTTGTACTGGCGACCAGGTGTTCATGGTTCAAATCCGGCCGTCGGCGTTTGAAGAAATGTTTACGACCGGAAATTTGACTGAATAACCTGAACGGCTCCTGCACATAAATCCCGTGTGGATGGGAAGGAGCGAAGCTCCTGACCGGGTTGGAAGGAAAGTCCACTGACCCCCCAGCCTCGCAATGACATGTCATTGGGCCGAAAGAGCTGGAAAGCTCGAGTGCCGCTGGTTATTAAAAAAAAAAAATGATAAATGAAAATAGGTCAATGGAGTGCACTCGCAAGAAAGAATGAAAGAAAGAGGGCATTAAACAACATAAAATTGACAGAAGCGATAGGCACTTCGGGGATTCAAACCAGGGACTATTTAAACATCGCCTCGTTTGTATGGTTCCTGGCATTGAAAGTAAGGGAACACAGGCAGAAACACAGAGAAAGTGTATAGAAACCAAGTATATTGACAAAAAATTCACAGCAAAGCTTTGGACACATGCATATACGTTGTACTGATGGTTCAGCAAAAAATGCAGTTGAAAATGGGGGTGGCGGCATCCTCATAAAATTAAAGAATAGAATCCACTCTATGGCAATTGCCACTGGCAAATACTGCAATAACTTCAGTGCTGAAGCAGAAGCCCTGAAACAGGCAGCTGAAACTCTTATTGAATGCAAAGCACAGGCAGAAAAACAGATAGTAATCTTTACAGATGCCCTCTCAGTAATAACAGCGCTGAAGAGCCACCAAACTAAAGGATTGAAAGATCTGATAATCTCCCTTGAAAGACTGGCCAAATGCTTCAACAAGTGCACTATCCAGTGGATACCAGCCCATTGCAACATACCAGGAAATGAGGAGGCAGACAAACTTGCTAAGGAAAGAGGTGCCTTACAACAAAATGATATAGAGACAACTTACGCAACGGCAAAGACTACTATAAAGGCAACATTCAAGTCCAAATGGGAAAGAGAGCACCCGGGCCATTTGAAAAATGATGCATATCATCAACTATCCAGGAAAGAACAGGTCATAATTTTTCGGCTACGCACTGGACACAACAGATTGAGATACCATCTATACCACAAATACAAAATTGGTGCAACAGATCTCTGCACCTGCGGTACCAGCCCGATGACAGTCGAACACCTGCTGCAGTACTGCCCAACCTACAGAAATGAACGGAGTAGCTTATGGCAACAACCCACTTCTGTCAACGAAAAACTGTTTGGAGATGTCGGGAACCTTGAGTTGACTACTGCCTTTATTAGAGTCATAAATGTGGAAGTCTGAGGGCGAACGAGGAAGAAGAAGAAGAAGTTCCTGGTTGGAATCCCCAAAGTGCCTATCGCGTCTGTTACTTTTGATGTTATCTAGTGTTTTCCTTTGTTATTTTTGTCTTACGAGCGCCTTCCATTTGCCTATTTTCGTTTACTATTCATTATCATTATCAAACACATCCATTATCTAAACCACGCTATGGGAAGATTACAGCTTTACGAGAGGAGATGCAAAAGAAAATATTATTCCATAACGAGACAGAGAAAAAAAAACAATCTGGCTGCAGGGCATTACAACGACCCACCAGAAATGTATAATGGATAATCCGTATTGATGACATCCTGAAGACGTAGGGACTTATCCCAGCTAAGGTCGTATACATGTTTCACATGATAGAATCTCCTCACATAACCAGATAGTGAGTAAACTTATTTTAATAACGAGCCTATGCGCTGCCATCGGCTACTCGTCTCTTACTACAGTTTAGTTAAAGTCTCTGAAAATATGATTTCTTCACTTCGGCACTGCTCCACAACTATTTTAAATGTCGAACTTGTGTCTTTATACACCCATCATTGTGGCATGTACTGGAAAAAAGAGCCTACAGTAATCTGACAGCTTATTTTAACCCGATAGCTGCTCTATGATTTGCTAGCTAAAAACACGCATTGTATTGCCTGTCTACTTCTGCAGCTCACCTTTTGTCCCGCCCTCTTTTCTTTAAACACGGGCTAACACAGTGTTTACAATTTTAGTGACCTGTCGGTCATAACAGGAAGCAAACCAGGCTTTGGTTACTTCGTTCTACTCACGCGAGCTCATCTGTCAATCATAATACCTGACAGACAGACAGCACGTGAGAGAGCGACAGCACAGACCTTGTGTAATTTTATTCAGGGAAAGTCTAGAACTCCCCTGTGCTCTTTGATCTCGAGACGCGGGCATTCTGAAAAGAAAACCGCTAGCAGAACTAAAGTCTTTGATGTCGGTCAACAACTTCAGACGAGAGACTCTGGTAGTCTTAATCGTAAGCCACTCATCTTGAGCGCTAGCTTCTGAATCTTCGTCCCACACACAGGAGCGCGAAATTAACACCATTAGAGATCAGAGAAATATATGTATATATATATATATATATATATATATATATATATATATATATATATATATATATATATATATATATATATATATATATATATATATATATATATATATATATATATATATATATATATATATATATATATATAAACTGCTCTTTTCTTAACCCCGCCATCAGAAGTCAGTCAGAATTTGAATAGTCTAGCGCGCAGTCTGAGAACCATTTTTATTGTTGGAAGTATTTATAAGTGATTCGTGGATATTTTCATTCTGAATTTTCTGGTAAGAGGAAAATAGTGCTAAGGATTTAAAAGTGGTGATAGCATTTAAACATATTAATTTGCTTATTGTGTTTATGGCCTGAATTCATATGTATTACATATTATTAGTACAAGTAGAATCAGTCCTATATTGTCTATTTTGGATGGGTAGGAGGGACTAGATTCTTGCTAGCGGAAGTATGAGTTGTCTTGACAAGTCGTGATGAGTTCCGATGTACCGCTTACAAATGGCGAGGTACGTTTTTCAAGAGCTGGTCCTTTCGTCAGAAAAAATGTCTTACGACGTGGTTTTTCTTCTGAAGGAGATGGTGTCTCTACGATAGTTTGTGTTAGAGACTCTCCTTATGTCAGTATATAGATGATTCGGACTCCAGGTAAACCCAGCTCCTATTTTTGATGATCTCTCGTCGGTTAGGCCTAGCTTGACTTTTGTGCTTCGCTATGCTAGTGTCGTGTTTTGTATCGACGAAGATGACAGATTTTCCTGCAGCGGTTATGGCTACGTGAATTAACCTGATCACCGTAGAGCTGTATGGAAACATTTATGAAATCCTTTATATACCCATTATAAATTAACTCTGGCTTATATTCTCCTTCCTATGAATGAGTGAACGACAACTCAGGGAGACAGCCATGTTGGATTTCGGTCATCATATGTTTTGATCACTGCCAAGAGAACAGATTATTTATCTTATTATCGGACAGTGACAGGGAGATCTCAATCTTGCTAGAAACCCCCTTTTCGTGGTTTCATAATCTATACTACAAACTATGGACGTCAAGTAACTTTGGTTATTTATCGATCCGCCCTTCACTGACGCGTTTAGTCAGATAGGGGGATGTGGCCATAATGTATCATGACATTGAACTTTTGATGTACTGCCCATTATTTCTGAATGTGTCATGACTTCAGATCTGCTATGTATACCTACAAATTGATATGTCAACGAACCATGATGTACTCGTATGTCCCAGTGTGTACGTCTGAATAAATTGAGTAAACTAAGATTCCAGCAGTCTGCATTGGTGCCTTGTAGACACAAGTGTGAGTGGTTATATTGGTCAGCACACGAACAGTACACCATTCGCGGTAATCACACTCTACACTTCTACTTCATACATACACCATCCTGCGTCGGCTGAAGTGACCAAGTTTAGGGCCTGCTTCCCCTGGAGCCTTTGCCTTCCCTAACTCAGGACTAGGGTGAGTTACCCATTTACAGCTGGGTAGACTGGAGCATGCCTGATCTCAACAACACACCACTCTTCCTTACAGAGCAGACAGACTGATACTTTACAGTGTGTGTGTGAAAGCAACTTTACAGAGTGGAAAGAACGAAGACTTTACAGTGGCGAGCCAGATTCCTGGGTCCAGCTTACGCAGTTTTTGTGTTGAGAATCTCAGTTTACAGCTGAAAGAACATTTGTTTGAACACATCAACACCAGTAGGACAGCTATACAGTCGATGTCAGCTTCAGCGCTTGTTGACAGTTTTTCGCTGTACAGACAGTATTACACAGGACAGTGGTATCAAGTGTAGAAAATATCTGGAGCAATATTGTTGACATTTCTCAACGTACAGAAGAATCACAGTGTTGCTGAACATAAAGTGCATAGTTCATCGTTGGTTCTTCAGATGCTCAACAGAGAAAAATTGACAGTGTAATAGTTTAAAATTAAATCTATTACTGAATAAAGTGGCAAGTTATTAGTATTAAAATAAACTGTGCCTGCTTTACAACACTATACCTGCAACACATTCCATTCATGACATAAATGATATTGTATGCTACATGCTATTTATGCTTACATGTTATTTGTTTATATGTGTAGGGGTTTATATGTTGCGGGCCTGGATGGGTGGTGACTAGAACAGGAAATACCGAATAATATTGGTCTTGTTCTGGCGTTCGATAGGGAGCAATTTCTTAATTGAAATTTGCATGCAACATAGTTTGCAAATATTTGGTTAGTTGTGACGACTGTTTCATATTTGTATTTGTAACATTTTTTGTGTTCCTTAGTTTTGTTTGATTTGTTTGTATAATTGTAGGTCTCATCTTTTCTTTCATTTCAGTTTTTTACACCCTTATGTTTATACACTGTGGCGTTATTTGTCTTGTTATCTTATGGCAGTTATCATCACGGTTTCTGTGATCATTTTTTTCATTTCTCCTATTTGATTTAATTTGATCTCTGCAAATGTTTTCAGATTGTCTTTTCTTGTTTGTCATTTGTAATGTCTTTAGTTGACATATGACGTATAGTGGTATACACTGATAGTATAGTACAGATCAGTACTTTCTGATTGTTATTGTTATAAAACAAAATGTACAAGACCTTTGTAAGGCTTGTCTCCCAAAGTGATTGGTAAAGGGAAATATTTTTTCTACAGGTACTAAAGTGATCTTTGATTACATTGAGGTATACAAGACCTTTATAAGGCTTGTCTCCCAAAGTGATTGGTAAAGGGAAATATTTTTTTTCCACAGGTACTCAAGTGATCTTTGATTACATTGAGGTATACAAGACCTTTGTAAGGCTTGTCCCCACAGTATTTGAGATACAATTATTGTTGTCCACAGGTACTCAAGTTATCATTGGTTATTATAAACCATACAAGTTTGGACTAAGACTAAGTCTAAGGTATAGACTTGTCTCCCATTAACTTGAAAGAGGGTAATTTATTTACTTTTTCAGGTTTCTGATTTAAGAAGACAATATGTCTACATTAGATTATTTTATTGCTCAAGGAAAATCTCTTGATAAGACTGGAAAAGACTTAGAACAATGGGCTGTTGCTCAATATGACAAAGCATTAGCTGCAGAAGAGAAAAAAACTGCTGCTGCTGTTGAAGAAAAAAAAGCTGCGGCTGAGGAGAGAAAACTTCAAATAGAAGAAAAAAAAGCTGCTGCAGAAGAAAGGAAAGCAATAGCTGAAGAAAAAAGATTAGAAAAAGAAGCTGATACTGCTGCTGAACTTAAGAAATTGCAGATGCAAGTGGAGGAAAGGAGATTTGATGCAGAACAGAAGAAATTAGAAGCTGATGCAGAGCAGAAAAAAATTAGAAGTTGCTGCAGAACAGAAAAAATTAGAAGTTGCTGCAGAACAGAAAAAATTAGAAGCTGCTGCAGAACAGAAAAAATTAGAAGCTGCTGCAGAACAGAAAAAACTAGAAGTTGCTGCTGCTGCAGAACAGAAGAAATTAGAAGCTGCTGCAGAACAGAGAAGATTAGATAGAGAAGCTGAAGAGAGAAAAGCAATAAGAGAACATGAGTTTGAATTAGAGAAATTAAAATTGACATGTATGAGTAATGTTAATCAGGCATCTGGTGGTAATGGTAAACCCTTCGTGTACAAGGTCAAGGTACCAGCGTTTAACCCTACCAGTGATGACATAACATTTTGGCTTTCTAGATTTGAACGGGCTTGTCGATCTCATAATGTTGACAAATCACAGTATGTGAATCAGTTGTCTGAAAATCTAAAAGGGGAGTCTCTGAGTAAGTTATATTTTGTTGAAGAGGCCGACAAAGATAATTATGATGCTGTTAGGGCAGCTTTGATAAAGAGATATCAGCTGTCTGAAGAAGGTTATCGTCTTTTGTTTAAAACAATGAGACCTGAGGTAGGTGTAGAATTCTCAGAATTCATCTCAAAAGCACGAATTACACTTTCACGATGGATTGAATTATCCAAAACAGAGAAAACATTTGATGGTCTTACGGATTTATTGCTAAGAGACAAGGTCATGTCTTCTGTAAATAAATCATTCCTAGAGTTCTTACATGAGCGTAAACCTAGTACAATAAAGCAAATGGAAGAATATTGTGACCAGTATGCCACGGCACACCCTGACATGATTCTTAGTAACTCTAACATTAAAGAGAGTATGCCAGTTGCTTCGGCAACAGAATATAATCAGAATTACTCACACAAATTCCAAGGAGCTAAAAAATAAATTTGATAAAAAGGTTAATTGGAATAAGTATCAAAACCAAGATAACCACTCAAATCAGAGTTCTTCTTCGAAGAACTGGAATCGGGCTGATAGTCCTCGACACGCGAGGGGTGCCCATAATGTTAGAAATTCTCGGAAAGGGAGTAGCTATAGGAACTACCCAAGTGCTTCATGGAGACAAAAGAAACAATATTACAGGGATACTCAATTTAATGAGCATGATGATTATGATCATGAATATTATGATTCAAACCCAAATAGGGGTTATAACAGAGGCAATAATAATTATAGAGACAATTATAACCGAGGTAGATCACAACACAAAAGACATGGTAAATCTTATTACCAGGCTAACTCTGCACAACAGGAGTTCCACGACACCGATAATCAGAATAATGATAAAAAAGACTCCAATAGTGTAGCGAATTCCGCTTTTGATTTTGCTAGAGCATCTGAGTGTTCGCAATGCAAAACATTATTCGATCCAACCACAGTGTCTACTTTAAGCTGCGGTCACCCACTTCCCGCTCTCCATGCGTCAATTGCGCATAATGGAAGGGGTGCTCTTGTCTTTAATAGGGGCCTAATAGATGGTACTCCGGTATCAATTCTTTTCGACTCGGGGTGCACTACAATTGGAGTGAGGCAATCACTCGTAAATCCTTCTCGAGCTACAGGCAATATAGTCAAATGTGTAACATTTGGTGGCACATTGGAGAAGTACTCCACTGCCATTATCAATATTGCTACGCCTTTCTTTACAGGAGAGGTGCAAGCATGTCTCTTGCCGAATCCGATCGCTGATCTTATCATCGGTCGCATTCATGGAGTGAAAGAATGCACTCCACAGCAAATTTCTAATTGGGAAAATGTTAATATGCAATCTGCTAATGCAGTAATCACTAGGGCTCAAGCTCTCAATATGCCACAATCTTCACATTCTGAAGATAATGATGCGCAGATCCAAGATGATCCCTTGGAGATTTCCCACGATTCCTTTATCAAACAGCAGGAAGATGATCCTACTCTAAAGAAATTCTTTACTCTGGCAACAAAAAGGTGATCCGAATAAGGATACTAATCGTAAATCTTGGATTACGTTGAAGAATGGCGTACTTGTACGTATGGTACAAGACTCCGCTAAGTCCATTCATTCTCAAATCCTTGTGCCTAAAAATATGAGAGTTAAAATTTTACAGCACGCTCATGATTCGCAGTGTGCTGGACATATGGGTTTTTCCCGTACTAAAGCTAGAGTTCTTCAATCTTTCTTTTGGCCTGCGGTGAATAAGGACATACGAATCTATTGTCGATCTTGTAAAGTATGTCAAGAGATTAAATCCAGAGGTCCACGCCATGATGCACCTATTCAGGCTGCAGACATTCCCATTCGGCCATTTCAAAAAATGGCGATAGACATCATTGGTCCATTTAAGATAAAGTCTGCTAGAGGACACCAATTTATTTTGACGTGTGTTGATATGTGCACACGTTGGCCGGAGGCTGTTCCTCTAAAGAGCATAACTACTGCTGATGTCGCAGATGCTCTTTGGTTAATATTTTCTCGTCTGGGATTTCCAGCAGAAATATTATCCGACCATGGTACCCAACTCATATCGGATACCATGTCTCAAGTAATGTCGACTCTGAAGATAGAGAGATCGCTGAGTAGTATTTATCATCCTATGTCCAATGGGATGGTGGAACGTTTGAATAGAACTCTGAAAAACCTACTAGGTAAGATAACAGAAGATCATCCTCAGGATTGGGATAGGGTTTTACCCGCGGCTCTCTTTGCATATAGAGAGGTCGCCAACGAACATACAGGATTTTCTCCCTTTGAACTTGTCTTTGGCGCGAAACCGCGAGGTCCTATGTCCTTACTGCATGATCTTATAACTGCTGATAATATTGTCGATGACACAAAATCCTCTTATGAATATGTCATCGCACTTAGACACAAGATTATTGAAGCATGCAAATTGGCAACTGCTTCTTCTGAATTTGCGAAACAGAAGGCAAGGGAATTTGCCAATAAAAAGAGATGTTTGCGTCAACTTTGTCCAGGTGACAAAGCATTTGTCTTGCTACCTTGTAGGGAAAATAGACTTCTCATTTCTTGGAAAGGTCCGTACGATATAATATCAAAGGTTTCCGATGTTGACTATATCGTCGATATTGACGGGAAGCGTAAAACCTTCCACATCAACATGCTCACGGAATTCCATGAACGTCCTGATTATTTACAACCTGTTTTCCAGGCAACGGACGATTTTCCAGTCCAACATGGACAGTACTCATCTCTGTCAGTAATACAGGATGAGGAAACGAGTTTCTCGGATGTAAATTTACCTTTTCCAATGATTCCTCTTCACTCTAATGAATCATGGAAAGATGTTGCAATTTCTCCAGAATTATCTCCAGGAGAGCAGAAACAAGTTTCTACTATGTTAGAACAATTTCAGGATGTCCTTACTGACATTCCTGGTCAAACTGATGTCATTCAACATGACATTATTCTTACTGACCATAGTCCTATAAGAGTCAGACCGTATCCTATCCCGATACATTTTCAAGCACAGGTAGAGAAAGAGTTAGATGAGATGATAGAGTTAAAAATTATTGAACCATCCACATCAGCATATTCTTCGCCGATGGTTATAGTACGAAAAAAAGACAATAACATACGTCTTTGCGTGGATTATCGCAAATTGAATCAAGTGACTAAATTCGATGCTGAACCTATGCCTTTACTAGAAGAGCTACTTACGAGACTATCGAATTCTCACTTCTTTACTAAACTCGATTTGTCTAAGGGATATTGGCAAGTTCCACTATCCGAACACGCCAAACCGTTTACTGCTTTTTCGACGCCTAGGGGTCTATTCCAATGGAATTTCATGCCTTTCGGTCTTATGAACGCCCCTGCTACATTTGTACGCATGATGCGTCGAATCCTATCTCATCGCTCAGATGTCATTGCGTATCTTGATGACATCTGTCTTTTCAGTGATACTTGGAACGATCACTATAATGGTATAAATGAACTATTGTCTATCTTACGCGAGCATAACCTGACAGCGAAACCATCGAAAGCATGTATTGGTTTTAGCGAAATATCTTTCTTAGGACACCGTGTTGGTCATGGGTTCCTAAAAAACAGAAGACCATAATACAAGTAAGATACTTAACATTTCTATTCCTAAGACTAAAAAGCAAGTACGAAGTCTCTTAGGTCTAATACAATTTTATGGACGATTCATCCCGAATCTGTCCTCCATTATGTCACCTCTTTCTTCCTTGCTAAAGAAAGGGTCTCCTAATGTAGTCCATTGGACTCAAGAATGTCAATCCTCTTTGGATAAGGTTAAAACTATGTTTTCTACTTCACCTATCCTAGTATTGCCTTCTAAGGATAAGACATTTATTCTTCGTAGTGACGCTTCATCCACCGGGATTGGAGCTGCACTAATGCAAGAGTACTCTGGAACTCTGCATCCTGTGATGTATATTTCTCGGAAATTAAATGCCGCAGAGAAGAATTACTCGGTCCTAGACCGTGAATTATTGGCTATGGTTTGGTCAATCCTTAAACTGCAAAGATTTCTTCTGGGCGCGCATTTCATTGTGGAAACTGACCAGAAAGCTCTTACGGCTATTCAGAGTAAAAATCTGAAGAGCGCGAGATCAACGCGATACGCGATTGCTCTACAGCCATTTCATTTTTCGGTGCGAGCTATCCGTGGGTCAGAAAATGTGATGGCAGATATTTTGTCTAGATGCCCACATGATTCATAACTGTTATACAACTTTGATACAGTTGTTTCTATGTTGAAATGTGTACACATATGTAATATATCATATATTGATTGTAACACTACTTAGCGGTTCATTGATATGTATTCACCGCTGATCTTTCAATGTTTTTCGTCTTTGATGATCATGATGTTAAGATATCTTAGATGGAATTTATGTATAAACTAATGTGGAAATTGTGTCATTGCTAATATTGTAGTATGCGTTGGTGACACCTCTCTGGAAATATTTATACTTAGAGAAGTACTTTCTCTAAGGTCATAAAACTTATGCTTATCATCTGCGCATTGTTATTGCTGCGTTGTGAGCCTATTGTATGTTGCTCCTAGATGTATTTCAAAAAAAAAAATGTACCATTTTTTTTTTTTTCCCGAGGGGTGTGGTAATCTGTTGCGTGCATATTTTGACGCACATTTTACAAAAATCGATATGGCTATTTAATATGGGAAAAATATAGACATTCATTTATTTGTGTATGAAAATGCTGTTTATGGTAAAAGCGAGATAATCCATGTTTGATTCACACTTTTGATTATAGGAGTAATCGTTCTGGATATTGATCCAGCGCAAGGATATTGCGCTTGCGTTTGTACTTATTTTTTAGGGCCAGAAAATATATTAATTTGCTTATTGTGTTTATGGCCTGAATTCATATGTATTACATATTATTAGTACAAGTAGAATCAGTCCTATATTGTATATTTTGGATGGGTAGGAGGGACTAGATTCTTGCTAGCGGAAGTATGAGTTGTCTTGACAAGTCGTGATGAGTTCCGATGTACCGCTTACAAATGGCGGGGTACGTTTTTCAAGAGCTGGTCCTTTCGTCAGAAAAAAATGTCTTACGACGTGGTTTTTCTTCTGAAGGAGATGGTGTCTCTACGATAGTTTGTGTTAGAGACTCTCCTTATGTCAGTATATAGATGATTCGGACTCCAGGTAAACCCAGCTCCTATTTTTGATGATCTCTCGTCGGTTAGGCCTAGCTTGACTTTTGTGCTTCGCTATGCTAGTGTCGTGTTTTGTATCGACGAAGATGACAGATTTTCCTGCAGCGGTTATGGCTACGTGAATTAACCTGATCACCGTAGAGCTGTATGGAAACATTTATGAAATCCTTTATATACCCATTATAAATTAACTCTGGCTTATATTCTCCTTCCTATGAATGAGTGAACGACAACTCAGGGAGACAGCCATGTTGGATTTCGGTCATCATATGTTTTGATCACTGCCAAGAGAACAGATTATTTATCCTATTATCGGACAGTGACAGGGAGATCTCAATCTTGCTAGAAACCCCCTTTTCGTGGTTTCATAATATATACTACAAACTATGGACGTCAAGTAACTTTGGTTATTTATCGATCCGCCCTTCACTGACGCGTTTAGTCAGATAGGGGGATGTGTGGCCATAATGTATCATGACATTGAAACTTTTTTTGATGTACTGCCCATTATTTCTGAATGTGTCATGACTTCAGATCTGCTATGTATACCTACAAATTGATATGTCAACGAACCATGATGTACTCGTATGTCCCAGTGTGTACGTCTGAATAAATTGAGTAAACTAAGATTCCAGCAGTCTGCATTGGTGCCTTGTAGACACAAGTGTGAGTGGTTATATTGGTCAGCACACGAACAGTACACCATTCGCGGTAATCACACTCTACACTTCTACTTCATACATACACCATCCTGCGTCGGCTGAAGTGACCAAGTTTAGGGCCTGCTTCCCCTGGAGCCTTTGCCTTCCCTAACTCAGGACTAGGGTGAGTTACCCATTTACAGCTGGGTAGACTGGAGCATGCCTGATCTCAACAACACACCACTCTTCCTTACAGAGCAGACAGACTGATACTTTACAGTGTGTGTGTGAAAGCAACTTTACAGAGTGGAAAGAACGAAGACTTTACACTATTAAATAAAATAACGCGTAGCGATTTTCATACCAGATATTCAATTAAAATGTTAGTCCACCACCCGACCGCTAGCTCACTGAGACGAGACGGTAATTATGTTTACAGTGTAGACGGACGCGACACTTAAACTCCCCCAGGAGAGAGAGAAATAAACTCGGCTGTTAAGCAGACCGGACCTTATAGGCGTTAGGCGACTGATAGCGGGAGTATAGAATACATGTTTATATTTCATTTGTAATTTGTTATTATAGCGTCTATTATTTTTAAATGCCACACGACAAACGAACAGGCACCGACAATTTAACATCTATTTAATGACAGGCGATTATTGTTTGTTGTAGGTGGTGCGTATGAACAATTAAATAATAATTAACACCGTACGCTGACCGCCAGCCGCGAGCAGGGGGTGGGTGAGTTATCATAAACTCGGTCCGACCCAGATTAGCGGCCAGCGACGTCTGCGAGCGTGTAGGCGTAAGGAAACACCGTGTGTCTTTTGAACTTCGTCAGGACTGACAGAGAGGATGAGAGATCGTCTTGTTCCCGTCGGTATATATGGAGATATCTACATAGAATGGTAGCATTTTCCCCCACAAATGTTCTCTTATATTTTTCGCAGACCCGATCTCAAGGGCGACCAGCGGTCTTTTACTTTTCTGGTTCGTTATCCATTTCATTTTTAAGCGTGTACTCGCCGATGATATTCTTCTTCTTCTTCCGTCCTTAGCCAACGACCGGCAAAGCAGTCAGTGGCCATTACGCCTAGTGGCGTCTTAAGGGCAACAGCGAATAGATTTTCTTTGCCGTTGTTCCCATCACACCTAATGGCGTCTTTAGGGCAACGACAAATCAATCCGTTTGTTGTTGTTTCCGTAATCAAAGTGACTGGCAAACGGGTGATCAGCCCGTTGGGCCGATGATATTGGATGACAATAAATATAAATACTGGACTTACAAAATCCAAATTACCGTTTTACCAGCCCACAGTGGGGTGTACATGTAACATTATTATTGTTCCCCGACTCCTGACAGTCATATTCAAGTGGATTATATATACATATCTTTATACACTGTGCAGAATCGGCGCTCTGACACAGAGTTGACCGATAGAAGAACCATCATCATCATTTGTTAAATTTTTTTTTAGCAACCAGATGTATCACAATACTGGAAATATTCCCCTCTCTAAAGGGTAAACCTCAAGGATTCTCACATTTCCAACTATTGGTAGGAACACCTATATCCAGATAGAAGCACCATATTCGGCGTTCACGTCACTAGTTTTTTTTTTTGTTTTTTTGGGATGAACTGGGGCCAATTTGGATTGTCGACAGCTGGGGGTGACAGTGTGATCATAGTGAAATAGGAATTATGTTCATGGAATAATTCTGTTACCAAGGGATACCACAGACCTACTATAGGAGCCAATTAGGTAAGAGTGTGAGAAGTGGCCACTGTGCCAGAGAGTGTGTGGTGATTTTCTTGTTTTGCTGGGAATTATCCATAAATCTGATTGTCTAAATTTTGTTTACTTTACTTGGTCTTATAGTGTACCAATATTGTTTTATTCTGTAACCTAGTGCTAACCTTCACCCTTTGGGTTAATAATTTTGGGTTTTTCTCTCCATACGGGGAAGGCGCACCTCTCTTCTTTATTTTCTATGTATGTAAACGATTTCTTGATATCTTTTAGATAACTGGTGTTGTCAAGTTTAGTGATAATAAACTACAAAGAAACTTAACTTTGTGTGTTGGTCAGACCCATACCAATTTTATCCTTAGTTTTTCACGTTTGTGTGTCATTGTTGTCACATATTGTTGTGTGTGTGTAGAGTAACATGTTCTTTCATTAGACAGGGAGGCAAAGACTGTCCTATAATAAAGCATAGTTGTACGGATAGGCTGGATGAGAGAAACATACTCACTCCAGAGACATATCTTTCCCTCAAACTACCACCTGTGAAATCTATTTTCTATACATTCTCGTGTATCAGTCAACATTTACTCTTTACTTAGACTGGGCCTAATAAACCAATTAACAGGTACACACTAACAGACAACATATGAAATGTTGCATAATGTTTATTCTAGGTACTAATTAGTAACAATTAAACAATTTACTGCTACTTCTACTACGACTTTAATACTACTACTATTTGTACTTCTATACAACAACTAATACTATAGTAATACTACTACTACGACTGATGCTGCTGCTGCTACTACCACTACTATACTACTGCTACAATTGGTACTACTATACAACAACTAATACTATAGTAATACTACTACTACAACTGCTGCTCCTGCTACTACTACTATTGCTGCTACGATTGCTACTATAGCTACTACTACTACTGCTGCTTCTATTGCTACTGTAACTACTACTTCTATTATTGCTACTGCTGCTACTACTACTACTACTGCTGCTACTATTGCTACTATAACTATTACTATTGCTACTACTACTGCTACTACTGCTGCTGCTGGTATTACTGCTACTATAACTACTACTGCTGCTGCTACTACTACTACTACTGCTACTGTAACTACTACTACAACTACTGCTACTACTATTGCTACTATAACTACTACTACTACTGCTACTATTGCTACTATAACTACTACTACTGCTGCTGCTACTACTATTGCTACTATAATTACTACCGCTGCTGCTGCTACTATTGCTACTATAACTACTACTACTACTACTACTACTACTACTACTACTACTGCTACTATAACTACTACTACTACTACTACTACTACTACTACTACTACTACTACTGTAACTACTACTGCTGATGCTACTATTGCTACTATAACTACTACTAATGCTGCTGCTTCTATTGCTACTATAACTACTACTGCTGCTGCTGCTACTATTGCTACTGTAACAACTACTACTGCTGCTGCTACTATAACTACTACTGCTGCTACTATTGCTACTATAACTACTACTACAACTACTACTCCTACTACTATTGCTACTATAACTACTACTACTACTGCTGCTGCTACTATTGCCACTATAACTACTACTGCTGCTGCTGCTACTATTGCTACTATAACTACTACTACAACTACTGCTGCTGCTGCTACTATTGCTACTATAACTACTACAACTACTACTGCTGCTACTATAACTACTACTGCTGCTGCTGCTATAACTACTACTGCTGCTACTATTGCTACTATAACTACTACTGCTGCTGTTACTATTGCTACTATAACTACTACTGCTGCTGCTACTATAACTACTACTACTAGTGCTACTGCTGCTACTGCTACTATTGCTACTATAGCTACTACTACTGCTGATGCTACTATAACTACTACTGCTACTATTGCTACTATTATAACTACTACTACTACTACTGCTGCTACTATAACTACTACTGCTACTATTATAACTACTACTGCTGCTACTATATCTAGTACTACTACTACTGCTACTATAACTACTACTGCTGCTGCTACTATAACCACTACTGCTACTATTGCTACTATTATAATTACTACTACTACTGCTGCTACTATAACTACTACTGCTACTATTGCTACTATTATAACTACTACTACTACTACTACTACTACTACTGCTGCTACTATAACTATTACTACTACTACTACTACTCCTACTATAACTACTACTACTGCTGCTGCTACTATAACTACTACTACTACTACTGCTGCTTATATAACTACTACTGCTGCTACTATTGCTTCTGTAACTACTGCTGCTACTATAACTGTTTCTGCTGCTACTATAACTACTACTACTACTATAACTACTACTGCTGCTGCTACTATTGCTACTGTAACTACTACTACAACTACTACTCCTACTACTACTACTACTATTGCTACTATAACTACTACTACTACTATTGCTACTATAACTACTACTACTGTTGCTGCTACTATAACTACGACTGCTGCTGCTGCTACATTGCTACTATAACTACTACTGCTGGTGCTGCTACTATTGCTACTATAACTACTACTACTACTACTGCTGCTGCTACTATTATAACTACTTCTACTATTGCTACTATAACTACTGCTGCTACAACTACTACTACTGCTACTATTGCTACTATAACTACTACTACTACTAGTGCTGCTACTATTACTACTGCTGCTACTATTGCTACTGTAACTGCTACTACTACTGCTGCTACTATAACTACTACTGCTACTACTGCTTTCATAACTACTACTACTCTTGCTACTATAACTACTACTACTGCTGCTGCTTTTATAACTACTACTGCTGCTGCTACTATTGCTACTGTAACTGCTACTACTACTTATGCTACTATTGCTACTGTAACTGCTACTACTACTTATGCTACTATAACTACTACTGCTGCTGCTACTATTGCTACTATAACTGCTACTACTACTGCTGCTTTTATAACTACTAATGCTGCTGCTACTATTGCTAATATAACTACTACTACTGCTGCTGCTTTTATAACTACTACTACTGCTGCTACTATAACTGCTACTGCTGCTACTACTGCCACTGTAACTACTACTACTGCTGCTACTATAACTACTACTGCTGCTACTATTGCTACTGTAACTACTACTACAACTACTACTCCTACTCCTGCTACTATAACTACTACTACTGCTGCTGCTATTGCTACTGTAACTACTACTACAACTACTACTCCTACTGCTGCTACTATTGCTACTGTAACTACTACTACAACAACTACTACTACTGCTGCTGCTGCTAATATTGCTACTGTAACTACTTCTACAACTACTACTGCTGCTACTATTGCCACTGTAACTACTACTACAACTACTACTCCTACTCCTGCTACTATAACTACTACTACTGCTACTACTGCTACTATAACTACTACTACTACTGCTGCTGCTGCTGCTACTGCTACTATTGCTACTACTACTACTACTACTACTACTGCTAATATAACTACTACTACTGCTGCTGCTGCTACTATAACTACTACTGCTATTATTGCTACTATAAATACTACTACTGCTGCTGCTACTACTATAACTACTACTGCTATTATTGCTACTATAATTACTACGGCTGCTGCTACTATAACTACTACTGCTATTATTGCTACTATAACTACTACTACTGCTGCTATTATTGCTACTATTACTACTACTACAACTGCTACTATAACTACTACTGCTATTATTGCTATTATAACTACTACTGCTGCTATTATTGCTACTATAACTGCTACTGCTGCTACTGCTACTATTGCTACTATAACTACTTCTACTACTACTGCTGCTATTATTGCTACTATAACTACTACTACTACTACTACTGTTGCTACTATAACTTCTACTACTGCTACTATTGCTACTATAACTACTACTACTACTGCTGCTACTATAACTACTTCTACTACTACTGCTGCTACTACTGTTATATAACTACTACTACTGCTGCTGCTACTATAACTACTACTATTACTGCTGCTACTATTGCTACTATAACTACTACTACTGCTGCTGCTACTATTGCTACTATAACTAATTCTACTACTACTGCTGCTACTATTGCTACTACTGCTATATAACTACTACTACTACTACTGCTGCTACTATAACTACTACTACTACTGCTGCTACTATAACTACTACTACTACTATAACTGCTACTACTACTGCTGCTACTATTGCTACTATAACTACTACTACTACTACTGCTGCTACTATAACTAGAACTACTGCCGCTACTATTGCTACTATAACAACTACTACTTCTACTACAGCTGCTGCTACTATTGCTACTACTACTGCTGCTGCTAACACTACTACTACTACTGCTGCTGCTGCTGACACTGCTACTACTGTTACTATTACTACTACTGCTACTCCTACCGCTGCAATTGATGTTACAACTCAAACTACTAATATTACTAACGCTTCATTTTTTTCCTTCTTCTTCAAAGCTTTGAGCCTATCGGTTTACATAATACATTTGTCTCTGTTCTGTAACCCCTCCCTCCCTCAGTTCATTTAGAGCAACTTGTCTTAAGTACAACTACTTCTTCAGGTTTTCTTCTGGGTATTTTTCCTTTCTGCTGCTCTACATACAGTGCGTGTTGTTTTATGTTGTTCTACTAGCAATAACCCGTCAAACTTGACGGGTTTTTAATTATAGTGTGCTGTTTCCGTTCCCGGATGAGCAGATAGAAGTACATTCTTAGAGTGCTTTTGGTTTCTTTCCATTATACAGTGTAATCAGTTTATGAACACCGTCATTTGAACGCTTTTATTTGTTGATTGTAACTATTTTCGGGAGAGTATATATAATGGAAACAATACAATTTTTGAACACGGTTGCATTCCTCAACTATGACCAACGTACACACGGCGAGAATTATGTTATTTTAGATTCAATTTAAAAGTTCTTTGATGACAACATTTCGTGTGAAAGTGCGTGGATTGTTTTCAAAGAGTGTTCCCTGATAATAAGTGGTTTTAACAAAAACTTTCAAGTTTTCATGATTTGTACATCGGGTGAGCGCTCATGCACACCAATTTTTATGCACTTTTTCTTTGTCGAGCGCTACTAATTTCATGAAAGAATAAATAATAATAATAAAAAAAAAAACCGAAGTATTTGTTTTACGAGTATATAACACCCACGCCGCGCAAGTTGCACACCGTGCGTTGCGCACTTTTTTTCAGGCGCGAGTTACTATTTTGAGTGTGACCGACCGACGTAACATACATCGGTAATTATGTTAGTTGGGATAGCATTCTTAACGGTATGCTTTGACAAGAGGAAGGTAGGAATACATTGTGACGACACGAAAGACTGTTGGAAGAGCATGAAAAGGAGAGAAGTTGCTGGACTGTTTAACATCATGGCTTGGAAAGAAGTCTACAACAGAATCAATAAACAGCACGGAGAACAGGCCAACAAGATAGATTCTTAACATATATCTGTAGCTATATAGACACAATTGGAGGAAGAGACAGGGATATAAAGATAAGGGTACACAGGGAACATATGTATCCTTATAATTTTTCTCAAGTATAACTGAAAAAGCAGCAGAAAGCTCGTTAATCTAGTAAACTCACAATTACTATCAAAAGTAAAATGGTCAGTTTCCACGTACCGGTAGTTATAAAATAAACCAAATTAAAAAAAAAAAAAAAAAATTTCTGTCGTTCTTTAGTTATGAATGTGTTGTACTTAACGTATTTATTTCTCTGTAGTTCTTTAGTTATGAATGTATTGTACTTAAAGTATTTATTTCTCTGTCGTTCTTTAGTTATGAATGTATTGTACTTAAAATACGAGGGGCGTTCAGAAAGTAATGCACCACATCGTTTTTCTCAGTAGCTGTTTATTCAAAAAGCATGAAATTTATAAACAATATACATGGATATGTCATGTAAACATCGGTATTATTCAACATAATTCCCATCAACTTGTACGGCTTTATGCCAGCGCGAAACAAGTGCATGTATTCCTAGCCCGTACCAGATTTTGTCTTGATCATGTAGCCATTTCTTCGCTGCATGAATCACTCCTTCATCATCTTCAAAGCTTGTCCCACGGAGTGCATCTTTAAGTGGACCAAATAGATGAAAATCAGAGGGTGCCAAATCGGGAGTATAGGGTGGATGCAGTGGCGGATCTACTATGAAACTAATGAAGCTTAAGCTTCAGGGCCCCTAATCAAGGAGGGGCCCCAAAAGCGACTTTAGTCCACATTGCTTAAAAATGCTGGGTCTACTGTATAAGAAGGGGTATTTTAAAAAAATTATTATATTAATAATATAGTGTAATTCAATACAAAATAATAGTTAAAATAAAAATTAAAATGTTATTAAAGTATCATGTATGCTAGCCGTAAACGAAAAAAAGCTTTCTCAGAAAGTAGATCTAAAATTTTGTCTTTTCAAAACATGCGACAATAGTCGCACGACTCAAATTGATTAATTTGTTGTTGTATATATTTCAACAATCCCAAAGTTTGAGAGTCAGTAGCACAGATGTTGTAAAGGTGGAGTGTCGCGGTGAGTTGGCTGTTCTGCGGTGGCTAATGTGGTGTTTTCCCCTTTTTAACAGAGGTCAAGACCCTAGTGGAAAAACAATGAGTTCACGAAAGTACTTAAGTGGATACCAAAAACGCAAACTCAAGGAAAAGCGATCTGACGAAATCTCTAAATGTCAAAAACTAACAAACTATTTGGCAATGTCAAGTTTATCAACACCTACAGTTGAAACAAGCCAAGCAAACACCGTTGAAGCCACTGATAGTGCACAAACTGTGGGAGCTCTTTCTAGCAATATTGAACCCACTGTTGACGCTTTTAATACAGATGACGATCACAGTGGTCAACATGAATGTACCGCGGAACAAGCAGAGACTGAGCAGAAACAAAAAACAGGAAGCGAATTCAGTGATTTCAAAGAATACAGTGACCTCGAAAATTGGCCCATAACAGTTGATAATGATTTCATAGAGAATTGTTTAATGCAAGACATAGGATTTTTTCAAAATAATAAACCAGATGATGTATATACCGAATCAAGCAGGGTTTAGAAGGAGCAAAACAGAAGTTTCTCAAACAAATATTTTGAAAATAAATGGCCAGACTGTGATGAGATCATGGTTAGATTATTCAAAGAGCAAAGGCTGTATATACTGTTTTGTTTGCAAACCCTTTTCTAAATGCCAAACATCACTTACAACAGGTGGGTTTTCTGACTGGACGAATGTACTCAGAACTCTGGAGGATCATGAAGACAGCATGAAACATAAGAGGGCGATGTTGTGTTGGATAACAAGAAAGTAAAATAAAAATACTGTGGATCAGCAACTTGAAGAACAGATGACAAAAACCATACAGTGCTATTTTGAAGTACTGAAATGAGTTGTTGCTGTTATAAAGTTTTTAAATGAAAGAGGTGTGGCATTTAGAGGTCATGAGGAGAAGTGGGGCTCACCAAATAATGGAAACTTCATGGGGGCCATTGAACTTATTGCAGAATTCGACCCATTTTTACATGAACATCTCGAGAAATGTGAAAATGAAAAAGTAAATGCTACTTACCAATCCAAAATCGTGCATGAGAAAATGATATAAATTATGGGAAAACATGTGCAAGATAAAACTGTGAATCAAATCAACAACCTAGACACCAAATACTACTCAAGCTGTGAATCCAATCATTAACCTAGACACCAAATACTACTCTATTATTGTTGACTCTACGCCTGACCTGACACATGTTGACTAGCTGGTAATTGTGGTTCGATACTGCTATAATGGAAAACCCTGTGAGAGATTTTTAACATTTTTACCGACAGAAAACCATTCATCAACGACTTTGTTCAACAAAATACAACAAGTCCTGGGTGAACATAGGCTTTCACTTGAAAATATCCGTGCTCAGTCCTACGATAATGCATCTAACATGAAGGGCTCGAAGAAAGGGCTGCAAGCACTCTTTAAAAACATTAGAGTCCGTTCGGAAATTCGTGCCCACAGAAAGCGTCAATTTTCTCCAAAACTGTTTGTTGTATGGACATGAATTTTTGCATGCAGTCTTAGATTTTCCATGCAGTTAAGATTTTGCGATCATTACATCCACAGCTGTCGCGAAATTTGCAAAACGGCGATTTTCTTTGATCTTCTTGGAACATTTGCCTAAATCTGCCCGTAACATTAATTCTTACAGTAAATCACAACATTTGTGCGACAAGACGGTTCGAAGGCGTGTCCTAAATGTGTGATTGGTTGTTCACGTGATTTTGATACGAGGAATGATGTTCTGATAATGAACCATGATAGCAGTAAATCATCAGGAAGCTATGACGAATCGTAACTGTTTATGTGTTATTATAGATTGGCATATGAAATTAGTTTATCACAAACGAAGGAATGCGATCGACGTGCCTCATTCCGAATCGGACGACTCCAATAAGTTCACAACAGTTATTGGTTGGATAAACTGCAAGCCATCTCGCTGCCAGTAATCTTCTTCTTCCTGTAGCACGTGTTCTTCACATTTAGCCCAGTACTCTGTGTCTATTCGTGAAAGGGCCTCACGAGTCATGTCTTTAAACATCGCACATTTTAAAAGTGGTGTTTTCTGGGCGGCCACTTGCCCTTTAACTCTAGCCCAAACCAGCTCTATTGGGTTAAGGTGAGAATGGTAAGGTGGGAGTCGAAGAGAAACATGACCCTGCTCTTGGATGATTTTATCAATCAGATACACTTTTGTCTTATTCCTCTGTCTCACAAGCTGCAACAACTCTGGTTTTAAATAGCTGTTGTCAGCGAAGATATTTTCATTCACAAGCCACCTCCTGATTTCGTCTTTCGTGCTTGCCGAAGTGGGAGCTTTATCCTCCTGCGCTAGAACATTATGATAGGACGCATTATCCATCACCAGGCAAGACGGCCTATCTAGAGTCGGGAGGAGTGTATTTACTATCCAATCTCGAAAAATTTGCCCATTCATTTCACTGTGGTAGTCCCTACCATCTACAGACTTTGATAGAAAAATAAGCTCTGCATCACGGACAAGCCCATTCTGTCTGCTGCCAGCATGTGCTAATATAATGCGTTGACCTTTGCTGCTGGGAATTTTCCTTCTATGGTCTCCGTCAACAGATTGCCATTCTTTCTCGTTCGTATGATGAGCATTAACCCAAGATTCGTCCAAATACACTATATCATAGCCGTCTTGCCTTCTCTCACGAATCTGCCTACGGTATTTGCTTCGAGCTGCAAACAGATGTCGTTTTTCACATAAAAAATTCCTTCCGCCAGACGTTTTTCTAAAAGTGAAGCCAACACTTCTGACAAGTTGCCAAAGAGTTGTTTTTGAGACGTTAATATCGCATTCTGCTTGCAGCCGACTTTTCAGCATGCGGAGAGTAACAAGTTGATTGGCATTAAACATCTTCAAAATCAAACGTCTAATGACATCCTTGTCAAAATCATCAATTTTTTTCTTCCTTCCTTGCTTAACCGCAGCCTCTGTACAATCACCGTCCTGTTGTATCCAACGTCGAAAAGATCTTCTATCCACACCCAGGGCCTTTTCTGTTCTCCTACCTGGTTCTTGGATGTCGTGGTATAAAAAACCCATCTTAGCCTCTCTGCGAAAATGCCTGTACAATATAACAGTTACCTTCTGCAAAGTGATAAATTTGAATTTCAGATTCATTGCGCTTTTCATAATTATGCAGTTTAGTTTATTAATATATTACACGCTGGTGTCGTTTTTTTTCGTTGCAGCCAACTCATTGCAATTAGCATACGCCGCTGAAATAATTACTCGCGACTGTGTGCAATAGGTGCGCACTGGTGCGGACATGTAGTCACTACACTAATTAAAAAAAAAATAAAAAATTGAATAGCACATTTCATCGCTTGTGCTGTGTTGCAACAAAAACTAAGTGCGCATTTTTTGAACGGATCTTGTAACTTTCCTGTAGAACTAATAAAAATTAACCCAGACAACGGTAAGTGTTTTTTATATAACTTAAAGAAGAAAATTCGAACATGACATGAGTTTTGTAAGGGCAAAAAAATATATTAATAACTGCATTGATATCAGTAGGGCACGTAGCAAATTTCAATAACATCCGTCAAGGGGTTGCAAAGTTACAACGTTCAATGTGTGGGCACGAATTTCCGAACGGACAATAACAGGTACGCAGACTATGTTCCATGTGCAGCCTGTGATGAAGTACTGAGATTCTGTCTTTCAAATGGCCCATGTCTTTTTCTCCTTGCATTATTTACACTATTTTTAGGAGGGATTACAAGTAATCCACCCCATGTTTCTTCTCCTTCTATTATTTACGTTTTTTTTCAGAGTGAGACTACGATGGAGTTTTATCTTATCTGCATTATGTTTCTTCTCTATGAATAGTAGGTGGTGTTTAGTGTTGTTGTGTAGGGAATTGTTGCAGTTTTATTCTAGAGGAATGACTGTAGAGCCTAGATCAGATTTGCACCAGTTTTAGTCTTTTTAAAGCTATTGCTTGCAATAGACGTATTTTTCGGGAGTTAAATTATTTTCGGCCATTTTTTCGCTTCATTTAGCAGTAGAGGGCTGAGCTTAATTCCCGATCCTTTGTTTCAATGGGGGGTAGTGACCTTTAGCACGCGCTAGCAGTAACAGGGTGAGTCAGAGTTGTTTACAGTTTTGATTGGCTGAGATCAAACTGCATTGAAAGGCAGCCCGATCATTGGGGCTTAGAACAAAGCCGCACAAATGACGTCAGAGGTCAGCGCGGGGGTCTATGATTATATATAGGCTCGTATTTCATAGCCCGTTCTCTCAAATGTAATTGCCAGCCGTGTACCAGAGCAAAATTGTCGATTTGCCTTTAAGTGGGAAAATTCGAGTTTGCTAAGCATGATTTATTAGCGTGGTACTTTATTGATTGTAATTGAGTATTAGCCTGATCAGTAAGTTTTCTTGGGAAGTTATTTTTAATTTAATTCTTAACGCCAGAGCCATCAATACTATCTTAGTGATAAACTGGGAAAACGTAGGTGGTCCATTTAATTCCTTCTTGAAGGAATAACAGTATTTATGACGGGTTGTGAGTTGAGATGTTACGGGCGTGCTTTGTATTATTTCAAAGACGGTCTGTAGAGAAACCCGCATCTGTGATTTATGGTAATGTACAGAATGGCGGGAGCGCGTGTAATGTATCTCATTGAGAGTTTATTCTGAGTTAACAGTTACACATATATATTTAGACGGGAGTGGAGTTGTGAAATTGTAAGCACGTGGGTGCTGCTCTTTAATGATTATTGGAGCTGTGGAATTGTAAGCACGTGGGGGCTGTTAATTAATGAATATTAATGCGGGACCACGTGGTTGTAACTACTGGGGTTTTAATTGATAACCTGGGGTTGTGTTTAACTTGTGGGCAGTATGCAGATGCTAGCGTAACTGTTTATACGTTATTGTTTGTGCATTTGTTGTTCTGTGTATTCAGAAGACGTGAGATGTCATTTTAAAGGAAATTATTTTGTATTACATTTTGAATGGGATTTATATTACTGTACGGGAATTTAATGATTCCTGGCGAGGTCTATTTTAATTTTGTTGATCACTGAATGAATTTAGTGTCAGTGTAGAAATGGGCCAAAGTATTTTTGCACAGGTAGAGCTCAGTGAAAAACTGTTGTGTTTCAGGGGTAGTCATGCAGAACAAAGACGATCTAAGTCAGCCGGGCTGCGAGCTGATTACCAAACAGGGGAATGTTTATTTTGGAATCGGGTAGAGAGAAGAGAAGGGAGTTGAGTGGTGGGAGAGCTGATTTTGGGCAAGATTAATTGGTATGGTGGTGCATAACGGGAATAGTCAGGGAGTTTTTTGTTATATAGGAATATGTTATTGATGTGTTGTTCAGCTGTGCATTTTCTATTGGTCTACAGCGGGTAGCGGCACAGTGGGATAGAGCGAAATTTGGCACCACAAATTTCCCCACGGCAAAGTTTGGCCTCTCAGACAAATCAGAGTTTTGAGATATTGCCAGAGGCGGAAAAAGAAGAGAAATACGTTTTCCAAAAGCAGAGGAAGACATTTCTCCAGTGGAATAGGATTGTTGGATAAATCCTGAGCTCTGATGCTCGATCTTGTTACACACGCAAATGGGCATGCTGCCAGCGTTGTAGTAATTATTTCGCTTCGTCCCGGCCATAATAAAGCCGAAGGCCCACAGCCCAGAGAGGGGTAAACGGGCAGGTGAATCCAGATGTGTTAGTAGTAACCAGCTACAGTTTCCAGTCCAGAATCCAGTGGGTTCTTTTTATACCTTAGTCGTCAATCTCAGAATTGTGGAGAGCAACAGGGTTAAAATCCTCTCTACAGGTGGTAGACCAGAAAGACAGAACTGAGACATAGTTTGGTATAGATCATAGCAGAGGTCAGCTGCTGAAGTTTAGAGGTGCAGTTAGCTGTGTAGCAGTGTTCAGGAGATTTCAGGATAGGCTGTGTAGTAACGAAGTCTGTGCAGAGATTGTGTAGACAATTCGTAGTAGTTCAAGCTGACTGTGTAATTAACAGTAACATTAGAATTTAGAATAGCTAGTTGAGTGGAGGCTCGACATCTGAGACCCCACCAAGTTCAGTGTGGTTTGTTAATCTTAACTTCTTTCCCTATCCAGGTTGAATTTGTGGGTGAAGGGTTGGGTTGATGTAAAATCACGTTTTAACTGTGCATTCTTTGTTTCCAGGTGTGCGTACACGCACTTTATTTATTTGACATGTATTTGAGTTTTGTTTAAAGGTGTAAATAAAACTGTACATTATAGTCTGGATCAGTCACTTTATTTACGTACAGTAGCTATCTGTTGTCTGTATCGTGGCGTATGTAAATCTTAAGTTAACCTTATCCCCTTAGGGTAGTTAGAGGTTGTGGAAACTATAGCAATCTAATACGTCCGGAGTGGCGAGGAAGAGTCAACTTTGGTTCTTAACCTCGCAGCCAATAGTTCACATTTTCACTATCATTTTCATATAATCTATATTTTTCAGTCTTTCTTCTCACTAGTGTCTTGTCATTATACGTAGACAGCCTCTAGTCTTAAATCCACTTCGTGACACAGCCCATTCACTTAACCTTGTTGGAGAAAAGGCAGTGTCTACTGTACCTGAAGTTGATGACTATTTTGGCATTTTGCAGGAGCTGTATGTTTTCTTTTCTGGATCTCCACGAAGATGGGGGATTTTAAACACACAGGGCAATCTACATTCTTCTCTAAAGAGCTTAAGTGTAACTAGATGGTCCGCACACTATGATGCAGTCCGGGCAATTAAAAATGGATATATGGGTATTTTACAAACTCTCAAATATATTTTTGAAGACTCAGAAGAGAAGCCTGAATGTAAACGAGGTCAAAAGAATTTATACAAGAAGTTGGTACAGCTGGAATATGCTATTTTAACAGTCGTTTGGGAAGAAGTGATGAAGCGTTTCAACAAAACAAGTAAGAAACTCCAAACCCCTGGTTTTGATGTATTTGAAGGTTATATTCTGCTTTCATCTTTACTTTCGTTTGTTAAAGAACTCAGAGAAAATTCAGCTGATAGAATTGCACACTATGAATCAGAAGCAAAAGGTTTGCGTGAAGATATCACTTCAAGTTATTCTGATGCTTCCATTCGCATCGTTACAAGGAAATTTTCAGATGGAACAAGTGGTATTGCTTCTTTGAGAAGAGCTGACAAATTTAGGATAGAAGTTCTATATCAACTGTATGACTGCTTGATAATCCAGTTACGCAAGAGGATTAACCCATATGAGCAGATTGCAAAAATGTTCAAGTTCCTCTCAGAATTGGTGAACAATTTTGAAATTGATGAGGACAGTATTACACTTACAATATCGTATTACAAAGATGGTATTGACCACAAATTAGTAAACGAGTGTTATCAGTTCAAAGAATATTTGCACCTTAGGAAATCCCATAACGCAGAAGAAAACACGCCATCTAAAATGCAATGCGCAGAAGTTCTTCAGCTTATTTGTGAGCAACACCTAATTGAAGTATTCCTCAATATTATTACTGCGCTTAAGCTGTACTTGACAATGCCCATCACGAGCTGTGAAGCAGAAAGGAATTTTTTCAAAGCTATCCTTTATTTAAATAAAAAACAAATTTCGGTCTACCATGACTGAAGAGCGCTTAAATTCTTTATGCATATTGTCTCTAGAAAATGACATTGCAAGGAAGCTCTCATACGGCAAAACTGTGTGTGAATATGTTGCTAGAAAAAACAGAAATAAGAGTATTTTGTAAAATGTGCTTCATGTAGTATGTTCTGGTAAGTTTAACTGTTCCTTCTGAGCACAAATCTCTTATGGATACACCCATTTTATATTTTCCTCATTGCTAATTTTCTTAACTTATAATTTTCTTGGTATGTCTTCAACGAACTAATTGTAGCGGGAGGTTATTTAAAATTATTTATATGTAAGAGTATGCCAGTAAAGAGTTCTGACCTTACAAGTAATACCCCAGTCTTAGAACTAAGCACTGGTGTATTGTTATCATAAAAATAGTCAGACTGTAAAAACCCTGGCCCAGTTGGTAAGAAGTAGTACCAGGATTTAAGGTGTCTCCTCCCTATGACTATCTTATGATTACTTATATTCTAGGGGATAAGTAAAATGTACATTCACTGAAACCACAAATGGAAGAAGTGAATAAATCCTCAGGTACAGTTAAAATAGTTTAATAATTACACTAATATTCTATTTCTACTAGTTGGAAAAGAGCATATACATATATATAAAAGTATTCACACAATTACTATTATGGTCTGTTTATACTTCAAGATCTTAAATAATAAAGTTACTGAAATCACTGTTATTAGTCCTTTGAATTTAAGGATAACTGTCATCAGTTGACTGAGTTTCTGTATGGTTACTTATTGTTTTCAACTATTGGCTGTTTCACATGTATAGGTGGTCAGTGTCAAACAGGACACTTATCTTTCCAACTTGATACTGCTGAAACTGTCCTTTGCTGATATCAGACTTGGTAGGCCCAACAGTAGGGATGCCAATGACCAGTTGAAGTTCACTCTTTGGGGTCCTGCACTTTTGTGGGATTGCCTCGGATGAACTACACCGGCTTCTGATACTGGACAGTCTGGTTTGAGTTATTTCATGGAACCTGCAACATATCAGCCTTGGCTAGTATCTGGCTAGACTTGTAGTTGACTAGCACAGATGTCAGACTAGTCAGTCATCAGATGTCACCGTTATACAATCATAGTAAGTAAGGACATCATTTCAGTGATATAGCATTAATATTAACATTTCAATTAAGTGTAACTGACTAGCACATAAGTCAGACAAGTCAGTCATCAGGTGTCAAAGTTATACAGTCATAGCAAGTAACATCAATTCAATGATATAGAATTAATATTAACATATCAGTAATAAACATCATCTGGTTTATTCCGCTCCTATACATCCCTTCATATGCTATAACTTGATCCTTCCAAATCATTCATATCAAGTACAAATTCAAATACTGATGCTATCTTAGCAACTACCCAAAATTAAAACAACAATCTGCCTCCAGTCTGTCTGAACCCTCTTTCGTTGTCTGTAGCTCAGTTTACCGATACGCTTTAAATACGTATAGCGCGGACGTATCGGAGAGTACCGACGTCACAGCTTAAACCTAAGCCTGAAAAATCCTTCCCGAACAGTGATTTCGGCCGAACTGTGCGTCGACTGAAATTTTGCCTTTATCATTCTCGGCATATATAATATCCATATAGTTCCATCTTATCTAGTTTTATACAGCTGATAAAACTCTATCTTCCTATCCATGTAATTTCCCAAACTGTTATTTGTTGATTTTAATATTTAGAACAGAAGTGGGTTTACATGCTTTTAGCGTAACTGTGGGCAGCCGAAATACGCATATATCTCCGTAAATGAGAACTTCCTACCGTTCCATCTTATATGCAGTTATACACCATCCTTCCCTGTACTGAAATGTAAAATCCTTTTCATACGGATTCCCTTCTGTTTTTATTTATCGTTGGCGATTTCCTCTGTCCGATACACATTTCGCTGATACGCCGCCATTTTGAAAGCGGTCACTCGATCGTAGATGGGTTTATAAATCTAACTGAAAACGTTTGCAATGACTTGAAACCAATTTTGCGACACTAATTCTAAATGACGGAGGCAATCATTAAAATAGTCAAGATTTAAAGTCACATATACCAAGGTGGATAGTGGTTTAGTGATCAGAACATATGCCTTCCAAGCAAATGTTCTGCATTCAACCCCCAGCAGAGTTGTTTCTTTTTTGAAAATTCATTCGTCTTCAGTTTTTATATGTGCGTTGTTGTGGATCTACTATAAAGCTTGAACTTCAGGTCCTCCAAGTCCATTTATTTCTATAATACATTTCTTTCCCATCCTCACAATTTTTTTTTTAAATAAAAGGGGCCCCTTCAAGAGTTCAAGCTTCAGGGCCCCCAAAATGTAGATCCGCCACTGGGTGGATGGGGTAGTACAGTCCAACCCAATTTGGTGATTGCTTCCCGTGTTGCCAAACTTGTGTGAGGTCGCGCATTATCGTGAAGGAGAAGCAGGTCTGCTGGATTCTTGTGCGGCCGAACTCTGCGAAAACGTTGATTGAGTTTTTTCAATGTCTTAATCTAAGCTTGCGAATTGATTGTCTCTCCTCTTGGCATAACGTCCACAAGAATCACACCTTCAATGTCCCAAAAGACAGTGATCATGACCTTTCCAGCTGAAGGAATTGTCTTGAATTTCTTTCTTCGTGGTGATTGCGGATGATGCCACTCCATTGACTGTCTTTTTGTCTCATGTTCAAAATGATGTGACCAGGTTTCGTCACCTGTAACGATCTTAGCCAAAAAGTTCTCTCCATCAGCATTGAAACGCTCCATCAATTCAGAAGAAATTGCTTTCCTTTGCAATCGGTGGTCATTTGTGAGACTTCGAGGAACCCATCTTGCGCAAACCTTAGAAAATCCGAGAGTTTTTGGAGAGTTTTTATAACTGCATTTGCACTACCAATGCTGACTGACGCAAAGGCCAATTGTTGAGTAGTGATTCGCCTATCAGTAAGAATAATGCCCTCAGCGCATTTCACCATTTCTGCGTTGGTGGCTGTGGCAGGACGACCACAGCGCGGCCGATCAAGCAGCTCCGTATCTCCACTTCCTGATTCTTTGATTCTCTGAACCCAGCGACTGACTGTACTCCTGTCGACTGCAAAACTTCCATACACATCACATAGACGCTTGTGAATATTCACAACAGTTTCCTTCTCTGCAACGAGAAATTATATCACAATTCGCTGCTTATAACGCAAGTTGCTAACACGCTCCATTTCAACGGTTTAGGGCAGCCGTATTATTTGGCCGGTTGCGGTGTAATTTGGTGCACACAATTGGCACATGCCATATTTGAAGTGTGCAAAATTTCATGCTTCTATCTTTATTATTAGCTGAGAAAAACGATGTGGTGCATTACTTTCTGAACGCCCCTCGTATTAACCTTCTTCAAAGCGGTTCAATTATTGGTGCGGGTTATATTCACAAGAATTCTCATCATTATGTCTACAGCTGCATGAAAAAAAAAAAAAAAAATACACTGGAAATTACTCATAAAAGTACTCTTAATTTATATGCCTCTATTGACCTGTTTCCCGTTATTCAGGGCTCGCAAGATGTACTAAAATAATATTTTTCTTTTTATTTAATCTAAAATAGACGCACTTTTATCACATTTTGCGAGCTAGACGCTAATTGGGTGCAAGGCTTCTTAATGCGCCGTAAAGAAGTGCAAGGCTTCTTAAGATGCTGTAAAGGGGTGTGAGGCTTCTTAAGATGCTGTAAAGGGTTGCGGGACCTCTACAATGTTAAGAAGCATTTATATAAACAATGATTTATTTGCTAATCAACAGCGTCAACTGAAAATCTTTATTATTTTTAGCAGGACACCAAAACTGAACGCTTGATATGACCTGCTGTCCTTTGGAAGCTCCAGCCTCACAAATGTTAACAGTTAAACGTTACAACACACACAATTAGGCATTCACACTTTGTGAAAAGCTCTGTACACGATTTGAGGATTCTCGTATATGTTTGTTTTAGACACAGAGAAAGAGGGAGGGAGAGAGAGAGAGCGAGAGCGAGGGAGACAGAGAAAGTGGTGGTCGATTTTGCAATAATTCAGCCTCACAGCTAGCAAACATTTGGGTCCACCCGCGATACGTTCATTAGGTTAATGAGACCATCAGCTCGAGCGCACATGGATTCACTTCCCTAAAGGGTTCAATATAATAGGAATTTAAAATTATGGACAATTTTTCCTTAGTCGTAAATCTAGCTGTTCTGTTGGCTATTATTCTTGGATAAGTTGGTCACCTTTTTTCTTATGACGTTTCCTGGCAATACTGTACGTGTCACGTCATTCATGATCGTACTCAATCTTGGTAATTAGGGTTCTATCGTTTATGATCCGGCTAATTTCTGGTAATCCAGCATGTTTGATTTGACTCATTCCTGACAATAAATGTTCTATCATTTATGATCCGATTAATTTCTGGCGACACGTGTCCTGTCATTAAAAAAATAATTTTTTTTGGTGTTCAACCTTGACACTGGGTCCGTCGGTTATATTATGGCGCATGTTCCAACATTATTTATGTTTTTTACTCGTTACTAACAATAAGTGTTCTACCATTTTTGATCTGATTCATTAATGTAAATAATTATTCCTTCTATTTATGATATTAACTCTAATTTTGCTGACAGTAGTTTGATAGCGGTCGGGTCTCACCTGTAGCACATGATTCTCCCTACCGGACGAGATGATGTTTGTGTACGGTTGTCTCTGCTAGTCTTTGACTAAAAGTCAAACACACAATGCAATGGGAAGGGAAGAGGTTAAAGCGCCTCCATCTCTAACGCTTCAGATGTGATTTGATACAGACAGATGTCCTTTACAACAATCCCACCTCGCCCTCAATGACAACCACTTGTTTTGGTTCACGGCTGATTATTCAGTATTAACAGCTAACCTCTATATCTAGAGGTCATTCAACCATCCACCACCCGGTTGATGCGCCTGGTAGGAGAACAGGTTCCTTCCCAAGCAAAATTAGAATTAAGGATAACTTAATCATAGGAACTTGAAATGTCAGGACACTTATGCGGAATGGGAAATTAGATAACATCAAGATGGAAATGGAAGGAATGAATGCAAATGTATAGGGCTATGAAAAATGCGATATACCGGAACAGGTGAAATATATTGTGACAACTACAAAATAATTTATTCCGAAGGACATGAACATGAATGAGGAGTAGGCATAATATTAGATGCAGACAGAACAAGAACAGTAAAGGAATTTTGGATAATATTAGACCGAGTTCTGTTATTTAAATTGAGTGGCAGACTAAATGATATCAATTTTATACAAATATATGCCCCAACAGCAGATAGTACAGAAGAAGAAATTGACACATTTTACAATGAAATTGATATGGCAATGAATCAGTGTAAACAACTGTTATAGACTTCAATGCAAAGGTTGGAAATGAAAAAGTTAATGATGTGACTAGTGGTTATGACCTGGGAGAAAGAAATGAGAGAGGTGACAGCGTGATAGAGTGGGCAAGAACGCATGATATCATAGTAGGAAACACCTGGTTTAAACATCATCCTAGACGCCTTTCGACGTGGAAAAGCCTAGGGAACAATGTTCATAATCAATCAGATCGACTACATACTAATACCAGGAGAATTAGAACCAGTTTGAAATCTGTGAAAACTAGGCCAGGAGCAGATTGCAACAGCGACCGTGTACCAGTAATAGGAAAACGTAGAATACAATTGAAGAAAGTAAAGTGAGCTTTAAAAAACATCAAGTTAGACTTAGCCTTACTTAAATCAGATAAGGAAATTAGTGAATGATACAACCTTACAATACAGAATAGGCACAATGCAATAGAAAAAATACACAATATAGATGAACAGTGGGGAAAACTAAAGGAATCAATACACCAAACGAAATCAAACCAGAAGTAAAGAGGGCTGCAAAGAAGGAATGGATGACAGGCGAAATTTTAAAACTGATGGATGCAAGAAGGAAGAAGAAGCAAGACAAAGAAGGATATGAGACACCAAATAAGGAAATAGTAAACAAATGTAAAACAGTAAAAGAAGCATGGCTAAACCAAAAGTGCAGAGAGCTTGAAGTGCTGCACAGAAAAGACACAAAATCTATGTACAAGCAAATAAATGATCTAACAGGCAGAAGGACACAAACAGTCACTGGCTGCTTGAAATCAAAAGAAGGAACATTGTTAATGGGTCAAGAGAACATAATAGAAAGGTGGACAGAATACACCAAGGAGCTGTATGATGATGAAAGACCAGATTTGAACGACCAGGACAGCTGTGAAGGACCATCAATGCTTGTGGCAGAAGTAGAGAATGCCATGCGCCGCCGCGTGATGAAAAGCAAAGCGCCTGGACCAGATGAACAGTAGAGGAAATGGAAGCTTTGGGAGAATTTGGAGTAGGAGTGGTAACAATACTCTTAAATGACATCTACAACAGTGGTCAAATACCTGATGATCTGCTAAAATCCATATTAATAGCTGTGCCAAAGAACCCTGGAGCCACGGGATGTGAAGAACATCGCACCATTAGTTTTATGAGTCATGTGACCAAAATATTATTACGAATTATCATGAGAAGAGTTCCGGCGTGATGCTGACCACATCACCCCTAGTGTGCCGATGGTCAAGAAAATACGGGCCTAACACCGTATTCCCAATTTCCTCAATAGGCGTGTAACGGGATCCTTCCTTATCATGAGAAGAGTGAGGAATAAAATTAAACCAGAAATCAATGATGAACAGTGTGGATTTGCAGAAGGTAAAGGCACACACAATTATATTATAAGAACATTAATAGAAAGAGCCATTGAAATAAAAACAGATCTGCACTTATGCGTTATAGATTACACTAAGGCATTTGACAAAGTGAAACATGAGGAAATTATCAAAATGTTAGAAAACACCAACATTGATGGTAAAGACTTGAGGATAATAAAGACCATGTACTGGCAAGAAATAGCAGCTGTAAAAACTAGCAGCCAGTTAGGAACGTTTCAGCATGTAAAAAAGGGTGTAAGGCAGGGATATGTGCTGTCACCGAATCTGTTCAATCTGTACAGTGAAAATATAATGAGATCACTAGAGGACATGCCAGGAATATCATTTGGCGGAATTAATATAAACAACTTGAGATATGCTGACGATACAGTCTTAAAAGGAAAAAGGAGCTGCAGGAAATGGTTGATACAATAGTGACAGAAAGTGAAATTAAAAATCTCAGCCGTAATAGCAAAAAGACAGAAGTAATGGTAGTCTCAAAGAAAAGAGCTTCCCCAGAATGCACTATCAAAGTAAATGGAACAGTTTTAAAACAGGTCAATAGATTCAAATACCTGGGCACATTAATAACAACGGATGAAATATGCATTTCAGAAGTGAAGAACAGAAAAGCTCATGCAAAAACAGCATTTTATAAAATGAAGAATATTTTAAGCAATAATTATTTGTCAATGGAAGTAAGAAAAAGAGTTCTTCACTGTTATATAGAACCAATCCTGACATATGAAAGTGAGTCATGGACAATTAATAAACAAGTAGGGAAAGCACTAGAGGCCACAGAGAGGTGGTTTTACAGATGTTAACAATATCACAGACAGCCAAACAGAGTAATGAGAATGTCCTGAAAGAGGCCAACGTGCAAAGGAAACCTACTACACCAGTTAAAAAGAAGCAATCCACTTTTTGGGTATCTTATCAGAAGAGGCACGCTGGAATGTATCGTAACAGGTAAGATTGACGGAAAAAGAGATAGAGGAAGACAAAGAGAGCAAATACTAGACAGTTTGACATAGTAGCTTGGAAAGAAGTCAACAACAGAATTGATAAATGGAGAGACATGATCTCCTATGCCATTAGGTATGGTACGATGATGATGATTTATTATGTGACCATTGACTGACAATAATTATGCCAGCCACTGATGATCTGACTCATTGGGGACTACGATTATTCCTGCCGTTTTTGATCAGACTTATTTCTTGCCATTAATCTTTTATTAATTTCTGGCAATCATGGGTTTCCATACTTCATGGTTATACAGTATTTACTCCTTGCTACACAAGTTGATGCCCCGTGTAAGTCTCCGACGATAAAAGAAAGAACTGGACTGATGCTTCCTCGTGCACTTGTACACGGCAACTAGTGCCCTGTATATAGAGAGTGACGACAACTAAGGTTCGACCGAAAATTACGGCCAAACCCGTATCGCCGGAAAAAGGACCCAATCGCGACTTTAAAAATTAGCTACAAATACAGTAGCACATATTTGTATCTAAGGTCCTTTTTCCAGCGATACGGGTTTGACCGCCATTTTCGGTCGAACCTTAGTTGTCGTCACTCTCTATATACAGGGCACTAACGGCAACTAACGTGAGGTTGTGCACGAGACTGGCAACCTCCTCGTGTACAACACATTGCTACAGAAACCACCGCAGCAAGAACATGTCGATGCTTAGTGCAGGCTTCCTGCAACAGGGACCAGCTACCAGTAGTAGCAGCATGCTCCGTAGGGAGCGCAAAAGAAAATGATGATGATATGAGTTTATGGTGTTCATAGTCGACTCATTCTCGTTGTCTTGAGTTTAGATAGCTAGAACATATATTTTTATGTTAATTATTGATTGCAAGCATGGACATATTCGAACACCAACTCACGCCAATAACTTTATCAATTGTTTGAAATATTACTTTATAATGTTCCGCCACTGACAGTAATATCACTCTTGTTTCACCTGCTAACACAAGCTCATGCCCCCCCCCCCCCCCCCCCCCCCCCCCCCGGGTCTCTCAGGAGACAAAGAAAGAATAGGCCGACTGTTCGCTCAGGCATGTCGTAAGAGGCCACTAATAGGCTACAAGTCTGTTCATGGGGGGACTGGCAAACTCATTATTTAAAACAAATAGCTACAGACACCACCACTACAAGAACACGCGGATGCACATTGTGGAAGCTGTAGAAGAAGCAGCAGCAGTGATTGTCATCATAAGTCCTGCATGATCATTCAGATATTCAGGTTCGTAGTGTCGTCCTATTATCCTTACTTTAAGAAGACTTTCTATATTGACTACCTATACCTTCTATTATTAGTTCAGTACTGGTTTTTTACACTAAATCTATGCTGACTCTCTACATGATTATTTATATTGTCTCCGTATAGTGGCCTCCATTGATCAAATGAAGGTCAGACTTTCTCTTATCAATCTAGGTTCTAATCGTAAGTCGTATCATGGACAGCAAATTGCGAATTTACTGTCTCAAGGAAAAGCCGTTGCAAACATCAAATTTCGTTCCGTTACTCGAACCACTGGTTGCTCCTTGTAGAGCAAACGGCCATCACTGCAGTAGCTTTTATGTAGTTAGCCAGCGCCCACACAATGATTTTCTCTTGCAGTTGTGCTTTTTGGTGCAATTGGTTTTATATAGTTGGGTTGCCAGCCTTACGTTAAATTTTATTTAAGTCGCCTCTTACGACAATGCTGGTGAGAGCAGTCGTTCTATTCACTGTTCATCTCAATAGAAACCCCCCCCCCCCCCCCCCGGGGTGGTTTTGTTCCAATGGAGTGTAATTATGTGACGATAGATAACTCTTGCTTTACTTTTCCTACTTCCTGTTTCCTTCCTACCTACCTACCTACGCATACGCATTTACTCAACCACCTACTTATTTACCCAGCTATAACCAGACCTTTCTACCTACTCTATCTAACTACATACCCCGATCTGCCTCTGTCTTCTTCTTCTTCTTCTTCTCTCCTTGTGGAGAATGTAGCTATCACTGCAGTGGATATTTATTATGTTTGTTGCAAGAATTGTGCGTCATTGCAGTCACGTGTTCTTGCAGCTGTTGTCTCTGTAGCAGTTCTCTCACGTGATGAGGCTGCCAGTACCCAAGCACACCCTGACACTAGTCGTCTGTGACAACATACCCGAGGAAGCTATAGTCCCTTTCTCTGGTTGTCTCCTGGAACTAGAAGCTAAACAAAATAGTCCTGACAGACTCCAGGAAACTACACGAGGTTCTACACAGTAAATATTCACTGATGTCAGAGAATAAGCTCATACTCATGGGAGGCATAATTCTAATATAACCTTTAAAAGACATTACAAACGGCTATTCTACCAAATGAAACAAACAGGAAATAAAAGGAGACAGATCGATAATCAGACAGAGCCTCTGCTAGAAACAAAACATCTAGGAGAATTTATTTAGCGCAACCATTCAGATGCATATCGCAGAGTAAAGACAACATCAGAAACCATCTCTTCCATAGACGGTACCTGATCCCTCATTATGAACAAAGTGGTGTTCATTATAAACAAAAGCGATCAGGTTTAAGAATATGAGACTCCATTGTCTACAGCAGGGTTTCTTAACCTGTGGTCCACGAATGTCTTGCGGCCCATGAATGGATTTTTCGGGTGCCTGTGTATATAACCTAAAACTTTAAATTATGATTTTATGTAACTTTTTTCTATGAAGGGGTCGATAGCGTTCATCGGACAATCAATAGGAGGTCCATGACACAAAAATGTTAAGAAACCCTGAACTAGAGCGACCTCGGTTAAATGTGTGTGTGTGTGTGTGTGTATATATATATATATATATATATATATATATATATATATATATATATATATATATATATATATATATATATATATATATATTGTAGTGAAATTGACAGAGATACAACGGTAAAATCCCTCCAAAGATAACATTTAAGGATAAAAACATAATGCGTAGGCTGCTGATGTACATGATCGCCTAGACCGCGGGTCATCATCCTCCATAATAATTGACTTGCTAGACAGGAGGGGAACGGCGGATCAAAAAGAAAAAAAATATGACTGGAAAGGCTAAGGAGACGCAATTGGGGGGGAAACGGAGAAAAGTCACGTTTCCCAAGTTGACATAAAAAAGTAAGCAACTCCACAGAAGGGACCCTAGATATGTTACGCCACAGTCATTTATTGGACGCTTTTGCGATACCAAGCTTTTGATTTGAATGGAGCGGTAAAACGCAGATGTTAGGAATATTACAAAAATTAAAAAGTAATTTTTTTCTTAATATTAATGTTAGGAATATAAAAATTAGCTGGCCGGATGGCCTATTCTGAGCAGTGAACTAAGATGGTCTTAATTTTACAAACGGATAGATAATATTGAAGATAATGACAAAAGACAGTGTAGTTCACATCATCGACAGACTGTGTTGAATAAAAAAGTGTCGCAATTTGCACACAAAAACACGACCTTGGACGCAGGTGTTCAAATTTACTTAGTATGGAGGAGAGGGTTTTTGAGCGGTAGCTGTGTCTAAATATAACTTTTAACGACAAAATTTTGGAGGGGAGAGAAAGGTTGGTTCAAAAATCAAGCACATTTTTTTTTGAAACACAAGTAGAGACGGACAGACTAACAGATAAACATCCATACTTGACTGAAGCATGACTGAAATGACTTTATGGTAGGAAATTTGAAATTTAAAATAAACCGAGGCAGTGATTGGCCACAGACAATCATATCATTAGCGCTCAGACGCGAAAGTGGGGCCATTCTTCAATAGTTGTTCAGTGATAGACACAGATTTTAAAGTGTGGTGATTCCATATGAAAGCAAGTGAAATAAATTTAGGGACGCCATACTATAGCCAGCAGCTCAGCTGAGTTTTGCTAGCAATTCTGTGTTATTTATTCATAATCTGGTAAGATTGAAATTATTTCCTTATATATTTTGAATATTGTTTCATGTTTGAGTGATTTGATACTGCCATATCGAAATCTAGCCTTACAAACAAGTAGGGATTTGCTCTAGACCCCCCGCCCTAGTCAGGGTCTAGGGACCAACAATGTACATAAACTCCAGCAAGGATTATGCAAGACAGATCAAGTGTTGAGAATAATGATACATATTACCTATCCTCTTTTAGGGCCGAAAACTAATAAACATTTTTCAGGATCTATAGTCTGGGAGGATCTATCTGATGTAAAACCACCATGGTAAATGTGCTGTTTGGTCAGAGAGATCTGACCTGTCTGTATGATGTGGTTGTTGTGTCACTGTTGTGTCCATACGTGGGTAGAGAATAGATTTTGACACATGGCCCATACTTTGATTGCAGAGCTGCGAGTTTCTGTCGTCAACAAAGCAGGGTCTATTCAGTTGGTGACTTTACTCGAGTGTATCTGTGCAGTATTTGTGACAGAGACCACCATTATTGCCCGCCAGCACGGAGAGGTGGGACCACCTGATTTCAGCACCAGAGCGACAACTACCAGATGAGTGAGCCTCTGGTCTGCTGGACTTTCACCAACGCCCTTTAGTTACTAAGAACCCCATAAAGATTCCCACCATTTTCTGGACACTGTGTAGTCAATATAGACAGGTGTGATGAGGCCACCCCAACAGCACAAACAGTACTATCCTCCCAAGTAGATGAATACTAGAACATTTTAATAAAACTAACTAGTATAGTACATATATATGTACACTATTGCATTTATGATATAATATTCTATGCATTTCTTTTCATAATCTCTAAATCCTTTTAAGTTCTGGTCAACCTAAAAAATTGACACAGAACAAAATAAATGTAATATACTTATATCAAAAAATTTTACACACGTGAGTTAGTTCAGTGTATTTTAACATTTATTAATATTATTAGTTTTGTTAATATCTGTGGGTATATTTATAATCCATTACACCACACTACATATCATAACCCTAGACACTTTACGTAGCCACATTCATTAAAAAAAAATTAAGTGTGAGGTCGTAGTGGTAGCAAGAAAGGCCTTCTGACAATTCACCACTACATTTTATCTCAGGAGCCTTCACAGCTGGCCTCATACAATTTACATTTAGTAATAACACCATCATACAATACCATCAAACACCACTACAATATTGGGGGCTCGTCCGGGATAATTAGCCCAACAGTAAGATTAGGATCTCCTGGTGGGAGAAATAAGAGTAGGGAAATAAATTGTAAAATTCCCTTTAACATTAAAAGTGTCCCTGTAGATAAAAGTTGGTGAATCTTCACAGCCAGTAATAATTAATTAGTTAACTGGTTAGTTAGAATTAGTTAGACTATAGTCATAAGAAGTACTTAGTGTATTTACTGGTTAGAGATTTAGCTTGTATATTATTATATTGTCTAAAAAGTATGGCGGAGCTGGCAAAATTTAGATCAGCTGCTGTGCTCACCGCGAAGGAGATGGGAATGGATGGTCAAATTTTAATTCAATACGTAACGACTGAATGTGATAAATATATTGAAAGGGAAGATAGAAAGGTAGCTGAAGAGAAGAGGTTACAAATTGAGGCTGATAGAGAAATTAAGAGGGTGCAGATTGAGGCAGAAGAAAAAAGGTTGACTGCCGAAAGGGAGGCAGCAGAAAAACGACAGCAAAGGGAGGCAGAAGAAAAAACGACAGCAAAGGGAGGCAGAAGATAAAAAGGCCGAAAGGGAGGCAGAAGATAGAAGGTTGCAGAGGGAGCACGAATTACGACTAAGGGAGCTGGAATTACAAGGCCCGGCTCCTGAAAATGGTGCCAGCCCTTTTGCCTCAGATGCTACGCCTAGTCTGGGAGCCTCAAACTCAGCTATGGGGTTTCATTTAGACCATTTTGTTGAGAAAGACGATGACATAGAGGGGTACCTAGGACGTTTTGAGTTATTAGCTACTACATATGGGTTAGAGAGAGAGAGGTGGAGTTTAAAGCTATCACAGGGATTGAGGGGTACTTCTTATGAAGTATTTGCTAAAATGAACAGGGAAGACCAAGACAATTATGACATGTTAAAGCAGGCTTTGTTATTAAGGTACGAGAAGAATGGTGAATTTTATCGTAAGAAATTTAGAAATGCTAAACTGTTGTCTGGGGAGACATACCACCAATTCTCTGCTAGACTAGAAACCTATTTGGAGAAATGGACGGCTCTGGGGAAGACCCAAGATCTTAAAGAAATGATCATGATTGAGCAATTGAGAGAGTCCATGGCTCCAGACATGAGAACATTTCTCATGGAACAAGGTGCAGAGAAGTTGGGGGAAATTTTAAATGTTGCTGAGAGGTATCAGGCAGCTCAGGCAGAGGTAAGTGGTGCTAAGAAGAAGCACATAGACAATTTTAAAGCTCCACAGCAATTTAACAAATTTGATAATAGAGAGCAGGGAAATAAAGGTAGGACAAACTTTGAGCGGCCAAGAAATGACTATCGCGACAGAAACTCACAGTTCAATGACCAAAAGTTCAATGAAAGAAAACCGTTGAACCAAGGAAAAAGATGGTGTAAATGGTGCAAGAAGGATAACCATAACACCGAATTTTGTAGAAGGAAACCTTCAAACATTGCTGCAATGAAGTCGGGGACGCAAAGATTAAAGGTTAATCCTAAGGGACAACAGGAACCTTATCACCCCCCAGTTTGTGAGGATGTTATTTGTAATGGGGTCACCATAAGGTGCCTTTATGATACAGGTTTGGATTATGATTCAGTTGTGAAGTCTAGCCTAGTGGACCCAAGTCAGTATACCACAGAAACAGTGGAAATACAAGGGGCGACTAAGGACATACCACTCATGACACTTCCCATCGCAAGGATAATGGTGAAAACTCGCTATGTGGAAGGAGAAATCAGAGCAGCAGTGATAGATGAATCAATCTACCCTCTGATATTGGGGTGTAGATACGTCTTCTTGGGGAATCCCGAGAAACCTGTGATAATGGCGACAGTGCAGACCAGGTCACAGAAGAAGGAGGAAGAAGGTGAACCTATAAATGCTCATCCAGAGGAGATGAGGAAGGCGCAGGCTGAGGATAGGACACTCAAGCCCTGTTTTAAAAAATTGCCCAAATGCCACACACCTCCGAGCAAGGGGGAATATTTCATGAAGAACAAACTCTTATACAGGAAGGCCGGAACTGGAACAAATGGTCACAACCAGCTGGTTCTTCCCACTTCATATAGAGATAAAGTGATGGAACTCGGGCATGCGATTCCCTTCAGTGGTCACATGGGGATCAGCGCCACAGGACAGCGTATAGCTTGTCATTACTTCTGGCCAGGGATAACGGAGGATATAAAAAGATATGTCAAATCCTGCCCAGAATGTCAAAGGGTAGCTCCAAAGCACTGGACTGCTCCTGCAACTCTAGGGGAAATGCCCATAGTGGGAACACCTTTTGAGAGGGTTGCAGTGGGATATTGTAGGACCTCTCACTCGGACCAAGAGGAGGAACAGTTACATCCTTACTCTGGTGGACACTTGTTCTATGTGGGGAGAGGCGGTAGCCCTGCCATCAATTGATTCAAAACATGTAGCAGAGGCACTACTTACAATATTTACCCGATTAGGATTCCCACATCAAATCTTGACGGATAATGGATCTCAGTTCAAGGGGAAACTAACGGAAGAAGTTTTTAAGCTATTTCAAGCCAGGCACTTTCATTGTAGTCCGTACCATCCACAAGGGAACGGCCAGGTAGAGAGGTTCAATGGGACTCTCATTTCTATCCTGAGAAAGCTGGCACACGAAAAACCGGATCTGTGGGATCAATTCCTGCCCGCCGCATTGTTTGCGTACCGGGAGGTACCACATAGTTCAACCGTGATGGCTCCCGCAACTCTGCTATTTGGGAGGCCAATAAAAGGTCCTTTAGAAGCTTTATTAAGGACCTGGACAGATGAGAAGGCGGAAGAGACTGTTACCTCATCGTATCAATATGTGAACGAACTGACCACTCGTTTGAAAGCTGGATGGAAACTGGCAAATGATAATTTGAAACAAGCCAGGAAGAAACATGCAGCATATTTTAATAGGAAGGCAAAGGACAGGGAACTGGCAGTCGGAAAGAAGGTGCTGCTTCTACTACCCGGAAGCCAGAATAAATTACAAATTGGTTGGCAAGGTCCATATACGGTTCTAGAGAAGGTGTCTAGAACAAACTATAAAATTGACAAAAAGGGGAAGGAAAAAGTTTATCATGTAAACCTGTTAAAGAAGTATCTGGACAGACCACTCCAGGAAAGCACCCCTTTATTGACCTTGGCTATTGCAACCCAGATGCAAAAGGAACCACTCACCTCACATGAATACCCATTACATCCTTGTGAAACAGCAGCACAGGTAAAAGTCAGTAAGCACCTGACTAAAAACCAGAGGGAGAGAGTTCAACAAGTTCTGGAGGAACATACAGATGTATTAACAGATAAACCAGGCCATACAAATTTGCTACAGTATGACATGAAACTGGTAGACTCAAACCCAATCTGTATGAGAGCCTATTCTATTCCGTTCGCGAAGGAGAAGGCATTGAAGGAAGAAATAGAGTATTTGTTGAAGGAGGGGATTATTTCGCACAGTGAATCATCTTTTAGTTCTAGTGTCGTTTTGTTGAGAAAACCGTCTGGGGAACACAGACTGTGCATAGATTACAGGAAACTGAATGCTGTCACAGAAGGACAAGTGGATCCATTACCAGACACAAAACAGTTATTTGCCAGACTGAACAAGGCAAAATACTTTTCAAAGGTGGATCTTAGTAAAGGCTATTACCAGATCCCAGTGAAGCCTGAAGTGAGACCTTATTTGGCTTTTAGCACTTCGGATGGACATTATGAATTCAATATGCTACCATTCGGACTGAAAAATGCTCCGAGTGTGTTTTCAAGGATGATGCGAAAATTGTTGGATCCCCTGAATAACCCATGTATCACAAATTTCATGGATGATATTCTCGTCGCCACCGAGACATTTGAAGAACACATTGAAGCTCTGGAGATGTTGTTTGATAGACTTCGGGAGGCGAACTTAACTGCTAGGCCAACAAAATGTTGTATTGGATGCAAAGAGTTGGAATTCTTGGGACACACGGTATATCAGGGTAATATGACCCCTGATCCTAAGAATTTGGAAAAACTGCAGAGAGCACCTAGGCCGCAAACAAAAAAGGACGTGCGATCATTCGTGTCGTTATGCGGATTTTATCAGAAATACATCAAAAAATTTTAACGCTATTTGTGCTCCTCTGACTGATCTGACTCGCAAGGGACTTCCAGATAAAATTATTTGGACTGCACAATGTGAACTAGCATTTCAAGAGTTAAAGAAAAAACTCACTAGCAAGCCTATTCTCAAACTGCCTGATTTGACACAGGACTTTGTCTTAAGAACCGATGCAAGTAATGTAGGACTCGGAGGGGCTTTGTTGCAAAGATCATCTTCACCTGATGGGGAACTTAAACCAGTCGCTTATGCAAGCCGCAAATTGAATAAGGCGGAACAAGGATACTCCACAAGCGAAAAGGAATGTTTAGCATTAATCTGGGCAATAAAGAAGTTTCAAATCTATCTGTATGGTAGGACATTTGTGGTGGAGACGGACCATCAGCCTCTCGTGTTCTTGTCTCAGGCTAAGCATGAAAACGCAAGATTGCTGAGGTGGTCTTTATTGCTTCAACCTTATCAGTTTAGTATCCAATATATCCCAGGCAAATTGAATGTCGGTGCAGATTTCCTCAGTCGGCACCCCTGTGATCAAAATTAGAGTAGTGGCAGACGTGAGGAGTAATTTTACCTATGTGTATCGCTGGTTTTGGAACTTGCCATAGGCATGTTTTCAAGTGGGGAGATGTGTAGTGAAATTGACAGAGATACAACGGTAAAATCCCTCCAAAGATAACATTTAAGGATAAAAACATAATGCGTAGGCTGCTGATGTACATGATCGCCTAGACCGCGGGTCATCATCCTCCATAATAATTGACTTGCTAGACAGGAGGGGAACGGCGGATCAAAAAGAAAAAAAAAATATGACTGGAAAGGCTAAGGAGACGCAATTGGGGGGGAAACGGAGAAAAGTCACGTTTCCCAAGTTGACATAAAAAGTAAGCAACTCCACAGAAGGGACCCTAGATATGTTACGCCACAGTCATTTATTGGACGCTTTTGCGATACCAAGCTTTTGATTTGAATGGAGCGGTAAAACGCAGATGTTAGGAATATTACAAAAATTAAAAAGTAATTTTTTCTTAATATTAATGTTAGGAATATAAAAATTAGCTGGCCGGATGGCCTATTCTGAGCAGTGAACTAAGATGGTCTTAATTTTACAAACGGATAGATAATATTGAAGATAATGACAAAAGACAGTGTAGTTCACATCATCGACAGACTGTGTTGAATAAAAAAGTGTCGCAATTTGCACACAAAAACACGACCTTGGACGCAGGTGTTCAAATTTACTTAGTATGGAGGAGAGGGGTTTTGAGCGGTAGCTGTGTCTAAATATAACTTTTAACGACAAAATTTTGGAGAGGAGAGAAAGGTTGGTTCAAAAATCAAGCACATTTTTTTTGAAACACAATTAGAGACGGACAGACTAACAGATAAACATCCATACTTGACTGAAGCATGACTGAAATGACTTTATGGTAGGAAGAGGCAGTGATTGGCCACAGACAATCATATCATTAGCGCTCAGACGCGAAAGTGGGGCCATTCTTCAATAGTTGTTCAGTGATAGACACAGATTTTAAAGTGTGGTGATTCCATATGAAAGCAAGTGAAATAAATTTAGGGACGCCATACTATAGCCAGCAGCTCAGCTGAGTTTTGCTAGCAATTCTGTGTTATTTATTCATAATCTGGTAAGATTGAAATTATTTCCTTATATATATTTTGAATATTGTTTCATGTTTGAGTGATTTGATACTGCCATATCGAAATCTAGCCTTACAAACAAGTAGGGATTTGCTCTAGACCCCCCGCCCTAGTCAGGGTCTAGGGACCAACAATGTACATAAACTCCAGCAAGGATTATGCAAGACAGATCAAGTGTTGAGAATAATGATACATATTACCTATCCTCTTTTAGGGCCGAAAACTAATAAACATTTTTCAGGATCTATAGTCTGGGAGGATCTATCTGATGTAAAACCACCATGGTAAATGTGCTGTTTGGTCAGAGAGATCTGACCTGTCTGTATGATGTGGTTGTTGTGTCACTGTTGTGTCCAGACGTGGGTAGAGAATAGATTTTGACACATGGCCCATACTTTGATTGCAGAGCTGCGAGTTTCTGTCGTCAACAAAGCAGGGTCTATTCAGTTGGTGACTTTACTCGAGTGTATCTGTGCAGTATTTGTGACAGAGACCACCATTATTGCCCGCCAGCACGGAGAGGTGGGACCACCTGATTTCAGCACCAGAGCGACAACTACCAGATGAGTGAGCCTCTGGTCTGCTGGACTTTCACCAACGCCCTTTAGTTACTAAGAACCCCATAAAGATTCCCACCATTTTCTGGACACTGTGTAGTCAATATAGACAGGTGTGATGAGGCCACCCCAACAGCACAAACAGTACTATCCTCCCAAGTAGATGAAAACTAGAACATTTTAATAAAACTAACTAGTATAGTACATATATATGTACACTATTGCATTTATGATATAATATTCTATGCATTTCTTTTCATAATCTCTAAATCCTTTTAAGTTCTGGTCAACCTAAAAAATTGACACAGAACAAAATAAATGTAATATACTTATATCAAAAAATTTTACACACGTGAGTTAGTTCAGTGTATTTTAACATTTATTAATATTATTAGTCTTGTTAATATCTGTGGGTATATTTATAATCCATTACACCACACTACATATCATAACCCTAGACACTTTACGTAGCCACATTCATTAAAAAAAAATTAAGTGTGAGGTCGTAGTGGTAGCAAGAAAGGCCTTCTGACAATTCACCACTACATTTTATCTCAGGAGCCTTCACAGCTGGCCTCATACAATTTACATTTAGTAATAACACCATCATACAATACCATCAAACACCACTACATATATATATATATATATATATATATATAATATATATATATATATATATTATATATAATATAAATATATATATAAATATATATATATAATATATATATATATATATATATATATAATATATATATATATATATATATATATATATATATATATATATATATATATATATATATATATATATATATCCACAATGCAATTATTTCGTGGAGAATGGAGCTAATTAGCACTAGTACACTTAGCCGCATTCTTATAACAAAACTGAATCTAAACTCGGCATAGCAACCACAACAACCATCTCTTCTCCGTCATGCTATAAGCCCAATATTCTTCTACTTCGATGAGCACTCATGCGTCAACTTGAATGTGTTTGCGGAAATCATTTGGTCAGCCTAAGGCTGTTTAGCATCTCTTCAGAGCTTTTTTGGACTGGCAGTGGCGACGGCTATATGCACTTTCTCTGTTCCTTATATGTGGGGCACGCCTGCAGCTGATGTTGAGCATTAATTTTTTTGTTTTTCAGTGTCACAGTACACTCATGGAGGTCTGCACCTTATCGTCTCTCAGTCTGTTGTGGCCTGTGTGAAGTCTGAAGCTTATTACTTGTTCTCGTATACCGAAGCATACGCCGATGAATCAGCAGCTGATGCAACTGAAAATGAAGATCTAGGAATATTTCTTATATTAGGCTTGCTGAGAAAAGAGTAGTGGTCCTTTCAGGGTTTATAGTCCGTTCGGAAATTCGTGCCCGCAGAAAGTGTCAATTTTCTCCAAAACTGTTTGTTGTATGGACATGAATTTTTGCATACAGTCTTAGATTTTCCATGCAGTTATTAATATATTTTTTGCCCTTACAAAACTCATGTCATGTTCGAATTTTCTTCTTTACGTTATATAAAAAAACTCTTACCGTTGTCTGGGTTAATTTTTCTTAGTTTTACAGGAAAGTTACAAGATCCGTTTAAAAATATTTTTTTTTTAAATTAGTGTAGCGACTACATGTCCGCACGAGTGCGCACCTATTGTACACAGTCGCGAGTAACTAAATCAAACACACAAAAATATTTTTGAAGGGAGTTGCACAAGATAACTAAGATGTCAAAAACAATACTGCATAGGGCCGAGCAATTGTTAACTTATATCTGTCCGTCGCCTTTTGTGAAGAATTAAGTAATTATTATAGGCCGTTCAAGCCCCCAGTTGGTCTGATACAAAGAAATTCTTATATATATATATATATATATATATATATATATATATATATATATATATATATATATATATATATATATGGGAGCCGCGCTGGTGTAATGGCTTCGGCGTTGTACTGGCGACCAGGTGTTCATGGTTCAAACCCGGGCGTCGGCGTTTGAAGAAATGTTTACGGCCGGAAATTTGACTGAATAGCCTGAACGGCTCCTGTGATAAACCCTCTGTGGATGGGAAGGAGCGAAGCTCCTGACCGGGTTGGAAGGAAAGTCCTCAGGTTCCCCAGCCTCGCAATGACATGTCATTGGGCCGAAGGGCTGAAAGCCCAAGTGCCGCTGGATAAGAAAAAAAAAAAAAAAAAAAAATATATATATATATATATATATATATATATATATATATATATATATATATATATATATATATATATATATATATATATATATATATATATATATATATATATATTCATTCATTCATAACCCTCCACTCCCAAAGGAGCATAGGCCTTCAACAAACACATGCCAAGTCCTCCTGTCACGTGCCATCATCTCAAGTTCTTTCCACGTTCTCCTCATCACTTTCACCTCTTTTTCCAGCTCTCTTCTCCATGTGATTTTTGGTCTACCTCTGCCTCTCTTGCCCTGTGCGTTCCAGAACAAGGACTGCCTTGTAATGCCATCAACAGGTTTCCTCAGTGTGTGTCCTATCTATCGCCATCGTCGTCTTCTCATCTCTTGTTCCACTAGATAACATAAGAGCTACCCCTTCACTGTGGTGTGAACTTTCGTCTTCATGTCCTGAGGACAGCACTAATTCACCTGTGATGAGTTTCTTCTTGTCTACCCCCTTTCACTTTGTTTCGCACAGTCCCAGAACCACGATTTTATATTCCCTCATTTTTGCTGCTACTTGTGCCACTTTCCCTTGTTCGTTTAATGTCCGAACATTCCAGGTGCCAAATCTGGAAGTTCTCCTAGAAGAAAGAAGGTTAGTCAATAACATACTCCTTTCGGCTTTCTGTGTGTTGCATCATACGCCTCCCTGCGAGAGGACCTTCCCCTGTCTTGGATGGCTGTGTTTTATTTTCCTTAATTGACTTGTCCATGTTTGTTGAAGTTTTTTGTGGTTTAAATTTTTTACAGGATGGGGTAACCAGCCCCATGCCCAACCCTCCTTAGTCGCATGGCAGGGAACTATTACTATTCTTTGCTCCCTTTTCGGGCCCCGGTAACACATGGGTGATATATATATATATGTTTACGTTAAAGAATCTTGCTCATACGTTTGCTTCTAATAACTGAATTAAAAAAGGTAAAGGTAAAGGATCCCGTTACACGCCCTATTGAGGCATACTGGGAATATGGTGTTAGGCCCATATTTTCTCGACCGTCGGCACACTAGGGGTGATGTGGTCAGCATCACGCCGGCCGCCTTAACCTTCCCAGAGTTGCTCTGGTACCCATTTGGAGCTGGGTCGACCCAGGAGCCGTTTGCGGCCTAAAAAAATCCCAACTGAATAAACCATTATTGTTTAGTTTTAAAATAACAAGTAACAGATTTAATAGTCAATTAGTTTTAACAAGTTAAAATAAGGAAAATGATGGGGAATTTTAGATAAAAGTCCTCATCGAGACTTGATAAGGGAGTTATAAAAGTCCCTTTGCTGGTGCCTTTTTTTTAAATAAGAACTTAACTCTAGGTGAGTCCTGTCGCCGTGGTTTCCGTCACTTCTTTTTGGTGATGAGTGCACTTCTCCACATAACTCGTCCAGTGTAGGCGGTCAGTGTTGATGCTCTTCTCTCACACTAGCGGTGTAGTAAAGTTAGTACTTCAAGCCGTCTGATAGCTTGTAACCACGAACTCTTTTGAAAAAATAGAAAGGACAAATGCCTCTGCTAAGTACACTGAGTTGGAAGCTTAACAGGCGCATTGTCTCGCTGTGCACCCATCAATTTTAATCTCTCAGAAGAATTTAATTCTTGAGTACACAGCGTAACTCAAGGAAAATGTTTAAAAATCACCAGTACTCTTCAGGGTATTAAATTAAGAAAATGTGTCTGGACAGCGCGAATAATGGCGAGCGAGCCTGAATTACAATTAACAAAGTACATAGATCTCACAAAATGATACTATACACTTCAGGCACATGTGACGTAATCATCACTCATTACTGCTCCATTCGGAGTCTAGGGTCACCTCTGCTGTCGGTTTTCCGCACAACTAGCAAGAAACAATCACCAGCGCTTGATGTAGTGGTTCATGACTATACTATTTTCATATGTTGAGGTTGCCAGCCTATCCCCTTAGCAAGAAACAGGTCAAATTCACATTTGTGAAATAAATGTTACACTTACCCAAATTGGGTTATACAATCTCTTCACACAGTTTAGAATGGACGCAAGCATGACGAATCACTTGGTCTTGAAATATTTTGATTCATCTTATGGCGGGTGTTCTACGAATTACTTGGTCTGGAAATATTCTCTTATGACGGGTGATCCAATTCCTTAGGTTTCCCGTCTTGATATTTAAAGTCCTGGTCCCTAAGTTTACAGTTTTTGTATTTAAATATGCGGGTTTACCTGTAAGTTCCAAAGTTGCCCAAATACTCGATCTGTCACTTGTAATTATGGAATTCTAAGTCCGATGTCTCACTGGCTTCTGGGAGTTTGCTAATTTGACGATGCGATGCAGTCTCAGATCTGTGTCTCTGATTTCGCTAGATTGTTTCTCTCATTTCTCTATTCATTCCAAGATTGTGCTTCCGACGAATTTCCAGTGAAAACCATTGTGTATTCCGGCTCTCAAATCAATCCAATCAAAAACTCTGGACTATATGGGTAGGGGTGTTTAATTCATAATCTCCCCTGTGTGTTTTAAAATATTACATTTTTAAAATTCCATCGCGTAACCTCATTCAATATTAGTTAGAGTTGAAGGGACATTAGTGATATCAATATAATAATATAAAAGGCAATAGGAACTTTCATTGCATCGGGAAATATATGGGGATTTAGAGAAGTCAAGTCACACAAATCAGAATGTTTAGATCAAATGTCAAGTCATCCCTATTATATGGCTGAAAAACAGAGAACAATAAAAACAACAATCAAGAAGCAACAGACTTTCATAAATGGGGGCTTGCGTAGAATAGAAGGATTGAAATGCTACGATAAGATCACTAAAGTAGAACTGATGATAAGAAACAGACAAGTTCTAGTGGAACTGATGACAAGAACCAGACAGGTGCAAGTGGAACTGACGACAAGAACCAGACAAATGCCAGTGGAACTGATGACAAGAACCAGACAGGTTCCTGTGGAACTGATGACAAGAACCAGACAAGTGCCAGTGGAACTGATGACATGAACCAGACAAGTGCCAGTGGAACTGATGACAAGAACCAGACAAGTGCCAGTGGAACAAGAAGAGAGAATAAGGCGCCGGCAATGGACAGGACACACTGAGGAAACCTGTTGATAATATTACAAGGTAATCTTTGTTCTGGAATCCCCAGGATATGAGATGTACAAGGAGACTAAGTAACACACAGACAAGAGAACTGACGATAGACATGAAAGGAATAAGGAAGACTTGGGAAGACTTTGAGCTGAGGGCACGAGGCAGGAAGACTTGGGAAGACCTTGAGTTGAGGGCACCAGACAGGAAGAGTTGGGAAGACCTTGAGCTGAGGGCACCAGACAGGAAGAGTTGGGAAGACCTTGAGTTGAGGGCACCAGACAGGAAGAGTTGGGAAGACCTTGAGTTGAGGGCACCAAGCAGGAAGACTTGGGAAGACCTTGAGTTGAGGGCACCAGACAGGAAGAGTTGGGAAGACCTTGAGTTGAGGGCACCAAGCAGGAAGACTTGGGAAGACCTTGAGTTGAGGGCACCAGACAGGAAGAGTTGGGAAGACCTTGAGCTGAGGGCACCAGACAGGAAGAGTTGGTAAGACCTTGAGTTGAGGGCACCAGACAGGAAGAGTTGGGAAGACCTTGAGTTGAGGGCACCAAGCAGGAAGACTTGGGAAGACCTTGAGCTGACGGCACCAGACAGGAAGACTTGGGAAGACTTTGAGCTGAGGGCACCAAGCAGGAAGACTTGGGAAGACCTTGAGTTGAGGGCACCAGGCAGGAAGACTTGGGAAGACCTTGAGCTGAGGGCACCAAGCAGGAAGACTTGGGAAGACCTTGAGTTGAGGGCACCAAGCAGGAAGACTTGGGAAGACCTTGAGTTGAGGGCACCAAGCAGGAAGACTTGGGAAGACTTTGAGCTGAGGGCACCAAGCAGGAAGACTTGGGAAAACCTTGAGTTGAGGGCACCAGGCAGGAAGACTTGGGAAGACTTTGAGCTGAGGGCACCAAGCAGGAAGACTTGGGAAGACCTTGAGTTGAGGGCACCAGGCAGGAAGACTTGGGAAGACCTTGAGCTGAGGGCACCAAGCAGGAAGACTTGGGAAGACCTTGAGTTGAGGGCACCAAGCAGGAAGACGTGGGAAGACCTTGAGTTGAGGGCACCAAGCAGGAAGACTTGGGAAGACTTTGAGCTGAGGGCACCAAGCAGGAAGACTTGGGAAGACCTTGAGTTGAGGGCACCAAGCAGGAAGACTTGGGAAGACCTTGAGTTGAGGGCACCAAGCAGGAAGACTTGGGAAGACCTTGAGTTGAGGGCACCAGGCAGGAAGACTTGGGAAGACCTTGAGTTGAGGGCACCAAGCAGGAAGACTGGGAAGACCTTGAGTTGAGGGCACCAGGCAGGAAGACTTGGGAAGACTTTGAGCTGAGGGCACCAAGCAGGAAGACTGGGAAGACCTTGAGTTGAGGGCACCAAGCAGGAAGACTTGGGAAGACCTTGAGTTGAGGGCACCAGGCAGGAAGACTTGGGAAGACCTTGAGCAGAGGACACCAGGCAGGAAGACTTGGTATAAGTTTATTGATGACCTATACTCCTTGTGGAGCTGAAGGTTGATAAATAACTTAATGAACTACAATGACACGATGGTCGTGTTATGTACTTTTGCGGGAAAAATAATGCATTCATAAGACGATGGATATAACGAATATGACATTTTTATACATACAACAAGATGGGTTAGTCGTATGATCGGGTAAATATAGTATTGACATAATATTCATCAACTGTTTCTTGAATCATGAAATACTATGGGTCCATTACAATAACGGAGATTACATTATAATTTTAACATCATATGCTTTGCTTATTTGTTTGGTTTTTTTTTTAGAGGTGAAACATGAACCACATTTGTTGTGACACAGAAAGAAAATCCGTTCATTATAAATCTTCATCAAAGACAACCCCCCACCGACATCCGTAATGGATCGTCTGTTTGTATTCTGTCTCTTATGAGGTATAAGGAGTGTGCATCAACCATTTCTTCCATGATCAGACCAGAGCACCACACAGAGTCGTTTGTGCAAAAGTCCCTACTCAATTCTTCAATTATCGGATAAGGACAGCACACTTAGGGTACTTCTGTGCATACTTCCTTATTTAGTTCTTAGGTTACTGGACAGGAACATCACACTTAAAGTATACGCCATACTCTGTTTTTCAGTTATCAGAAAAAAACCACCCTTTGGATACTTCAGTCCATATTCCTTCTCTCTCTCGCGCTCTCTCTCTCTCTCTGCCTCTCTCTCCGTCCCTCCCCATTTGTTCACCCGTACTCTCGTTCCCACATGACATTTCGCTTCCCCCTTTCTGCACATTCCGTGATCCAATCAGGTAACAACCCTTCCTTCATTGTCTTCTCAGTTTCATTTTTTTTTTCCTGTGTATTTTTAATTTCATCAGAGAAACGACAGCCCGTGTGCTGTTGTGAAAATTAATATTTCCATTTAAATGCCGTATATCTGGACATCCGAAATGCTCAAGGTGTCTTATCAAAACGTGGAAGAAACTCCTACAAGTATTGGGCGTTAGTCTCTGATAAAGCTGCGCCCTTATTACAGCAACTGTGGAAGATGGTTGTCCAGCAAAAATTTCGTTGATTAAGTGGTATTGAAAGGTCGTGCTCATCTGTTAACAGCGCGAAACTTCCACCAGATTTTCATCGATTGTGTCGCGAATAAATACAGGTATGTGCAAACTACTTGGTGCACATAATCTACATACATAATCTGTTTGCTGTGAGCGATGTCGTGCATGTATCACACCATGCGGCGATGATTTCCTGGCTGCGACCGCCATTGTATCTCTCCGTCATTTTGCCAAGGGCCCCGCGGCGCTAACACTTGAAGTGCTTGATTTGTGTGTCGCTTTTGTTACTTCTCAACTTCAAGTATATTCGAGACCTTTAACTTTTCATGTAGAACATCTTCAAAACTTTAGGGTCGTATTATGTGTGAGGCCGCACTATATGTGGGCCAATACGGTATGTTAGGAACTGACTTTATAAAGCACTTTCTTTGCTATTGTAAGCTGTCGCTATTATCCAACAATGTTAACTTTGTTTTAAAGCTTATCCCTGCATGTGTTTCACTTGGTTTCACCGCGCTGTGACGATGTCACGTGAGCAGGGCCGGGCTTTACCATTAGCCAACTAGGCAGTCTCCTTACAAACAAAGTAATAGTATTCTTATAGCAGATACTGCAGTAGGTGAGTAAAGTGTCCGAGACTTCAACGTGCTAGATTCAGCTTCGAGAGGTGTGGTGATCAATCCCTTCCTTGCTGCCATTGCTTTCCCTAACTCAACAGCAGAGTCACTTACCCTTTTACAGCTAGGTATACTGGAGCATGACGCCACCGCATTTCGAACCCGATACATTTGCCGCAAGAGACCAACGCTCTAACCACTCTGCCAATCGGACGCCTAGGGTAGCAAACATTTGGGAGTGGCAACATTAAGTGAAAAAAAAACTACTAATATAACAAAACAAACAAAACAGATAAATATCTTATTGAACTTTGGCAACTCTCAGTGTCGCGGTGATAAGACTTTGAGCTAACTACTTGTTTCTGTCGGCTAGTACAGGGCCAGATTTCCCGTTTTTCAGAGGAATGCGCGCGCACACACACACACACAACCCTAGAGCCGGCCCTCCGTGTGAGCTGTTTCGTTTGCTCGATTTGAATGCTGCTTCATGCACTCACTGACACGGTAGCTAATGCGTGCCTGTTTCATTACTCCTAGTGCGTCATGATTCATGAAGCTGTTTCCTGAGGCATCTGTCATGTCGTCAGCAGTGTATACGCACATGGATTTCGAGCTTGTCGCATTGTTTCAAACCCAGCGACACACTCTTTACCCATTCAGTAGAATGATTTATTTATATCCCTACGTAATCTACATTGCTAAACTCATTAATAACAACCTATAATCGGGTCTCGGAAGCCACAAAGAAAGAATGTGGAGACTGCACCCTCAGGCATGTCGTGCAAGGCGACTAATGTGAGGTTGGGCATGAGGCTCAACGTCATCATGTAAAACAAAAAGCCACAGAAACCACTGGTGCAAGAGCATGTGAATGTTTGGTGCACTTTTTCTGCATAGGGACCTAATGTCGTGATAGCTCCATGCTCTGTAAGGAGCCCAAAGAAAAATTGTAACAACGATGCAAATCCCTTTCTGATTCCAGGTATAGCTAGCTCGATTGTTAGACTTGAACGAATAATGTCAATTGTCAGTTAATACAAGTTATTCCTATAATTGTTGCCACAATATTCTGTGCAAAATTTATAGAAGTGAAAAATGATTTAATCCTGCGCATACTGATAATTTCATGAGCTACAGAAGACTGTTCATCTTCTGTAGCTAGTGAAATTATGAATATGACATACTCAAAATGGGTGATATCCAAAACATTAAGTCTCACACACCGAGCTCACAAACTATGCTAGCAATTCCGTAAAAGAGATTAAAGTGTCGTTTTACATTAAATGAAAACAAAAATATCATTTTATTTATTTATTTAGCGTTTGTTATGTGCCTGGACAAGTGGGGAAACTGGCTGTAAGAGGCATGTAAAATTGGAAAGCTTTTATGAGTAACTTCCTGCGGTTTTTTCAAGCAACAGTTGACAAAGTGGAAAAAGTTCTTTAGAATACAACCCGCACCAACAGTCGAACACTTTTTTGAAGAAGGTTAATATATTAAGCATAATTTATTAATTGTATTCACATTGTCAATATTCTATTTTGTACATTTGAGTTACGTGTATTATAATGTGATTATAACTAGTCACATTCTAAAATATCTGGTTTGTCTCGTACCCCCAGAAGTCGGTTCGCTCACCCCCCACGAGGTGCATGCGCCCTTGGATAAGAAGCAAAGCACTACAGTTTTTGTTTGTGTCCCTGACAAAGAGCGTGTGGTCATAGTGTAGGTCTTTTCATTGTTCTTGATCCTAGCATGACGTAATCAGATTTGCGTAGGTACATTTATAGGCATGAATTTCATGTTACACTGCTGTGTGCGCACGCATGCATGCCAATCAATAAATACCATATAGAGTAATATAGACCTAAGTATGCATGTATGAGTTAATGTATGTGCTTAAATGGCGAATGTGCACGTTTGAACATGTATGTATGCGTTTATGCATGATGCATTCCTCCCTAACTCGTTCAAGCACTCTTTACAATGCCACCTCACATACAACATACATGCATACGAACATACATTAAACTGATAAAACATACACAAAGATTGTGGTGAAGTGGGATGTTATAAATACTTATAGGGAACTTAGTGTACTGACTGAGATCAGCTGTGAAGGTATCTATATCTATTAAGAGTAGTGTATTATAGATAACCTTACTTGCTACCACATATCTATATATCTCAGTCAGAATTATTCTGGAATAGTGTGATGCTACGTTATGTGTCTAGGGTATGAGTATGGTGAAGTGTAAGTCACAACAACAGACAGATAAACAATTTAATTTAATCCACTACTCTTAACAACACTGTGACACTCACATACATATAACACTCTATGAGAATAGCTTAAAGAAGTCACTCGTAACGGTTCAAATAACAATATGTATTCATTACTAGCATGAATGAGCTCAGCTGGCCAACTCTGCTTATCTTGAGTGATGGCGGCAGGAAAGGACTCCTCTGCTCGAATTCTCCTCTGGGCTCAGGAGACACCTCACTGATAGCTAAAAAGACCAAGGAGTATGCTGTCCGACTCTGGATTCAGCAAATCTCTGACCAGATGCTGCTCAGTACCATCAAGACCACTGTCCCTGAAATCAAGAAGGATGTACCTTCTACTTCATAACTAATTTATATTCTCTTTTACACTGATCACAATACAGCACAAACATTGCGTTCAGAGCGTTAGGCCAACAGTCAGCTTCATCTGAAATACTTTATTCCAGTATTACCCTTCTTAATGGTTACTACGCCTCTGCACTTCCAGCATTATTTATTTCTAGTCAATCATCCAGGTGTCAGTGTACTGTTTGGCCATTCCATGCCGTTTTACTTCTCTCCGACACCCTCTGTTCAGGCTGGAGCATTACAGGCTTTACCTCACGTTGGCCACTGAACTACACATATATATACAGGCATAAATCAACAATTCACATTCAATTTTCATTAAAAGATATTAAATGGTTCAAGCTTACCACAATTCATACGAATAACACAGATACGTTGATTAGCAATGAATTCTGGCACAAACTGGCACAAACTTCCATCTGCCTATGTTCCAGGCTTTTATTGAGCCAAATATATGCTGGCTTCAACGCACTGATGCTTTATCAAGCTATTTTAAACAAGTGGTCTCGAACTAACGCTCCCAAGTGTGTATATCAGCGAGACTGGCCAATGAGCCACGTTTCGACAAGTGTTTGAAAAAAATGTTACCTTTCCCCGTTTCCCCTAACAACCAAGATAGTATTTATAGCCCGACCAATCGTGGTTAGGCTTTCATTTGTTGCGCTCCAATCAATTTGGAGTTTACATGGTAGGCTATTTCTGTAACGTAAATTTTTTTCAAACACGTTAAAAAAAATCTTATGAGCAGAAATGATTTTATGCTGTCAGGCACCCCCAATATTTTATTTTGGGTATAATTTATTAATTCCTGGACTATTTGCGTAACGTTTTACATATTATTTGTCAGCAAGCCCTAAGGAACCCAAAAATACTAATTTAAAGGAGCTACGTGGCTGCGTTCAAAATATGCAATTTCTTCTACCTCCTGTTTGGAAGATGTGCTGTCTGGGTACTGTTATGTGTTCAAACGTAAACCCATCTATTGTTATCTTTTCTAATAAGAGTCTGTTATGATTTATAAACCTAACTCTGGGAAAGGGTAGTGTATTTTATCACTGTCCGTCTGAAAAAGTTAGTGCTTGTAGACTTACACGCGTGATGCCAGCATTTGTATATCGCGCGTCGCGTGTTGCATGCGTTCCTGATTTTCAGCCCTCCCCTCTCGCTATCCTTTTGTCCATCTGTTCGTTCGTTTTGGTAACGTAATATAATTAATGTTAGGATTAATTTAGGTCATTACGCAGTACGTCTCAATGCTTTTTCCAAGAAATACAGCACACGTTTCATTGAAGAAAGCGGGTAATAATACAGTAAGCTTTTATATCAACGTGAAAGCGTTACAATTTGCAGACGAAGCAGAAAACAAGGGGGATTTCGAGTACATTCCTTGTGACAGCACTGTCATTTTACCATTGCTCTTCTCTTTATTAATTTTATTTGTTAGGCTTCATATTTACCTAATAATTTATATATGTGGATTAGAATATTTCATGACACCTCCCCTCTTAAAACAGACATTATATGTCAGTCCTTTATTCTATATACACATAGAGAAATTTATTATTATTTCTGGGGTTTACGGTGATTCTCATTACACGGATGGCGGCTTAAAAAATCCGCTCCCAGATTGGTTTTTCCAGATATATATTCAATGCTAAAATTATATGGAGCCAGAAGCAAAGACCATCGGAGTAACCTAGAGTTCTCATGCTTAGCCTGTGCTAAAAACGAAAAAGGTTTGTGGTCAGTTTGCAACTTAAATGCCTTCCCATATAGATAAATATTGAATTTCTTTATTGCCCATATTACTGCAAGACATTCTTTTTCGCTAGTTGAGTAGTTGATTTCAGCTTTATTCAACTTTCTGCTAGCATATGCCACTGGGCTTAATTCCCCATCCAATGCATCTGATTTCTGTAGTAAAGTTGCACCTAACCCAATATTACTTGCATCCGTCCTTACTATAAATTCTTGACTTAAGTCAGGTAATTTCAAAATGGGTTTACTTGTGAGCTTTTCCTTCAATTCTTGGTAAGTCATTTCACATTGTGGTGTCCATGTAATGCGATCTGGAAGTCCTTTACGTGTCAATTCCGTTAAAGGTGCACATATGGAATTAAAGTTTTTGATATACTTCTGGTAGAAACCACATAATGAGACAAAGGATCTCACGTCCTTCTTGGTTTGTGGTCTCGGGGCTTTCTGTAGTTTCTCTAAATTCTTTGGGTCAGGGGTCATGTTTCCCTGATAAACTGTGTGTCCCAAAAATTCCAATTCTTTACATCCAACGCAACATTTGGTTGGTCGGGCTGTTAAATTTGCCTCCCTAAGTCGATCAAACAGCATGTTCAGAGAGTCAATGTGTTCCTCAAATGTTTCTGTTGCTATAAGGATATCATCCATAAAATTTGTTATACAGGGATTATTCAGAGGATCCAATAATTTTCTCATCATTCTAGAGAAGACACTAGGCGCATTCTTCAATCCAAATGGCAATCTATTAAACTCATAGTGTCCTTCTGAGGTACTAAAAGCTAGGTATGGTCTAACCTCAGGCTTTACTGGAATCTGATAGTATCCTTTACTCAGATCCACTTTTGTGAAATATTTAGCTTTATTTAGTCTGGCAAACAGCTGATTTGTATCCGGCAATGGATCCACCTGTCCTTCTGTAATAGCATTCAGTCTCCTGTAATCTATACAGAGTCTATGTTCTCCAGAGGGCTTCCTTAAAAGTACAACACCGGAACTATACGAAGACTCACTGTGCGAAATAATTCCTTCCTTCAACAGATAGTCTATCTCTTCCTTCAAAGCTTTCTCCTTAGCAAATGGAATCGAATATGGTTTCATACAGACAGGTGTGGGGTCTATCAGTTTCATATCATATTCCAATAGGTTTGTATGCCCTGGTCGGTCTGTTAACACCTCTGCATGATTATTTAGAACCTGTTGCACTCTCTCTTTCTGAGTTTTCGTTAAATGTGTACTGATTTTCACCTGTGCTGCTGTCTCACAGGGGTGTAATGGATATTCAAATGATGAAAGTGGTTCCTTTTTCATCTCCATGGCGATGGACAAGGTCAACAAGTGTGTCTCTTCCTGATGTTCTCTTTCCAAATATTTCTTCAGGAGATTCACATGATAGATTTTTTTCTTTCCCCTTCTTATCTATCTTATAATTTGTTCTAGACACCTTCTCTAGAACTGTATATGGACCCTGCCATCCAATTTGTAACTTATTCTGACTCCCAGGCAAAAGAAGCAGTACTTTCTCTCCCACAGCCAAATTTCTGTCTTTCGCCTTCCTGTTATAATAGGCAGCATGTTTCTTCCTGGCTTGTTTCAAATTTTCATTGGCAAGTTTCCAGCCAGTTTTCAACCGAGTGGTCAGCTCATTCACATATTGGTATGAAGATGTAATGTTTTCCTCTGCCTTTTCATCAGTCCACGTTCTTAACAAAGCTACATATGGACCTTTAATTGTGTGGACCTATTTGTCCATGCACCGGTATGGTCTCTTCCACTTGAAGCTTTATAGTGATGATTTTTCCTCCCAGAATTATCATTCACAAAACGACCGCTACCAATTTTTCTTTTGGGGCTTTCTCCCCTCTTAAAATTCTTGATGAGAGATTTCCTCTCTACATCTTCTTCCTCCAGTTTGTTTAAGTCCGATTGAGGGATTGTCGGCTTATCCTGGGGTAAGACATCTTTTTGCACTCTCCGCATAGTGGCCATTGTAAAACAGTTAAGTGAAGCTTGTCCGTGAAAAGGGGCTTCCCATTCCATTTGGTCCACTTTATCAAATCTATATTTCTTTTTATTGTCAGGCCTGATTTTGCCCCGTGGCGTGTCCAGGTCCTGATCCATGTTCCCACTTGTGGGTGTTCCCTCATGTGCTATGCTACACCTTTCTACAAAATTCTCAATGTCCCATCTTGCTTTGGGCCAATAATAATTGTGAGCCACCTTTTGAATGATGGTACCTATCTTCTCATGGTCCCCATCTGGTTTCACATGTAGGCTCCTTATTAAGTCTGTCCTATATCTTTTTGGAAGAACCAGCTGTCCGTGACCATTGGATCTAGCTCCAGTCTTCCTATACATCAACTTGTTTTTCATGTAAAAATCTCCCTTGCCTGGAGTTGTATGACAAGTTGACAATTTTCTGAAACAAGGCTTGAGTGTTTTATCCCCAGCCTGTGCCTTCCTCATCTCTTCTGGAGTGGTATCTAACATAATATCCTCCTCCTGTCTTGAGGTCGACCTGACCTGAAGGGTTGCCATATACACAGGTTTCCTTCTGCAACGGTCAGTGTCATGATTGTCCCTCTGACAATTCTTACACCACCTTTTTCCTTGGTTGAAAGATTTTCTTTCATCATATTTCCTTTCATCGAATTGTGGGAATTTATTTTTATTTTCATACCGTGGCCTATCAAATTGGTGCTTACCTTTATTTTGATCCCTAGGATCAAATTTATTAAAGTTCTGTGGTGCCCTAAAGTTGTCCACCTGTTTCTTTTTATTACCTGTTACCTCTGCTTGAGCTGCTTGATACCTTTCAGCAACATTTAGCAACTCACCCAGCCTCTCTGCACCTTGTTCCATGAGAAACTTTCTCAGGTCTGGAGCCATGGACTCTCTTAGTTGCTCTATAAGGACCATTTCCTTAAGATCTTGGGTTTTCCCCAGAGAAGTCCATTTCTCCAAGTATGTCTCTATGCGTGCAGAGAACTGGTGATAGGTTTCACCTGACAGTAGTTTAGCATTCCTAAATTTTTTCCTGTAAAACTCTGCATTCTTTTCATACCTTAACAAAAGAGCCTGCTTTAGCATGTCATAATTTTCCTGATCACCTCTGCTCATTTTTGCAAAAACTTCATAAGCTGCCCCACGAAGTCCCTGAGATAACTTTAAGCTCCACCTTTCTCTCTCTAACCCATACGTGGTAGCTAATAGCTCATACCTATTTATATAGCTCTCAATATCATCGTCTTTCTCAACAAAATGATCTAAATGAAAATTCATAGCTGAGATTGAGGCTCCCTGAGTAACCGTAGCATCAGAGGCAAAGGGGCTGGCACCATTTTCAGGAGCATGGCCTTGAAACTCAAACTCCCTTAGTCGTAACTCATGTTCCCTTTGTAATCTCTTCTCCTCCTTTTCTGCTTCCCTTTCTGCAGCTAATCTCTTCTCTTCCCTTTCTGCAGCCTGTCTTCTTTCCTCGGCTTCCCTTTCTGCAGCTAATTTCTTCTCTTCTGCTTCCAATTTCTTAGCCTCTTTGTCAGCCTCAATCTGCAACCTCTTAGTCTCAGCCTCAGCTTCAAATTGTAACTTCTTAATTTCCCTGTCAGCCTCTAACTTTCTTTCGGCTTCAAACCTTCTTTCTTCACGTTCAATAAATTTGTCACATTCCGTCGTGACATAGGCAACCATAACTTGCCCATCTAATCCTAACTCTTTTGCAGTCTGAACCGCAGCAGATCGAAATTTGGCCAGGTCCGCCATTGTCTATTATGTAAATTTATACAATGTCTAACCAACAATTCAATCTCTAATGGACAACACAGGCACCGTGAGCTCAACCTTATTTAATTCCACCCAAGGATACCTTTTAATTCTTATATTCCCTGAAGTGAATTACCCCCAATATTTTTAATAGTTAAAGATTCAAAATCCCAAGAGCGAGACCCCAATATATGTGGTGAAGTGGGATGTTATAAATACTTATAGGGAACTTAGTGTACTGACTGAGATCAGCTGTGAAGGTATCTATATCTATTAAGAGTAGTGTATTATAGATAACCTTACTTGCTACCACATATCTATATATCTCAGTCAGAATTATTCTGGAATAGTGTGATGCTACGTTATGTGTCTAGGGTATGAGTATGGTGAAGTGTAAGTCACAACAACAGACAGATAAACAATTTAATTTAATCCACTACTCTTAACAACACTGTGACACTCACATACATATAACACTCTATGAGAATAGCTTAAAGAAGTCACTCGTAACGGTTCAAATAACAATATGTATTCATTACTAGCATGAATGAATATGTGTCCTGATTCAACTACAAGGGAACCAGGAATCACAATCAATTTAAATTACAAGTTATGTACAGAATGTATTTAATATGAATATTGTAGTGACATATATTATTACAAATGTTCTATGTGTGTCAGTTGTGTAGTAGTAAAATGAGGTAATACTGGTTTTGTTTTGTTCAAGCTCTGTTGGTATTTGTCATCATGACTTCAATAGTTTGTCTTTAGGGACCAGTATTGGAGATGTTCACAGTTCCTGATTTTAAGACAAGTAAATTCCCCTCTGAATAGTATTTTTATAAAGTTATTTCAAGATGAGGGGACATAATGTTGAGCTCAGCTGGCCAACTCTGCTTATCTTGAGTGATGGCGGCAGGAAAGGACTCCTCTGCTCGAATTCTCCTCTGGGCTCAGGAGACACCTCACTGATAGCTAAAAAGACCAAGGAGTATGCTGTCCGACTCTGGATTCAGCAAATCTCTGACCAGATGCTGCTCAGTACCATCAAGACCACTGTCCCTGAAATCAAGAAGGATGTACCTTCTACTTCATAACTAATTTATATTCTCTTTTACACTGATCACAATACAGCACAAACATTGCGTTCAGAGCGTTAGGCCAACAGTCAGCTTCATCTGAAATACTTTATACCAGCATTACCATCCCTAATGGTTACTACGCCTCTGCACTTCCAGCATTATTTATTTCTAGTCAATCATCCAGGTGTCAGTGTACTGTTTGGCCATTCCATGCCGTTTTACTTCTCTCCGACACCCTCTGTTCAGGCTGGAGCATTACAGGCTTTACCTCACGTTGGCCACTGAACTACACATATATATACAGGCATAAATCAACAATTCACATTCAATTTTCATTAAAAGATATTAAATGGTTCAAGCTTACCACAATTCATACGAATAACACAGATACGTTGATTAGCAATGAATTCTGGCACAAACTGGCACAAACTTCCATCTGCCTATGTTCCAGGCTTTTATTGAGCCAAATATATGCTGGCTTCAACGCACTGATGCTTTATCAAGCTATTTTAAACAAGTGGTCTCGAACTAACGCTCCCAAGTGTGTATATCAGCGAGACTGGCCAATGAGCCACGTTTCGACAAGTGTTTGAAAAAATGTTACCTTTCCCCGTTTCCCCTAACAACCAAGATAGTATTTATAGCCCGACCAATCGTGGTTAGGCTTTCATTTGTTGCGCTCCAATCAATTTGGAGTTTACATGGTAGGCTATTTCTGTAACGTAAATTTTTTTCAAACACGTTAAAAAAAAATCTTATGAGCAGAAATGATTTTATGCTGTCAGGCACCCCCAATATTTTATTTTGGGTATAATTTATTAATTCCTGGACTATTTGCGTAACGTTTTACATATTATTTGTCAGCAAGCCCTAAGGAACCCAAAAATACTAATTTAAAGGAGCTACGTGGCTGCGTTCAAAATATGCAATTTCTTCTACCTCCTGTTTGGAAGATGTGCTGTCTGGGTACTGTTATGTGTTCAAACGTAAACCCATCTATTGTTATCTTTTCTAATAAGAGTCTGTTATGATTTATAAACCTAACTCTGGGAAAGGGTAGTGTATTTTTTATCACTGTCCGTCTGAAAAAGTTAGTGCTTGTAGACTTACACGCGTGATGCCAGCATTTGTATATCGCGCGTCGCGTGTTGCATGCGTTCCTGATTTTCAGCCCTCCCCTCTCGCTATCCTTTTGTCCATCTGTTCGTTCGTTTTGGTAACGTAATATAATTAATGTTAGGATTAATTTAGGTCATTACGCAGTACGTCTCAATGCTTTTCCAAGAAATACAGCACACGTTTCATTGAAGAAAGCGGGTAATAATACAGTAAGCTTTTATATCAACGTGAAAGCGTTACAATTTGCAGACGAAGCAGAAAACAAGGGGGATTTCGAGTACATTCCTTGTGACAGCACTGTCATTTTACCATTGCTCTTCTCTTTATTAATTTTATTTGTTAGGCTTCATATTTAATTGATAATTTATATATGTGGATTAGAATATTCCATGACAAAGATACACAATGTACAAACATTCTCATGCGAATAATTACATGCAAGAATGAAATTGCAAATGACTTCACAGCCTGGGTTATATCCAAAACAGCAGGGCGATATTATCATGACTCCATGAATATTTCATACCAGACATGTATGTTCATTCTCAAAAGTTTCATTTCTTTTGGAATTACTTCATTTTCATTGTTAGCTTTCGGTGTGTTTCTCGGAGGTTGAAAAAACGTGAGACAAGCCAAACAGAGACATCTGCCGGTTTGTGATGATCAGTGTTTTAACAGCTTATCTGATTATAGTGCCCGACAAACAGCAGAATGAGGCTACAAGGGAAGCCTGATGTTGATAGATAGGTAGACAGTCAGATGGGGAGATATGTAGATGGATACAGGTAGACAGAGCGACAGCCAGCCAGCCAAACAGACAGACAGACAGACAGACACATAGAACGAACGTACGAACGAACGAACGAACGAACGAACTTTATTTTCGAAGGGTAAAGAATTGGGCGGGCAGGCCCGTCTAACATTCTGCCCTTCCACTCTCATTAATCTTGCATACTATATCCTTTCATTCCCACATGATGCTTTAAGCATTAATTTAAAGGCATGCAACATTATAAAGTTACCATAACAGCATTCATTTACAGTATGCAAGCATAATAATAAAAAAAATGAGTAGGGTTTTTTTTTTGAAACAAACAAGCTAGTAAATGGGGGAAAAAAGTAATAATAAAATAAAATAAATAAAACAATAAATAAAAATAAATAAATTCTGTATACCGACACTCACTCATGCGGTCAATCCGTCTACAATTAATCTGTATTTTTGGTATGCGGGTACATTCTCACGACTCACATTTCTAAAGTACAGTATTATGTGGGTACATTCACACATACATTACATTATATAATAATATTTTAAAGTGAATATAATAATGATATTACATGGATATAAAACAAATTATTCACACACAAAAATGAGCGGAAGAGGAAAAGAAATGTTGACCTATGGATGAGATGTTGACAGGCAAATACTGTTTCTATGGGGGTAGATAATCAGTGTTGAGGAAGTGTTTGAAAAGTGCTTTGTTAAAAGAATATTGTGTAGGTAGGCTTTTTAGGTGGTGTGGAAGGCTGTTCCATAAGTAGGCACCAGAGTAGGCTAGACTCTTTTTGAACAGGTCGATCCTAGGTTTGGGCAGACGTAACTGATGTAATCGTTGTCCCTCCCTTCTACTGGTTTGAAACAATGATCTTAGGTACGACGGGGCATTGTTAGATAGAATTGTGTGAGTCAGCTTGGCTTTGTTGTAGAGAAGACGTTTTTTTAGCGACAGTATTTTGGGTTCTTTTCCTGTCCTTGTGTGTGGTGTCGTGCGATTATCGGTGATCAGACGCACTGCTCTCTTTTGCAGGGAGTGCAGTCTCTTCGAGGTGGAAGCAGGGCAACAATCCCATAGTGTAGAGCAGTAATCTAGATGTGTCTGTATATGTGAGGTGTAGAACAATAGTCTAGTGTCTGCGTCTAAGAAGTGTTTTATTTTGGCTAGCTGGTACGTCTTTTGTGCTATGTGTTTGGTTAAATTCCGTACATGGGAGTTCCACGTTAAGTGCTGGTCAATCGTGATCCCCAGAACTTTGTGTTCTGTTACATGTTCAATTTGTATTGATTCCGCGTGTAGCTGTAGCGATCTTTTGGTGCAGCTTAGGAGTTTCTGTCTGGTGGTAATCAACATAGATTTCGTTTTTGTTGTGTTTACTGGCATACGATTCATATTACTCCATTTTGTTAGATTGTCTACATCGCTTTGAAGAGTCATTTCAAGTGCCACGCAGTCATTGTCACTAGTGTAGATAGTACAATCATCTGCAAAGAGGTCACAAGTTGAATATTTTAGATGTAGTGGCAGGTCGTTGATGAACATTGCGAAGAGTAGGGGCCCAAGAATAGAGCCCTGTGGTACTCCTGTAACTACCTTCGAGAAATCTGATGCCGAGTTGTTGTGAAGCACTAACTGTTGTCGATCTGCCAGGAATGATTTGATGATGTTTAGTGGATTAGAGCCTATTCTGAGGGTTTCCAACTTTTGAACCAAGATAGTGTGGTCAATCATGTCAAATGCTTTCTTGAAGTCGACAAAAACAGCACCACATAATTTTCCATCATTTATGTTCGACAGCCAGTTGTCTGCCATTTTGGTGAGCGCTGTGTGACAGGAATGTTTGGGTCTGAAACCTGACTGGCTATCAATGAGCAGTTTGTTTGTTGTTAAGTGTTGAAATGTGGTGTTGTAAATGTGTTTCTCTAGTGGTTTTGAAAGAGATGATAGAAGGGATATTGGTCTGTAGCTGTTGGGATCGCTATGTGAGCCAGATTTATAGAGGGGGTACACTTTGGCAGATTTAAATGCTGTGGGGAAGTAGTTGTGTGCAATACATTGGTTGTACACATAGGTTAAGGAGTCGCAAATGATGGGCGCAGCGTAACGTAGAATCTTATTGCTGATACCATCAAGCCCAGATGAATTGTTGTTTTTTAATGCCAAGATATATTTGAGAACTTCATGTACTGTTAGAAAAGGAATATGTCTTAGATCTGTTGGGGTGTGTTCAGTGTTGCAGAAGGCTGCCAATTTACTAATATCGCAGTCCATTGGCTTTAGTGTCGACTTGAGAAGGCTAATTTCTGTTTTGAAGTGGTTGCTAAAATGAGTTCCCGGGGGGCGGCGGCTTATTGGTAAAGAGTTTAGTGACTTTGATTTGTGTGTTAGTGTTCTAATGGCTGCCCAGACTTCTTTGCTGTTTGCTTTGTCTTGAATCATCTTTCTGAAATGTAGTTTCTTTTCCTGAAGAATGAGATATTGTACTTTGTTTCTAAGCATCCGATACCTGCTGAAAGCTTTGAGCTTATGTGCTTCGTCCCGCTCTCTCATTGTTGATAGTATTTCGTTGGTTATCCATGGGGTCTTTCTGATGTTTTTGACCCGAACCTGCTTTATAGGAACATGTTTGTCGAATACGTTGTTGAAAGTTTGTGTCCAGTATTTTATGGCTTCTTCTGGATGCGGAAGTTGGTACACGTATGAGAGAGGGGATATTTGTAGGTCTTGTAGGAATAATTGAATGTTAAAGTTTTTGAAATTCCTGTAATGGACTGTGATGTGTTCCGTTTTAGGTGCTTTAAACCCCTTTCTCGTCCAGGTACAGCAAATAGGATAGTGGTCACTTAATGATGTCTGTGGGACTATGCATTCTATAATGTTTTCTGGGCAGGTCGTATAGATATGATCAATTAGTGTAGATGATGAGTCTGTTACTCTCGTGGGTTGATTGATTAACTGTATGAGGTTGTATGAGATGGTAATATCATTCCACGTGTTGTTCGGTTTGTGAAGGTCAATATTGAAATCCCCCAGTAGAATAATTTCCTTCGAAGAAGCCCAAACGTTGTCCATCATTCGTGAGAATGTGTCAAACCATACAGCAGAAGAGCTAGGGTTTCGGTACAGGTAACCAATTAGAACGGGGGTCAGGTTGGGGAGTTTTTATTTCCAGCCATAAACATTCAATGCCAGTATGTTCTAGATCATCACGGCGTCTGTACTGAAGAGATGTTGAGATGTATATGACTAGCCCTGTTTCATGTTGTCTGTTAGGATCCCTGCGAATGGTGGTGAATCCATTAATCCTAATTTCGTCATCTGTAATTTTGTCATTGAGACGGGTTTCAGAAAAACCAAATATGTGGAAGTTTTGTTGGAGGGAGGTGGAGACTTCAGAAAGCTTACCTAGCAGGTGGTAAATGTTTAAATGACCAATTTTAAGCCCTGATAGTTTAAGCCATGAATTAGTGGTATTGCCTATATTTTGATTAGAGTTTTTGCACTCGGACATGATAATAGTCAATAGGAAAGAAATAAATAATGAGGGGAGTAGGAATGAGTAAGAAGCAATAAAATTGGTACACAATGGTTTATACAAAATTGTAGACAAGTAATAAAATATGCACTGCTAGAGTCCGTGGACACTGTTTACAGTATCTTAATCTCTGCAAAAAGTGTGGTTTTTATCTTAAAATACAGTCTGTTCCGAACAAAAAGGAATATTTTTACTTCAACCGAAGTCCATGTAGAGAATTAATGCTCCTCGGACAGTTTAGGGTAAACGGTGTGACTTAGTTAGTTAGTTTTGTGAGGATTTCCTAATTTTCCTCAAAATGAAAAAACGAAGGTGCAGATGTATAAAAGATGTAAAAGAGAATGGTGAGCGTAGGAATGAGAGGAATAAGCACAGAGATAATAATAATAAGAAAACAATAGTATTAATACGATAGAGTTATTACTAAATCGGAAACAAATTTTTAGATACGCCCTGCTGATCTGACGAACAGAAAGAAATGTTTAAACAGACAATGTAATAAAAAAAAAATAAAAAAAATTATTAACATCCAAAAGTGACAGTTAAAAGTTCAACGCTGATACTCAGCGATTTCTTTTATCTCAGGACAAAGGTCACTAAAGTGCCTTCCGAAGAGAAACGCGTCAGGTCGAATGTTACACTGCGCAAAACTTGTTTTAAAAAAAAACAGTTTTAAGTTGCTTGGTTTTAATCTTGTTCTGTAGAGCCGTTTATAGACATCTGAAGAGCCTGCATTAATATTTCTGGACTATATTGAGTCAGTTGCCGTAAAACGGATGAATTGTGAGAATTCCGTTCTGTGCGGGTGGAGACGGGGTGATGAAAACTCCCATTTTCTTGCTGTAGTTCCTGCGTTGCGATTAAGTGAATCTGGGGGAGTTACTTGTAGTCCAATCTGTCCATCTGTCCAGTGGTGTCTGTTGTGCAGTTAGCAGCTGGCTGGACTGTTGTGTGGGTAGTGGCGGATACATTTGGTCATAAAGGTTAGCGTGGGAGCTGGGCTTAAATGTAGCTTTTCTAGATACTTGCTTGTCAGCTGAGGACGGTGATTGATGGTTATGAGCTGTTGTGCCTGGGTTTACTAAGTTAAGTGTATAATTTGTGTCCCCCTGGTGAATGAATGTGTGTGTTTCTGGTGTGTCCTCTGAGGAAACTTTAAATTTTTGGCTAGGTAGCTGGTCCCTAGTTTAGAAGTGTGTGTACCTGATCTCTGTATAGCAGTTTTTTTGGCGCACCTGACTTAGATGTGAAAAAGGTGTGTGTTGTTTATGAAAGACGTGTTATGCTTTGAACAAAAAGTGTAAAGCACCTTGTTGTTGATATCCACAGTTTGGTGCTTTACCATAGCTGGGTGGAATAATTGACGAAATATATGTGGATGTGTTGGGAAATTTTTTGTTTTATGGTGTCAATCATTCTGGAGAGATGTCTGATAGGTTAAAGAGTGTGTCCATTTGTGCTGTCGTTTATCCCTACGTGTATTGTTGTTTTCTTTATGTTGGTGTTTGTGTTGAGACGGCTTATTTCATTGATAACTTCTACTATTCCGGCTCCAGGTAATGGTATAACAGTGACTAGTTCCCCTGGTGTTGTTGACATTCGATCGCTGTGAATGCCATTTAGCAATGAGTCTCCTATAATAATATTGGCTGTGTTGTGAGGAATGTGACGATTAGGATGTGGCTGTGGTCGAGTACGACGGCGTTGTTGGTGCCATTGCTCGTTGTCTTGCAGTAGGTGGTCAGCAGAATCTTGTGTCAAGTGACATTGGAGTTTACGTGCCCTGTCATCTTCTTCTGAGGTTGCTGTTTCGGAATCTGCTTGTGTAGATAGGATTGATGGATTTCCAAATCGATTGCTAATTTTTACTTCAATTGGGAATGTTTTATTTGGTCCTAATCTTCTTCCTACACTGCTGCTAATGTCCTTTTGCCTTTTAACATTATGATGCTGTCCTGGGCATGCTTTGTTTTTGAGGAATGAGTGTTGGAGAAGGGGTGGGTAAGTTAAGTGGTGTAACTGGAGATTCATGATGAATTGCTTCTCGTGGGCTGTCAATCACCTCCCCATTTTCTTTTTTTCTTATTACTTGAAAAAGGTTGGTGGTTTAGGTGATGAACCAACCTTGTGTTTTCTCTGCGGAGAGTCATAACTTCATGTCTCAGTGTTTCAAGCTCTGTTTTCAGTGAGCTTTCTATATCCTGCTTGAATTTTTCAATGACGTTTTTCAGAGAACTTTCAATTATAGTTTCCAGCTCCTGACAGAAGTGTTTCTCTGTTCGTTGGCTTAGTTGTTCCATAACACACTCATTTGCTAATAGATATTTTGTGGAGCATGAGTAGACATCTGCGCTATTGACAGGCACTTTTGTTTGGAAAGTAGCTGTATCTGGGAGGCATGATGGGCTGGTGTCGTTCATATTGGATGGGTTATCTGAAGAATTGGGGAATACATCACTCAAAGTGTGGTTTACACTGACTTGGAAAGTAGCTGTATCTGGGAGGCAGGATGGGTTATCTGAAGAAGTGATGAATGCATCTTTCAAAGTGTGGTTTACGCTGACTTCAGTGGGTTGGTTGATGTGAACTTCTAGATAATTTATTGTGGGCTTTTGAGCTGTCGGTCCATTAGAGGTGGGTCCTGTTGGATCAAATATGGGTGGTGTTGGATCGAAAGTGGGTGTTGTTGGATCACACGTTGGTGGTGTTAGATCAGGGGTAAAGGTGGGTCCTGTTGGATCAAATATGGGTGGTGTTGGATCACAGGTTGGTGGTATTAGATCAGGGGTAAAGGTGGGTCCTGTTGGATCAAATATGGGTGGTGTTGGATCAAAAGTGGGTGGTGTTGGATCACAGGTTGCTGGTGTTAGATCAGGGGTAAAGGTGGGTCCTGATGGATCAAATATGGGTGGTGTTGGATCGAAAGTGGGTGGTGTTGGATCACAGGTTGGTGGTGGTAGATCAGGGGTAGGAGGACTGGCTTCAATGGTTAGCTGAGATTTTGCGTTGGTAGACTCGTCTCCTATCATTGTTGGAGAAGAAGTAGGATCAGTTACAATCATGGTTTTATCTAGAGCTGATCTTTGGAGGTGAGAAAATTCGACGTCCAACCATGCCTGTAGCCCCTCTGTCGTGCCATGTGTTAAAAAATCTTATTTTTTGTGTGATACAGATGTATTGTGAGGAGGTCCGTGCTTATTTTATCCTCAAACAATAGCGTTTAGTTGATCGCTCCGGGTTTCAATGGAACAGCTTTTGTAGTATTCTAGGCAAGTGTGTGTTTGAAAATTTTCGTAATTGTTGACTGTTTACGGAATTCCACAGAGCAACATTGACCCTTGTTCGTTTGTTTGATGATCAGATGTGGAGCGTTGGTCCAGGCGTGAAGTTTTCTTTGTATGGCTTTTTCTTTGTTCCGGCAGTAGCTCTTTAGTGACTGTAGAGGGACGTAATCTTCCATCTCTGGGTGGTTTTACATCGCTGATACGACGTAGTCCATATGGACTTCAATGAAATAGAGATGGACTGAGAGGTAGATAAACAGATAAATCGGATGAACTAATAAACTGACAGACATTTTGAGAGATAGACAGACAGCCAAATATGATGGACTGATTGAATGAGACGGAGACACACCTAGATGGGTAGGCAGATAATTTTTCATCTTAAAAACTCCAGGTGGTCGCTCTCTTCCTGTATTGACATGTAGCCTGCAGGTAAGAATCAATCAAACACAACGCGCACATATTTTCTTGAACTAGAGTTGATCATAAAAGGAATACCTTTAAGTAAATGAATTCTATGTGTCCTGTCTGTCATCGCTACCGGCATTTTGGCGTAGTCAACAATAAACTTCGATGATCAATTGCGGTAGAAAAAGAAAAGTGTACTGTATCTCATTGTTTACAATCTTAATCAGATTTCACGTGTTAATATGAAAAGATGGAGATCCGAAAATTCCATAGGAAACGTACTGCTCTGTCAGCTACACCGTGTCGGAATGTATCTTTACCATTACAAGCCCCGGTTAAGTTACGTCAAAGGTTGACGACACACGTACAATTAATCCTTACGGCGCCCAAGCTGACGGTGTAAGGATTGGTGGGAGTAGATAAGGCCCTAATACATGCTGTGTGCCGGCCAATAGACGTATGGATACAGCTAACGGGAGTCAATACTGGCCCTAAGACATGATGCAACGGCGTTATTTAGCTAGGGGAGTAAATCTACGCTGCGTAGCTGGCGAGTCCGTTTTAAGGCTTTATGCTAGCAGATAGATAATGCTGGTCCTTTTCAGGACTTAGTATCTATCAACGCTGATCGGGTTAGCAGTCAACAGAGATGACTTTTTTTGGGATGGTAAATGCGCTCTGATATATCCACATAGTTTGAAAGGAACGCGCCTCGCCAGAAGAAGGCAAAAAAAAAAAAAAAAAAATACGCTGCGTGCAGGACAACGTACAGGTTGGTAACTTAGAATCCGAAATACTCGGCGACGAACTCACACGCGACCCGGATATGTACCATAGGACGACCCAGTCTAATTATAGACGCAATCACTGCTACAGTTCCACTATTAAACAGTATAAGCCAGATTACACAAGACAAAGGCCTTAATACTGTGTCTAGTAAATGATAGAAGAATGAGAATAAGTAAAGGACAGAATGTAAGTTTCTGGTATTTTATAAACGTATAAACATATAAGGAGGGGAAACCCGAGGCCTGTAAACAGTAAATAAATAAACAAACAACACACAAAGGTATGATCAGGCACTCAGTGGGAAAATAAAGAAGTAGAAGACCAGACAACAGAAAAACCACAGAAGTGAAAGGCTTACCGGCATCGAACCAGGACCTTCCGAACGGCACCCACCGCCTAGCCACGGCGGAGTTGGGTTGGCCACGCCCTCAGAAGGGACCCTGATACCATCACAAGAACAGCTATGCTATGGACCCCCGAGGGAAAGCGAAAGAGAGGCCGACCAAAAACAACTTGGCGGAGAACTGTGGAAGCTGAGATGCAGAGAATGAACCACAGTTGGGGCACTGTACGAAGGATGGCCGCCGACCGAGCAAAGTGGAATCAATTTGTTGCTGCCCTACAAGACGCCACCAGGCGTGATGGCCACTGACTGCTTTGACGGTTGGCGGTTATGGATCAAAGAAGAAGAAAGAAGAAAATTCCACTAATCTTTCCATATTTATTTTAACCTGTTAAAGACTAATTCACTATTAAATTTGTTACCTGTTGTTTTAAAACTAAACATTAATAGTTGATTCAGTTATATGTATGAAAGCAAACGTATGAGCCAGAATATATATATATATATATATATATATATATATATATATATATATATATATATATATATATATATATATATATATATATATATATATATATATATATATATATATATACTTCGACATATATTTACATCTAAACAGAGCTATACCTTATAAGAGAAATTTCGTTGGATTATACCAACTGAGGGCTTCAACGGGCTAAACCATTGCTTAAATCCTTCACAAAAGGCGACGGACCAGATATAATGCGTTAACAATTGTTCAGCCCAATGCAACATTGTTCGTGACTTCTGAAAATATCTTGTAAATGCTCCCTTCAGGTAGAAGTGTTATTAACCTTCTATCTACATGTCTGCCAAGAGTAATCTTGCGCGCAGGTAGATACCTTGGAAGCCAATATTAAATACTCTTGAGTTTTGGTCACTGGTGGACCACTACTGCAAAGCAGGGGATGCAATCCGTGACACCAAGTGTTCTTCTGTCTCCCCTACATCTTATACTCTGGTGAGTAAACTGTACTATCACTTTAGATCCAAATGTTTCAGTAGATCATACACTGAGGTGGCAGCTAGAATTCCTGCATCTACGTCCACTGCTACGACTTAATTATGAACCGTCATGTCTTAGCTCTGTGGATAAATCATTATACTTGTTGTAGCGAAACGGACAGAAACATTATGGAAATTTCCCAGTAAGTAGTAATCTTTATGATTTATTGCAATATAATTCTATATGTGAGATTCACAACGGAAGAATCACCTAATTATTCTGGGACGAAAAGGGAGGCAATCAATCAGAAGTGCCGAAAACGAGCCAGTCAAAGGCAGAGGTAGTGAAAGGGAGAAACTCATCGGAATGAAAAAAAGAGACTCAACCAGAGACCAACTAAACTAATCAGATTGATGAGAGGGAGGTCCAATCAAACAGATGCGCAATCACTGGGAAACTGTATACAAGCCAGCTTTAGACTCAATTCTGGACTCTCTCAAAAATTAACTTCAAAATCTCATTGCTGAGAAGACGTCTAGCGGACTGACCCACGCGAGTAAGAAGCCACAAGTTACAGCAGGCAGCTAAGAAGTCATGCTGACGTGTTCTTGTGAAACCGATTGCTTAGTGTGACGTATAATGGAAATATAGCCTACAGTTTCTGACAGTCTTTCGTGGCCTCGTAGCGTTCTATGATTTGCTAGCAAAACCATGCATTTACAGCCTGCGTTTACTTACTTTTTAATCCACGACTCTTTTCCTTGAACTTAAACAAACGAAGTTGTTTACCAACTTTCTCGACCTGCCAGTCATAACAGGGAGCGAATAGGGTTTGTTTATCAAGTTTCTCACGCGAACTGATCTGTCAATCATCGGATATCTGACAGACTGCCCGTGGGAAAACACCGGACCATTTTGAAGTAGTCGCACGGGCAAAAATATTTCCCCGAGTACCCATTGATGTTCGTACACAGAGGGAACCCCGAGTTCTTTGATCTCCAGAAGCGGGCAAAATCTATGAGAACCCGTTACACGGATTTAAGTCTCTGATGGCAGTCTAACGCCCGACAGAGCGATCGTGAAAACCTTTTATCTTGGGAACTTACGTTTCTGAGTCTCTGCTATGCACAATAGTGTGAAAAGTAGCACCATCTATAGATCATACATCCATGATAATATATAAACTGTGTCTTCCTAAACCAGCTATCAGTCGTCACTCAGAATTTTTCGGATAGTCTAAGCAACGCAGTAGCTAGAACCATTTTCGCTAGATGTGTTAATAATATTCGTGGGGATTGTCATTCTGATGTTCTGGTAATAGAAAATTAGTGCTTACGTGTTAAAGTTTACCATTATAATTCACTTAAAGTTCTAGCTGTTAAAGACCAGTGAAAAATAACGCGTAGCTATTTTTTTGCCAGTTGTTCAGTTTAATGTTAATTTTACCACCCGCTTTCTTACACAAGAAGAGACGTTTTAGTTGACTGAGTATATGCTAGGCGCGACTAATAGGGACCATATAATTCACGTTATATTTCATTTTGTGTATTTATAGTAAGTGACTATTATTTAATACCATACGACGACCAACAGACGCCGACAATTTAATAGCTATTAACGACAGGCGATATTTATGTAAGTGCGTGTATGGACAATTAAATAATAATTGACATTGTACGCTAATCGTTACAGCGCGAGCAAGGGCGGGGAGGTTGCATACCTTCATCCGACCTGTAATCTCAGCGTTGGCGACGTGCGATAGTTTAGGCATAAAAGAAAGCACCTGTGCCGGTTAACTTTAATCAGGACTGACGGAGTGGATAAGAGATCGTCGTTGTCCCTTCCGTGTGCATATATGTAGATTCATAATAGTAGCATTTTCCCATAATGTTTCTTTATTCATTAAGCTGACCTGATCACAAGAGTAGCCAGCGGTCTTACTTCCTTGCTTCATTTACTGATTGGTGAATGTTGTCTTTTCTTGGCGGGTGCGTCCCCAAGTTCATTTGTGAACAGGATTGGCCAAAAAGACAAATAAACATTTAACTAGTAAATTTAACTGGACTTATAAAACCCAGAAATATTTTGTTCAATTTTATCAGCCCATGGGGGTGTAAAACAAATAACATTACTCCCGACTTTTGACAGTCGTATGCAAGTGGATTTTATCCAGAAGAGTTACGCTGTTTCAGAATCGGCACTCACATAGAGCCAGCCGATAGGATTACCATCATTTATCAATTGTAACAGTTTTTAGCAACTAGATGTTTCCAAATACTGGAAGTATTTTCCACTGTTTGCTGTGAACACACGATCTCGGTTTCTACACTAACTATTCGAGGTGACATTTGTTCATCCAGGAATACACCATCAAATTTGGCGTCCCCCTCATAAAATCTTATTTGTTATAGAGGATGGACTGGGGCCAACTTGGAAAATACCCCTGTCATTTCCGTATATTCAGGAACCATTGTAATTCCAAAGGGATATCACCAAGAATAGGTATACGCGATTGAGTGGCCACTGTATAACAGAGAGAGAGAGAGAGAGTGTGAATATTTTTCTTTGTTACCAGTATTGTACCAACATTGATTGTGCTTAAAAATTGTTTACTTTACTGGGCACCGTTATTCAGTTATTTTCCTATGTATGTAAATCTGATTTTATTTGATTTGTCTTTAGATATTTGGTGTTGTCAAGTTTAATGATAATAAACAACAAAAGAAACTTAACTTTGTGTGTTGGTCAGACCCATACCCAATTAACCGTAGTTTTTCACGTTTGTGTGTCCTGTTGCCACATTGTTGTGTGTGTGTGTAGTTAAACTTATATTTACATGTATAAGGAGGGAAATATTGTCCTGTACTAAATTATAGTCGTATAGATAGGCTGGACTAGAGAAAAATACTCATTCCAGAGTCAGATCTTCTCCTTAAACTATTCACCCGTGAAATCTATTCTCACACTTTTTTTTCTTCTCACATACTTATCACCATCCACTTTACTGAGACGGGACCATAAATAACTTCCAAACCTATCTGATTACGACACTTAGCAATAAACTCAAGCCAGTCCAATTGCATGGACTAAGGGAGGATATCGGAGCACTGATGGAGTAGTCCGTGTACAATGAAGATAATCCTTAAAACCAAACCAAACCAAGTCCTCGTAATATTGTATCTCGAATGGTATGCTAAAAATCATCTACAGATGGTTAATTATTCTAGTGTCATTGTTGTAATTTGATGTAATATTTAACATTAATGTTATAGTTGACTTTGATTTACATGCTAGTGTCTTACCTTATTTCTCCTAACACAACGCTAACAACTAAAGTTGGTCTCCAGCTGAGTATAACCTTAAAACAATCCTGAACAGCATTGACGCAGCCAGAGTCCTTGCCAGGACTACCCAATGCTTACAGTCCTTTTTAGGACTTAGTTTTTAATGCTGTGTGCACAAGAGTTCGTCTTCTTCTTCTTCTACTTTCTCTTCTTCTTCATTCGGTGCAAATTCCTCTTTTCTTATAAGGGAAACTACTTTGGCATAACTAAGGATCAAAGAGAATTAATTAAGACAGAATTCAGAAAAATTTTTCAAACTGATGTTTATAATCTTCCTATATATTTTATTGTTTGCATGATGTACTTCTTTAATTGACATGACCACGGCCTGATGACTATGTTGTCAAAATGAGGATTCTAATAAATAGTGGCCCGTCGTCATTGGAGGATCGTCTTGGTTGTAGACAAAAGATAACCATAGTCTGGTGCATATATTTGCAGTTCCTAGATGAGTCAGAGTCGCAACCAAAGTTTCTAGTAACGTATAAAGTCGACTGCAGTGTGTAAGTAAAGGACTACGTTTGCTTTGCCTGGTAGTAACATCCCATCTACCTCTCCAGGTAAATAAAGTCTCATGAAAAATGTACACCTGACAAATATACAAAAGTGTGGGTAAAGAAAGGAACTGAAGGAGATAAGTGAACTGATTTATTGAGAAAGCTAAATCCAGAAGTCACCAAATGGCCGATACGATGATAACAGACTTTGCCAATTTATTAATTTCCAGCCTGTGATTTTGTAAATACCTTTCTGAAACGTTTACTAGACTTATATTTTAATTATTAAAGTGTACTGATATTTTTTTATAAATTGCAGTTGATTGAGTTTGTTTAAATTCCAGTTATAGTTCGACATTTTGTTCTTGTGTGAAATTCAAAACAATATTTAATATTTTAAAATCGGTAGGGACAAATCACGAGCTGCATTTCACTCCAACTAATAATAGAGACACCCCTGGAGCATATGATAGATCTAGCTAGAAGGTGATTAAACAGCTATCTTCTACACCTACCATCTAGAACTATGCAGTTGTCTACCCGGCTTGTCCCTGTGCCATCCATACCTCTAGTTCATGAGTCCTGTTTTCCATTTCTGGGAACTATTTTATTATCTAACTTCCATTTCGCCAGACTTGGCAATTTTTAAGGCAAGCTGTTTATCTAAATTGGACTAAAATGCACTGTCAGCTACATTATTATAACGTGGAGCTGCGACCAGAAGTACAGCGCTACATCTGATCGTCTTCGAGACTCTCTAAAGATTTCGGGGTATATCCCTCACCCTGGTAGGTCTACTGTTATCTACATGTCATCTGCACCATCAATAAACCATGTTTATTTTTGAACTATTTTATTATTGCACATGAAGCACAACTTTTAAAAGACCTACAGCAATGTTTTACTCAACCATATCACTAAGTTACTAATGGCTCTATTTTAAAAATCAAGTCAAGCATTTCCGAGTCGCTACCGTAAAGATGTGACTCCATTAATTATCGTTGGTAATGGATTTCACGCATAAATTATGAACACGTTACTCTGTGATAATTCCAAGTACATTTTGTGTATAGCGTCCCTTTGGGGCTAAGCAGTTAGACTACTTTCCTCTCGCATCACAATTATCGGTTCCGGGAACGAAATCTGGTAGCGTCACGCTCCTGTCTACCCAGCTGTATATGGGTAAGTGCTCCTGAGTTAGGGAAAGCAAAGGCAGCGAGGAAGGGAACTGGTCACCCTATGTCATAAAAAAGCTGGACCTAGTATGTTGAAGTCTCTAACACCTCACTCCCCTACGGAAGTTTCTGCTGTGGGGCTACCTTTACATTACGTGCACTAAACATCTGTAATCCATTTATTTATGCCCCACCCGTTAACCGCTTACCTTCATTTAAGAAAACCCAGACCACATGGTCTTTTATATTTGGACATGCACCCTAATATAACCGACGGCCCTGTGTCTAGGTTGAACGGTGCGCGCTACGTCAAAACGAAGCAACATTTTGATTTTAGAAATATTCCTTTAGCAAATTCTGGCCAAACCTTCTTGTCCTGCCTGTGTGTGGTGAATTGATTGTTATTATTGGTTTCAATATTATATTAATGGTATCTGGTGTGAGGTCAGCTATGCAAGTCCCTGAGGTTTATTAAATACAAATAAGTTTACAGGGTACTTGTCTGCTTCCACCACGACCTCACCCGATTATATATCTTCCCCTACTGAAGTGTATTGGTGTGTGTAGGTTGTCTAGCAAGTGTCTAGGGTATATGCAATGTGATGAAGTGTATGAACAGGACAACAACTACACCTATTACTAATAAACAATGATTAAACAAGTCACTGGGTAAAGTTTGGAATGTAACTTTTTTTTTTTATAATTTATTTTCCTGTATCTAGTTATTCTTCTGACACAGGAATAATCAACTCAACATGATAATGAAATTATTTACAACCAATTATTTTACAATTGTCATTGAGTCGGTGTTATCCCACAATTATTTATATGTCTCAAGCTGGGAAAATGTCAAGTATTTCTTGCTCCTAGAAACGGGTACAAGTTTATTGAACGTTTTTGTTCCTCACTGTCTGATACACTATCTTTTGTGAAAACTGAGAGAGTGGAGTGTTTGTGATATCAATTTCCCAGACAAGTCTTATCTGAGGTCTCTGGAACCAGGCTGGTTGAAGTATGTATAAAACGCCAGCATCCACTGCCAAGACACGATTCTGCTTCTATAGGTAAATCACTGTGTAGGCACTCAGTAGTTAGGCCTCACTGCAGAACTTAGGGACAGGTGTAGATCACCTGGGCTCACTCGTAGATGGAACTCTGGAACAATACAAATGTGTCCCACTCAGCATCTAATAATCTCTCTCTTTCATTATTCTAACATGGCAATATCATCAGACATCAGTATGGTAACTAAACAATTAGTTAACGTTCTCAATTTGGTTGGTACCCCCTTCTGGATAAATAACTTTCAAACCCCGTTTGACATTTTCCTTGATAAAGGAAACATTTTACATTAATACTATCAAGTCATGTACAATCACGGTGACTTGCTGAAGAAGACGGCCAGTGATCTTCCTGGTCTTATGTCATAACACAACTTTTTCTTTTCATCATAAATATTTAATTTTCTTTTCTCCCCATATGGCCGAAAGCCTGTCTGGCTTTTCTATACCAGGTTAATACAGTTCCTAACAACGCTGTGAAACAACACAGAGTGATGTTGCCTTCCCTCCAGATAAATGTTTCCCCTTTAAGGTTCATACAAATTCAATAATGCATACATAATAATGATAAAAATGACAATATAAATGTTAATATAAAGGTTTCAATTCTTACCGCATCAAAGAAATCTACACACTAAACAGTTGAATATTGCGGTATATGGTAACAAATCCAGATCGCTGCTTGTGCAGAATTAGCAACCAAGACAGTACTCTTGCCTTGTCTATAACAACTTCTTTAGTGTATAAATTTTAGTTAACAAGTGGCCCCGAATACCAACTACTAATTGGTTTTATACAACCGTTTGTCTATTATACTACAGCCAATCAGAGACTGTTTAGTGAATAGCGTTCCTTTTCAAAAAAAAAAAAACTGACCTCAAATATTCAAAAATAAGGACTCCTTCCCTCCTATTCAAATATGTAAACACGAACCGTGACACTCCTTCCGATACTCCGTCTCATCCCCTATTTAGTATTACACATTAAAAAAAAAATCTTACGTTAACCTTAATTTTTTCCTTTTATTTTCAAACTACCTTATGTAGAACGAACACTACGCTACGTCGCAAAATTTTAACAACTTGCGTGTGTGTGTGTATCGTCTGCCAAGTCCAGAATATATGTCCAGAACGCGTGTCGAGAAAAGGGGTCTTTCAAACGCTGCAAAGTGTATAATGTTAAACCGCGGCAAATCGTTTAGGCCTTACTTCGGTATACAAATTTGAGGGCGGGCATATGGGAGGAAGCCAGTCAGACACAAACGGGCTGGGTCTATATATATATATATACATTTGGGAGTACAATTCTATGGAATTTAGCGTTTGTTCTCACAGATTTTACTACACACCTCCTTTCCTAAAACATGCATTCACTGCAAGTTATTATCTGTGAGACAATTAGCGTAAATAAAGTACTATTCCCTAGGCTTTTCCTGCCCTTGTGTTTCCTGTTTTTAAGGGATACTCGTGAGAGGCGAGTGGTTCCTTTTTCATTCCTGTGGCTATCGACAAGGTCATAAGATGTGTCTCATCCTGGATCTCTCTTTCCAGGTATTTCTTTAGGAGATTCACATGATAAATTTTCTCCTTACCTTTTTTGTCGATTTTATAATTAGTTCTAGATATCCTTTCTAGAACCGTGTATGGCCCTTGCCATCCAATTTGTAATTTGTTACTGCTGCCGGGTAGAAGGAGGAGCACCTTCTCTCCCACATTAAGCTCTCTATCCTTAGCTTTCTTGTTAAAGTAAGCAGCATGTTTCTTCCTGGCTTGTCTGAGATTGTCATTTGCCAGTTTCCATCCAGTTTTAAGACGAGTGGTCAGTTCGTTCACATAGTTATAAGATGAGGTAACAGTTTCCTCTGCCTTCTCATCAGTCCATGTCCTTAACAAGGCTTCCAATGGACCTTTTATTGGCCTCCCGAATAACAGGGTTGCGGGTGCCATCCCGGTTGAATTATGTGGAACTTCCCGATACGCAAACAACGCAGCGGGCAAAAATTGGTCCCATGTATCAGGTTTCTCATGTGCCAGCTTTCTCAGGATAGAAATGAGAGTCCCATTGAACCTCTCCACCTGGCCGTTCCCTTGGGGATGGTACGGGCTACAATGAAAGTGCTTGGCCTGGAAGAGCCTGAAAACTTCTTCCGTTAGTTTCCCCTTGAACTGAGATCCGTTATCAGTCAAGATTTGGTGCGGGAAACCTAACCTTGTGAATATGTTGAGTAATGCCTCTGCCACATGCTTTGAATCTATAGATGACAGGGCTACAGCCTCTCCCCACATCGAACAAGTGTCCACCAGAGTGAGAATATAACTGTTCCTCCTCTTGGTTCGAGTGAGAGGTCCCACAATATCCACTGCAACCCTCTCAAAAGGGGTTCCCACTATGGGCATCTCCCCTAGAGTTGCAGGAGCAGTCCAATGCTTTGGAGCTACCCTTTAACACTTTGGACAGGATTTCACATATCTTTTTATATCTTCAGTTATCCCTGGCCAGAAGTAATGACAAGCTATACGCTGTCCTGTTGCACTGATCCCCATATGACCACTGAAAGGAATCGCGTGCCCTAGTTCCAACACTTTTTTCCTATATGAAGTAGGAAGAACCAGCTGGCCATGACCATTGGATCCAGTTCCGGCCTTCCTATACAACAGTTTATTCTTCATATAGTAGTCTCCTTTCGTAGGAGGTGTATGGCACTTAGGTAATTTCTTAAAACACGGGTTGAGTGACCTATCTTCCGCCTGTGCCTTCCTCATCTCCTCTGGATGAGTATTTATGGGTTCATCCTCCTCCTTTCGTGACTGTGACCTGGTCTGCACTGTTGCCATGATCACAGGTTTCCTGGGATTCCCCAAGAATACATAACGACACCCCAATATCAGAGGATAGATGGGTTCGTTTATCACGGCTGCCTTGATTACTCCTTCCACATAGCGAGTTTTCACATGTATTCTAGCGATGGGAAGTGTCACGGTTGCTACGTCCTTGGTTGCGGCTTGGATCTCCACTGTTTCTGTGGTGTATTGATCTGCTCGCACCAGGTGAGAGCTCACGACTGAGTCATAATCTAAACCTGTATCGTAAAGGCACCTAATGATGACACCATTACATACAACATCCTCACACACTGGGGGGTGGTAAGGTTCCTGCTGTCCAACAGGTTTAACCTCTTGTCCCTTTCTCCCCGTTTTCACTGCAGCAAAGTTAGGAGGTTTCCGAGTACACATTGTGGTGTCATGATTATTTTTCTTGCACCACTTACACCATTTATTTCCCTGAGGAAAATTTTTCTTATCATTGAATTGCGAGTTTCTATCTCGTTGGTCAAACTTGGCTTTATCATAATAGGTCTTACCCTTGTTAAATTTATCTCTGTGCTCAAATTTAGGTTCATTTTGGTTTTGTGGAGCTTTATTATGGTCTATAGGCTTCTTCTTTAAACTTGCTATCTCAGACTGGGCTGCCTGATATCTCTCAGCCACATTTATGATCTTCCCCACCCTCTCAGCACCCTGTTCCGTGAGAAATTTTCTCAGGTCTGGAGCCATGGACTCTCTTAACTGCTCAGTCATAATTATTTCCTTTAAATCTTGGGTTTTCCCCAGAGCAGTCCATTTCTCCAGGTATGTCTCCAGGCGTGCAGAGAACTGATGGTAATTCTCTCCAGTCAACAGTTTGGCATCCCTAAATTTCTCTCTGTAAAATTCACTGTTTTTCTCATATCTAACTAGAAGAGCTTGCTTAAGAATGTCGTAGTCATCCTGATCATCCTTGCTCAGTTTGGCGAAGACCTCATAAGAGGTTCCCCTAAGCCCCTGAGATACCTTCATACTCCATCTCTCTTTCTCTAGCCCATACATAGTAGCTAATGCCTCAAATCTAGAGAGGAATGATTCAATATCATCCTCTTTTTTCTACAAAGGGGTCCAAATGAAACCCCATGGCTGATGTTGAGGCGACCTGGCTTGCAGCAGAGTCGGAGGTGGATGAGCTACTTCCATTATCAGGAGCATGGCCTTGTAACTCCATCTCCCTTAGTCGCAACTCATGTTCCCTTTGTAACCGTTTCTCTTCTTTCTCAGCCTCCATCTGTAATCTCTTCTCCTCTTTGGCAGCCTCCAACCTCTTTTCTTCTTTCCTGGCCTCAGCCTCAAGCTTCTTCTCCTCCAACTGCAGCCTCTTGATCTCAGCCTCCCTATCAGCCTCTAATTTCTTAAGCTCTCTAGCATCCTCTAACATAATTCTCTTCTCCTCAGCTAATCTCTTATCTTCCCTTTCCATATACTTATCGCACTCTGATGTCACATACTGAATCAGAGCTTGCCCATCTAAATTCATTTCCTTTGCAGTCTGCACAGCAGCAGATCTGTATTTAGCCATATCCGCCATTTTATAGTTAACAATATGAAATACTATCCACTACCTTAACTAATTAATCAACTATAAACACAAGACAAAGGGCAATGATATCTCAAACCACTCTCAAATTATTTTTACTATTATATTTTACAAATACTGGGACTAGTGACTCACTTAATGTAGGGTACTAAGAACCTTTAAATCCCGGAAGAGCGTCCCAATTAATGTGGTGAATTGATTGTTATTATTGGTTTCAATATTATATTAATGGTATCTGGTGTGAGGTCAGCTATGCAAGTCCCTGAGGTTTATTAAATACAAATAAGTTTACAGGGTACTTGTCTGCTTCCACCACGACCTCACCCGATTATATATCTTCCCCTACTGAAGTGTATTGGTGTGTGTAGGTTGTCTAGCAAGTGTCTAGGGTATATGCAATGTGATGAAGTGTATGAACAGGACAACAACTACACCTATTACTAATAAACAATGATTAAACAAGTCACTGGGTAAAGTTTGGAATGTAACTTATTTTTTTTTATAATTTATTTTCCTGTATCTAGTTATTCTTCTGACACAGGAATAATCAACTCACCATGATAATGAAATTATTTACAACCAATTATTTTACAACTGTCATTGAGTCGGTGTTATCCCACAATTATTTATATGTCTCAAGCTGGGAAAATGTCAAGTATTTCTTGCTCCTAGAAACGGGTACAAGTTTATTGAACGTTTTTGTTCCTCACTGTCTGATACACTATCTTTTGTGAAAACTGAGAGAGTGGAGTGTTTGTGATATCAATTTCCCAGACAAGTCTTATCTGAGGTCTCTGGAACCAGGCTGGTTGAAGTATGTATAAAACGCCAGCATCCACTGCCAAGACACGATTCTGCTTCTATAGGTAAATCACTGTGTAGGCACTCAGTAGTTAGGCCTCACTGCAGAACTTAGGGACAGGTGTAGATCACCTGGGCTCACTCGTAGATGGAACTCTGGAACAATACAAATGTGTCCCACTCAGCATCTAATAATCTCTCTCTTTCATTATTCTAACATGGCAATATCATCAGACATCAGTATGGTAACTAAACAATTAGTTAACGTTCTCAATTTGGTTGGTACCCCCTTCTGGATAAATAACTTTCAAACCCCGTTTGACATTTTCCTTGATAAAGGAAACATTTTACATTAATACTATCAAGTCATGTACAATCACGGTGACTTGCTGAAGAAGACGGCCAGTGATCTTCCTGGTCTTATGTCATAACACAACTTTTTCTTTTCATCATAAATATTTAATTTTCTTTTCTCCCCATATGGCCGAAAGCCTGTCTGGCTTTTCTATACCAGGTTAATACAGTTCCTAACAACGCTGTGAAACAACACAGAGTGATGTTGCCTTCCCTCCAGATAAATGTTTCCCCTTTAAGGTTCATACAAATTCAATAATGCATACATAATAATGATAAAAATGACAATATAAATGTTAATATAAAGGTTTCAATTCTTACCGCATCAAAGAAATCTACACACTAAACAGTTGAATATTGCGGTATATGGTAACAAATCCAGATCGCTGCTTGTGCAGAATTAGCAACCAAGACAGTACTCTTGCCTTGTCTATAACAACTTCTTCAGTGTATAAATTTTAGTTAACAAGTGGCCCCGAATACCAACTACTAATTGGTTTTATACAACCGTTTGTCTATTATACTACAGCCAATCAGAGACTGTTTAGTGAATAGCGTTCCTTTTCAAAAAAAAAAAAAAAAAACTGACCTCAAATATTCAAAAATAAGGACTCCTTCCCTCCTATTCAAATATGTAAACACGAACCGTGACACTCCTTCCGATACTCCGTCTCATCCCCTATTTAGTATTACACATTCAAAAAAAAAAAAAATCGGACGTTAACCTTAATTTTTTCCTTTTATTTTCAAACTACCTTATGTAGAACGAACACTACGCTACGTCGCAAAATTTTAACAACTTGCGTGTGTGTGTGTATCGTCTGCCAAGTCCAGAATATATGTCCAGAACGCGTGTCGAGAAAACGGGGTCTTTCAAACGCTGCAAAGTGTATAATGTTAAACCGCGGCAAATCGTTTAGGCCTTACTTCGGTATACAAATTTGAGGGCGGGCATATGGGAGGAAGCCAGTCAGACACAAACGGGCTGGGTCTATATTTATATACATTTGGGAGTACAATTCTATGGAATTTAGCGTTTGTTCTCACAGATTTTACTACACTGTGCCATCTGTTCAAGTACTGTGCATGTCTTATTTATCCCTTTCATGTGTGACTCCAAGTTTCTTCTCCGTGTGTTCTTAGATCGCCCTCTATTTCCCTTACCCTTGGGAGGCCCAAAAAAAAGTCTTCCGTGTAATACCTTCAGCTGGTTTCCTCAAGGTGTGCCCTATTCAAAGCCAGCGCCTATTTCTGATCTCATGGTATTTTCTGGTACTTTTCAACAGCTTCCCACTGCTGATGTAACATGTTTGTTTGCTCTAGTTACGTCTACTTGTCAACAGCTTCCCACTGCTGATGTAATACGTTTGTTTGCTCTAGTTACGTCTACTTGTCAACAGCTTCCCACTGCTGATGTGACACGTTTGTTTGCTCTAGTTACGTCTACTTGTCAACAGCTTTCCACTGCTGATGTAACACGTTTGTTTGCTCTAGTTACGTCTACTTGTCAACAGCTTCCCACTGCTGATGTAACACGTTTGTTTGCTCTAGTTACGTCTACTTGTCAACATCTTCCCACTGCTGATGTAACACGTTTGTTTGCTCTAGTTACGTCTACTTGTCAACAGCTTCCCACTGCTGATGTAACACGTTTGTTTGCTCTAGTTACGTCTACTTGTCAACAGCTTCCCACTGCTGATGTAACACGTTTGTTTGCTCTAGTTACGTCTACTTGTCAACAGCTTCCCACTGTTGATGTAACACGTTTGTTTGCTCTAGTTACGTCTACTTGTCAACAGCTTCCCACTGCTGATGTAACACATTTGTTTGCTCTAGTTACGTCTACTTGTCAACAGCTTCCCACTGCTGATGTAACACGTTTGTTTGCTCTAGTTACGTCTACTTGTCAACAGCTTTCCACTGCTGATGTAACACGTTTGTTTGCTCTAGTTACGTCTACTTGTCAACAGCTTCCCACTGCTGATGTAACACGTTTGTTTGCTCTAGTTACGTCTACTTGTCAACAGCTTCCCACTGCTGATGTAACACGTTTGTTTGCTCTAGTTACGTCTACTTGTCAACAGCTTCCCACTGCTGATGTAACACGTTTGTTTGCTCTAGTTACGTCTACTTGTCAACAGCTTCCCACTGCTGATGTAACACGTTTGTTTGCTCTAGTTACGTCTACTTGTCAACAGCTTTCCACTGCTGATGTAACACGTTTGTTTGCTCTAGTTATGTCTACTTGTCAACAGCTTTCCACTGATGATGTAACACGTTTGTTTGCTCTAGTTACGTCTACTTGTCAACAGCTTCCCACTGCTGATGTAACACGTTTGTTTGCTCTAGTTACGTCTACTTGTCAACAGCTTCCCACTGCTGATGTAACACGTTTGTTTGCTCTAGTTACGTCTACTTGTCAACAGCTTCCCACTGCTGATGTAACACGTTTGTTTGCTCTAGTTACGTCTACTTGTCAACAGCTTCCCACTGCTGATGTAACACGTTTGTTTGCTCTAGTTACGTCTACTTGTCAACAGCTTTCCACTGCTGATGTAACACGTTTGTTTGCTCTAGTTATGTCTACTTGTCAACAGCTTCCCACTGATGATGTAACACGTTTGTTTGCTCTAGTTACGTCTACTTGTCAACAGCTTTCCACTGCTGATGTAACACGTTTGTTTGCTCTAGTTACGTCTACTTGTCAACAGCTTCCCACTGCTGATGTAACACGTTTGTTTGCTCTAGTTATGTCTACTTGTCAACAGCTTTCCACTGCTGATGTAACACGTTTGTTTGCTCTAGTTACGTCTACTTGAAAATTCTGAACCTAAATGGATTATTTTAATTCAATTCAAATGATCGACTAATTTGAATAAGTAATATTTAAAAAAGGTAGTAAAAACATAAAAAAAAATACGCAGTGAAACGTTACTGATAGTAAGGAGATGGGAAAAAAGCAGATCTGAAGTTTCACGGATCGAAATGCTTCCAGATATGATGTAGGTCGCAATTAAAATAAACCAAAAAATAAATAAATAAATAAAAGCTGAAACTTTGCAAAACTCTTCGCATATAAACAATGAATTCTTTCCGCATGAACGATAATATTATTATGTAACAACAGCTGCTCACCGTGCATATATATATATATATATATATATATATATATATATATATATATATATATATATATATATATATATATATATATATATATATATATATATATATATATATATATATATATATATATATATAGGGGGGGGGGTGTGAGTGTGTGTAAAAAATTATTTCCCGTTCTGCTCCTTATGGAGCTCGGAGCCATCCGCTGCATCTGGCTCAAAGCATTCAAGAGGTCTTCAGCTAAGGTCTGTAGCAATTTTTTCTATATGGTGAGGTTGCAAGCACCATTTACAACCTAGCCTCAGAGACCACCCGGAAACTACATTATGTTACATATGTATATACCACATTTTTATTATTTATTTTCATACATCATAATTTTATTAGCTGACAAAGGCAATTCTTCCCATATTTTTGGCTTATTCTGTGTTCGTATCCTGTAAAATTCGATTTCATCTAATAAATTAATCGCTAGCCTTCAGACAGAAAATCGCATCAAAAGATACATCAGTATACACATGCGATGAGAAGATAAACTAAAATTATTACATTTCAAGAACAACACTTCAACCGTTAAGGGCGGACACTGTATAAAGGTGCTTTTAAACATAGTATATAAATAACTACTCGAGCACTTGCGTATTACCTGCTACATGCACTCTCTAATACTTATTGGCTGTCCAATTTGTCTTACAATGCGCGCGTTTCGCTTACTCAGTTATAACGCAATCAATGCCAAAATGCAGTACGGTGAAAAATTACCAGAACGAATACAATACGTTTCTGAACTAATTATAAAAGCAGAAAAGCGTTTTCAAGCATGGGAAGGTGTTAAGAAAAACAGTGGTCACTTTCAAGTTGAAGACAACTTTGACGGTACACACGGAAGTACGAGAAAAGGAGTATTTCTGTAATAAGTGATTCATACTGACAGCTTACGGCTGCAAGGCCCCGGATTACAATCCGTCCCATATTCGGCTTTACAGGTAATTACATTCATAAATGTGTTGTAGTTATTTTTATGTCCTTCTTCTGTTTCTACACGTTTAAATAAAAGAAGATTTTACTGCAATTTGGGTCAAGCACGACTGTGTTGGGGGACTGTCCTTAAATAGAGCGTTGAGTAACCACGTGCTCGTTCAGGTTAGGTGTTTACTCTGCTGTTACCTTAGTTACCGTTCACTAAAGTATATCTTCCACATTTAGCCGTTAAGTATAGTGGGGGAAATATGCTCCATTTGACTTCAGTTATATTTCATTATTGGCGTCCCATTGGCAGAGTGGCTTGAGCGCTGGCATATCGCGGCAAATGTACCGGGTTTGAACCACGCTAGCGCCACGCTCTAATCTTCTTCTTCCGTCCTTAGCCACAGACCGTCAAAGCAGTCAGTGGCCATTACGCCTAGTGGCGTCTTAGGGCAACAGCAGATAGGTTTTCTTTGCCATTGTTTCCCATCACGCCTAGTGGCGTCTTTAGGGCAACGGCAAATCAATCCATTTGCTGTTTCCGTAATCGAAGTGACTGGCAAACGGGTGATCAGCCCGTTGTGACGCTCTAATCTACCCAGCTATAAATCGCAACATGATTCTTCTCTTCAGTTAGTAAAAGAAAAAGCAGCGAGGAAGGGAACTGGTCACACCTTCTCATAAAAAATTGTGAAGTCACTAACACTTCACTCCTTTACGGCCGTGTCTGCTATGAGACTATATTAAAGTGGATCTGTGTACCCCACGCTCAAATAATTTCCCGCTTCATAACCTAGTTAACGCATTTTTACAGTCTATAAATAACTATATTTGAAATTTGTCTGGGGCAAAGTCAAATCTACCGCCACAATTTAACTTGAGTATTTGAATATTTCTAAGAAAACAAGTTAAAAGTTACTACCCCCATACACACACACACCAACCCTAATATTTGTCGATGGACGTAGTTAAACTTATCAACCAATCAAATTCTTACCTCGTTTTTGGTAGAGACAAAAATCTTGGTTGTATTGACAAAAATGCCGATTCTGTGTGTTTAACAAAAATTAAATAATTTATTCCTAAAAAACTAAAGAGAATTAAAAGGAAAGAGATATCTGGAATTGTAGCGCTGATATTGATTAACATAATACCATAAAGATTTCCCATTAATAAAACGATCTTGACGTAGAAACATTTATTCTATTAATATTTACAGTTCGGGAAAAGCACAATTAATTACTTAAAAATTACACAGATGAAAACGGGGAGAAATAAATAAAGGAAACCTATAGGGGTAGATATAGGGCAGCTGGCCGTTTAATAATCAATTTTGATATTAAAAATCGATCCATAAATAACTGAGATATATATATATATATATATATATATATATATATATATATATATATATATATATATATATATATATATATATATATATATATATATATATATATATATATATATATATATATATATATACATATATATATAAAATCAGATGAACGAACACACTTACGATTGCTCAAAGTTTATAGTCCAAAAATAGTTAATTTATTTGTTGACGCGTCTTCTGATTGGCTGGTTGGAATTGATAACTTTTAACCCTGCTTGGATAAGTCCGCCATTTGAGAAAAACTTAAACACAGACAGGTTGAGAGCAGATGCAAAGCGTTAGACACATGCCTTTGCCGTCTGGACGACACAGCAGTCTGGAATTGAGCCATTTACTGCTAGTAAATCCTGTGATTGTGTGATTATTCTTTACTTGCGGTAAGATAAATAAGTATTAGTATTTCATTAGCATGTGACTGGCCACAGTTTGTGTGCCATATTTTGTTGTTCGACATTGCCAGTTGGAAGAGGTTACGACAACCTAAGTAGGAAATGCCTAAAGCAGACTTAGAGGGAAGTGAAACTAATTGATGTTTGAATATTGCCATAAAATCTTACGACTGTAAGTCCAGAGGCCACTAGCAATCTTCTGCAGTGCCACAGTGTTCTAATGACATATGAAAGCATACCTAGGATGTTTGAACAAAAGATTTAACAGGTCACAAGAAGAAAATTGTATACCCCAGCTGATTTTAGGGAGGACAATCAATGCTTAAGGTGACAGGGGCGTTGCAGCCATATGGGAAGAAGAATGTAAACACAGGACGGAGTGAAGTCAAAGAAAATAGGGTCTGGTGCAAATGGTTCGCACACGTGACTGACCACAGATAATATTAGTTTTGATTAGGTGTAGAATTGTTATAGTCAGCATATAAAAGGGAGGGAATATCCTTCTTTTTCAGGGTTATATTGCCTATTACTTAATGGTGGCAGGAAACCTGGTGCAGGCAGACCTGGTGTACATTGAAGCCTCAGTAAAGCTGCATGCTGCATCGGTGGTCAGAAGCCAACTCTTGTGTTGACCTTACATAGTCTACAGTCATCCACCTCAGACAGGCTGTCAGGTCAAGTCCCTTTAAATGGGCATATGAATTCTCATCTTAACAATTTCCACAACCAGAACAGAAATTTATGTGGGCGTGATGATAACAACAGACCCTCACATAATTACTTATTCGTTATAGAAAGTAATAAATCAGACTGTGGGATACACATACAGTGACACTTTAATATACCAGTTATGGACAAAGGGTCCTCTTTATTTATTTATATGTTGTAAATAAAATTTTCTTGATTTGAAAACATTCCTGTCCCAAAAGAATTGAGGTACAGGAAAATAAAAAATTGTAATATATTAATATAACTTTGCCAACAGTCTTACTTACTTCACTTTTATTGAGTTAAAGTTATGTTTGACATTGTTCATACATCACAATAGATACATTACCCTAGACACTTGCCACACAACATCACAGAGATTATTTTACACAGAGTGAGATCTTAGAGAGGTAGCGGATAGGGACCCTGACAACATCATCATCATCAATTAGACTCAGGGAATTTACACAGCTGGACCTCACTTTGTTTACCCTTAGTGTAGTATTATCAATAACCTCTCACATACCACAGAGACTCCCTTTAACTTTTCATATTACTTAGCTGAATGGCTAAATTTGAAACAGATAATAATCAAATGACAGACCAGAGTAGATAAAATTATGTTGAAGTCTAAACCCAGTTTATGTCACCCTAATGTGGTTAAGGCTGTTACCTTTATAACTTAGAAAATGAGGACATCTGAGCTGATTAAGTGAGGACTTAGAGAACGTTAGAGCAGAAAAACGAGGAATCTAAGTTATAAATCCGAATCATTTGATTATGCGTCCAGTGTGGTCTTCGCATATCTGTTAAATCACGCTTGTGTCTTATGGGAATATTTTCTTTTCTTTCACAGCACTTGGGATAGTTGTGGCGAAGGGATAAAGAAGGATTCTTAGTTTCTACATTCTTTCCTTCCCGACTAAGTGTAATTGTCACCTCTTGCTACCCTAGCCGTCCTGCCATTGATAAGACTCACAGCTGACAGGTCATTATTGCCTGTGAAAACGCGGGTTAGGTCTAAGTAATTTCTTTAATTCCTTATTCATTCCCGAGCGTGATATATCCTCATTATATCCTTCCACTTTTTCAGATAAATTACTATTTTACACTCCTTTTTTTATATCCTTCTATTTTTTTTCTTACATTCAAAGTTGGCTTCTATTCTGTTTGGCTAATAATTTTTCTTGTCACAGTTATTAACGTCTAATCAATATTCATGACTTCTGTTGTTTGCTTGCTCCACTAGTTTTCTCATTCTTATTCAGCTAACAAAACTGTCTCATTTGCATATCTGAGGTTGTTTATTGATCTTCCACAAATGTTTAATCCTGGAATTTTTTAATTCCATGTGTGGTGAAGTGGGATGTTATAAATATTTATAGGGGACTTAGTGTACTGACTGAGATCAGCTGTGAAGGTATCTATATCTAATAAGAGTAGTGTATTATAGATAACCTTACTTGCTGCCACATATATATATATCTCAGTCAGAATTATTCTGGAATAGTGTGATGACTACGTTATATGTCTAGGGTATGTGTATGATGAAGTGTAAGTCAAAACAACAACAGACAGATAAACAATTTAATTTATTCCACTACACGTGACAACACTGTGACACTCACATACATAAAACACTCTACAAGGATATCTTAAAGGAGTCACTGATAACTTTTCAAATAACAATATGTATTCATTGCTGTCATGAATGGATATGTGTCCTGATTCAAATACAAAGGGAACCAGGAATCACAATCAATTGTAATTACAAGTTATATGTACAGAATTTATCAATATGAATATTGTAGTGACATATATTATTAAAAGTATCCTATGTGTGTTAGTTGTGTAGTAGTAATATGAGGTAATACTGGTTTTGTTTTGTTCAAGCTCTGTTGGTATTTGTCATCATGACTTCAATAGTTTGTCTTTATTGGAACTAGTATTGGAGATGTTTTCAGTTCCTGATATTAAAACAATTTACTTCCCCTCTTAAGTTTATGTTACAATGTTATTTTAAGATGGGGGTACATAATTTTGAGCTCAGCTGGCCACATCAGCTTATCTTGCGTGATGGCGGCAGGAATAGACTCCTCTGCTCGATTTCTCCCCTGGGCTCTGGAGACACCTCACTGATAGCTAAATGGACCAAGGAGTATGCTGTCCGACTCTGGATTCAGCAAAGCTCTGACCAGGTGCTGCTCAATACCATCAAGACCACGGTCCCTGAAAACAAGAAGGATGTACCTTCTACTTCATAACTAATTGATACTCTAGTTCTACACTGAGCACAATACATCACAAACATTGAGTTCAGAGCGTTAGGCCAACTGTCAGCTTCATCTGAAATACTTTATACCAGTATTAACCTCCTTAATGGTTACTACGCCTCTGCAATTCCAGCATTATTTCTTTCTAGTCAATCATCTAGGTGTCAATGTACTGTTTGGCCATTCCATGCCGTTTTACTTTCCTCCGACACCTTCTGTTCAGGCTGGAGCATTATAGGCTTTACATCATGTTTGCTACTGAACTACACATATATACAGGCATAAATTAACAATTTTACATTCAATTTTCATTAAAAGATATTGAATATTTCAAACCTACCACAATTCATGGAAATACACAGATACGTTGACTAGCAATGAATTCTGGCACAAATTCCCATCTGCTTATGTTCCAGGCTTTTATTTTAGCAAAAATATGAGCTGGCTTCAACGCACTGTTGCTTTATCAAGCTTATTTGAACTAGTGGTCTCGAACTAACGCTCCTAAGTGATTATATCAGCGAGTCTGGCCAATGGAGCCACGTTTCGACAAGTGTTTGAAAAAATTTTACCTTCCTACGTCTCCCCTAACAACCAAAGATAGTATTTATAGTCCGACCAATCGTGTTTAGTCTTATATTTGTTGCGCTCCAATCAATTTGGAGTTTACATGGTAGGCTATTTCCGTACGCAAGGTTTTTTCAAACACGTTATAAAAAAATTTTATGAGCAGAAATGATTTCATGCTGTCAGGCATCCCCACTATTTTATTTTGGTTATAACGCGTGTTCAATTTTGCATGCGTTCCTGATTTTCTGCCTCTCCCCTCTCTCTATCCTTTAGTCCATCTGTTCGTTCGTTTTGGTAACGTAATATAATTAATGTTAGGATTAATTTAGGTCATTACGCATTGTGCCTCTCAATGTTTTTCTTAGAAATGCAATACCCGTTTTAATGTGTTGTGGAAACGCTTGTATTTATGCAGTGGCTTATATTTAACGTGGAAACGTTACAGTTTGCAGACGAAGTATAAAACAAAGGGGGATTTCGAGTACATTCTTTGTGACAGCACTGTTATTTTACCATTGCTCTTTTCCTTATTAAATTTATTTGTTAGGCTTTATATTTACCTGATAATTTATATATGGGGATTAGAATATTTCACGACACCTCCCCTCTTAAAACAGACATCCCATGTCAGTCCTTTATTCTATATACACATAGATAAATGTAAGTCAACTTGACTTTACTCTGCTGTGGTGCTATCATGGTTTTATGTAGTTGGGTCCATTCAGAGTAGGCACTACTCATGAAATCTGCCTCAGACTTCTACAACCAATAATATATTTCGGTTATGTTAATGAACAGCCGCAAGTATGAGTGCTTGTCTTAATGCTGCTTCGCAACCCGTATTCACCATTCCTCTTCTCTGAGTCTGCGCAATGACATGTCCAGAGAACATTATATTTCCCTCAAAATGTACGTTATGAGGAGATAACATATACCTGGTGATAGCAGAGTTTTCGTAGTGGATCCCATAATCTTCTTATTATCCTGTATGAAACATTCGGAATATCCTCAATCAAAGAGGCAACTCAGGGATTCATTACGTTCCTCCGAAATGTTTACATCCAACAATTTTCTCATCATTCTAGAGAAGACACTAGGCGCATTCTTCAATCCAAATGGCAATCTATTAAACTCATAGTGTCCTTCTGAGGTACTAAAGGCTAGGTATGGTCTAACCTCAGGCTTTACTGGAATCTGATAGTATCCTTTACTCAAATCCACTTTTGAGAAATATTTAGCTTTATTTAGTCTGGCAAACAGCTGATTTGTATCCGGCAATGGATCCACCTGTCCTTCTGTAATAGCATTCAGTTTCCTGTAATCTATACAGAGTCTATGTTACCCAGAGGGCTTCCTTAAGAGTACAACACCGGAACTATATGAGGATTCACTGTGTGAAATAATTCCCTCCTTCAATAGATAGTCTATCTCTTCCTTCAAAGCTTTCTCCTTAGCAAACGGAATCGAATATGGTTTCATACAGACAGGTGTGGGGTCTATCAGTTTCATATCATATTCCAATGGGTTTGTATGCCCTGGTCGGTCTGTTAACACCTCTGCATGATTATTTAGAACCTGTTGCACTCTCTCTTTCTGAGTTTTCGTTAAATGTGTACTGATTTTCACCTGTGCTGCTGTCTCACAGGGGTGTAATGGATATTCAAAGGATGAAAGTGGTTCCTTTTTCATCTCCATGGCGATGGACAGGGTCAACAAGTGTGTCTCTTCCTGATGTTCTCTTTCCAAATATTTCTTCAGGAGATTCACATGATAGATTTTTTCTTTCCCTTTCTTATCTATCTTATAATTTGTTCTAGACACCTTCTCTAAAACTGTATATGGACCCTGCCATCCAATTTGTAACTTATTCTGACTCCCGGGCAAAAGAAGCAGAACTTTCTCTCCCACAGCCAAATTTCTGTCTTTCGCCTTCCTGTTATAATAGGCAGCATGTTTCTTCCTGGCTTGTTTCAAATTTTCATTGGCAAGTTTCCAGCCAGTTTTTAAACGAGTGGTCAGCTCATTCACATATTGGTATGAAGATGTAATGTTTTCCTCTGCCTTTTCATCAGTCCACGTTCTTAACAAAGCTACATATGGACCTTTAATTGTGTGGACCTATTTGTCCATGCACCGGTATGGTCTCTTCCACTCGAAGCTCTATAGTGATGATTTTTTCCTCCCAGAATTATCATTCACAAAACGACCGCTACCAATTCTTTTCTTGGGGCTGTCTCCCCACTTAAAATTCTTGATGAGAGATTTCCTCTCTACATCCTCTTCCTCCAGTTTGTTTAAGTCCGATTGAGGGATTTTCGGCTTATTCTGGGGTAAGACATCTGTTTGCACTCTCCGCATAGTGGCCATTGTAAAACAGTTAAGTGAAGCTTGTCCGTGAAAAGGGGCTTCCCATTCCATTTGGTCCACTTTATCAAATCTATTTTTTTTTAATTATCAGGCCTAATTTTGCCCCGTGGCGTGTCCAGGTCCTGATCCATGTTCCCACTTGTGGGTGTTCCCTCATGTGCTATGCTACACCTTTCTACAAAATTCTCAATGTCCCATCTTGCTTTGGGCCAATAATAATTGTGAGCCACCTTTTGAATGATGGTACCTATCTTCTCATGGTCCCCATCTGGTTTCACATGTAGGCTCCTTATTAAGTCTGCCCTATATCTTTTAGGAAGTACCAGCTGTCCGTGACCTTTGGATCTAGCTCCAGTCTTCCTATACATCAACTTGTTTTTCATGTAAAAATCTCCCTTGCCTGGAGTTGTATGACAAGTTGACAATTTTCTGAAACAAGGCTTGAGTGTTTTATCCCCAGCCTGTGCCTTCCTCATCTCTTCTGGAGTGGTATCCAACATAATATCCTCCTCCTGTCTTGAGGTCGACCTGACCTGAAGGGTTGCCATATACACAGGTTTCCTTCTGCAACGGTCAGTGTCATGATTGTCCATCTGACAATTCTTACACCACCTTTTTCCTTGGTTGAAAAATTTTCTTTCATCATATTTCCTTTCATCGAATTGTGGGAATTTATTTTTATTTTCATACCGTGGCCTATCAAATTGGTGCTTACCTTTATTTTTGATCCTTAGGATCAAATTTATTAAAGTTCTGTGGTGCCCTAAAGTTATCCACTTGTTTCTTTTTATTACCTGTTACCTCTGCTTGAGCTGCTTGATACCTTTCAGCAACATTTAGCAACTCACCCAGCCTCTCTGCACCTTGTTCCATGAGAAACTTTCTCAGGTCTGGAGCCATGGACTCTCTTAGTTGCTCTATAAGGACCATTTCCTTAAGATCTTGGGTTTTCCCCAGAGAAGTCCATTTCTCCAAGTATGTCTCTATTCGTGCAGAGAACTGGTGATAGGTTTCACCTGACAGTAGTTTAGCATTCCTAAATTTTTTTCCTATAGAATTCTGCATTCTTTTCATATCTTAACAAAAGAGCCTGCTTTAGCATGTCATAATTTTCCTGATCACCTCTGCTCATTTTTGCAAAAACTTCATAAGCTGCCCCACGAAGTCCTTGAGATAACTTTAAGCTCCACCTTTCTCTCTCTAACCCATACGTGGTAGCTAATAGTTCATACCTATTTAGGTAGCTCTCTATATCATCGTCTTTCTCAACAAAATGATCTAAATGAAAATTCATAGCTGAGGTTGAGGCTCCTTGGCTAGCAGTGGCATCAGAGGCAAAGGGACTGGCACCATTTTCAGGAGCATGGCCCTGAAACTCAAACTCCCTTAGTCGTAACTCATGTTCCCTTTGTAATCTTTTATCTTCTGCTTCCCTTTCTGCAGCTAATTTCTTCTCTTCCCTTTCTGCAGCTAATTTCTTCTCTTCCCTTTCTGCAGTCAATCTTCTTTCTTCTGCTTCCCTTTCTGCAGCTAATTTCTTCTCTTCCCTTTCTGCCTCTAACTTTCTTTCGGCTTCAAACCTTCTTTCTTCGCGTTCAATAAATTTGTCACATTCCGTGGTGACATAGGCAACCATAACTTGCCCATCTAATCCTAACTCTTTTGCAGTCTGAACAGCAGCAGATCGAAACTTGGCCAGGTCCGCCATTGTCTATCAGGTAAATTTATACAATGTCTAACCAACAATTCAATCTCTAAATATATATCTAATGGACAACACAGGCACCGTGAGCTCAACCTTATTTAATTCCACCCAAGGATACCTTTTAATTCTTATATTCCCTGAAGTGAATTACCCCCAATATTTTTAATAGGTAAAGATTCAAAATCCCAAGAGCGAGACCCCAATATATGTGGTGAAGTGGGATGTTATAAATATTTATAGGGGACTTAGTGTACTGACTGAGATCAGCTGTGAAGGTATCTATATCTAATAAGAGTAGTGTATTATAGATAACCTTACTTGCTGCCACATATATATATATATCTCAGTCAGAATTATTCTGGAATAGTGTGATGACTACGTTATATGTCTAGGGTATGTGTATGATGAAGTGTAAGTCAAAACAACAACAGACAGATAAACAATTTAATTTATTCCACTACACGTGACAACACTGTGACACTCACATACATAAAACACTCTACAAGGATATCTTAAAGGAGTCACTGATAACTTTTCAAATAACAATATGTATTCATTGCTGTCATGAATGGATATGTGTCCTGATTCAAATACAAAGGGAACCAGGAATCACAATCAATTGTAATTACAAGTTATATGTACAGAATTTATCAATATGAATATTGTAGTGACATATATTATTAAAAGTATCCTATGTGTGTTAGTTGTGTAGTAGTAATATGAGGTAATACTGGTTTTGTTTTGTTCAAGCTCTGTTGGTATTTGTCATCATGACTTCAATAGTTTGTCTTTATTGGAACTAGTATTGGAGATGTTTTCAGTTCCTGATATTAAAACAATTTACTTCCCCTCTTAAGTTTATGTTACAATGTTATTTTAAGATGGGGGTACATAATTTTGAGCTCAGCTGGCCACATCAGCTTATCTTGCGTGATGGCGGCAGGAATAGACTCCTCTGCTCGATTTCTCCCCTGGGCTCTGGAGACACCTCACTGATAGCTAAATGGACCAAGGAGTATGCTGTCCGACTCTGGATTCAGCAAAGCTCTGACCAGGTGCTGCTCAATACCATCAAGACCACGGTCCCTGAAATCAAGAAGGATGTACCTTCTACTTCATAACTAATTGATACTCTAGTTCTACACTGAGCACAATACATCACAAACATTGAGTTCAGAGCGTTAGGCCAACTGTCAGCTTCATCTGAAATACTTTATACCAGTATTAACCTCCTTAATGGTTACTACGCCTCTGCAATTCCAGCATTATTTCTTTCTAGTCAATCATCTAGGTGTCAATGTACTGTTTGGCCATTCCATGCCGTTTTACTTTCCTCCGACACCTTCTGTTCAGGCTGGAGCATTATAGGCTTTACATCATGTTTGCTACTGAACTACACATATATACAGGCATAAATTAACAATTTTACATTCAATTTTCATTAAAAGATATTGAATATTTCAAACCTACCACAATTCATGGAAATAAACACAGATACGTTGACTAGCAATGAATTCTGGCACAAATTCCCATCTGCTTATGTTCCAGGCTTTTATTTAGCAAAAATATGAGCTGGCTTCAACGCACTGTTGCTTTATCAAGCTTATTTGAACTAGTGGTCTCGAACTAACGCTCCTAAGTGATTATATCAGCGAGTCTGGCCAATGGAGCCACGTTTCGACAAGTGTTTGAAAAAATTTTACCTTCCTACGTCTCCCCTAACAACCAAAGATAGTATTTATAGTCCGACCAATCGTGTTTAGTCTTATATTTGTTGCGCTCCAATCAATTTGGAGTTTACATGGTAGGCTATTTCCGTACGCAAGGTTTTTTTTCAAACACGTTATAAAAAAATTTTATGAGCAGAAATGATTTCATGCTGTCAGGCATCCCCACTATTTTATTTTGGTTATAACTTGTTAATTCCTAGACTATTTGCGTAACGTTTTACATATTCTTTGTCAGCAAGCCCTAAGGAACCCAAATATACAAATTTAAAAGAGCTAAGTGGCTGCGTTCAAAATATGCAATTTCTTCTACCTCCTGTTTCGAAGATGTGCTGTCTGGGTACTGTAATGTTTTCAAACGTAAACCCATCTAATGTTATCTTTTCTAATAAGGGTTTTTCAGGATTTTAAAACCTAACGCTGGGAAGGTTAGTGTTTTTATCACTGTCCGTCCGAAAAAGTTAGTGCATGTGGCCTTACACGCGTGATAGTAGTAATTGTGTATCGCGTTACGCTTGTTGGGGTGGCATTAATAGCGAGACGCGTGTTCAATTTTGCATGCGTTCCTGATTTTCTGCCTCTCCCCTCTCTCTATCCTTTAGTCCATCTGTTCGTTCGTTTTGGTAACGTAATATAATTAATGTTAGGATTAATTTAGGTCATTACGCATTGTGCCTCTCAATGTTTTTCTTAGAAATGCAATACCCGTTTTAATGTGTTGTGGAAACGCTTGTATTTATGCAGTGGCTTATATTTAACGTGGAAACGTTACAATTTGCAGACGAAGCATAAAACAAAGGGGGATTTCGAGTACATTCTTTGTGACAGCACTGTTATTTTACCATTGCTCTTTTCTTTTATTAAATGTATTTGTTAGGCTTTATATTTACCTGATAATTTATATATGTGGATTAGAATATTTCACGACACCTCCCCTCTTAAAACAGACATCCCATGTCAGTCCTTTATTCTATATACACATAGATAAATGTAAGTCAACTTGACTTTACTCTGCTGTGGTGCTATCATGGTTTTATGTAGTTGGGTCCATTCAGAGTAGGCACTACTCATGAAATCTGCCTCAGACTTCTACAACCAATAATATATTTCGGTTATGTTACTGAACAGCCGCAAGTATGAGTGCTTGTCTTAATGCTGCTTCGCAACCCGTATTCACCATTTCTCTTCTCTGAGTCTGCGCAATGACATGTCCAGAGAACATTATATTTCCCTCAAAATGTACGTTATGAGGAGATAACATATACCTGGTGATAGCAGAGTTTTCGTAGTGGATCCCATAATCTTCTTATTATCCTGTATGAAACATTCGGAATATCCTCAATCAAAGAGGCAACTCAGGGATTCATTACGTTCCTCCGAAATGTTTACATCCAACAATTTTCTCATCATTCTAGAGAAGACACTAGGCGCATTCTTCAATCCAAATGGCAATCTATTAAACTCATAGTGTCCTTCTGAGGTACTAAAGGCTAGGTATGGTCTAACCTCAGGCTTTACTGGAATCTGATAGTATCCTTTACTCAAATCCACTTTTGAGAAATATTTAGCTTTATTTAGTCTGGCAAACAGCTGATTTGTATCCGGCAATGGATCCACCTGTCCTTCTGTAATAGCATTCAGTTTCCTGTAATCTATACAGAGTCTATGTTCTCCAGAGGGCTTCCTTAAGAGTACAACACCGGAACTATATGAGGATTCACTGTGTGAAATAATTCCCTCCTTCAATAGATAGTCTATCTCTTCCTTCAAAGCTTTCTCCTTAGCAAACGGAATCGAATATGGTTTCATACAGACAGGTGTGGGGTCTATCAGTTTCATATCATATTCCAATGGTTTGTATGCCCTGGTCGGTCTGTTAACACCTCTGCATGATTATTTAGAACCTGTTGCACTCTCTCTTTCTGAGTTTTCGTTAAATGTGTACTGATTTTCACCTGTGCTGCTGTCTCACAGGGGTGTAATGGATATTCAAATGATGAAAGTGGTTCCTTTTTCATCTCCATGGCGATGGACAGGGTCAACAAGTGTGTCTCTTCCTGATGTTCTCTTTCCAAATATTTCTTCAGGAGATTCACATGATAGATTTTTTCTTTCCCTTTCTTATCTATCTTATAATTTGTTCTAGACACCTTCTCTAAAACTGTATATGGACCCTGCCATCCAATTTGTAACTTATTCTGACTCCCGGGCAAAAGAAGCAGTACTTTCTCTCCCACAGCCAAATTTCTGTCTTTCGCCTTCCTGTTATAATAGGCAGCATGTTTCTTCCTGGCTTGTTTCAAATTTTCATTGGCAAGTTTCCAGCCAGTTTTTAAACGAGTGGTCAGCTCATTCACATATTGGTATGAAGATGTAATGTTTTCCTCTGCCTTTTCATCAGTCCACGTTCTTAACAAAGCTACATATGGACCTTTAATTGTGTGGACCTATTTGTCCATGCACCGGTATGGTCTCTTCCACTCGAAGCTCTATAGTGATGATTTTTCCTCCCAGAATTATCATTCACAAAACGACCGCTACCAATTCTTTTCTTGGGGCTGTCTCCCCACTTAAAATTCTTGATGAGAGATTTCCTCTCTACATCCTCTTCCTCCAGTTTGTTTAAGTCCGATTGAGGGATTTTCGGCTTATTCTGGGGTAAGACATCTGTTTGCACTCTCCGCATAGTGGCCATTGTAAAACAGTTAAGTGAAGCTTGTCCGTGAAAAGGGGCTTCCCATTCCATTTGGTCCACTTTATCAAATCTATTTTTTTTTTTATTATCAGGCCTAATTTTGCCCCGTGGCGTGTCCAGGTCCTGATCCATGTTCCCACTTGTGGGTGTTCCCTCATGTGCTATGCTACACCTTTCTACAAAATTCTCAATGTCCCATCTTGCTTTGGGCCAATAATAATTGTGAGCCACCTTTTGAATGATGGTACCTATCTTCTCATGGTCCCCATCTGGTTTCACATGTAGGCTCCTTATTAAGTCTGCCCTATATCTTTTAGGAAGTACCAGCTGTCCCTGACCTTTGGATCTAGCTCCAGTCTTCCTATACATCAACTTGTTTTTTCATGTAAAAATCTCCCTTGCCTGGAGTTGTATGACAAGTTGACAATTTTCTGAAACAAGGCTTGAGTGTTTTATCCCCAGCCTGTGCCTTCCTCATCTCTTCTGGAGTGGTATCCAACATAATATCCTCCTCCTGTCTTGAGGTCGACCTGACCTGAAGGGTTGCCATATACACAGGTTTCCTTCTGCAACGGTCAGTGTCATGATTGTCCATCTGACAATTCTTACACCACCTTTTTCCTTGGTTGAAAAATTTTCTTTCATCATATTTCCTTTCATCGAATTGTGGGAATTTATTTTTATTTTCATACCGTGGCCTATCAAATTGGTGCTTACCTTTATTTTGATCCTTAGGATCAAATTTATTAAAGTTCTGTGGTGCCCTAAAGTTATCCACTTGTTTCTTTTTATTACCTGTTACCTCTGCTTGAGCTGCTTGATACCTTTCAGCAACATTTAGCAACTCACCCAGCCTCTCTGCACCTTGTTCCCTGAGAAAGTTTCTCAGGTCTGGAGCCATGGACTCTCTTAGTTGCTCTATAAGGACCATTTCCTTAAGATCTTGGGTTTTCCCCAGAGAAGTCCATTTCTCCAAGTATGTCTCTATTCGTGCAGAGAACTGGTGATAGGTTTCACCTGACAGTAGTTTAGCATTCCTAAATTTTTTCCTATAGAATTCTGCATTCTTTTCATATCTTAACAAAAGAGCCTGCTTTAGCATGTCATAATTTTCCTGATCACCTCTGCTCATTTTTGCAAAAACTTCATAAGCTGCCCCACGAAGTCCTTGAGATAACTTTAAGCTCCACCTTTCTCTCTCTAACCCATACGTGGTAGCTAATAGTTCATACCTATTTAGGTAGCTCTCTATATCATCGTCTTTCTCAACAAAATGATCTAAATGAAAATTCATAGCTGAGGTTGAGGCTCCTTGGCTAGCAGTGGCATCAGAGGCAAAGGGACTGGCACCATTTTCAGGAGCATGGCCCTGAAACTCAAACTCCCTTAGTCGTAACTCATGTTCCCTTTGTAATCTTTTATCTTCTGCTTCCCTTTCTGCAGCTAATTTCTTCTCTTCCCTTTCTGCAGCTAATTTCTTCTCTTCCCTTTCTGCAGTCAATCTTCTTTCTTCTGCTTCCCTTTCTGCAGCTAATTTCTTCTCTTCCCTTTCTGCCTCTAACTTTCTTTCGGCTTCAAACCTTCTTTCTTCGCGTTCAATAAATTTGTCACATTCCGTGGTGACATAGGCAACCATAACTTGCCCATCTAATCCTAACTCTTTTGCAGTCTGAACAGCAGCAGATCGAAACTTGGCCAGGTCCGCCATTGTCTATCAGGTAAATTTATACAATGTCTAACCAACAATTCAATCTCTAAATATATATCTAATGGACAACACAGGCACCGTGAGCTCAACCTTATTTAATTCCACCCAAGGATACCTTTTAATTCTTATATTCCCTGAAGTGAATTACCCCCAATATTTTTAATAGGTAAAGATTCAAAATCCCAAGAGCGAGACCCCAATATATGTGGTGAAGTGGGATGTTATAAATATTTATAGGGGACTTAGTGTACTGACTGAGATCAGCTGTGAAGGTATCTATATCTAATAAGAGTAGTGTATTATAGATAACCTTACTTGCTGCCACATATATATATATATCTCAGTCAGAATTATTCTGGAATAGTGTGATGACTACGTTATATGTCTAGGGTATGTGTATGATGAAGTGTAAGTCAAAACAACAACAGACAGATAAACAATTTAATTTATTCCACTACACGTGACAACACTGTGACACTCACATACATAAAACACTCTACAAGGATATCTTAAAGGAGTCACTGATAACTTTTCAAATAACAATATGTATTCATTGCTGTCATGAATGGATATGTGTCCTGATTCAAATACAAAGGGAACCAGGAATCACAATCAATTGTAATTACAAGTTATATGTACAGAATTTATCAATATGAATATTGTAGTGACATATATTATTAAAAGTATCCTATGTGTGTTAGTTGTGTAGTAGTAATATGAGGTAATACTGGTTTTGTTTTGTTCAAGCTCTGTTGGTATTTGTCATCATGACTTCAATAGTTTGTCTTTATTGGAACTAGTATTTGAGATGTTTTCAGTTCCTGATATTAAAACAATTTACTTCCCCTCTTAAGTTTATGTTACAATGTTATTTTAAGATGGGGGTACATAATTTTGAGCTCAGCTGGCCACATCAGCTTATCTTGCGTGGTGGCGGCAGGAATAGACTCCTCTGCTCGATTTCTCCCCTGGGCTCTGGAGACACCTCACTGATAGCTAAATGGACCAAGGAGTATGCTGTCCGACTCTGGATTCAGCAAAGCTCTGACCAGGTGCTGCTCAATACCATCAAGACCACGGTCCCTGAAAACAAGAAGGATGTACCTTCTACTTCATAACTAATTGATACTCTAGTTCTACACTGAGCACAATACATCACAAACATTGAGTTCAGAGCGTTAGGCCAACTGTCAGCTTCATCTGAAATACTTTATACCAGTATTAACCTCCTTAATGGTTACTACGCCTCTGCAATTCCAGCATTATTTCTTTCTAGTCAATCATCTAGGTGTCAATGTACTGTTTGGCCATTCCATGCCGTTTTACTTTCCTCCGACACCTTCTGTTCAGGCTGGAGCATTATAGGCTTTACATCATGTTTGCTACTGAACTACACATATATACAGGCATAAATTAACAATTTTACATTCAATTTTCATTAAAAGATATTGAATATTTCAAACCTACCACAATTCATGGAAATACACAGATACGTTGACTAGCAATGAATTCTGGCACAAATTCCCATCTGCTTATGTTCCAGGCTTTTATTTTAGCAAAAATATGAGCTGGCTTCAACGCACTGTTGCTTTATCAAGCTTATTTGAACTAGTGGTCTCGAACTAACGCTCCTAAGTGATTATATCAGCGAGTCTGGCCAATGGAGCCACGTTTCGACAAGTGTTTGAAAAAATTTTACCTTCCTACGTCTCCCCTAACAACCAAAGATAGTATTTATAGTCCGACCAATCGTGTTTAGTCTTATATTTGTTGCGCTCCAATCAATTTGGAGTTTACATGGTAGGCTATTTCCGTACGCAAGGTTTTTTCAAACACGTTATAAAAAATTTTATGAGCAGAAATGATTTCATGCTGTCAGGCATCCCCACTATTTTATTTTGGTTATAACTTGTTAATTCCTAGACTATTTGCGTAACGTTTTACATATTCTTTGTCAGCAAGCCCTAAGGAACCCAAATCTACAAATTTAAAAGAGCTAAGTGGCTGCGTTCAAAATATGCAATTTCTTCTACCTCCTGTTTCGAAGATGTGCTGTCTGGGTACTGTAATGTTTTCAAACGTAAACCCATCTAATGTTATCTTTTCTAATAAGGGTTTTCAGGATTTAAAAACCTAACTCTGGGAAGGGTAGTGTTTTTATCACTGTCCGTCCGAAAAAGTTAGTGCATGTGGCCTTACACGCGTGATAGTAGTAATTGTGTATCGCGTTACGCTTGTTGGGGTGGCATTAATAGCGAGACGCGTGTTCAATTTTGCATGCGTTCCTGATTTTCTGCCTCTCCCCTCTCTCTATCCTTTAGTCCATCTGTTCGTTCGTTTTGGTAACGTAATATAATTAATGTTAGGATTAATTTAGGTCATTACGCATTGTGCCTCTCAATGTTTTTCTTAGAAATGCAATACCCGTTTTAATGTGTTGTGGAAACGCTTGTATTTATGCAGTGGCTTATATTTAACGTGGAAACGTTACAATTTGCAGACGAAGTATAAAACAAAGGGGGATTTCGAGTACATTCTTTGTGACAGCACTGTTATTTTACCATTGCTCTTTTCCTTATTAAATTTATTTGTTAGGCTTTATATTTACCTGATAATTTATATATGGGGATTAGAATATTTCACGACACCATGTTTAAAATTGTTGTATGTTAAACAGGCTAATGGGACAACATGCTTCCGTGTCACATTTATCTTTTTTACCCGCTTTTATTTAACTGTATATGAAGTTTATATATTTGCAGTTTTTAAAATCTCTGAAGCTCAAATTCTGTATGTCCCATTCATTGTAGAGATCTGAAACTTTGCATCATGTTCTCTTTCTTTGTGTATTTTAACCTCTCCTATAATTATTGGCTTTGGCGGAGCTGATTTTATTTAATAACTAAATATAATATTAAATTAGGTAGAAATAATTTAAGTAAAGATAATAATTAACCGAGAAAAGAAGACAGCGTGTGTTAGATGGTGCACTGTGATGTGTCGATTTCATCACGACGCTTCTAGAAATGTCTGCGTCATTCGCGGGGCCAATTATCTAGCAAGCCTTTGTAACATTGTAGTACATTTTAATGTACCCCATTTTGACCGGAACTGACACAGCCGATTGTGACTTTTTACATTTAAATAAATGCAGTCAAACATAACAGTGGGTCCCTAAAAGCTGTTTTTCCCCCTGTGCAGACTAATTCTTGCTCAATCTTACCTTCGTGGTTTGTTTCAGGTTACTCAGTAGTCAATCAAGGCCTATAGCTTCTAGGCATTCACTTAGTTTTCATAATGGACTCTGTCAAAAATCTTCTTGCAGTATATGAAGCACATATAAATACTTGTTTTTTGTTTACCTATCTATATTTTTCTGTTAACATGAGCAAGTTTGCCCGTCAAAACTATGGCGGGAGAAGCAATAAAGCCAACATCTTAGACTTTCAGCATCTTCAGCACATTTAGAAGACTGAGAAGTGTGAATAGGTAAACAGAATGTAATCTGACTAATTAAATGACAGCATGTTAAATCTCAATATTTTTATTTGTTCGTCAATGTACGTTTATTTTTAAAATGGTTGCCTTGATAGCATGTGTCCTAAATATTTACTTTAAGCTTGTCTGGGGTCCTTCCTCGCTTGAGCGCCACATAAAGTTGAACATGAGCAAAGACTGCTTATGGTAGGTATAAACCTACATGATCAAATGATTGTCCCTGTGACATGTTGATTGTCATGGCAAAAGCTAAAGTCAATTGAAACTGATGCCGCCTCAAGATGAAAGGAATTCTAGCATCGCTTGGCTCTAAAGTGATGCGTGGAATGAAAATTCGTCCACCTGCCAGTTATTATGTTATTGTATTTAAAAAAATAATAAAGTTCTCTAGCTGACACAGAATTCTACTTACAAGTTAAAATAAAACGTGAAAAGATGCTGGGAAGCTCTTTCATTTTGAAACTAAATTATTAAACGTCTCGGTCATATTTTAGATAGTTTACCTGCGAAGAGTTCTGTAAAATCCTAGAAAAATAGATTATTGACCGCTATGAGGCATGACTCTAATGGGTGTCCAGGATAGTTTTCACCCGAAGCACAATGCAATGCATTTCCGTATTTTCCCGAAAAGCTGTACACTGACCAACGCACTGACCAATACACCAAGAATAGACTGAAAGGCATGCGAGTTCTTTTAACGGGTGGTACAAGATAGGCTTTCACTCAGAGCAAATGTAAAGCGCGGCGTTTCGTATTTTCAAAAAAAAAAAAAAAAAAAAAAGCCGATGCGATTGTATCTTACCTTTCAGACGGACGGTCCAAGATCGAATTGGGACGATTCTTATATAGACTGGATATTGCCCCTCTTACCAATCTATCTACTATTTCACTTCTCCTCAAGGAATTATGTTTGCACCTTAACTTAGTGATTAAGTTGTTATTACACTGTTTTTTTTTTTTTTTTTTTTTGAGGACTTTTATATTTTATTTTCCAGTTATCTGCCAGTTGTTTCACCCTTCTTAAGTCACACCAGTCATGATATAGAACTCTTCTTCTTCTTTGTCATTTCTCTTATACCTTGGGGTGGAGAAGTTTTCCAGAGAGTGCCATGTCTCACTTGTTTCCTCTGCTCAAATTTTAAGACTAACAGGTGATTGGCCTGTTGTGCTGATATAGAACTCTCAGAGCCATATATAACAGAACTGATTGAAGGTGCTGGCTATACAGTCTCTAGTTTACTCTTAACACAAAGCGCCAGTTCAGCTGAGCTGCGCCATATAGTAAGCAATAAACTGTAACGTTAGTACTTCTTGTATACATTTCATCACGTCTGCAAAATTTCGTAAAATGCTAAAAAAAAGTACGAAGTAACGTGATATCATTTTATGACACTAGGGTAGGTATGTTTGTGGAATACCAAGGAGAGCACGTGTTTGTTAGTCAGCTAAGGAGAGCCCGTGTTTATTAGTCAGCTAAGGAGGTCCAGTGATTGTTAGTCAGCTAAGGAGACCCCGTCTTTGTTAGTCAGCTAAGGAGAGCCCATGCTTGTTAGTAAGATTAGGAGACCCCGTCTTTTTTAGTCAGGTAAGGAGACCCCGTGATTGTTAGTCAGTTAAGGAGATCCCGTGTTTATTAGTCAGCTGAGAAGATCCCGTGTTTATTAGTCAGCTAAGAAGACGCCGTGATTGTTAGTCAGCTAAGGAGATCCTGTGTTTGTTAGTCGGCTAAGGAGACCCCGTGATTGTTAGTCAGCTAAGGAGAGCCCGTGTTTGTTAGTCAGCATAGGAGACCCCGTCTTTGTTAGTCAGCTAAGGAGAGCCCATGCTTGTTAGTAAAATTAGGAGACCCCGTCTTTGTTAGTCAGGTAAGGAGACCCCGTAATTGTTAGTCAGTTAAGGAGATCCCGTCTTTGTTAGTCAGCTAAGGAGACCCCGTGATTGTTAGTCAGCTAAGGATTACCCCGTCTTTGTTAGTCAGCTAAGGAAACCCCGTGATTGTTAGTCAGCTAAGGAGACCCCGTGTTTGTCAGTCAGCTAAGGAGAGCCCGTGTTTGTTAGTCAGCCACGAGAAGCTCGAAGTTTTGATGGAATGTATTATTCTTAGACATGACGAAACGAATTGTGACGCACGGTTATGTTTACGGCCCTGAAAACTCCTTGGAGGACAGATACTTTACAGTACAGGTAAATAATGACAAACCAGAGCTTTAAGAGCAACAGAACGGCATCTCTCAAGGCTCAGTATTATCTCTTTCCCTATTTTCTATTATGGTTAATGACTTAGGAGAGGAATTCAGCAACAGAAGAAACAAACTGTCACAATTTGCAGATGATGCAGCTATTTGGAGGACGGGAAAATCCTTCCCAGATTATATAAATAGATCTGCAAGCCCAAATTAACAAGATCGCAGAATGGATGGCTAAGTGGGGCTTCCAACTAAACGCTAAAAAGACAGTCGGAATGATATTCAGTAGAGGTAGAATTATAACAAAATAAAACAATTGACATAAAAATCCAAGGGCACAAAATTAAAACATTAGGAACCAAATATTTAGGCATGACTTTAGATCAACAACTAAACTGGAAAAAACATATAGACAAGCTGGTTGAGAGCTGAAGAGGACTCACTAATATGATGAGATACCTAAAAGGCAGTGGATGGAGAGCAAGCATCAAGTCACTTCTCATGTTCTACAGGTCATAGTATATTGCTCTGCAGCTCACAGCAATAAGAAAAAATTGGACACAATACAGCATCAGGCTGGAGCCTCAAGATCAGCATCACTAGAAGCACTAGAGGTAGCACTAGGAATAATACCCCTCAAGCTAAGAAGACAAGAACATAGACTGAATTACATGGGCAAAGTCCTAATTGACAAAAACCACCCAGCCCATGCAATGTTTGTGAAGAATTTCCCTATGACCTGGGATACCCCTCTGGAACCGACAAGATACCCAATGGGACGAAAGTGCATGGAGGAAATAGAAGAAAACAGTATTATAACAAATGCAATAAAATGGAGAAGTAAATACACACCAATGATTCCTTCTTGGGAGCTCAAGAAACCAAGTATTGACTCTCATCTTTCAGATATAATAAATAAAAAAGCTGGAAAAAAAACGACATTAACATCATAGCCGGAGAATATATAGAACAGATAACAAAGGGTAGCTTGAAAGTATAAACTGATGGATCTAAGATATAAAATGAAGAACTTAAAATAGAAATACACACACCAGACTGGAAGCTAAAGAAAAGATTTAGTTTAACTGAAAACGCATCAATATTCACGGCAGAAATGGTGGCAACAGCAAAAGCACTTGAAATAATTACTGACAAGCCCCCCCCCCCCCCCCCCCCCCCCGCCACCCATCCTTCCCAAGCTAACAATCCTAACTGACTCACTGTCAGCTCTTCAAGCACTAAGAAACCCACATGAATGTAGCCGACCAGACATAGCAGAAGAAGTGTTGCAACTTAGTACACACCTAAATAATAGGGGCTGCTCAGTATTATTAGCATGGATACCCTCTCGCGCAGGAATAGAAGGAAACGAGGTGGCCGACAATGAAGCAAAAACAGGAAGAAGCAGCCCAAACCACATAAACTCAGGGTTAGGCACAACCGAGATCAAAAGTATAATTATAAATATTAGAACAAAGGAATGGAAAGAAAACTGGAAAGACAGCCAGAAAGGCAGACACGCTTATAAACTGCTAAAATATCCAACCCGGACATGTCAGATATCTACAGAACCAAAAATACCATACAACAGAAAACTGAGTAGACTTCAACAAAGAACAGACTATTTCATGGTAGAGGAACCCTACTGTGCAACATGTCTGGAGAAAAACACCATAGCACATTATGTGTTAACATGCAAAAAACACGAACAGCACAGAAAACCACTAATGGAATACTTGAGAGCCCAAAACTCGACATCACTGTCACTGGAAAATGTACTGAAAGTTGACCTACCCAGGGAGCTACACAACATAATAAAATTTTATATTACCAAAACAAGAACTAACATATAACAACTAGAACAAATTAGAATAAGGGGGGAAAAAAAGTCCATTCAATATCAGTAGAAGAATTAAATTTAAAAAAAATAAAATAAAATAAAAAACAAACAAACAAAAACCATCAATCCAAAACCAACAAAAGCCCAGCAGGCAAAAAGATGTCAATGGCGAGAGAGAGAGCAATATGGTATCAAGGAAGAAGAAACATTACAAACACCATAGACATTAAACATTGCCACAACAAACGGCAGATAAATTACAGCCTGGAAGAGCCAACACACAAGAAAAACAACAAAGTAATACACTATATGGAATCAGTGGTGGATCTACTATGAAACTAATGAAGCTTCAGGGCCCCTAATCTCGGAGGGGCCCCAAAAGCGACTTTAGTCCACATTGATTAAAAATGTTGGGTCTACTGTATGAAAAGGTTTTTTTTTAAATAATAATATTAATAATATAGTGTAATTCAATACAAAATAATAGTTAAAATAAAAATTAAAAGGTTATTAAAGTATCATGTAGGCTAGCCGTAAACGAAAAAAAACGCTTTCTCAGAAAGTAGACCTAAAGTTTGTCCTTTCAAAGCATGCGACAATAGTCGCACGACTCAAATTGATTAATTTTTTGTTGTATATATTTCAACAATCCCAAAGTTTGAGAGTCAGTAGCACAGATGTTGTAAAGGTGGAGTGTCACGGTAAGTTGGCTGTTCTGCTGTGGCTAATGTAATTTTGTTCCCTTTGGTCAAGACCCTAGAGCAGAGGTTTTTAAACTGTGCGTCGCGGCTCCCAGGGGCGTCGCGGCCCTCGGCTAAGGGCGTCGCGGTGGCTTGGGAAAAGTGCTGGGCTCGATATTATGAGCATAATATATAGTATAGAGAGGAGCCGCGGTGATTTATGCACAGGTCAAGGGAGCCGCGGACCAAAAAATTTTGAAAACCTCTGCCCTAGAGGAATAACAATGAGTTCACGAAAGTACTTAAGTGTATACCAAAAACGCAAACTCAAGGAAAAGCGATCTGACGAAATCTCTAAATGTCAAAAACTAACAAACTTTTTGGCAATGTCAAGGTTGTCAACACCTACAGTTGAAACAAGCCAAGCAAACACCATTGAAGCCAGTGATAGTGCACAAACTGTGGGAGCTCTTTCTAGCAATATTCAACCCACTGTTGACGCTTTTGATACAGATGACGATCACAGTGGTCAACATGAAAGTACCGCGGAACAAGCAGAGACTGAGCAGAAACATGAAACAAGAAGCGAATTCAGTGATTTCAAAGAATACAGTGACTTCGAAAACTGGCTCATAACAGTTGATAATGATTTCATACAGAATTGTTTAATGCAAGACATATGTTTTTTTCAAAATAAAAAACCAGATGATGTATAAACCGAATCAAGCACGGTTTAGCAAAACGGAGGTTTCTCAAACAAATATTTTGAAAAAAGATTGAAAAATGGCCAGACTGTGATAAGATCCTGGTTAGCTTACTCAAAGAGCAAAGGCTGTATATACTGTTTTGTTTGCAAACTCTTTTCTAAATGCTAAACATCACTTACAACAAGTGGGTTTTCTGACTGGATGAATGTACTCAAAACTCTTGAGAATCATGAAGACAGCATGGAACATAAGAGGGCGATGTTGTGTTGGATAGCAAGAAAGTCAAATAAAAATATTGTGGATCAGCAACTTGAAGAACAGATGACAAAAGCCATACAGTACTATTTTGAAGTACTGAAAAGAGTTGTAGCTGTTATAAAGTTTTTAAGTGAAAGAGGTTTGGCAATTAGAGGTCATGAGGAGAAGTGGGGCTCACCAAATAATGGAAACTTCATGGGGGCCATTGAACTTATTGCAGAATTCGAACCATTTTTACATGAACATCTCGATAAATGTAAAAATGAAAAAGTAAATGCTACTTACCTATCCAAAACCATGTATGAAGAATTGATAGAAATTATGGGAAAACATGTGCAAGAGGAAATTGTGAATCAAATCAACAACCTAGACACCAAATACTACTCTATTATTGTTGACACTACGCCTGACTTGACACATGTTGACCAGCTGGTAATTGTGGTTCGATACTGCTACAATGGAAAACCCTGTGAGAGATTTTAAACATTTTTACCGATAGAAAACCATTCATCCACGACCTTGTTCAACAAAATACAGCAAGTCCTGGGTGAACATAAGCTTTCACTTGAAAATATCCGTGCTCAGTCCTACGATAATGCATCTAACATGAAGGGCTTGGAGAAAGGGCTGCAAGCACTCTTTAAAAACATTAACAGGTACGCAGACTATGTACCATGTGCAGCCCATTTACGTAACCTTGTTGGAGAAAAGGCAGATTCTACTGTACCTGAAGTTGTTGACTATTTTGGCATTTTGCAGGAGCTGTATGTTTTCTTTTCTGGATCTCCACGAAGATGGGGGATTTTAAACACACAGGGCAATCTACATTTTTCTCTTAAGAGCTTAAGCGTAACTAGATGGTCTGCACACTATGAAGCAGTCCCGGCAATTAAAAATGGATATATGGGTATTTTACAAACTCTCAAATATATTTTTGAAGACTCAGAAGAGAAGCCTGAATCTAAACGAGATGCAAAGAATTTATACAACAAGTTGGTACAGCTGGAATATGATATTTTAACAGTCGTTTGGGAAGAAGTGCTAGAGCGTCTCAACAAAACAAGTAAGAAACTCCAAACCCCTGGTTTTGATGTATTTGAAGGTTATCTTCTGCTTTCATCTTTACTTTCGTTTGTTAAAGAACTCAGAGAACATTCAGCCGAAAGGATTGCACACTATGAATCAGAAGCAAAAGATTTGTGTGAAGATATCACTTCAAGTTATTCTGATGCTTCCAAACGCATTGTTACAAGGACATTTTCAGATGGAACAAGTGGTATTGCTTCTTTGAGAGGAGCTGACAAATTTAGGATAGAAGTTCTATATCAACTCTATGACTGCTTGATAATCCAGTTACGCAAGAGGATTGACCCATATGAGCAGATTGCGAAAAGGTTCAAGTTCCTCTCAGAATCGGTGGACAATTCTGAAATTGATGAGGACAGTTTAAACTTATAATATCGTATTACAATGATGGTATTGACCACAAATGTGTAAACGAGTGTTATCAGTTCAAAGAATATTTGCACCTTAGGAAATCCCAGAACACAGAAGAAAACACGCCATCTAAAATGCAATGCGCAGAAGTTCTTCAGCTTATTTGTGAGCAACACCTAATTGAAGTGTTCCCCAATATTACTACTGCGCTTAAGCTGTACTTGATAATGCCCATCACGAGCTGTGAAGCAGAAAGGACTTTTTCAAAGCAATCCTTCATTAAAAAAAACAAATTTCGGTCTACCATGACTGAAGAGCGCTTAAATTCTTTATGCATATTGTCTCTAGAAAATGACATTGCAAGGAAGCTCTCATATGACAAAACTGTACGTGAATACGTTGCTAGAAAAAACAGAAATAAAAGTATTTTGTAAAATGTGCTTCATGTAGTATGTTCTGGTCAGTTTAACTTTTCCTTCTGAGCACAAATCTCTTATGGATACACCTTGTCAGCCTTGTTTTTTAACAAATGTATTAAAATATCATATATTTTCCTCATTGCTAATTTTCTTATCTTATAATTTTCTTGGTATGTCATCAGCGAACTAATTCTGAATGATGGAGGCAATCATTAAAACAGTTAAGATTTAAAATATAACTCCGCCTAGGCCGGTCCCAAGCCCGGCTGAAAAAGGAGGAGGGCGGCCTGCATGGAGGCCGTGAGGAGGCAGCCCCTCCACCATGCAAAGGCACAACATGCCAATCATCTGTTTGCTTTAAAACACGATTACGCGAACTACAAGAGAGAAAACCGGACTGATTCTAGAGGCGACGAACTGGAACGGACTACGGATTACGACTTATGGAACATGGAACACAGGAAGTATAAATGGGAAAGAAGAGGAGCTGATGGAAGAGATAAGGAAAGCAAAATTAGAAATCCTGACTATAACGGAAACAAAGAAAAAGGGACAAGGAGTCATGGATCTCGATGGCAACACGCTGCTCTACAGTGGTGTACCCACGTCTGAAAGAGCTAAAGGGGGCGTGGGTTGCATTGTGGCCAAAAACCAGAAAGATAGTATCAAGGGATGGAACTTTGTCTCGGAGCGCATTATGGTTGTAAAACTAAAAGAAGGAGAAACCATAGTCAACCTGGTCATAGTGTATGGGCCAAATGAGGATGAGAGAGCAGAGGTCAAGGAGGAATTCTTTGAGCTGCTTCAAAAGACAGTGGATGACTGCCTAGATGAAATTATCATGCTCGGAGATTTCAATGCCAGAGTTGGAAATGACCATGCTAGAAGGGGTGGAGTTATCGGAAGATATGGAGAAGATACTCTCAATGACAATGGAAAGCGACTCCTTAGATTCTGCAGTGAGCAGAATCTGATCATTACAAACACAAAGTTCCCCCATAAGCGCATTCATGCATACACTAGATGTGAACCAACAAAGAATGAGAAGTCAGTGATCGACTATGCCATTGTTAGGAGGAGCTCATTCAAATATGTCCGGGATGCTAGAGTCTGGAGGGGGCCAGAGATTGGAAGTGATCACTACCTTCTTACAATCAAAAGAACAACTGAAAGAGTTGCTCAGCCTAGGAACTGCCCAACATCACGCAAGAAACCAAGTAAACAAACGGGAGAAATGAGCATTAAGACCTACAAGCTGAGAGAGCCAGAAATTAAGACCAGATATCAGGGGCTTATTGCTACAGCGGTGAGAAACACAGAAGAACAACCTGATGACTTGGAAACCCTTTGGCTTAAATTCAAGGACATCATAAAGACAGCTGCTGCAGAAGCATGTGGTGAAATCCGACTTGGGAACACGAGAAAGAGGACACCTTGGTGGACAGAGGAAGTCAAAGAGAAAATAAGAGAGAAGAAAATGGCATGGAAACAATACTTAGGAGCTAGAAAACACAGCAGGACAAATAGAGAAATATAGAGAATATGTGATACTCAGAACAGAAGCAAAGAACAAGGTGCTAGCAGCAAAACAGAAGTCCTATGAAGAATTTGGAGGAAAGCTAGAAAAAGATGCGCAAGATAACCATAAATTGTTCTATAAGACCCTAAAGAACACGAGGAAGGAAAAACAATGCCCTCTCAAATTTATAAAGGACAAGCAAGGCAAATTGCTTACTGCCCCGAAGGAAGTAATGGAAAGATGGAAAGAATATTTCTCAGAACTCCTTGATGATGAGCAAGGTCAAGCATCAGAAATGATAACCACTAGCACAGAAGAGAAAACCAATGGTGATGAAGATGACATAAAGATGGAAGAACTGAAGGCAGCACTGGAGAAAATCAAGATGGGCAAAGCAACAGGGCATGATGGTATAACACCAGAAATGGTTAAGTACATGGGAGCATTAGGCGACCTATTACTCTTAAGGGTCCTACAGGCAGCGTGGTGCAACAAGACCATACCAAAGGATTGGGAGATTGCCATCATAACACCAATTTTCAAAAAGGGTGACAATCGACAATATGGAAACCATAGAGGCATATCACTTCTCAGTGTCCCTAGTAAAATCTACTCTAGAATCCTAGAGCAGAGACTCCGACGCCTAGATGAGCCACAATTGGATGAGGTCCAGTGTGGATTCCGAGCAAACCGAAGTACTCAAGACCTAATCTTCACACTGAGTGAAAAGGCTCTTGAGTATAAGAGTGAGATCCATCTTTGTTTCATAGATCTAGAAACGGTGTTTGACAGGGTCCCCTGGAGCAAACTTTGGGACTGTTTGGCAAGGAAGAATATTCCAGTACCTCTGATTCGTGCTATACAGAGCTTCTACAAGTCTTGCAGAAATTATGTGAGGACAGCAAACCATAAGTCAGAAGAGTTCAGGACCACCACTGGTGTAAGACAAGGTGATATCCTGTCACCTTATCTTTTCATACTCCTCATGGACGATGTTATCAAGGCATGTAAGGAGAGAACAAGAAAGTATTCAGTGGGGTACTGGAAGATGAGACAGGTATGTATTTCAGAGCTGGCATTTGCTGATGATGTTGCCCTGATTGCTAAATCAGAGGCACATCTCTAATCCAACCTGCAAGTATGGAAGGAAGAACTGGAGAAGAGAGGGATGGTCATAAGCAGCTCTAAAACAAAATCCATGGTGATATCACGAGAAGAAAAAAGACATAAGATTAAGCTGGGAAAACAAGTCCTGGAGCAGGTCGACCACTTTAAATATCTCGGAGCTATTATAGACCGAAAGCGAGGCATCAAAGAAGAGTTGGCCACACGAAAAGCTGCAGCTGGGAGACTTTTTCATGCCATAAATCGAGGATTCCTCAGCAAGAGAGAGGTTGGTAAGAAAACGAAGATGGCTGTATACCGCTCTACCTATGTCCCAGTCTTGACATATGGATGCGAGTCATGGGCAATGACTACAACCCACAAAAGCCAGATCCAAAGCTCAGAAATGAGATATCTGAGGAAGGTGGTTGAAGTAACAAGAAGAGACATGGTCCGCAACCAGACGATACGTCAAGGCCTAAAATCCCACCCCCTCCGACCCAAGTAGAACAGTCCCAACTAAGATAGTTTGGCCATGTCTGCAGAATGGGAGAAGATTGGCTACCACGACAAGCATGGGAAACAAAGAGCCAGGGATCCAGACCTCCAGGACGACCCAGAGTCTGCTGGGAGGACAACATTAGACAATCTTTGAAGGACCGAGGACTAGAATGGAACCAGGCCAGGAGGAAGACAGCCGATAGGATAGTCTGGCGCTCTCTCTTCCAAACCTCTACGCCTCACGGTAGAAGGGGAACGACTAAGTAAGTAAGATTTTTAAAATCACATATACCAAGGTGGATAGTGGTTTAGTGATCAGAACATATGCCTTCCAAACAAATGTTCTGCATTCAACTACCAACAGAGTTGTTTCTTTTTTGAAAATTCATTCATTTGTCTTCAGTTTTTATATGTGTGTTGTTGTGGATCTACTATAAAGCCTGAACTTCAGGTCCTCCACGTCCATTTATCTCTATAATACATTTCTTTCCCATCCTCACACTTTTTTTTTTTTCGGTTTTTTTTTTTTTAATAAAATGGGCCCCTCCTTGGGTTCAAGCTTCAGGGCCCCCAAAATGTAGATCCGCCCCTGTATGGAATGATGAACACTATATACTCAAATTATAACCCACATGAGGTTGAACCGGGTATCCCTTGCATACAAAGAACAAATAATGAAGGAAACCTGAGTCCTGTGGATAGTAAATAAATAAATAAATAAAGGTAATTAACAGGTACTCGTTGGACATAAAGGATGGCACTAGACAACAGAAAAGAAAATATAAGTGATAGGCTTACCGAGAATCGAACCTAGGACCAACCAGACGGCGCCATCGCCTTGATGTGACAGTACATCGTGAATGGACGATGAGACAATTTTGCACCCCAAAAAAAGTGCATTATTGGCTGAGGTCATTCTCATGACACTCACATAACTATGGTGTAGGACCCGTGGACGGCCCAGACAGTTTTAAAGACGCAATCACTAATATAACTTTCCAATCAGCAAGTATAGACCAAATAAAGGCCGAAATACTTGTGTCCAGTAATGTGTAGTGAAGACGAATAACACATAATATATAGTAAATAAATTGGCTCAGCGTCCATTCACGATGTACTGTCACAGCATGTCAGGGACCTGCTGCAGTGGGGGCTAAATGATCCGTAAGTGGCGCAAAGACAAATGATGATGATAAGAGAATGAATGTTTATATGATAAGTCACAAAGACAAAGTGTTTATCAACATTTGATAAGACACAAAGACAAAGTGTTTATCAACCATTTGATAAGACACAAAGACAAAGTGTTTATCAACCATTTGATAAGACACAAAGACAAAGTGTTTATCAACCATTTGATAAGACACAAAGACAAAGTGTTTATCAACCATTTAATAAGACACAAAGACAAAGTGTTTATCAACCATTTGATAAGACACACAGACAAAGTGTTTATCAACATTTGATAAGACACAAAGACAAAGTGTTTATCAACCATTTAATAAGACACAAAGACAAAGTGTTTATCAACCATTTGATAAGTCACAAAGACAAAGTGTTTATCAACCATTTGATAAGACACAAAGACAAAGTGTTTATCAGCCATTTTATAAGACACAAAGACAAAGTGTTTATCAACCATTTGATAAGACACAAAGACAAAGTGTTTATCAACCATTTGATAAGATACAAAGACAAAGTGTTTATCAACCATTTGATAAGACACAAAGACAAAGTGTTTATCAACCATTTGATAAGACACAAAGACAAAGTGTTTATCATCCATTTTATAAGACACAAAGACAAAGTGTTTATCAACCATTTGATAAGACACAAAGACAAAGTGTTTATCAACCATTTGATAAGATACAAAGACAAAGTGTTTATCAACCATTTGATAAGACACAAAGACAAAGTGTTTATCAACCATTTGATAAGACACAAAGACAAAGTGTTTACCAACCATTCCTTAACCAACTGACTAATCTACTAATCTAGCCCTATTTACTAAAAGAAGCAGTCAGGTTTAGTGATAGACGAAAGCTCGTTACCAAATTTAAAATCCAGTCAGGACTTGCATCCTTAGTTCAAATCATGGGGGCAGACGGTGATCGGGGCTCCAGGGCAAAAAGGGTCATTGGCCCCTGAGTATTATGCCACATGGATTTAACTAGAGTAGAAGGTTAGCGGAGCCTGAACCCTTTTACTGCTGTGGCCTCTAGGGCAGTGAACGAAACTCCCAACCCGCAGTCCGCTCCTGGTTTGAACCAAGTAGAAAGTAATTTATCATTTGACAGTATCGCACACCAGTGAACGCTGCGCGGTTTTAACAGAAAATGGGGATGTTGTCATGAAAGTGCTATTCCACTACATTAACGCACGAAGCTTTCATCATTGCAAAATACCTCGTCTCGTGGCTAAAGCTGGAGACCGAACACATTCATCGATGCAAAGTTCGCTGGTTGAGCAGACGGCAGTCTGAAAAGATTGTTTTACTTAACGTCGTGAAATAGAACTATTTATGACAAGTAGGAACAATAAAGTTCTTGCATGAATTTATGGATCTTATGCCTGAATTTGTTAAAATTGTGACACGCAAGGTCACAACATTATCACTAGTGAAGCGATCGACTTGATTTGAGATTTTCAAAGGGGACTTCATGTGTGCACATAACATCTTCGGCAAGGCGGTTACTCTCACTGTGAACTTGGGTAATAAAAAGCTGCTTATTCGGGAATCTTTAATTCGTTTAAGTTTTACCTAGAAAACTGAATTTTTAAGTTTTGTCACAGCTAAGACAAGTATTGGTGGGAGTGTCTAAAGATGGTTGAAGATAGAGGTGTGACGACTTGTGTGCGAGTACAGTCAAGACATATGTCACCATTAAAAAGGAGCAGACACGATCAGTTAAAAGAGAGAGGGCAAAAAAGGAAAAGAAAAATCGCCTTTTTTTGGAATCAAACTTAAGACTTGGATAACGATTGTTAATGGGGCTGGCAGACTTGCAGTGTAACACCCGCCTTCTATCCAAATCTTCAATTACAGAAGATAAAAAAAATAAAATGGGCAGTTGCCAAAAGAAATTCTTCACTACATTTGATACGACGAATGTCTGTTTAAAATATGTGCTTCTACTTGAGTGTTCAGAGAGTAATATGTTCTGTCCGACACCCTGAAAAGCTTCTAGCTGTATTTTATTCATCTATATATCTCTCTCTCTCTCTCTCTCTCTCTCTCTCTCTCTCTCTCTCTCTCTCTCTCTCTTATAATGTGTATCAGTTTTTCTCTATGTTAATGGAGGATATTTGCAACAATGACCACATGACCCATTCGATTGTGACCTTCGCCAAAACAAGAGGTCAGTCGGTCAAGCGTTGCTGTCGAGCATCATACAATTTTCTCGGTAAGGTGTCATTAGGGCAAGGGCGATACACTTGGCGCCATAACAAAGTGCTAAATGAGCTTGCTGCGACAATAGATCTGGCAAGGATGAAGGCGAATAGCAAACCCAGGCCGAGCACCGCAAATACATACTTTCTGAGGGCAGGAAAGTCAGCACACCCCAAACCGAGTAAACCTGGTAGCAGTTTTACATAGTGCTTCATTCTTCAGCAACGCTTCAGGTCATACTGATTGAACTGACTGTGCCATTTGAATCCAGATTAGACGAGCAACATTTGTTCAAAGCGGCCAAGTATAGTGATCTGGCCGCGGATCTGAGACACGATGGGTTCACTGCAAGGGTCATGGTTGTTGAAGTGGGCGCAAGAGGGCTTGTGGCTGCATCAGTGTATGATCTATTGAAACTGTTGGGGCTGAGGGGACAGTCGAGAACAAGGGCACTGAAGAGGCTTAGTGAAACTGCCGAAAAGGCATCAGGCACTAGTGGAAGATGTTATAACAACACCACATCTCAAAGTTCACCTTTATCACACTAAGAACATATTTATGTCCCAGGGGACTGCCGCAGCAATCGAATCATGGTTAGAAACAGAATTTGTCGAATTAAAAGAATCTCCAAAAATTGTAACTGATGTTGAGTTAGAACACACTAAAGTGGACTCTGCCGTATCTATGCCCCACTTGGCAGTAGTGTTGCGTGCATATTTTGACGCACATATTACAAAAATCGATATGGCTATTTAATATGGGAAAAATATAGACATTCATTCATTTGTGTATGAAAATGCTGTCGATGGTAAAAGCGAGAGAATCCATGTTTGATTCACACTTTTGATTATAGGAGTAATCGTTCTGGATATTGATCCGGCGCAAGGATATTGCGCTTACGTTTGTACTTATTTTTTAGGGCAAGAAAATATATTAATTTGCTTATTGTGTTTATGGCCTGAATTCATATGTATTACATATTATTAGTACAAGTAGAATCAGTCCTATATTGTATATTTTGGATGGGTAGGAGGGACTAGATTCTTGTTATTCCGGTCTAGCGGAAGTATGAGTTGTCTTGACAAGTCGTGATGAGTTCCGATGTACCGTGATAATGGCGGGTACGCACTTTTCAAAGGGCTGGTAGATTCTTAAGGAAATATAATTCATGAAGTGGTTTTCTTCTAAAGGAGATGGTATCTCTACTATAGTTTATGTTAGAGACTCTCCTAAGGTACGGTACAATGTATAATTCGGACTCCATGTATTGCCAGACCCTATTTTGATGATCTCATGTCGATTCGACCTAGATGGAACATTGTGCTTCGTATCGCTAGGGTCGTGTTTTGTATCGACGAAGATGACAGACTTTCCTGCAGCGGTTATGGCTACGTGAATTAACCTGATCACCGTAGAGCTGTATGGAAACATTTATGAAATCAGTTATATACCCATTATAAATTAACTCTGGCTTATATTCTCCTTCCTATGAATGAGTGAACGACAACTCAGGGAGGCAGCCATGTTAGATTTCGGTCATCATATGTTTTGATCACTGCCAAGAGAACAGATTATTTATCCTATTATCGGACAGTGACAGGGAGATCTCAATCTTGCTAGAAACCCCCCCCCCCCCCCCTTTCGTGGTTTCATAATATATACTACAAACTATGGACGTCAAGTAACTTTAGTTATTTACCGATCTGCCTTCACTGACGCGTTTAGTCAGATAGGGGGATGCGGCCATAATGTATCATGACATTGAACTTTTAATGTACTGCCCATTATTTCTGAATGTGTCATGACTTCAGATCTGCTATGTATACCTACAAATTGATATGTCAACATACCATGATGTACTCGTATGTCCCAGTGTGTACGTCTGAATAAATTGAGTAAACAAAGATTCCAGCAGTCTGCATTGGTGCCTTGTAGACACATGTGTATGAGTGGTTATATTGGTCAGCACACGAACAGTACACCATTCGCGGTAATCACACTCTACACTTCTACTTCATACATACACCATCCTGCGTCGGTTGGAGTGACCAAGTTTAGGGCCTGCTTCCCCTGGAGCCTTTGCCTTCCCTAACTCAGGACTAGGGTGAGTTACCCATTTACAGCTGGGTAGACTGGAGCATGCCTGATCTCAACAACACACCACTCTTCCTTACAGAGCATACCGACTGACACTTTACAGAGTGGAAAGAAGAAAAGAAACTTTACAGTGGCGAGCCAGATTCCTGGGTCCAGCTTACGCATTTTTGTGTTGAGAATCACAGTTTACAGCTGAAAGAACATTTGTTTGACCACATCAACACCAGTAGGACAGCTATACAGTCGATGTCAGCTTGACCTGTATTACCGATAGGATGCTGTATCTAGGTCAGCGCTTGTTGACAGTTTTTCGCTGTACAGACAGTATTACACAGGACAGTGGTATCAAGTGTAGAAAATATCTGGAGCAGTATTGTTGACATTTCTCAACGTACAGAAGAATCACAGTGTTGTTGAACATAAAGTGCATAGTTCATCGTTGGATCTTCATATGCTCAACAGAGAAAAATTGACAGTGTAATAGTTTAAAATTAAATCTATTACTGAATAAAGTGGCAAGTTATTAATATTAAAATAAACTGTGCCTGCTTTACAACACTATACCTGCAACACATTCCATTCATGACATAAATTATATTGTATGCTATATGCTATTTATGCTTACATGTTATTTGTTATGTATTAAATTAGTTTATGTTCTGTGTGATTAGTACAAGGTATGCCGAGTGACATTGGTCTGGTACTAGTATTCTATAGGTACACATTTTCTTAATTGGAAATTTGTTAGCAACAATTTGCTGCTATTTCTGTTAGTTGTGATGAGGTGCTCTTTTCTTCGTTGTTTTTGTTAATAATTTTGTGTTCCTTAGTTTTGTTTGATTTGTTTGTATAATTGTAGGTCTCATCTTTTCTATTTTTGATTTCTTTACACCCTTATGTTTATACACGGTGGCGTTATTTGTCTTGTTATCTTATTGCAGTTATCATCACGGATTCTGTGATCATTTTTTTCATTTCTCCTATTTAATTTAATTTGATCTCTGCAAATGTTTTCAGATTGTCTTTTCTTGTTTGTCCTTTGTGATGTCTTTAGTTGACATATGACGTATAGTGGTATACACTGATAGTATAGTACAGATCAGTACTTTATGATTGTTATTGTTATAAAACAAAATGTACAAGACCTTTGTAAGGCTTGTCTCCCAAAGTGATTGGTAAAGGGAAATATTTTTTTTCCACAGGTACTCAAGTGATCTTTGATTACATTGAGGTATACAAGACCTTTGTAAGGCTTGTCTCCCACAGTATTTGAGATACAGTTATTGTTGTCCACAGGTACTCAAGTTATCATTGGTTATTATAAACCATACAAGTTTGGACTAAGACTAAGTCTATGGTATAGACTTGTCTCCCATTAAAATGAAATAGGGTAATTTATTTACTTTTTCAGGTTTCTGATTTAAGAAGACAATATGTCTACATTAGATTATTTTATTGCACAAGGAAAATCTCTTGATAAGACTGGAAAAGACTTAGAACAATGGGCTGTTGCTCAATATGACAAAGCATTAGCTGCAGAAGAGAAAAAAACTGCTGCTGCTGTTGAAGAAAGAAAAGCTGCTGCTGAGGAAAAAAAAAGCTGCGGCTGAGGAGAGAAAACTTCAAATAGAAGAAAAAAAAGCTGCTGCAGAAGAAAGGAAAGCTCTAGCTGAAGAAAAAAGATTAGAAAAAGAAGCTGATACTGCTGCTGAACTTAAGAAATTGCAGATGCAAGTGGAGGAAAGGAGATTTGAGGCAGAACAGAAGAAATTAGAAGCTGCAGAACAGAAGAAATTAGAAGCTGCAGCTGAACAAAAAAAATTAGAAGTTGCTGCAGAACAGAAGAAATTAGAAGTTGCTGCAGAACAGAAGAAATTAGAAGCTGCTGCAGAACAGAAGAAATTAGAAGCTGCTGCAGAACAGAGAAGATTAGATAGAGAAGCTGAAGAGAGAAAAGCAATAAGAGAACATGAGTTTGAATTAGAGAAATTAAAATTGACATGTATGAGTAATGTTAATCAGGCATCTGGTGGTAATGGTAAACCCTTTGTGTACAAGGTCAAAGTACCAGCGTTTAACCCTACCAGTGATGACATAACATTTTGGCTTTCTAGATTTGAACGGGCTTGTCGATCTCATAATGTTGACAAATCACAGTATGTGAATCAGTTGTCTGAAAATCTAAAAGGGGAGTCCCTAAGTAAGTTATATTTTGTTGAAGAGGCCGACAAAGATAATTATGATGCTGTTAGGGCAGCTTTGATAAAGAGATATCAGCTGTCTGAAGAAGGTTATCGTCTTTTGTTTAAAACAATGAGACCTGAGGTAGGTGTAGAATTCTCAGATTTCATCTCAAAAGCACGAATTACACTTTCACGATGGATTGAATTATCCAAAACAGAAAAAACATTTGATGGTCTTACGGATTTATTGCTAAGAGACAAGGTCATGTCTTCTGTAAATAAATCATTCCTAGAGTTCTTACATGAGCGTAAACCTGGTACAATAAAGCAAATGGAAGAATATTGTGACCAGTATGCCACGGCACACCCTGACATGATTCTTAGTAACTCTAACATTAAAGAGAGTATGCCAGTTGCTTCGGCAACAGAATATAATCAGAATTACTCACACAAATTCCAAGGAGCTAAAAATAAATTTGATAAAAAGGTTAATTGGAATAAGTATCAAAACCAAGATAACCGCTCAAATCAGAGTTCTTCTTTGAAGAACTGGAATCGGGCTGATAGTCCTCGACACGCGAGGGGTACCCATAATGTTAGAAATTCTCGGAAAGGGAGTAGCTATAGGAACTACCCAAGTGCTTCATGGAGACAAAAGAAACAATATTACAGGGATACTCAATATAATGAGCATGATGATTATGATCATGAATGTTATGATTCAAACCCAAATAGGGGTTATAACAGAGGCAATAATAATTATAGAGACAATTATAACCGAGGTAGATCACAACACAAAAGACATGGTAAATCTTATTACCAGGCTAACTCTGCACAACAGGAGTTCCACGACACCGATAATCAGAATAATGATAAAAAAGACTCCAACAGTGTAGCAAATTCCGCTTTCGATTTTGCTAGAGCATCTGAGTGTTCGCAATGCAAAACATTATTCGATCCAACCACAGTGTCTACTTTAAGCTGCGGTCACCCGCTTCCCGCTCTCCATGCGTCAATTGCGCATAATGGAAGGGGTGCTCTTGTCTTTAATAGGGGCCTAATAGATGGTACTCCGGTATCAATTCTTTTCGATTCGGGGTGCACTACCATTGGAGTGAGGCAATCACTCGTAAATCCTTCTCGAGCTACAGGCAATATAGTCAAATGTGTAACATTTGGTGGCACATTGGAGAAGTACTCCACTGCCATTATCAATATTGCTACGCCTTTCTTTACAGGAGAGGTGCAAGCATGTCTCTTGCCGAATCCGATCGCTGATCTTATCATCGGTCGCATTCACGGGGTGAAAGAATGCACTCCACAGCAAATTTCTAATTGGGAAAATGTTAATATGCAATCTGCTAATGCAGTAATCACTAGGGCTCAAGCTCTTAATATGCCACAATCTTCACATTCTGAAGATAATGATGCGCAGATCCAAGATGATCCCTTGGAGATTTCCCACGATTCCTTTATCAAACAGCAGGAAGATGATCCTACTCTAAAGAAATTCTTTACTCTGGCAACAAAAGGTGATCCGAATAAGGATACTAATCGTAAATCTTGGATTACGATGAAGAATGGCGTACTTGTACGTATGGTACAAGACTCCGCTAAGTCCATTCATTCTCAAATCCTTGTGCCTAAAAATATGAGAGTTAAAATCTTACAGCACGCTCATGATTCGCAGTGTGCTGGACATATGGGTTTTTCCCGTACTAAAGCTAGAGTTCTTCAATCTTTCTTTTGGCCTGCTGTGAATAAGGACATACGAATCTATTGTCGATCTTGTAAAGTATGTCAAGAGATTAAATCCAGAGGTCCACGCCATGATGCACCTATTCAGGCTGCAGACATTCCCATTCGGCCATTTCAAAAAATGGCGATAGACATCATTGGTCCATTTAAGATAAAGTCTGCTAGAGGACACCAATTTATTTTGACGTGTGTTGATATGTGCACACGTTGGCCGGAGGCTGTTCCTCTAAAGAGCATAACTACTGCTGATGTCGCAGATGCTCTTTGGTTAATATTTTCTCGTCTGGGGTTTCCAGCAGAAATATTATCCGACCATGGTACCCAACTCATATCGGATACCATGTCTCAAGTAATGTCGACTCTGAAGATAGAGAGATCGCTGAGTAGTATTTATCATCCTATGTCCAATGGGATGGTGGAACGTTTGAATAGAACTCTGAAAAACCTACTAGGTAAGATAACAGAAGATCATCCTCAGGATTGGGATAGGGTTTTACCCGCGGCTCTCTTTGCATATAGAGAGGTCGCCAACGAACATACAGGATTTTCTCCCTTTGAACTTGTCTTTGGCGCGAAACCGCGAGGTCCTATGTCCTTACTTCATGATCTTATAACTGCTGATAATATTGTCGATGACACAAAATCCTCTTATGAATATGTCATCGCACTTAGACACAAGATTATTGAAGCATGCAAATTGGCAACTGCTTCTTCTGAATTTGCGAAACAGAAGGCAAGGGAATTTGCCAATAAAAAGAGATGTTTGCGTCAACTTTGTCCAGGTGACAAAGCATTTGTCTTGCTACCTTGTAGGGAAAATAGACTTCTCATTTCTTGGAAAGGTCCGTACGATATAATATCAAAAGTTTCCGATGTTGACTATATCGTCGATATTGACGGGAAGCGTAAAACCTTCCACATCAACATGCTCACGGAATTCCATGAACGTCCTGATTATTTACAACCTGTTTTCCAGGCAACGGACGATTTTCCAGTCCAACATGGACAGTACTCATCTCTGTCAGTAATACAGGATGAGGAAACGAGTTTCTCGGATGTAAATTTACCTTTTCCAATGATTCCTCTTCACTCTAATGAATCATGGAAAGATGTTGCAATTTCTCCAGAATTATCTCCAGGAGAGCAGAAACAAGTTTCTACTATGTTAGAACAATTTCAGGATGTCCTTACTGACATTCCTGGTCAAACGGATGTCATTCAACATGACATTATTCTTACTGACCATAGTCCTATAAGAGTCAGACCGTATCCTATCCCGATACATTTTCAAGCACAGGTAGAGAAAGAGTTAGATGAGATGATAGAGTTAAAAATTATTGAACCATCCACATCAGCATATTCTTCGCCGATGGTTATAGTACGGAAAAAAGACAATAACATACGTCTTTGCGTGGATTATCGCAAATTGAATCAAGTGACTAAATTTGATGCGGAACCTATGCCTTTACTAGAAGAGCTACTTACGAGACTATCGAATTCTCACTTCTTTACTAAACTCGATTTGTCTAAGGGATATTGGCAAGTTCCACTATCCGAACACGCCAAACCGTTTACTGCTTTTTCGACGCCTAGGGGTCTATTCCAATGGAATTTCATGCCTTTCGGTCTTATGAACGCCCCTGCAACATTTGTACGCATGATGCGTCGAATCCTATCTCATCGCTCAGATGTCATTGCGTATCTTGATGACATCTGTCTTTTCAGTGATACTTGGAACGATCACTATAATGGTATAAATGAACTATTGTCTATCTTACGCGAGCATAACCTGACAGCGAAACCATCGAAAGCATGTATTGGTTTTAGCGAAATATCTTTCTTAGGACACCGTGTTGGTCATGGGTTCCTAAAAACAGAAGACCATAATACAAGTAAGATACTTAACATTTCTATTCCTAAGACTAAAAAGCAAGTACGAAGTCTCTTAGGTCTAATACAATTTTATGGACGATTCATCCCGAATCTGTCCTCCATTATGTCACCTCTTTCTTCCTTGCTAAAGAAAGGGTCTCCTAATGTAGTCCATTGGACTCAAGAATGTCAATCCTCTTTGGATAAGGTTAAAACTATGTTTTCTACTTCACCTATCCTAGTATTGCCTTCTAAGGATAAGACATTTATTCTTCGTAGTGACGCTTCATCCACCGGGATTGGAGCTGCACTAATGCAAGAGTACTCTGGAACTCTGCATCCTGTGATGTATATTTCTCGGAAATTAAATGCCGCAGAGAAGAATTACTCGGTCCTAGACCGTGAATTATTGGCTATGGTTTGGTCAATCCTTAAACTGCAAAGATTTCTTCTGGGCGCGCATTTCATTGTGGAAACTGACCAGAAAGCTCTTACGGCTATTCAGAGTAAAAATCTGAAGAGCGCGAGATCAACGCGATACGCGATTGCTCTACAGCCATTTCATTTTTCGGTGCGAGCTATCCGTGGGTCAGAAAATGTGATGGCAGATATTTTGTCTAGATGCCCACATGATTCATAACTGTTATACAACTTTGATACAGTTGTTTCTATGTTGAAATGTGTACACATATGTAATATATCATATATTGATTGTAACACTACTTAGCGGTTCATTGATATTTATTCACCGCTGATCTTTCAATGTTTTTCGTCTTTGATGATCATGATGTTAAGATATCTTAGATGAAATTTATGTATAAACTAATGTGGAAATTGTGTCATTGCTAATATTGTAGTATGCGTTGGTGACACCTCTCTGGAAATATTTATACTTAGAGAAGTACTTTCTCTAAGGTCATAAAACTTATGCTTATCATCTGCGCATGGTATTGGTGCGTTGTGAGCCTATTGTATGTGCTCCTAGATGTATTTCAAAAAAAAAAAAAATGTACCATTTTTTTTTTTCCCGAGGGGTGTGGTAATCTGTTGCGTGCATATTTTGACGCACATATTACAAAAATCGATATGGCTATTTAATATGGGAAAAATATAGACATTCATTCATTTGTGTATGAAAATGCTGTCTATGGTAAAAGCGAGAGAATCCATGTTTGATTCACACTTTTGATTATAGGAGTAATCGTTCTGGATATTGATCCGGCGCAAGGATATTGCGCTTACGTTTGTACTTATTTTTTAGGGCCAGAAAATATATTAATTTGCTTATTGTGTTTATGGCCTGAATTCATATGTATTACATATTATTAGTACAAGTAGAATCAGTCCTATATTGTATATTTTGGATGGGTAGGAGGGACTAGATTCTTGTTATTCCGGTCTAGCGGAAGTATGAGTTGTCTTGACAAGTCGTGATGAGTTCCGATGTACCGTGATAATGGCGGGTACGCACTTTTCAAAGGGCTGGTAGATTCTTAAGGAAATATAATTCATGAAGTGGTTTTCTTCTAAAGGAGATACCATCTCTACTATAGTTTATGTTAGAGACTCTCCTAAGGTACGGTACAATGTATAATTCGGACTCCATGTATTGCCAGACCCTATTTTGATGATCTCATGTCGATTCGACCTAGATGGAACATTGTGCTTCGTATCGCTAGGGTCGTGTTTTGTATCGACGAAGATGACAGACTTTCCTGCAGCGGTTATGGCTACGTGAATTAACCTGATCACCGTAGAGCTGTATGGAAACATTTATGAAATCAGTTATATACCCATTATAAATTAACTCTGGCTTATATTCTCCTTCCTATGAATGAGTGAACGACAACTCAGGGAGGCAGCCATGTTAGATTTCGGTCATCATATGTTTTGATCACTGCCAAGAGAACAGATTATTTATCCTATTATCGGACAGTGACAGGGAGATCTCAATCTTGCTAGAACCCCCCCCCCCCCCTTTCGTGGTTTCATAATATATACTACAAACTATGGACGTCAAGTAACTTTAGTTATTTACCGATCTGCCTTCACTGACGCGTTTAGTCAGATAGGGGGATGCGGCCATAATGTATTATGACATTGAACTTTTGATGTACTGCCCATTATTTCTGAATGTGTCATGACTTCAGATCTGTAATTATACTCCAAATTGCGTCGGTTGGATGCTTCCCCCTGGAGCCTTTGCCACTTCCCTATGGTCAGCACACGATGGCGGTAATCACACTCTACACTTCTACTTCATACATACACCATCCTGCGTCGGTTGGAGTGACCAAGTTTAGGGCCTGCTTCCCCTGGAGCCTTTGCCTTCCCTAACTCAGGACTAGGGTGAGTTACCCATTTACAGCTGGGTAGACTGGAGCATGCCTGATTCGATAAAATAACTTCCTTACAGACACTCCTACAATTTCTAAACCTTTGTTGGCCATCGAATACCCATGGACCATGAAAATATACGAAAAGACACTCCTACAATTTCTAAAACTTTGTTGGCCATCTGAAACTGTATCTCTTGAGCAACAAAGAGAAGACACCACGAAGTTACCTGTGCCGTGCTGCCAGGAGCTAATGCAAAATATGGAGGACACTTTACGAAGTTTAATTGGTGATCTCATGTCTAGTATACAGACATCGCTCAAGGCCGAAAACGAACTTCTTAAAAGTGAGATAGTATCTCTGAGGGATGAAAATTCTAGCATGAAAGACATCATCGAAAAACTGCAGAGAGACTTCTCACTCTATAAGATAAGACAACCAGATCATCCTCAAACAATGGTGAAGATTGCGAAGAATCCATAAATAAACATACGCCAAATCAATAAAAAGGTCACCACCAAACTGTACACAAAAAACACGGAGACACTCACAAACACAACATATCCTATTGGAGTCAAAATTACCAACAGATTTCAAGTTCTTGAGAATTATTCAACAGAAAATGAGCAGGTATCAGCATTTCTACCAGACAACGTTCAAGTGCCCGAAAACCCAATTAAAAAATCTCAGACCCATCACGACAGTCCACAAAAAGAACACCACAAATGGCAGCAGCATAAATCTAATAGAAAACAAAGTGAAGAAATACGTAGTGACGTTACACATATTGTAATTGGTGACTCCCTCTTGAAAGGTATTTATTGTGAAAGAATGTCCACTACAAGAGAAGACATCGTTTCAGTTATGACAGTGCCGGAAGCTGGTATTAAACGACTACTGGACATAATTAATAAGTTCGATATTAATCACAACATAACAAAAACAACACTACACGTAGGAATTAATGATATCATGAATGAGCAGAGCCTAAACCCCTCAGGATTGGTGACTACAGTTAAACAAAAATTTCCCAAAGCCTCCATCTTTATTTCATCAATCATACCACCATGCTATGGGTTTCAACGTCGCATAGCGGACACTTACAACACAAAACTACAGAACTATTGTAAACAAAACGGCCTTGGCTTCATCAACAATACCCCATTCTTTACATCTAATTCAGGAGCACCTAAGAAACGACTTTACAAAGATCAAATTCACACATCCACACTGGGAAGCAGCATCCTGGCCAAAAACATAAAATATCCAGAAAGGACGCAACAAGACAGTTCAACCCACATAGAGAATCCTAAAAAATCTACTGTGACATCAACCTATCATCACAATACATCACACACCCTACCTGCCCCACAAAGAAGCACACCTATTGCAAGCAGACAGCCTTCCAGCTATCACAACGCCACTTTCAATCAGGAAGCAGAATCTTATGATACCATGTTTCCTCCATTAGTCACAAGGCAGTCCCACTCAGATACCTCTACCAACAGTATTCCAATGTCCCAGGCTCAGAATAGTCCTACCAACGCTAAAACAAGGACGGAAGAAATCAGAGATCACCATGCTTCCTCCCCTAGTCCTTATCATCGTCCTCAGTGGAACCCTGAACTTTATCTGATGCAATTCAGTCCTGCGTCACTTAGACAAGCATTAATGATGTCTGCCCAACGCCATCCCTATTATATGCCAGGCAGAGATATCAGTTATTGACGAATTTTTCTTTGATTGCTTATTTTGTTACAATTTCAATTTCTTTTTATCACGCGTAGCTTTAATTTGTTAGAAGTAACGGTGTTAAGGTGTGTAGTGTTGTATACTTGTCTGACGTGTCACAATTTTAATTTCTTCCATCTCTCGTTTAACTTCAATTTGTTGCGTTGAGCAGTTCTGGTGTCATATGTTGTATGCTTGATTGTTTTGTGACAATTTTTATATACTCCAGACAATTTACTCAGTTGAAATTGTTTTAATTATTTTAATATTGTATTTCCTGCAATTTTTCTTTCCTTGAATTTCACTTCCTTGGTGAAGTATTAATTCGTAAAATACTTTGCGCTTTTTTGTGTGCATAACTGCGCTTTTTTGTGTGCATAACTGCTTTTTTAACTTGGTATTATATAAATATATATATATTTCTTTTATACTACACAAACATGGCTGATAATAATGTACCGTGGCTTCACAAGGATGGTCTACGACTTGGTCATCTGAATATTTACCATCTTCTAGGTAAACTCCCCGAACTTACACACATTCTAAATAAGAATTTTTACATTTTTGGACTTTCAGAAAGTCGCCTAAATGACAGAATAACAGACGATGACATTGCGTTAAATGGTTGTAAAACTATTCGGCGCCACGCAAGCAAAAAACAAGAGACAGGTATAACAGTTTATACTTCTACTTCCCTTAATTTTCGCCGCAGAAACCAGTTAGAGACAGCAGAGATAGAATGTGTATGGTTGGAAATAAAGCAACCAAATCAGGGCCCATTTCTGGTGGGACATCTTTATCGAAATCCTAGTGCAGGACCTATATGGTACGAAGATTTCACAATAATGATGGACAATGTATTTGCCACAGTCAAGGAGGTTGTTCTTCTTGGTGATTTCAATATCGATATACACAATTCAAATCTAACATGGAAAAATATAATATTATCGTACAACTTAAAACAAATAGTTAACCAGCCTACAAGAGTAACACAAGCATCAACCACACTAATCGACCACATCTACGTAAGTTGCACAGAAAACATCATAGAATGCTCTGTCCCTAATATTGCAATGAGTGACCACTATCCAGTATGCTGTACATGGTCAAAAAATAAATGTAAAGTTCCCACAAATAAACATGTAAGTATTAAATTTAAAAGTTTCAAACATTTCAGTCGGGAATTATTTTTGAATGACTTGCTAACTGCACCTCTCGGCCGTGTTTACCAACTTCCTGATCCGGATGACGCTATTGAATACTGGACAAAAAATTGTTATAATGTTTTTGACACGCACGTACCAGCTAAGGAAATTCGCGTCAAACGACAATTAAAATCTCCGTGGATCACGCAGGAAGTGTTGGAGGCTATGAGGCAGAGAGATCAAGCGCACAAAAATAAGGACTTCAACACTTACCGGGTATACAGGAACAAGGTTCAATATTTAATTCGTAAAGAAAAGAAAAATCATTTTAGAAATATGGTTCAGAACAAATCAAATAGTAAGGAGATATGGAAGGCAATTAACACCTTAGCGAAAAAACGTAATGCACCAGACTCATTATCTTCCAACACTTCATTTACTTGTACAGACTTCAGCAATCGCTTTCAAGCAGAAATAATCAGTCTGAAATCCACACTACCACATTCCCCTAGTGACTTAGACCAACTTTCAGCATTTTGTGAGAATAAATGTACAAACTCAGTTCCACCCGACATTCCGTTTATGACAGTTAATGAAGTGTATAACTATCTTCATGGCCTTAAAGATAATAGCTCATCAGGGCTTGACGGAATTAGTAATCGAATACTGCGTTACTCCGCACCAGCTATTAGTGATTCACTAACTTATATATAATCAATGTATCGCCAAAAGTTATTTTCCTTCGGCCTTTAAGATCGCCAAAGTATATCCTCTCTTCAAACCTGGTTCGTCAGATTACAGTAACCTTGGTAACTATAGACCAATTTCTCTTTTATCATCGCTATCTAAACCACTAGAAAAACACATACATAAAACAACACTACAGTACCTAGTTAGCAATGACTTGCTAATTGACAGTCAGTCAGGGTTTAGACAAAAGCATTCATGCCACACAGCTCTAACTAAGATGATAGACAACTTGCACCTAAACATCAATAACGATAACATATGTGGAGCAATCTTTGTAGACTTTAGGAAAGCATTTGATATGTTAGATCACGCTGTTTTAATAAGGAAATTAGAAACAATGAAAGTTAACTTTAAACTAGTGACATTACTTAAATCATTCCTGTCCGACAGACAGCAAGTAGTGTGGTACAATAACTCATTGTCAAACCCAGCTATTATTGACACCGGTGTTCCTCAGGGTTCTATTCTCGGCCCTCTACTTTTTTCCATTTACATAAATGACCTTCCGCTACACATTAAGCACTCATCCTGCGACCTATTTGCCGATGACTGTACCATTTATACAAGTGATAAAAGTTGCAACACGCTAGAAATATTATTACAAAGCGACACAGACAATCTTATTAAGTGGAGCAATGAAAACTGCATGCAAATAAATATCATTAAAACAAAATGTATGATAATATCAACTAGACAAAAATTACAAAACTCACTGAAAACAACACTTCAGCTCTACATTGGAACCTCTTTAATTGAAAATGTAAATGAAAATAAAACACTAGGACTCATAACTGACCAACATTTAAGTTGGAATTCGCATGTACAAGCAATAACCAAACAAACGGCACAAAAAGTTTACCAGTTAGCTAAAATCAAACATTTCCTAGATGAGGAGATTCGAAATATGTTCTATACACCTCAAATACAAACACATCTAGACTATTGTTCCACAATTTGGGATGGCTGCTCCATGTCCAACACTAAAAGACTCTATTCGTTAAAAAACGTGCGGTGCGCCTAGTTTCAGACAAAAACCTCACACAGTGTGTAGACCCACATACATATCTTAACATATTACCACTAAGAAAGCGCTTTCTCTTCAACAAAGCCAAATTTATTCACAAAATCTTATCACAGAATGCTCCAAAGTATTTGTGGTCTATTTTAAAATACAGCGGAAGACGCAGTCAACGCTTAAATACATTACACATGCCCAAGCCTAGGCTCGACTTATTCAAGAAAAGTGTAGCCTTTTCTGCTGCTCATCTGTGGAATAATCTTCCACACGACCTAAAAAACACGCTTAGTCCATATTCATTCAATCACAGACTTTTCAAATACATCGTTAGTGCAGATTATATGCCACCCTAATTTAGTTATGTTCTTAAATAATTACATAACATCATATGTAGGTATTAAAGATAATTTTGTCCTGGTTAGTATTAATATGATAAGGTACTGTAAATCTGTGTAACTATTATTGTACTGTTACAATGTTTGGATTTTATTTTATTTTATTGTATGTTATTTTCTTATTTTAAGTAATATTTAAGATACATGTGAGAATTAATGGATTCAGTATGGAAGACGAGAGAAAAGAAGGGCAGAATGTTAGACGGGCCTGCGTGCCCAATTCTAAACCCTTTGAAAAATAAAGTTCGTTCGTTCGTTCGTTCTCTCTCTCTCTCTCTCTCTCTCTCTCTCTCTCTCTCCCTCTCTGTGCGACAATTATTTTACAGGTTAAAAAGAAAATAAATAAAAACTTCTCACACTGTATGAACAAAGTGCATACACATATGGGCTCAAGTCCGGAACAGGGGGTCCGTTGTACTGACCAAAAACGCGGCGTTTCGCTTCGAGTTGGAATTTTTTATTTTGTTGTTATTTGTAAAACGGCTTAAGTGTTTGTCAGGCGTTCTTAATTTTGACAAAGCTCGAAACAGGGGTGGAATTAGGTTAAGGTTAGTTGTTTGACAAATCTCGAAACAGGGGTGGAATTAGGTTAAGGTTAGTTGTTTGACAAAGCTCGAAACAGGGGTGGAATAAGGTTAAGGTTAGTTGTTTGACAAAGCTCGAAACAGGGGTGGAATTAGGTTAAGGTTAGTTGTTTGACAAAGCTCGAAACAGGGGTGGAATTAGGTTAAGGTTAGTTGTTTGACAAAGCTCCGAAACAGGGGTGGAATTAGGTTAAGGTTAGTTGTTTGACAAAGCTCGAAACAGGGGTGGAATTAGGTTAAGGTTAGTTGTTTGACAAAGCTCGAAACAGGGGTGGAATTAGGTTAAGGTTAGTTGTTTGACAAAGCTCAAAACAGGGGTGGAATTAGGTTAAGGTTAGTTGTTTGACAAAGCTCGAAACAGGGGTGGAATTAGGTTAAGGTTAGTTGTTTGACAAAGCTCGACAAAAGGTTGGGGTTGAGTTAAGGCTAGCTGTAATATAAATATTTGTAGCCAGTCTGGCAATATGGGTAATATGTCGGACCTTGTCTACTGTAGTCGCCATCTACGTCTTCCTATATGTAGTGGTGTTGATGGTATTATATGATGGTGATATTACTAAATGTAATTGTATGAGGCCAGCTGTGAAGGCTCCTGAGATAAAATGTAGTTGTGAATTGTCAGAAGGCCTTTCTTGCTACCACTACGACCTCACACTTAATTTTTTTTTAATGAATGTGGCTACGTAAAGTGTCTAGGGTTATGATATGTAGTGTGGTGTAATAGGTTATAGATATACCCACAGATATTTAACAAGACTAATAATATTAATAAATGTTAAAATACACTGAAATAACTCACGTGTGTAAATTTTTTGATAAAATTATATTACATTTATTTTGTTCTGGATCAATTTTTTAGGTTGACCAGAACTTAAAAAGATTTAGAGATTATGAAAGAAATGCATGGAATATTATATCATAAATGCAATAGTGTACATATATATGTACTATACTAGTTAGTTTTATTAAAATGTTCTAGTAGTCATCTACTTGGGAGGATATTTAATGTTTGTGCTGTTGGGGTGGCCTCATCACACCTGTCTATATTGACTACACAGTGTCCAGAAAATGGTGGGAATTTTATGGGGGTATTAGTAACTAAAGGGCTTTGGTGAAAGTCCAGCAGACCAGAGGCTCACTCATCTTGTCGTTGTAGCTCTGGTGCTGAAAACTGATGGTCCCACCTCTCCGTGCTGGCGGGCAATAATGGTGGTCTCTGTCACAAGTACTGCACAGATACACTCGAGTAAAGTCACCAACTGAATAGTCACTGCTTTGTTGACAACAGAAACTCGCAGCTCTGCAATCAAAGTATGGGCCATGTGTCAAAATCTATTCTCTACCCACGTCTGGACACAACACTGACACAACAACCACATCATACAGACAGGTCAGATCTCTCTGACCAAACAGCACATTTACCATGGTGGTTTTACATCAGATAGATCCTCCCAGACTATAGATTCTGAAAAATATTTATTAGTTGTCTGCCCTAAAAGAGGATAGGTAATATGTTTCATTATTCCCAACACTTGATCTGTCTTGCATAATCCTTGCTGGAGTTTATGTACATTGTTGGTCCCTAGACCCTGACTAGGGCGGGGGGTCTAGAGCAAATCCCTACTTGTTTGTAAGGCTAGATTTCGATATGGCAGTATCAAATCACTCGAACATGAAACAATATTCAAAATATATATGGAAATAATTTCAATCTTACCAGATTATGAATAAATAACACAGAATTGCTAGCAAAACTCAGCTGAGCTGCTGGCTATAGTATGGCGTCCCTAAATTTATTACACTTTCTTTCATATGGAAATCACCACACTTTAAAATCTGTGTCTATCACTGAACAACTATTGAGAAATGACCCCAAATCCGCGTCTGAGCGCTAATGATATGATTGTCTGTGGCCAATCACTGCCTAGGTTTATTTGAATTTCAAATTTCCTACACTAAAGTCATTTCAGTCATGCTTCAGTCAAGTATGGATGTTTATCTGTTAGTCTGTCCGTCTCTACTTGTGTTTCTACAAAATGTACTTGATTTTTGAACCAACCTTTCTCTCCCCTCCAAAATTTTGTCGTTAAAAGTTATATTTAGACACAGCTACCACCCAAAAACCCTCTCTTCCATACTACGTAGATTTGAACACCTGCGTCTCGAGGTCGTGTTTTTTTGTGCAATTAGCGACACTTTTAGATTCAATACAGTCTGTCGATGATGTGAACAACACTGTCTTTTGTCATTATCTTCAATATTATCTATCCGTTTGTAAAATTAAGAACATATTAGTTCACTGCTCAGAATAGGCCATCCGGCCAGCTAATTTTTTATATTCCTAACATTAATATTAAGAAAAAAGTACTTTTTAAATTTTGTAATATTTCGAACATCTGCGTTTAGCCGCTGAATTCAAATCAAGGGCTTGGTATCGCGCAAAAGCGTCCAATAAATGACTGTGGCGTAACATATCTATGGTCCCTTCTGTCGAGTTGCTTACTTTTTATGTCAACTTGGGAAACGTGACTTTTCTCCGTTTCCCCCCCAATTGCGTCTCCTTAGCCTTTCTAGTCTCACGCAATCTTTCCAGTCATATTTTTTTTTCCTTTTTGATCCGCCGTTCCCCTCCTGTCTAGCAAGTCAATTATTATGGAGGATGATGACCCGCGGTCTAGGCGATCATGTACTATTCGCAGCCTACGCATTATGTTTTTATCCTTAAATGTTATCTTTGGAGATATTTTACCGTTGTATCTCTGTCAATTTCACTACACATCTCCCCACTTGAAAACATGCCTATGGCAAGTTTCAAAACCAGCGATACACATAGGTAAAATTACTCCTCACGTCTGCCACTACTCTAATTTTGATCACAGGGGTGCCGACTGAGGAAATCTGCACCGACATTCAATTTGCCTGGGATATATTGGATACTAAACTGATAAGGTTGAAGCAACAAAGACCACCTCAGCAATCTTGCGTTTTCATGCTTAGCCTGAGACAAGAACACGAGAGGCTGATGGTCCGTCTCCACCACAAAAGTCCTACCATACAGATAGATTTGAAACTTCTTTATTGCCCAGATTAATGCTAAACATTCTTTTTCGCTTGTGGAGTATCCTTGTTCCGCCTTATTCAATTTGCGGCTTGCATAAGCGACTGGTTTCAGTTCCCCATCAGGTGAAGATGATCTTTGCAACAAAGCCCCTCCGAGTCCTACATTACTTGCATCGGTTCTTAAGACAAAGTCCTGTGTCAAATCAGGCAGTTTGAGAATAGGCTTGCTAGTGAGTTTTTTTCCTTTAACTCTTGGAACGCTAGTTCACATTGTGCAGTCCAAATAATTTTATCTGGAAGTCCCTTGCGAGTCAGATCAGTCAGAGGAGCACATATAGTGTTAAAATTTTTGATGTATTTCTGATAAAATCCGCATAACGACACAAATGATCGCACGTCCTTTTTTGTTTGCGGCCTAGGTGCTCTCTGCAGTTTTTCCAAATTCTTAGGATCAGGGGTCATATTACCCTGATATACAGTGTGCCCCAAGAATTCCAACTCTTTACATCCAATACAACATTTTGTTGGCCTAGCAGTCAAATTCGCCTCCCGAAGTCTATCAAACAACATCTCCAGAGCTTCAATGTGTTCTTCAAATGTCTCTGTGGCGACGAGAATATCATCCATGAAATTCGTGATACATGGGTTATTCAGGGGATCCAACAATTTGCGCATCATCCTTGAAAACACACTCGGAGCATTTTTCAGTCCGAATGGTAGCATATTGAATTCATAATGTCCATCCGAAGTGCTAAAAGCCAAATAAGGTCTCACTTCAGGCTTCACTGGGATCTGGTAATAGCCTTTACTAAGATCCACCTTTGAAAAGTATTTTGCCTTGTTCAGTCTGGCAAATAACTGTTTTGTGTCTGGTAATGGATCCACTTGTCCTTCTGTGACAGCATTCAGTTTCCTGTAATCTATGCACAGTCTGTGTTCCCCAGACGGTTTTCTCAACAAAACGACACTAGAACTAAAAGATGATTCACTGTGCGAAATAATCCCCTCCTTCAACAAATACTCTATTTCTTCCTTCAATGCCTTCTCCTTCGCGAACGGAATAGAATAGGCTCTCATACAGATTGGGTTTGAGTCTACCAGTTTCATGTCATACTGTAGCAAATTTGTATGGCCTGGTTTATCTGTTAATACATCTGTATGTTCCTCCAGAACCTGTTGAACTCTCTCCCTCTGGTTTTTAGTCAGGTGCTTACTGACTTTTACCTGTGCTGCGGTTTCACAAGGATGTAATGGGTATTCATGTGAGGTGAGTGGTTCCTTTTGCATCTGGGTTGCAATAGCCAAGGTCAATAAGGGGGTGCTTTCCTGGAGTGGTCTGTCCAGATACTTCTTTAACAGGTTTACATGATAAACTTTTTCCTTCCCCTTTTTGTCAATTTTATAGTTTGTTCTAGACACCTTCTCTAGAACCGTATATGGACCTTGCCAACCAATTTGTAATTTATTCTGGCTTCCGGGTAGTAGAAGCAGCACCTTCTCTCCGACTTCCAGTTCCCTGTCCTTTGCCTTCCTATTAAAATATGCTGCATGTTTCTTCCTGGCTTGTTTCAAATTATCATTTGCCAGTTTCCATCCAGCTTTCAAACGAGTGGTCAGTTCGTTCACATATTGATACGATGAGGTAACAGTCTCTTCCGCCTTCTCATCTGTCCAGGTCCTTAATAAAGCTACATCTGGATCTTTAATTTATCATACTTATTTTTCATGGAACCCATCGGGTCCCGTCCCTTAGAAGCTTTATAATGAGGACTTTTCTTCCTAGAATCATCACTCACAAATCGACCACTACCAATTTTTTTCTGGGGTTTGTCTCCCCACTTTAGATTGCTTATGAGAGATCTTCGCTCTCTTGTCTGTTCTTCCAGTTTATATAAGTCTGACCGAGGGATTGTCATCCTATCCTGGGTAAAATTTCTTCTTTGTACTCTTCGCATAGTGGCCATGTTAATCCATTCAAGTGAAGACTGGGTGTGAAAAGGGGGCTCCCATTCCACTTTGTCTACCCGAGTATAATTAGTTTTCCTTTCAGGCCTAAAGTTGCCCCGTGGCGTTTCTAGGTCCTGCACATATTTTCCCTTTGTGGGTGTTCCCTCATGAAATACGCCACATGCTTCTACAAAGTTTTCAACATCGACATTTACGTCGGGCCAATAATATTTTCGAGCAATCTTTTGGCAGATGGTACCGACTTTCTCATGGTCACCATCTGTTCCAACATGTAAGCTCCTTATTAAGTTTGCCCTATATATCTTGGGAAGAACTAACTGTCCGTGACCAGTGGATCTAGTTCCTGTCTTCCTGTATAATAGTTTGTTCTTCATGAAATATTCCCCCTTGCTCGGAGGTGTGTGGCATTTGGGCAATTTTTTAAAACAGGGCTTGAGTGTCCTATCCTCAGCCTGCGCCTTCCTCATCTCCTCTGGATGAGCATTTATAGGTTCACCTTCTTCCTCCTTCTTCTGTGACCTGGTCTGCACTGTCGCCATGATCACAGGTTTCTCGGGGTTCCCCAAGAAGACGTATCTACACCCCAATATCAGAGGGTAGATTGGTTCATCTATCACTGCTGCTCTGATTTCTCCTTCCACATAGCGAGTTTTCACCGTTATCCTTGCGATGGGAAGTGTCATGAGTGGTATGTCCTTAGTCGCCCCTTGTATTTCCACTGTTTCTGTGGTATACTGACTTGGGTCCACTAGGCTAGACTTCACAACTGAATCATAATCCAAACCTGTATCATAAAGGCACCTTATGGTGACCCCATTACAAATAACATCCTCACAAACTGGGGGGTGATAAGGTTCCTGTTGTCCCTTAGGATTAACCTTTAATCTTTGCGTCCCCGACTTCATTGCAGCAATGTTTGAAGGTTTCCTTCTACAAAATTCGGTGTTATGGTTATCCTTCTTGCACCATTTACACCATCTTTTTCCTTGGTTCAACGGTTTTCTTTCATTGAACTTTTGGTCATTGAACTGTGAGTTTCTGTCGCGATAGTCATTTCTTGGCCGCTCAAAGTTTGTCCTACCTTTATTTCCCTGCTCTCTAGTATCAAATTTATTAAATTGCTGTGGAGCTTTAAAATTGTCTATGTGCTTCTTTTTAGCACCACTTACCTCTGCCTGAGCTGCCTGATACCTCTCAGCAACATTTAAAATTTCCCCCAACTTCTCTGCACCTTGTTCCATGAGAAATTTTCTCATGTCTGGAGCCATGGACTCTCTCAATTGCTCAATCATGATCATTTCTTTAAGATCTTGGGTCTTCCCCAGAGCCGTCCATTTCTCCAAATAGGTTTCTAGTCTAGCAGAGAATTGGTGGTATGTCTCCCCAGACAACAGTTTGGCATTTCTAAATTTCTTACGATAAAATTCACCATTCTTCTCGTACCTTAATAACAAAGCCTGCTTTAACATGTCATAATTGTCTTGGTCTTCCCTGTTCATTTTAGCAAATACTTCATAAGAAGTACCTCTCAATCCCTGTGATAGCTTTAAGCTCCACCTCTCTCTCTCTAACCCATATGTAGTAGTAGCTAATAACTCAAAACGTCCTAGGTACCCCTCTATGTCATCGTCTTTTTCAACAAAATGGTCTAAATGAAACCCCATAGCTGAGTTTGAGGCTCCCAGACTGGGCGTAGCATCTGAGGCAAAAGGGCTGGCACCATTTTCAGGAGCCGGACCTTGTAATTCCAGCTCCCTTAGTCGTAATTCGTGCTCCCTTTGCAACCTTCTATCTTCTGCCTCCCTTTCGGCCTTTTTATCTTCTGCCTCCCTTTCGGCAGTCAACCTTTTTTCTTCTGCCTCCCTTTGCTGTCGTTTTTCTTCTGCCTCCCTTTGCTGTCGTTTTTCTTCTGCCTCAATCTGCAGCCTCTTAATTTCTCTATCAGCCTCAATTTGTAACCTCTTCTCTTCAGCTACCTTTCTATCTTCCCTTTCAATATATTTATCACATTCAGCCGTTACATATTGAATTAAAATTTGACCATCCATTCCCATCTCCTTCGCGGTGAGCACAGCAGCTGATCTAAATTTTGCCAGCTCCGCCATACTTTTTAGACAATATAATAATAATATACAAGCTAAATCTCTAACCAGTAAATACACTAAGTACTTCTTATGACTATAGTCTAACCAATTCTAACTAACCAGTTAACTAATTAATTATTACTGGCTGTGAAGATTCACCAACTTTTATCTGCAGGGACACTTTTAATTTTAAAGGAAATTTTACAATTTATTTCCCTACTTTTATTTCTCCCACCAGGAGATCCTAATATTACTGTTGGGCTAATTATCCCTGGACAAGACCCCAATTTATGTAGTGGTGTTTGATGGTATTGTATGATGGTGATATTACTAAATGTAATTGTATGAGGCCAGCTGTGAAGGCTCCTGAGATAAAATGTAGTTGTGAATTGTCAGAAGGCCTTTCTTGCTACCACTACGACCTCACACTTAATTTTTTTTTTTAATGAATGTGGCTACGTAAAGTGTCTAGGGTTATGATATGTAGTGTGGTGTAATAGGTTATAGATATACCCACAGATATTTAACAAGACTAATAATATTAATAAATGTTAAAATACACTGAACTAACTCACGTGTGTAAAATTTTTTGATAAAATTATATTACATTTATTTTGTTCTGGATCAATTTTTTAGGTTGACCAGAACTTAAAAAGATTTAGAGATTATGAAAGAAATGCATGGAATATTATATCATAAATGCAATAGTGTACATATATATGTACTATACTAGTTAGTTTTATTAAAATGTTCTAGTAGTCATCTACTTGGGAGGATATTTAATGTTTGTGCTGTTGGGGTGGCCTCATCACACCTGTCTATATTGACTACACAGTGTCCAGAAAATGGTGGGAATTTTTATGGGGGTATTAGTAACTAAAGGGCTTTGGTGAAAGTCCAGCAGACCAGAGGCTCACTCATCTTATATTTGTAGCTCTGGTGCTGAAAACTGAGGGTCCCACCTCTCCGTGCTGGCGGGCAATAATGGTGGTCTCTGTCACAAGTACTGCACAGATACACTCGAGTAAAGTCACCAACTGAATAGTCACTGCTTTGTTGACAACAGAAACTCGCAGCTCTGCAATCAAAGTATGGGCCATGTGTCAAAATCTATTCTCTACCCACGTCTGGACACAACACTGACACAACAACCACATCATACAGACAGGTCAGATCTCTCTGACCAAACAGCACATTTACCATGGTGGTTTTACATCAGATAGATCCTCCCAGACTATAGATTCTGAAAAATATTTATTAGTTGTCTGCCCTAAAAGAGGATAGGTAATATGTTTCATTATTCTCAACACTTGATCTGTCTTGCATAATCCTTGCTGGAGTTTATGTACATTGTTGGTCCCTAGACCCTGACTAGGGCGGGGGGTCTAGAGCAAATCCCTACTTGTTTGTAAGGCTAGATTTCGATATGGCAGTATCAAATCACTCGAACATGAAACAATATTCAAAATATATATGGAAATAATTTCAATCTTACCAGATTATGAATAAATAACACAGAACTGCTAGCAAAACTCAGCTGAGCTGCTGGCTATAGTATGGCGTCCCTAAATTTATTACACTTTCTTTCATATGGAAATCACCACACTTTAAAATCTGTGTCTATCACTGAACAACTATTGAGAAATGACCCCAAATCCGCGTCTAAGCGCCGACAATATGCTTGTCTGTGGCCAATCACTGCCTAGGTTTATTTGAATTTCAAATTTCCTACACTAAAGTCATTTCAGTCATGCTTCAGTCAAGTATGGATGTTTATCTGTTAGTCTGTCCGTCTCTACTTGTGTTTTCTACAAAATGTACTTGATTTTTGAACCAACCTTTCTCTCCCCTCCAAAATTTTGTCGTTAAAAGTTATATTTAGACACAGCTACCACCCAAAAACCCTCTCTTCCATACTACGTAGATTTGAACACTTGCGTCTCGAGGTCGTGTTTTTTTGTGCAATTAGCGACACTTTTAGATTCAATACAGTCTGTCGATGATGTGAACAACACTGTCTTTTGTCATTATCTTCAATATTATCTATCCGTTTGTAAAATTAAGAACATATTAGTTCACTGCTCAGAATAGGCCATCCGGCCAGCTAATTTTTATATTCCTAACATTAATATTAAGAAAAAAGTACTTTTTAAATTTTGTAATATTTCGAACATCTGCGTTTAGCCGCTGAATTCAAATCAAGGGCTTGGTATCGCGCAAAAGCGTCCAATAAATGACTGTGGCGTAACATATCTATGGTCCCTTCTGTCGAGTTGCTTACTTTTTATGTCAACTTGGGAAACGTGACTTTTCTCCGTTTCCCCCCCGAATTGCGTCTCCTTAGCCTTTCTAGTCTCACGCAATCTTTCCAGTCATATTTTTTTCCTTTTTGATCCGCCGTTCCCCTCCTGTCTAGCAAGTCAATTATTATGGAGGATGATGACCCGCGGTCTAGGCGATCATGTACTATTCGCAGCCTACGCATTATGTTTTTATCCTTAAATGTTATCTTTGGAGATATTTTACCGTTGTATCTCTGTCAATTTCACTACACTATACTTATACAACATCTCAAAGCACAACTGTATCTAAGTACTTCAGCATGTGTCATCTATTCTTCTTTCAGTCTCTCTTATCTTTTTATCTCTCTCCATCATTTCATCCGCCCACAATAATGTCTAACTTTCCATGCCCTATGTGTGTGCTCCGCCGCCATCTTATTTATATTTATAATACCGTGGCCACATTCCATTCATTCACGCGTCCCTAGTTACAGGAAATCACTTGCAGGCCTGGCTTGATCTATACAATACGTTGTATTGTCGTATTCTGGTATAGCAAGCATTAGCAGTTTTGGTGTAACAGTGACCGGGAAACAAACTTTCTGTTCGGTTACTTTGTTTTCACTCACAGGCGGAAACAGAAATTGGACTAACGTAAACGTAAAATCGCCCGTGTTACTTAAACCCGAGCAGGTGCAACAGCAGTTAACTCTGTAACTTAGCAGGCATGTAGTATTTTAGGACATGTAAGGTCAAGGTAGTCCTAAAGTAGATACTGCCGTAGTGGAGTGAAGTATTAGAGACTTACATACACTAGGTCCAGGTACAAAACGTAAGGGTAACCAGGTCCTTTCCTCGCTGCCTTTGTCTTCCCTAACTCAAGAGCAGAGTCAGGAACCCATTCAAAGCTGGGTGGACTGGAACGTGACGCTACCGTGTTTCGAACCCAGCACCTTGTTTGCGAGAGGCCAGCGCTCCAACAACTTTGTCGGCAGTGGAAAAAAAACAACAACAACAAAAAGAAATATCAAGGAAATATCAGCATTCAAATGACCTTATCATGGACAAGTGCAGAAAATTGTTGCCGAGGGCCTATGAAGAGACATAGAAAGATTAGTACTGTACCCCAAGACATGTCGCCTGGATTAATGTTGTGCATGGGACTGGCAAACGTTTATCTGTGCTTGTGGCCACACTTTAAGACACAAAGGTTGTCCTCAGTTTATTTCTGTCACATCGGCAGTAGCATGTTACCTTCGTTCGAGAATTTAAATACTTACACAAATACTCAAACAATCGCTCTCATTATTTAGGGGGGAAAAATTTCGATTTCAAAATAGAGGAAGGAAAATTGATCAATAATCAGATATCATGCTGTACGTGCATGACAAACGGTGCTACCACTTCACTGTTGGGTTCAGATAATGAATGGCAGCAGTTATATATAATCTGTTAAAACACTGTGCTCTGACAGAGTTTTATTACGCCGGCTTAGATAGCTGTTTTCAGTATAGGCCCCTTCGATCCTGCACAAACGCAGTGCTTGTGTGTATAACGATTTCCAGCATAAGCCCTTTGTGGAAGAGGATCCATTACCACAATCATTCTTGATCATGGAGGGCTGGCTTTCTAAATAATGGATAACTCGACGAAAAGAATTAGGTAATTGTGACATATCGTAGTATGTGTGTGGTTTTTTTTTTAAATTGTTCCTTATAAAGTTGACAAGAGGATAAAAAACAGATTTCGTGCTTATCTACCTCAATATCATGTGATTTAGTGCGGTGCTGCATTAGCAGAAGCTTTAACTCGTGGTGTATATAAACTATTACATGCATCATATTTACAATAACACACACACACAAATATGTATATACAGAGTTGATCCTAGGGATTTTTCTTCAAATGGCTGAACAGATGGGCAAAAGGGTTTAATGGACGTGCCATGTATAAAGAAATGACCCATTCTCCTCTCTTCCCCCCCTCCCCCCCCCCCCCCCCCCCCCCCCCCCCCCCTTTTAAAAAAATGTCATCAACAACCTATGACATCTGTAGCAGGGCACAATCCTCCAACTAAGAACAGAACACACCAGGTTTCAACAAGCACTTAAATTAAACCCCTCACATGAGCCTAATTGCTGCAACTGTACGTATCCATATAAGACAGGTCAGCATGGGCTGCTCACAGATTACGTGATAAAGTCGTAACAGCGAGACCAAATACCAGCAGACATTAAGGAAGGATATCTGGTTAAGCTGCCAAATAAGGGAGATTAGCAAAAGTGAATACATCAGTGTCAGTACAAGGGAAATATCAAATAGGATCATTCTCGAAAAGATTAAAAGAGGCTACACGCAGACAACTCATGGAAGAACAAGTAGATTTTCGACAAAACAAATCTTGTACAAACCTGATAGCCACAATCTGCTTAACAGTAGAACAGAGCGTGCAATTCAACTCACCACTTGACATTGAATGTGTGGAATATGAAAAGGCCTACAACGGTTTAGACAGAGAATAGCCCTGGACACTGATGACGAATTATGGAGTCCTCCATAAATTCATTAACTTAATGAGGAAAACATATGAAGACATGAAATACAGAGTTGTTCATGAAGGGCAGCTAGATAAGCTTTGAGACAAGAACTAGTCTATGGTGAATTAACTGAAGGCCCATGCTCCAAAGGGGACAGTAGAGCAATGATAATGATGGTATTAATGATAGATGTTAGAACCGGCTTTTGATCTGTAAGAAAGAGAAAAGACTGCGCCAATCAGTCAGAGAGGTTAACTCCGGAACATTTGCCCATTCTCTGATGAATGGCCGAAGCTTCTCATTGAGGACGAGAGTCCGATTGATAGTGGCGGGTTCGATTCACTGTATCGACACGTTCCAGTCTACCCAGCTGTAAATGGGTATTTGACTTTGCCCTTGAGTTAGGGAAGAAAAAGGGAGCGAGGAAGGGAACTGGTCACCACACTCTCATTGCCAGATCTAGTATAGTGAAGTCTCTAACATTTCACTCCCCTACGGCAATATCTGCTATGGGACTACCTTTACCTTCCTTAAAGATAACCCACGTTGGCTATTATTCTAGACCAGTAGTCGGCAACCTGTGGATCTCAAAGGATGATTTGACAGATCTGTAGGTGACAGGTGGATGAAAAATGAAAGAATTTTTAAGTTATGGAAAATTCAGAATTACCAGGAACAGATCGCCCGATAGCCTAGTTACGCAAAGGCTGCTCTTATTTCAAATACCCTGAAACCTGAAAACAGAATAGATTTAATCGAGATAAATCTTTAGACTGCTCAGTGTTCTTAAAGTAGATCCCCGCAGATCCTGTTTTTCCTGCCGCTGTTCTAGACCAGGAGTCTCAACCTTTTTTTTTTGCACATGGCTCCCTTCAGAGCCTAATTTACCTCTGTTGCCCCACTCATAGTCGCTGTTAGTTGGAAACATGGTATTTGACCATCTTACTGTGGCCCTCTAGAAATATGGCATGGCCCACGCTGAAAACCACTGTTTTGGACGCTAGACTAGTTTTTAAAAATCTTCTTTCAAAGAACACCTAAAATGTTCCGCCTACTGAGAATCCATAGCCACAAAGCTTAGAGGCATGAAAAAAGTGGATTGAACAAAGCCCTGTTGAATTAATTATAAACTGCTAAATTGTTTTGAAGAAAATATTTATGTTAGGTATCTGTATGTATATATGCATGTCTGCGTACACCTTTGTATGTATGGTTACCTACTGGTTATCTATTTTGTCAGTTTGGTAACCCTCCAACTCAAACATGTAAGTGGCTGCTTTTGAGAAACACGTGAACAAAACTGCTGACTTCTCTGTCAAGAATGCCTTCCTCGTGAAAATATAGTTTCTTACGAATAATCCATCCTTTATCGAACTGTCAAGTTCTTGCAGAAAATAAGTTATATACTGTATTCGCATGTGTTTTATTTTTCTCAGCATTGTTTTCAGCAGTACCATTCCTGGGGAAAAAAAAAACTCTATGGAGATAGAAATAGCCTCTAACTGACCACTGCTTTATTTGAAAATATTCAGGTAGACGTCTGATAGTGTACGAAGATGTTTTCCGAGCTATCTGTGTGTGTGTGTGTGTGTGTGGATGTATGTCTGCGTGTTCACGTGCTTGCTTGCTTTGCCTTCAGGAACATCTTGTTTGGCTGCTTGCCGGTTGATTCCCTAAAACTGTCACTTACATTTTAAAAACTGTAGCAGTGGTATATAAAATTAAGACAATTACATTTAGCATTTACTAATGAGGTAGGTGTGGGATGTGTAAAATATGTACCATTTTTTAGATTTATTCCTCTCTCAGATATGTGCGTAAAGTTAGTGTATGTTTCTTTAAGGTGCCCAAGTGTATGTTTCTTTAAGGTGCCCAAAAGCTCGAAAAAGATTGCTGCAGAGTTGTGCATTGGTGCTGGCTTCCGGCAAAGTGAGTCAGCTGCAGTGGTAGCTCCATGCTCCATTGGGGGCAAAAAGGGAGATGAAGATGTTGATTCAAAATACAGTTTTGTCTAAAACAACCTTATTAGAAATAACATTTTGAAAAAACAACACGCAATACCTCCACCTCGACAAAACAACAACAACAACAACGACTAAAGAAACCGATCTCAAACACAAATAATTGTTACATCAACGATTACAACATTACAACCACCAATATAACAATACAACTGGTACCTAGAACATTATTAACTCTTTGACTCCGGAACAACGCTCAGAGCGTTGGTCAGATTTGACACCCGAGCCAAAACAACTCTATGAGCGTTCTTTTTAGTCTATCAATAATTAAAATTACGGCATAGGGTGGAAAATAATTGCGGAGTCAAAGAGTTAACAACAATCATACAACTTTCACCAGGAACAATATTAACAACAACAATATTAGAACACAAATACAGTTTCCAACAATATAACAGCAGAAACAGCAACACAGCTGCTGCCTGCAGCAACAATAACAATCAAATCCAATTTTGTTTTTTTTGGGTCTGCTGTACTGTTGCTGACAAATGACTAGAAATTAAGTATTCATGAAATGCTTGGCAATCAAATAATTGTTCCATTCAAACACAAACCACTACAGTCACACTTGTCAGCACCAGTGGCTGACCTGGCGCGGTACTGCGATGCACGATTCGCCTTTATTAGATTTCCTTGCTCTATGGCCCGATTAATATTGCATCACAAATACCGTTCACGTCCCACGACTCTAATACACTCAATTGGGGGTATTTTAAGTACGTAGGTCGATTTATAATTTGACCCACTTGGCCATGGCAAGAGTTATTGATTCAAGTATCAATGGTATCAGTTGTTACACCACGATGTTGTGCCAGGGAGATCTAAGTTTACCCGGCAACTGATTCTTATTTATGTAGTTTTGTCATCGTTTCTTGTTAAACAGTTTGTTTAGTAAGTTGTTTTTTTTTACAGCTAGATATGACGAAGTTAATAGGTAATTAATTCATGTGTTTGGTTAGGTTTTCGTTTTTAAGGACTATCTTGATTGCATACGGATTACTTCATCAGTGCTCCGATCTCCTCCATTAGATCTCACAAAGAGGATCTCAGCACAGTGCATGAACTCCGTAGCACCGGCGAGAATCCCAATGTGTGTATATAAGCATTATACATTCTATAAATATTTGTTGTGGTGGGTAGTTGTCTAATTTTTTTTAAAATTTTGCCAGGGCAGCGGCCTGATCGGCCTACTCTTTACGATTTCCAACTGCCGTGGGATTTTTAACGTGCGCAACTTGTACACGGGACCTCCTATTTTTTCGCCCTTATCCGAGAACGCTAGACATCCGATCTCACTACCCAGGAGACCAGGGGGGGAGTATAACATCATTAGGACATATGGTTCTGAACAATAAATGTCCATAAATTATATTCCTTCAACTGGGAATCGAACCCGGTACCTCTTGAGCTCGAGGCGGACGCCGTACCTCTTCGCCACTCCAACCCCCGGTAAGGTGTTTATCACCAAAGTAAATAATGTATTGTATCTGGCACTGAATGAAAAAAATTGCCTAGAAAAATCACAAAACAGCCAATAAAAACTGGGGTTGATTGCCACGTCCTGTAAAGGATAAGCAACTAACTTTTTATCTGGCACGTGCAGTTTCCGAGGTCTCTGAGGAGTCGAAGACAGAATAGGAATATCGCTCCCTCAGGCATGTCGTAAGGTGCGATTAATATGTGGTTCTGCATGGACGTGCTGGCAACCTTATCACGTTAAACATATAACTACAGAAACTATCACTACAACAGCACGTGTAAGCTTGAAGCAGGCTTCCTGCAAGGGGAACCAGTGGTGGTTTCATACTCCATAAGGGGTGACTGTCGTAAATTGTGAGAAGATAGGACTGAGATATTTATGGTCCCGCTGAAGCAGAGGTGATAGTGACAGCTATGTGAAAGGAAGGTGGTAGAAATAGTATTGTTTCACGAGGAGGGGTAAACGTGTAGGGAAAAGGTGAAAGTGTAGAGAGAAAAAGGCAGTCTTGGATTGAGTAATTGCTCTAATCCAGCCTATCTTACGACTCCCTTTCAGACGCCCTTACTCTGTTTGTACAACATACAAGGTACACAACACTTAAGTACACAAACTTCTGTGACATATAACTACTACGTAAAGACGTGAAAACAAACTATGAATAACATATATATATATATATATATATATAATATATATATATATATATATATATATATATATATATATATATATATATATATATATATATATATATATATATATATCTGGGGTTTGACCGACACTATAGAGTAAGGTTTATTAAATTTGTTTTCCCTAAATATCACAACATCAAGAAATACATTTTTGTTACATCAGAGAAATGAAAATATAAATCTAATAGGCCTTCCCTCTTGTATAGGGAAATTTAGAAAGATCCCACCCGAGGTAATATACCCAAAACGATCAAATAATTAACAATGGGAGTAGGGGGCAGTCAGGACGGGTAAAGAATAAGTCCTTGATTTAACTATCCCGTAGGCATTCAGATTAGTGAGAGATAAATAAAAAAGATGTTATATTAGTAGTAACTTAAGAAATAAGTTCTTTCGTTATGTTTCACTCTCTACACACATACAGTGAGCTCACTTCAGTTATGCTTACCCCTCTGCCGACGCTGCATACATTCCCTGGAATTTATCAAACAAATTGTATTTAAGACTATTACGAGTCCTATTATTTGTCCAGTTCAGCCCCTCCGTTCAGGCAACTGCTATTTTTTCGGAGAGTCGCTGAATTGGTGCGTTGATTATTTTTTTCCTGGGTATTCCTCTTCGTACTGCAGGTATTGATTTGGGATAAGTTTTTCTAGGTGGTGGCACTGTCCTGGAAATTTCTAAGTTAATATAGTTTTTTCCCGGAGTGGTCTAGCCTCCAGTGGCTGTGACTCTCTGTCATAGTGAATGTGTAAAAAAAAACAACAGAATGTTACTCCCAGGCTGTTCTCGGAAGGAAATAGCTGAGTATGACCCGTGAATTCTCTCTGTAGAATTTGGTTGTAGGAAAACTTTACTGTCATATGGTTTTTCAAAGAAAATTAATGCTGTAAGTTCTGCCACATCAGGCCAGTAATATTAAATGGATAAGATGGAAAAATCTTCTGGCATAGTCCCGTTCCAGTTTAACATTTAAAAAATTTTTACATTGAAGTGTTCTGGTTATTTAACCACTCTCATGGATGGAGAAGGTGGACCGCGAAGGGTCTCCAACATCAGATTTTCACCGACAATGTTTGTATGTTTAGGAACATATAATTGGAATGCCATAAGACATCTGGCAATACATCTCTATAAGAACCGCTGGATCGCAAAGGTATGATCTACCTATATAAAAGAGAATAGATAACAGGTAATCATACTATAATTATATTCTAACACCCGCGTTTTAGGTAAGACCTGTAAATCACTCCGGTATTTAATTATCTATATATAAAAAACCACGAGTTATGAACACTAGTCACTTAAAATTTAAGCATGATGAAAATAGAAATAAATGGTATCAAACAAATTATCGATCGTCTAGCGTCTTATAATATGTTAAGCCTCTCCTACTGGGGAATAGCAAGAAATTAGATTACGTGATGGCCACTGACTGCTTTGACGGTCGGCGGCTAAGGATCAAAGAAGAAGAAGACGAGTACGTTTACGGCTGGAGAAAATTTAGCTATAAGTTTATTTAATACGTTATTCAGCTTAATACAAAATCCCAGTGAAATATAATGAAGAAACTTTAACGATTAAATCACTCAAAACTATAACATATTATTACCGCAGCACAAAGAATGAATTAATCCTCACGTATAAAAGAAATCAAAAATTCTTGTTTGGCTCTCATATATGAGCTAGGTACTTTCTTCAAATCTCTGGCGCTATTGATAACTGAATTTGTAAGAGATGCCTATGTATATTAAATGAATAAAAATCGTTAGCTACATGCGAGATTTTTCATCTCTGCCTGATTCTCGAGAACTTTTGCGGTCGAACCGTGAATCAAAGCTATTTCTCACAACTTCGCCGCCAGGCTCCACCGTTCCTGCAGAGATTTCTTCCCCGCGTAGACGGCTCTCGTTCTGGTGTTAATCAGAGGTGTTACAGAACTCGCTCTCTCTTAGTGACTACAAAAGACGTCGATAACTGACCACCGGTGCCGCCTCTGTGAAGGAATGACAGAAAGAGATTCAGAGATTGCTAATTATAATAGCTCGTGAGAGAAGACCGTAGGCGTGACTAAATTAAAATTAAAACAGAGGGCGAATGACATGGCTTACAGCGCGCTCACTTGGACATGCTAATTAGGGAAGCACGTGGAACCCACGTTGGCGATTTTGATTTCAACAAAATGGGGGGTACCGGTGAGATTAAAAAGTAGCTTCAATTGTCATCTGTCACAGTGACAAAGAAAATAAGAAGATATGGGCAGCTCGCTCACCTTTGTCATCCCTCATGCATTCTACACCCATGCCACGCCCATAAACTGTACGTCAACCGTAACCTTATAACCTTAGTAAAGGTCAGCTAGTCCGTGACCTTTGTTTATATTTGCACCAGTCTGATTGACGGCGAAGTCACAGATAGCGGGGACGGGGAAGTAACAGGTTTTATTGAGAGAATCTAAGAAAGTTAATGCTAGTTGTATAAACATTATATTCTGTTATATTTAGCTAGAATGAAAACTGACAGCGATTCTTTTCTGCTAACGGTCAGGTCCGGCGCTAGGGTATTTGGCACCCTAGACACATTTAAATTTAAAACGTACATTATTTGGCACCCTAGACATTGGCGCCCCAAAGTATATATATATATATATATATATATATATATATATATATATATATATATATATATATATATATATATATATATATATATATATATATATATATATATATATTTCATGCGGATCCCATCTAGGGTAGAGAACCCCTAAATCGTGGCATTACACCAACCCGCCAATAAACAGGTTTGGTTTGTTATACCAATGTTGAGTCTGCTGAGTTGGAGAAGTACTCTGGGTTTGAAAGAAAGCCCTGGAACTCACCCCACATTTTTTTAAGGGGTAAAAGATTGAAAACTCTAAACCTCTAAGGATCGCTACAAACAAACAAACATATATTTCATGCATATGAAACACGCACATGAAACATGCACATAGAAGTATAAATTTCTAGATCCTTCGATTCCCCACACTCCTCCCCCTACTCCAATGCTGCCACCTTAGGCGACCACCTAGTTTTACTCTCTCGGCCCTGCTTAAACATTGTACACCCACTATGGTTAAACACAAGCAAACCTCTACTATGTCTTTGTTCAACAGCCCTGTCAACAATTTATGCAATGCACTGAGGCGTCTGTGGCCTAATGGATATGAACGCAGTTTCATAATCCAGATATACCAGGTTCGAAACCTGCTGCAGGCGGTTTGGTAGCAGATCGCTTTGTGTGGATTTTTAACAATGGTATAAGCGCCGTACCGTTCAGAAAGCAATGGCAAACTACTGAACGTAAAAATTGCCTAGAAAAATCACAAACAGCCAATAAAAGCTGGGGTTGATTGCTACGTCCTGTAAAGGATAAGCAACTAACTTTAACTGAGGCACAAGGATTGGGCAGACATAAACACGAAGACGATTTTGCAGGCGCGTGACGCTCAAAAGTTTTGAATTACTTGTCAGTGATTTATATCTGAATGACACGTGTGTTTTTATTTTCAGATCATTTGCTGCACTTGGAACAACATTGTCTCTGCTGTGACTGCTATATATTCACTGAGATTTCACAACACGAAAACTACAATCTTCCGCTCTGAGGCTATTATTATTATTGTCGCTGTTTGGACAAGGCTATCTTATCATTTGAGGCCATTTACTGAGATTTCATAGCTCGGATAGCATCATCTTACCATGTGAGGTGATTACTGAGATGTCACCACTAGGAGAACACCAACTTATTCCCAAGAGATAGAAGGAGATTTCACCACTACGAAAGCCTTGTCTTACCCTGTGAGGTGATATGCTGAGATTTCACAACGCACAACGTAAACGGATAATTTGGGCATTCAATATAAAAGCATCGTTCCTGCATCCGGCCACTGTTTCCCACAAACGAGAATCTGTAAGTGGATACAGACGGCTTGGTAATTCCAAAAGAAGATAACCGAACTCAACTCGGCGATCTAGGTTAATTCTTATTGCGCGGCTCGCGCTTAATTTAAATATACTAACCGCCCAAGCCATGCATGGACTTGATTCAGTTTGCTCCCCTGTGTGTTCCAACTCTATTATAGGCGAAAGGGCCACTTTACATTAAGTAATATTTACACGTGTAATTTCTGCCATATAATCGGTTCAATATTTTGTGCGCTTGAGAACACCAATGTTCCAGGATTACACATTGAAGGATTTTTATGAGATGACACTGATATGCTACTGTGGTCTTTTGCTCAAGTAACAAAGCATTCAAGGCATTGAGGAAGTGGAGAAAATGATATACGTACATAACGAAATTATGTAAAATCATAGTGAAACTGTTCAACATCTCAGCCTATACTTCACAAGTTGCTACCAAAAACTACAGAAGAAAATCAGGTCTTACCGTCTTTGAACACTGCCAGACAAAGTGTTGAATCCAGAAGACACGTGAACAACGTTATCAACGTACAAGTACGTGAATACAGACCAAGCATTCTGCTGTTAATTACTTTGGTTCATTTTATAAATTTTGTTCAGGAGAAAGAAAACATGAATACGCTGCTGACGCATTTCAAACAAACTAAAACGAAACACATTAAGACAGACAAAGACTGGCATTATTATTCAACGGATTTATCAATTCAAATGTGTTTTTTCCTGACTATATTCACTATTGGAAACTGGGTTATTTACACATAATTTTAGTTATGTAAACCTGGTTTTCAGAAGGAAGGAATTCGGTTATAGAAGCTATGGAAGCGACGGACATTGTTTACATCTCAGCTGAAGCTATTGTTAGTCTTATCACAGTTATAGGAAACAGTCTTGTTCTGGCAGCTATCATAAAAACACGACGACTCCACACAATCACTAACGTCTTCGTTGGTAACTTAGCTATAGCGGACATTGCAGTTGGGGTACTTGTCGCCCCGTGTGCCGCCTTGTCCTTTATGGGCCTCCCCAACAACTTTTATGGCTGTGTCTTCATCAACTGCCTCATCCTGATGTTCACAAACATCTCAATTCTCATGCTGCTGTCGGTGGCCATTGAGCGGTTTCTGGCTATCAAGGAACCATATCTATACCAGAGACTACTAACAGTGCGGCGAGCAATGTACGTCAACCTGTGCGTCTGGGTTTTGGGCTCAGTGCTCGGGCTCATGCCGATGTACGGCTGGCACGGTGGATACCGCAAGGATGAGTACTGCAGATTCACTGACGTTATCACTTACCAGTACATGGTCTATTTTCAGTTTTTCGGGCTGGTCCTGCTTCCATTGTTCATCATGCTTTGTATCTACATCTATATTCTAATCATCGTCCGCAGGCACTTGCGACAGACAAACGCTCTCCACAACAGGTTCCAACAGAACAACCCCACCAGCGATGGCTTCCACAAAGATGTTAGAGCTGCTAAGATGTTCGCGCTAGTTATTTTAGTCTTCGGTATATTCTGGTTTCCGGTTAACATCTTCAACTGCGTTAGTCTGTTCTGTGGCAGTGGCTGTAACTTCCCTAAAGAGGCTTTGTTGGTTGCTATCGTAATGAGCCATGCCAACTCAAGCATTAACCCGTTTCTATACGCTACAAGCAACAGCCGCATCAAGGGGGCAATAAAGGGATTATTTGGGATTAAGCTCAGCCCCGACGAACGAAGCTCTACAGACCACAACCAAGCACGTCACACAGCAAACGGCACTCCACGTGCTAGAGAAAATAGTATCGCCCCTATATCCAATGCAGACGACAGCTCTAATTATAAAGACGATGTGCGTTCATTTGCTGTTTGCCATGAAGAATTTCGTCCCGCCATCGCCAGGATGTCCGCAGGGCCTAGAGATAAACGCCAGGAAGGAGATGATGGAATAATACTGAACGTTATTAACAGCGACGTAACCATTCTAATGTGTGATAAAACTGACGATGTCAAAATTCCCGCCCCTTATGAAAACGACCACATCCAGTCTGTTAACATACAAACAAATGATTTGCGCAGCAAACACAAGAACCTGTGGTGTTGGGAACCCTGCCGTGCCCAAGAAGTCTCAAATGGCAAGGATCCCGACTTTTCTGAAAACGTGATAATTTACAGACAATGTCCGAACGAGAGGTGTCCCTCATCCCCGTGGAACAAATTTCAGGAACTGAACAGCTCTAGCGAGTCGGATGAGGTTTTCATGATGAATAGGTTTAATGACAGCGATTCATCTGAAACAATTCTTAGCTCACTCAGCGGTCACAGAGTAACCTCGAACGAAAAGTTAGAGTATCCAAATTCTGTCGAGCAAGACACAAGCAGCAGCTATAATAGAAACAGTGAAATAAATACGGGTCACAGCAGTAATAATAAAACAGCTTTTAAGCCAAAAAATCTTGCTGACGAATATGGAATACTAAGAAACGTTCAAACAGAAGAAACTAAATTATGACACTGTTGAATGCCTGCAACTCTATGATCTGAAGCCATATTCAAGCGACACCACGAAGATTCACGCAGCCTACCCGTGGATTCACGAACATCGTTTATATAGTTAAAGCGTGCAAACAATGGGAGAGTCAATTGGGCGGCCTTATTTGTTCATATAGTATGTATAAAAGCTAACGATTAACATCAGCTTTCGTGAATGGAGTCTAAAAGAAAGATAACGTAAATGCTGTATACACTCGGGACCAGCGTTGCCACTCCTAGGTGGAATCACCTAGATCTAGCTTTTGTTATGGTCCCGTCTATGTGTCATTTTCCTTCATTAGCTGAAGAACGCCACCTAGACCGGTTTTCGGTTTTTTGCTCCAAAATGACCCCCCAAATCGCTCAAAGTAGCCCACGTTGCCTAAAAGTTGCCCAATCTAGGTGTATCTAGGTGTTTGTTAAGGTACCATCTAGGTGTATCTAGGTGTTTGTTAAGGTACCATCTAGGTTTTTTTCAAAATCCAGAGCGGCAACACTGCTCGGGACGCAAGTTCAAGCGGGTATTCAGGAAGCTGAGGTGTACATTAATTAAATGACAAGAAAGAACTGGACCTTGAAAACTTCAGAGAGGACCTAAAGACAGATGATAATGGAAAAGGACTGTGACAATAACCTGTACAGCTTGGACAGCACAAGAAGATAACGACACCGATAATGGAAAAGGACTGTGACAATAACCTGTACAGCTTGGACAGCACAAGAAGATAACGACGCCGATAATGGAAAAGGACTGTGACAATAACCTGTACAGCTTGGACAGCACAAGAAGATAACGACACCGATAATGGAAAAGGACTGTGACAATAACCTGTACAGCTTGGACAGCACAAGAAGATAATGACACCGATAATGGAAAAGGACTGTGACAATAACCTGTACAGCTTGGAAAGCACAAGAAGAGAACGACACCGATAATAAAGAAAGATAAAGAACTCAAAGAAAGTAAAAGAATTACACCATGCATTGAAAGACAAAAGATGGTGCAAGACAAGAGACATTAGCGTGAACTAATTGAGACACTATGGTCCACAGAGAGCTAAAGGGTAATGATGATTATAAACTTACAAAATTAGAAATGCTAAAGTCAAAATTCTGTAAACACTGGAGAAACTATGGTACAGACTTGAAACAAAATGGAGGTACTAATATTGTACTGGCAACACTGGAGAAAGAATGGATTCAAACTTCAAACAAATGGAGGTGCTAATATTGTACAGGCAACACTGGAGAAAGAATGGATTCAAACTTCAAACAAATGGAGGTGCTTAATATTGTACTGAGCATCAGACTGACAGTGGTTAGGGCGCTGGTCTCTCGCGGCACAGGTGCCGAGTTCGAATCACGGTGCTGATACACTCCAGTCTACCCAGCTGTAAATGGGTACCTGACTTTGAGTTAGGGAAGGAAAAGGCAGCGAGGAAGGGAACTAGTCACCCCACCTCTCTATGCTGGACCTAGTAAGGTGAAATCTATAACACTTCACTCTCCTACGGCAGTATCTGCTATGAGACTACCTTGACCTTTTTAAATATCGTACTGTCAACACTGGAGAAACTTGTTAGAAAATTTAAAAAAAAAATGAAGGTACTAATATCGTACTGTCAACACTGGAGAAAATATAGTTACAAACTTTAATAAAAATTAAAATAGAGGGGCTAATATCGTACTCTCAACACTGGAGGAACTAACTTCACACTGTGTCTGGAAGAAGTAATTGAACTGTATGAAAAACTGATACACTTACTGAAGACAATGAATTCAAAACTATATCGAGATGTCGGTGAATGAGAATAATCAGAGCTTCTATAAGCATAATGGAAGAAAACTGACGAATTCACATTAGAAAGATGTGTGTGTGTGTGCATGCTTCTCTTCATGTTTCTGCACAAAGTCACCACCAGTGGCCGTTCAATTATTGATATTTTTGTAAAAGAAATTGCTCAATTTGGCATCAAGGTTCCCAGCAGACCAACTTGTAGCACACTGTGATGACAACGTCTACCATTATTTCCTTTTATTTATGGTTACACGATTTAGATTATTATTATGGATATTTCTGTGTATAGTAATGCAGCATAATGTTTTGTTAGTATATTATGTACTCTAATAATTAAAAATATATCTGACAATTTTCGCATTGTTCATGCTGCCTGTTTCAATTGTTTACATCTGTGAAACCACTGTCGTTACCCAAAGTCTGTAAGCATAATAAATATATAAAGCTAATAGCAAATAATAACCAAAAATACTATTCTTTTAAGAGGCAGCAAATTTGTGATAACAAATGGGAAGAAAAAAGATTTAAAAAGTAACAAGTTATGCTTGACCAGATTGTTATCACCATGACAACAGCAAACAATAAAGAACGTTATGTCAACTAGATACTGCTGCTGTTGTTATATCAATCAACAATCTTTGCTTAATCTTTCACTATGTCTCTCTCTCTCTCTCTCTCTCCATCTCCCCCCAACACACACACTTACAAACATTATTTTTTCTATTTTCGATCTATGTTTTTTTATTACCTCCTACTCTTTATTCTCGCTCTAATCCATTTGCCTTTTAAATAATGACTGTTTTGATTCATTACTTCCTACGCCAAAACCTCTTTTCTATCTTTCCATCTCTGTTACTGTCGTAAATTAATCAGATAGGTAATAGCTGTTTATAGCCCTGTCTGAACAGAGGTGATAGTCATGACAATGTGAAAGTAAGGGGTAAGAAATAGTTTTATCACGAGGTGATCGTGTAAGAGAAAGGACAGTCTCTGGATAGAATAATTTATCTAATCCAGCCTATCTGGACGACTAACTTTAAATCAGACGTACTTTCTCTCCCTGTAAGAAATACAAGTTACACTACACTCACATGCGCACAATTCTGTGACAAATACGCACGTACGTGAAAACAAACTATGAATAACATATAATGGATAGGGGTTGACCGACACGATAACTAAAGGTTAATTAAGTTTATTATCAATAGAAAATCATAACATAAATCATATACATCAATAGATCATGGTTTACAGACAAATGAAAATGAATCAAATAGGTTCTCCCCTCTGGTAAAGGAAAAGGAAGAAGATCCCAACAGAGGTTAATTAACCCAAAAGATCAAAAAGTTAACAACAAGTTAGGAGATAGTCAGTATGGGAAAAGAACAGGTTCTAAATGTAAGTTATCCCGTGACTACTCAGATTAGTGAGACAAAAAGAAGAAACCATATAAGTATACTGATGGTTATCAAAGACATATGTTTCTTTCTCCGTTCATCCAATTCACATCCATTCAGTGGCCACTTTCAAATTTATGCTTACCCCAGTAGTTGTTGCAGGCATTCCAAGGAAATACACTAATAAGTAATAAGATTATGTATTGTCAAAATTGAGTTGTGCCGAATCCAGCCCCAGATTCGCCGTAGTTGCTGACTGCAAATTTCACGGGAATCGCTAGAGTCGGTGATTTAATTTGTCCTGGATACAATAAGTTATCTCTGCCTTCAGTTCGTGGGAGTAAGGTTCATACGTGGTGATCGCCGATGTAGGATGAATAGAACATAGATAGTTCCTAGGTGTCTAGCTTCAAGTGGCTGGGACACTATGGTAAGTTACATAAATGTTGCTGACAATATATTTCGCCACAACTGGCTGATGAGATTGATATAAATAAATCTGGTAATAGTTCTGTTCCAGTTAAGATTATAATTTAATGTTTCTCTTCTGGTTTCTCTCATGAAAAAATGAGGTAACAGGACCGCACAAGTCACAGCAAGAAGCTCATCAATTAAATATATCTGGATGCTTATATGATGTTATAAGTTCACGTGATCGTAAGTTCATATGGCCATAAGAAAGCCGCTAGTACTCAGGTTTGATCAGCCTAGATTATAGGAAAGAATATATAAACATTTAACCAAATTATCAATATATATATATATATATCTCTAACACGTGTTAAAATAGGACCTCTTCATCGATCTGTTATAAATTCGATTTAAAACCCACGTGGCTAGCTTAACCTGTCGTTTATTTAACGCGTGATATGAACGCTAGTCATTCATAAAATTACATAAAATGGATATCAGTAAATAATATATGCCGTCAGTAGACATTTATTTAATGTATGTACTAGTTAATTTAAAACAACTCTTACTGGGAAATAGCGAGTAATTAAATTTACTTTACGGCTGGAAAATTTAGCTATAAGTTATTTAATTAGCACAGAAAATCTCAGTGAAATAAAATGTAACTTTAAACACACTAAATCACTTAAGGCTAGAAATATAAATTACCGCAGTCAGAAAAATGAAACACTCCACGAAAATCTAATAACTTTCACTCTATACGAGAAATACTAGAATATTCGAGCTAGTGGTTTCAGATAAATCTCTGAACAACTGATAATGGCTATTGGAGAGACATGGTATATATTGATAGATTACCATCTATCTCTCCTCAATGTGAAAGTCACACCTCCTTCCAGACCCGGGCCAATTTGCCGTTCGATTTCTGTATGAAAGGAAATTTCTTCACCTCCGCCGCTGAATATCTCTGACTTGTCTTTCATTATCTCCGCCTTGCCGAATATCAGCATTAGAAGTAAATTAATTCCACTGAACGTGTAACACTTCAATGTACGTCTCAGACTTAACGCCCCTAGATTCTTCAAAGAGACTGTTAAACGCCTGGACATATCCCGTGTGTTCCCCTGATCAAAAGAATCAATTACGCCATGCTCCGCGCTCTGCTCTCTGTTTCACCGTGCTAATTGCTCAAACAGCTCACGAGTTTATTGCACTAGTGAAACCGGCGTTCCTGTAGCAAAAAATATACTTGAGGGGGGAAGCGGGGGAAAGTGAATGAAAACTTGCTGCACTTTTTCATATGTGACAGTTACCTACCTTTGTTATTGAGGGCCGGAAAGGGGGGGGGGGGGGGGGTCTCCACTTATTTTCTAGCTTAATCTTTGCATCTCAATTTTTTCCCACACTCTGTCATTGTCTTCTCATTCTTTGCATTTATTCAAGTCCTTCTCTCTCTCTCTCGTCTTACAGATCCCCGTTCTTATTTTCTCCGTATATATATATTTTTCTTCTAGATTTATCTTCCTCTATGTTATAGATGTGTATTTTTATCTTATAAATACCAATAAATTTAGTTGTATACTTTACCCTTTAGTGTAATTTTTCCTTATCACAACCTTAGTCTTTCTTTGTTGGCCCAGGAGCCGACGATATTTGTGGCCTTTTTTTTTAAAGTTGTCATTCTCTACTCTTATACGCATTCTTACTTGTATTCTCACTTCAGACCAGTGGCGGATCTACTATGAAACTAATGAAGCTTAAGCTTCAGGGCCCCTAATCCCGGAGGGGCCCCAAAAGCGACTTTAGTCCACAATGATTAAAAATGTTGGGTCTACGGTATGAAAAGGTTTTTTTTTAAATAATAATATTAATAATATAGTGTAATTCAATACAAAATAATAGTTAAAATAAAAATTAAAAGGTTATTAAAGTATCATGTAGGCTAGCAGTAAACGAAAAAAAACGCTTTCTCAGAAAGTAGACCTAAAGTTTGTCCTTTCAAAGCATGCGACAATAGTCGCACGACTCAAATTGATTAATTTTTTGTTGTATATATTTCAACAATCCCAAAGTTTGAGAGTCAGTAGCACAGATGTTGTAAAGGTGGAGTGTCACGGTAAGTTGGCTGTTCTGCTGTGGCTAATGTAATTTTGTTCCCTTTTTAACAGAGGTCAAGACCCTAGAGGAATAACAATGAGTTCACGAAAGTACTTAAATGTATACCAAAAACGCAAACTCAAGGAAAAGCGATCTGACGAAATCTCTAAATGTCAAAAACTAACAAACTATTTGGCAATGTCAAGTTTGTCAACACCTACAGTTGAAACAAGCCAAGCAAACACCATTGAAGCCAGTGATAGTGCACAAACTGTGGGAGCTCTATCTAGCAATATTCATCCCACTGTTTACGCTTTTGATACAGATGACGATCACAGTGGTCAACATGAAAGTACCGCGGAACAAGCAGAGACTGAGCAGAAACATGAAACAGGAAGCGAATTCAGTGATTTCAAAGAATACAGTGACTTCGAAAACTGGCCCATAACAGTTGATAATGATTTCATACAGAATTGTTTAATGCAAGACATAGGTTTTGTTTTTCAAAATAAAAAACTAGATGATGTATATACCGAATCAAGTAGGGTTTACGAGGAGCAAAACGGAGGTTTCTTAAACAAATATTTTGAAAAAAGATTGAAAAATGGCCAGACTGTGTGTAGTGGATTTGATGGTATTGTATGGTTGAGATGTTACCTAGTGTAATGAATGAGGTCAGCTGTGAAGGCTCCTGAGATAAATGTTGATGCGAATTACAGAAGGCGCTTCTTACTACCACTTACGACCTCAAACATATTTTTTTTTTCACTAATGAATGTAGCTACGTTAAAAGTCTAGGGTACTGAAATGTAATGTGTTGTAGTAGATTACCCACACACACACAGATATTTAATAAGTCTAATAATAATATAATGTATAACACACTGAACTAACTCAGGCTGTTTTAGTTTTAAATATTAAATCTTTTGGTAAATTTATTTGTTCTGATCCAAACGTTTGTTGGTCAGAACATATGAAATATTATGGAGTTATAAATGGAATGCATAATTATATGACATAATAAAATGGAATGTGATTACAAAGGTATGTTATAAGTCTAGTTAATATTAATTATATTAGATTGTCCCAGGAGACTATTACTGAATGTACTGTTGGGGTGGTATCATCACGCCCAGTCTATGACTCCCAAACATTGTCCATTGACTTATGGGATGAATACATGGTTTATTTTCCCACAATGGTATGTCTTTATTTGATGGTGAATTAGTTGATAAATTAGTTGATACATTCGTTGGTAAATCAGATGGTGAACTTCCAGCAGGCCAGATCTCACTTATCTCGACTGCGTCGATCTTGTACAAGAGTCTGGTGGCCCCTCCTCTCCGTGCTGGGGGATAATATACGGCTCCTCTGACACAATGTTAGACTGCACTGGTCCACGCTTGTGTATATTACAACAGCATTCGGCACCTCTTCGGTGCCAAACAGAAACTCACAATTCTGAAATAAAAGTTTTGTGGCATGTGTCAGAACTCTACCTACTGAGCCACTTCTGCACACAACACTACACAACAACACCACACAGACTGGGTCAGATCTCTCTGACCACACAGTACATCTTACCTAGTTGTTTTCATATAGTACTAGTTCCCCAAGACTACCTTGCATCTGAGATATGTTCAATAGTTTCCTTCTATTCAATAGGATAGGTGATATGTTCCACTGATCTCAACAATAGATCCGCCTTCCCTAGTTTTAGTAGGCGTCCATATAGTTTGTTTGTCTCTAGACCCTGAACTTGGGCTGGGGATCTAGAGCGAGCACTTACTTGTCGTAATCATTTTATATGATATGGCAGTATCAATCACTCGAAATATTAAAATGTACAAAAGAATTGCTTTCATTCTTACCAGAATTCAGAATTGAGAACACAGTTAAATGCTAGCAAAACTCAGCTGAGCTGCTGTGTATCTGATGGCGTCCCACTAAAATTTATGTATTATCTTCTGGAAACAACACCACAGGTACTACACCACTGTGTCTCTGGACAGTTTTGTAACGAATGGCAAAAATGCGCATCTCTGTCCTGCCAATATGATTTCATTCATCCAATCACCGACTCCCCCCCCCCCTAACTTTCAAATCTACAACCAAAAGTCAAATTTCAGTCAGCTCTCAGTCAAGTATGTATTACTGTCTGTTGGTCCGTCTGTCTCTACTTGTTTTTTCATAAAAAACACTCTTGGTTCTTGGACCCTCTCCATGCAATACCCTACACACTTCTGCCTCCGAAGTTATTTTTAGCCACAATTCTCCACCATTTCCCCTCTCTTTAATTACAGCTCGATTTTAGCACTTGAGTCTCAAGGCCGCAATTTTTGAAACTTTAGTGACATTGGTTAACAGTGCAGTCGCTCGTCTGATATGAACAACACAGTCTTTTGTCAATATCTTCATTATTATCTATACGTCTGTATAATTTAAAGTATATTATGTCTCTGCTCAAGACGGGCTATCAAACTAGCTAGGTTTTATATTCCTAACATTATTATTAAGAAAAAGTTACTTTTTCAAGGTTAGTTGTTTTTTTGAAATATGTTCGAGAACCTTCTCCACGGCTTTTGCCGCTGAATTCAAATAACAATCAAGTATCGTAAAAGTCCAAGAAATGACTGTTTCTGACACGAGCTAAAGTCGTTTTTTGTCCATTTCCTTACCCTCTGTCAACTAGTGACGTGAATTTTTTTCTTTTTTCTTTTACTACCAATTGCGTCTTTTAGCCTTGCGATCTTCAAACACGTGTTCAGTCATATTTTTCCTTTTGGTGTCCTCCGTTTCTCTCCCGTCTACAAAGGGTAACCGTTTCGTCTGCACGTCTAACTCGTTAGTTTTAAATGGCGGTGGGAAAGGCTGGCATGGGCGAGCATGTCTCCTAGTATCTTACGCATTATTTTTAACCCTACATTTTATCGTTAAATTTGGAGATATTTTAACGTTGTATCATGGTAAATTCATCACACTGTGATAAGATCCTGGTCAGCTTACTCAAAGAGCAAAGGCTGTATATACTGTTTTGTTTGCAAACTCTTTTCTAAATGCCAAACATCACTTACAACAGGTGGGTTTTCTGACTGGATGAATGTACTCAAAACTCTTGAGAATCATGAAGACAGCATGGAACATAAGAGGGCGATGTTGTGTTGGATAGCAAGAAAGTCAAATAAAAATACTGTGGATCAGCAACTTGAAGAACAGATGACAAAAACCATACAGTACTATCTTGAAGTACTGAAAAGAGTTGTAGCTGTTATAAAGTTTTTAAGTGAAAGAGGTTTGGCATTTAGAGGTCATGAGGAGAAGTGGGGCTCACCAAATAATGGAAACTTCATTGGGGCCATTGAACTTATTGCAGAATTCGACCCATTTTTACATGAACATCTCGAGAAATGTAAAAATGAAAAAGTAAATGCTACTTACATATCCAAAACCGTGTATGAAGAATTGATAGAAATTATGGGAAAACATGTGCAAGAGGAAATTGTGAATCAAATCAACAACCTAGACACCAAATACTACTCTATTATTGTTGACTCTACGCCTGACTTGACACATGTTGACTAGCTGGTAATTGTGGTTCGATACTGCTATAATGGAAAACCCTGTGAGAGATTTTTAACATTTTTACCGATAGAAAACCATTCATCCACGACCTTGTTCAACAAAATACAACAGGTCCTGGGTGAACATAAGCTTTCACTTGAAAATATCCGTGCTCAGTCCTACGATAATGCATCTAACATGAAGGGCTCGGAGAAAGGGCTGCAAGCACTCTTTAAAAAAAACATTAACAGGTACGCAGACTACGTACCATATGCAGCCCATTCACTTAACCTTGTTGGAGGAAGAAAACGACAGCATGAACTGAAATTAGCAGAGTCAGAATATGAGAGAATTAGGTTTACTCAGGAAGCTAATTCTCAGAGAACTTTTGAAAGCCAAACTCCATCCAGACATGATTATTTTAAGGAAATTCACCTTAAATTACCAAAATTTAATCCCCCGTCTGATGACGTAATATTCTTCCTAGATAGGTTTGAGGCCACTTGTGGATCTTATAACGTGGATAAAGCGCTATACTGTACATATTTATCCAGATTACTTACAGGGGATGCATTAGCAGTTTATCATACCACCAGCATTGGTGAGAAAAATGACTATAATGCTCTTAGAGCAGCACTTCTGCAAAAATTCCAAATGACAGAAGACGAATATCGTTTAAGATTTCATACATTACTACCTCAATCTAGCAGAAATTTCAATGATTTTCTGTCACAAATACGACTAACACTAGAAAGATGGATTGAATTATCCAAAATTGAAAAGTCATATGAAGGTCTCTTCGATTTACTGATGCGCGATAAGGTACTATCGTCTGTAAATCCTACATTTCTCGCATTTTTGCAAGAACGGAAACCTTTATCAATAAAAGACTTAGAAGAACATGCAAAAAAATTTTTGCACTGCTCACCCAACCATGGATCTAAGTAATGCGCAGATTAAGAATGAATTGCCTGTTGCTTTTGCAGCACAACAAAACAATTTTTCACGAAATCGTTCCTTTAGTGCTGACAGGTATGTCAATAAGGGAAATAATTACAATTTTAACAATGATAACTTTTACAAAGGGAAACAATTTCAACAATCTGCTCCATTTAATGTTTCTTGGAACCAAACTCACAGATCACGAGATTTTGGTAACAATAATTTTAAAAATAATCAAGGACATTATAATAAACAAAACTGGAGATCAAGATCTCAGGGTCCACAAAACAGACAAGGTTCTTGGAATAAAAATTTTAAAGAACATCATAACTTTAATTATACAAATTATCGGACTCATCCAAATTTTAACTCTAGTAGAAATGACAATTATGGCAATTTTAATGCAAATAATCAAAATCGATCGCGTCGCAGAGATAGATCGTCAAATAATACGGGTAGACATTCTAATGTCGCTTTAAGTGATACACAGGCTAACATTGAACAGGGTAAAGTAACTGAAACTCACAATGCTATGTCTTGTCTCTTGATTGTACCCAGGTGAAAGACTGTCCAGAATGCTCGACTCTTTTCCAGCCTAAGGCGATCACGACGCTGCGTTGCGGACATACCTTGCCTAGTCTACCTGCAGTCTGTACGGCCACTGCTGCGTCAGTACACCAGGGACAGGGCTCTCTTAAGTTTAACAAGGGATTTGTTAACAACATTTCATGCTCTCTCCTATTTGACTCAGGTTGTAGCACTGTGGGCGTCCGGACCTCGCTGATCAACCCAAGTTGTGCCACGGGCCGGGTTGTCAAGTGTGTGACTTTCGGCGGCACCGTCGAAACATTTCCCACTGCTATTATTGATCTTAATACACCATTTTTTTCAGGAAAGATCCAAGCATGTCTCCTTCCGAATCCAATTTGTGATTTAATACTTGGTCGCATACATGGTATTAAAGAGTGTACACCACAGCAAATAGCTGAATGGGAAGAGCGACATATTCAAACTGCAAATGCAGTAGTGACTAGAGCGCAAGCTACTAATATGTCGCATGATACACCTATTGAACCTACAGTTCATACCACTTGTGATGATGATGCTCCTATTTCACGGGAGTTGTTTGCAACATTGCAAAAGAATGATGATTCATTAAAAAAAATTTTTCAGTATGTTAACAAAAAGAATACAAGTGTACAAAGTCTTTGCAAAATCGGACCTCTGACATAGATAGTTTTGTACTTAAAAATGGAAATTTTCACTCAGACTGACTCTACTTTTTCTTCATACCCACTGTTTATCAATCGATACCACTCAAAACAGCAGTGAAAATATCAATGGTAGAACTTTATTAACATACGTTGATAACTGAGTAAAAATGGTATGCCCAACCTTTCTCTTCAAGGTAGGCAGTCTTGCAAAATACAATCTTCAGTTTCAAACAATCTCAGTATCCATTTTTCACATACATTTGCTTGTCTTCTTACTATTACTTGTCCCAGCTATAGAACATGTCATATATTTATTCAGACAGAACTTCCTGTCGTTCTTCTGTTTATGTTTCTTTTCCCATGTTTCTTGTTATATCTCTATACGAGAAACTGGCCTTAACCGCCAGGGCTGTCACTTTTACCAAGATTTCATCTGTTTACTGTCCTCTGCTCAGACCTGGTCTGCTGAGCCACATACGCAGTAAATAATCAAAATGTCAAAACGTACCTGTTTTGTTTCTTCATTTGAAATACACTTTTTCTTACACACACACTTTAGTGCTCCGAATATATCTTATACAACAATATAAAATCTTACGCTGTACGTTCAATATCTAACTACACACTTGAGAGCAACACCTTTCCCTGCTACGCCTAGCGCGTCTCAAACCAGACTCTGTCAAAACCCCGTTCTAACATTCTTCGTTCACGCCTAACATGTGTTTACGCATCTCGACTTTCTCGTGCAATACTTTTTTATCAACTCACTCAAACCTGTAAGGGACTTAATTCTAAGTTACTTCCCTTAAGACAAAGCCTAATCTTACACATCTTATCTCCCTTCATTAACGACAAATAATCTGCAACCAAACCCATCCATACCATTTTTCTACATTCTTTCTCTCTATCAAAACCAAACCACCGTTCACACAAGCAACAAACTTGCAAAATCTAGACATGACTTTATACTTAAAAATGGGATTTTGGTGAGAGTAATACGGGAAAAGGATTCATCCTTATGTTATCAGATCTTAGTCCCATCCTCTATGAGATCTCGTATATTACGACATGCGCATGACTCGCAATGTGCGGGCCATATGGGTTTTTCGCGTACCAAATCCAGAGTGCTTTCGGCATTCTACTGGCCAGGCGTTCATAGGGACATCACTCTCTATTGTCGGTCCTGTTTGATATGTCAGGAAGTTAAGGTACGGGGTCCATTTCATGCGGCTCCTATTCAAGCTGCGGACATCCCGATTAGACCATTTGATAAAATGGCCATTGACATTATTGGTCCGATGCTTCCATCTGCTAGAGGGCATACGCATATCCTTACGTGCATTGATATGTGCACTCGTTGGCCTGAGGCCATCCCTCTCAAGAACACTTCATCTGCCAGTGTAGCAGAGGCATTGATGTTAATCTTTCACGCATTGGTTTTCCACGGAAAATCTTGTCGGATCATGGGGTTCAGTTCATTTCTGAATCCATGTCTCAAGTTATGAAGACATTAGGTATAGACAGATCTCTTAGTTCTATTTATCATCCGATGTCAAATGGGTTAATTGAGCGTCTCAATAGGACACTCAAGCAGTTGTTGGGTAAGATGACTCAAGACCATCCCCAAGACTGGGATCGGGTCCTACCCGCTTGTCTCTTTGCGTATCGCGAAGTACAAAATCAAGCAACGGGGTTTTCTCCATTCCAGCTTGTTTTTGGCATGCAACCACGCGGTCCGATGTCGTTAATCCACGACTTATTGGTTGACGAGAATATTGAAGAGGAAACTCAATCCTCTTATGAGTATGTGATCTCTCTGAGAAAGAGAATCATAGATGCTTGTAGACTAGCTACTGCATCATCTGAACAAGCCAAAGAAAAAGCTCGTCTATTTGCAAACAAGTATAGACGTCTTCGCCAGCTCATACCTGGTGATGAAGCTTTTGTCTTACTACCTGCGCATAACAATCGTCTTTTAATTACCTGGAGAGGTCCTTTCAGGATCATCTCAAGAATATCCGATGTCGACTACATCGTTGATGTTAATGGTAAACATAAAACCTTCCACATTAACATGTTGAAGGAGTATTACTCACGTCCTGATTATCTACAGTCAGTGTTTCAGGCAACTGACGATCCTACACCTCCTATTCAACACTATTCTAGTTTGTCAGTCATCCAAGAAGAAGAATCTTCTTTCGATGATGTACAACTACCAATACCAGTTGTACCACTCCATTCCACTGAGAAATGGAATGATGTTACGATCTCATCTACTCTTTCGGCTGATCAACGTCAGCAAGTCTCTAATATTCTACACTCGTATGAGGATGTCCTCACTGACATCCCAGGTCATACGTCAGTCATCCAACATGACATTATTCTGACTGACGATACGCCTATTCGAGTTCGCCCATATCCTATTCCTTTACACTTTCGTGATAAGGTTGATAAGGAATTGGATGAGATGCTCCAATTAAATATAATTGAACCATCTTCATCACCATATTCTTCTTCCATGGTAATCATTAGGAAGAAAGACAACAATATACGTCTTTGCGTAGATTACAGGAAATTAAACAAAGTTACAAAATTCGATGCGGAACCATTACCTCTTTTAGATGACTTATTGGAGAGATTATCTCATGCTACATTCTTTTCGAAATTTGACCTTTCAAAGGGATATTGGCAAGTGCCACTCACTCCTAAAGCAAAGCCATTCACCGCTTTCTCGACACCACGGGGTCTTTTTCAATGGAATTTTATGCCATTCGGGTTAATGAATGCGCCAGCTACCTTTGTACGCATGATGCGCCGCATATTGTCTCATCGTCCCGATGTCATTACTTATATAGATGACATCTGTCTTTTCAGTGACTCTTGGGATGAACATATTCAGGGTTTAAAATCTTTACTTTCTACCTTACGGGATTATAACTTAACAGCGAAACCTTCAAAGGCTTTTGTCGGTTTTCATGACATCTCATTTCTGGGTCACCGCATAGGTCATGGTTTCATGTATACAGAAGACAATAACGTCTCTAAAATTTTAAACATCTCAGCACCTAAGACAAAAAAAACAAGTTAGGTCGCTTTTAGGACTAATACAGTTCTATTCAAAATTCATCCCTCATTTGTCTACTATAACTGCACCTTTTTCTTCTCTACTGAAGAAAGGCACATCTAATGTAATAAAGTGGTCGCAGGATCACCAAACGGCGTTAGACTATATAAACAATTTTTTTCAAATGCACCTTTTTTGAGGTTGCCTGACAAAAATCTCACCTTCATTCTCCGCAGTGATGCAAGTTCTTACGCTATTGCTGCAGTTTTGATGCAGGAATATAACGGCACCTTATTTCCGGTTATGTACGTATCCAGAAAGCTCACGCCGAGCGAGACGAAATATTCCGTTCTGGATAAAGAGCTCCTTGCTCTTGTCTGGGCAATCACTAAACTGGATCGGTATCTCCTCGGATCACACTTTGTGGTGGAGTCTGACCAGAAAGCTCTTACCGCACTGAATACAGGGAACGTTAAGTCATCAAAGTCAGCGCGTTACGCTATAGCGCTTCAACCGTTCCATTTTGAGATACGAGCTATTCCTGGAGTGCAGAATGTGTTCGCAGACTGTCTATCAAGATGCCCAAGTGAACGTGTCGAAACTAAACCACTTCCAGATGTTGGAACATCCTCACCGATAACATGAATAACTTTGTACATTGTTATTGATACTATATTAACGTTTTATTAGAACGGGAACATTGGTACTACAGTAACTTTTTTATTAATATGGCAACATTGTTAAGAGCGACAAATAGACATTCATTATTCTATGGAACATATTACACTACATGGCGTGTGCGAGAATATATTTTATCTTGTATGGAACATTCAGTACATCGTCGCGTCTATTACTAACTAGTTGCAACTGAACATTGACAATGAGTGATACTGGAATTACTTAGAAATATTAGTAACTGTTTATTTGTTAGTAATTAAGGAATATATAAATTAGATTAATTCAATTTAATCTATTTAATTGATTATGGATCACACACAAACTAACTTTCTTAGTTGTCAGGTAATACCTACATTCACGGGTCTTAGTTATGATATCTCACTGTTAGATCACTAGTCAACCGTACTAGTGTTAGAAAACATTAAGTGTGTTGATTCTTAAAGTGTTTAATTTTGCATTGCTTCATTTTTGCACATTGTATTTTCAATTTTTCTGTTTTATTGATCCTCTTGTCATTGATTATCATCAGTGTTGCTGTTCATTTTCATTTTTGAAATCATATGTTTCAAATTTTGTTGAAAACTTAGTTGAATTTTATTATCATCTTTTTTTTATGTTTTTTTTAATTTTTCATTTTCAAACTTGTTTTACCACATCGTTCCAAAGTAGGTCGTTTGTGGATGTGTGCTTTAATGCATACTATCATTTAGTTATATTCATTTCGTTTAATATTCTTTTCTTAATATGATATAACTTTATGCATTTCATATATCTTGTTGTAGTTTTGACTCACCTCTCTCGGGTATTAAGTTCAAAAAAAATTAATAGAATTAATTTTTTTTAAGGGGAGGTGATAAGGGAGCTGTTACGTACATTTATTACCTAAGGGGGTAGTCTTCGGTCCTGCCAAATGTACGCACCAGTCTTTATATATTTTATTATTTGAGCGTTCGATTGATTCGCGCACTGACGTGCACAATGGAGTGTGAGTTGCTTTGGACGCACGGGTAACCTAGTTTGGGGATTGTGACGTCATGTTTTGAACGGGGCAGTGCGGACTTTGTTATGTCCGAGATATAGATTATTGGAATTTTCTGGCAGTTTTGTATAAGCCAGTATGTTATATTGATTCAATTGGTATTCTTGACGAAGCCAATGATGGAAGGATCATGTAAGTGTCGCCCCGGTTATATTTGTATATTTATTGCCGTAAACTAAAGTATCAGGCCGCTCCCAGTTGTAGTCTAGCGGGAAGTCATCTTAGCATGTAATTTCCTAGAATGGACAGACGGAGTCGGTGGTCATATTAGATTACCGTAGAGGAATAATACCTACGTGTAAACCAGTTTATTTATTCGTATGCTTCATATTTTATATGCCGTACATTCAACAATGCCAGAAGCGTGGCATAGAATGGGAGAGGTTAGTCAACTGGAATCTCTAACCTGTTCGTATTATCGTGTATGACTTTGTTTGAAACTATATGCTATCTAACGTTATGTTTTGGAGAACGTATGGGATTGTGAAGTATGATATGGAAGATTTTATCCTGGAGTATGAATACGTTACCATGATAGACGTCCTTGAAGGAAGGTCAATGGACTTGAATGAGAAGAATATTATACGGTAACAGTTTTGTGATCCTTAGTCACTTGAGTCGGAGGACTTTATTGGTAGAGAATCTTCAGGAACGAGTTGTTACGTACATTTATTACCTAAGGGGGTAGTCTTCGGTCCTGCCAAATGTACGCACCAGTCTTTATATATTTTATTATTTGTGCGTTCGATTGATTCACGCACTGACGTGCACAATGCAGTGTGAGTTGCTTTGGACGCACGGGTAACCTAGTTTGGGAATTGTGACGTCATGTTTTGAACGGGGCAGTGCGGACTTTGTTATGTCCGAGATATAGATTATTGGAATTTTCTGGCAGTTTTGTATAAGCCAGTATGTTATATTGATTCAATTGGTATTCTTGACGAAGCCAATGATGGAAGGATCATGTAAGTGTCGCCCCCGGTTATATTTGTATATTTATTGCCGTAAACTAAAGTATCAGGCCGCTCCCAGTTGTAGTCTAGCGGGAAGTCATCTTAGCATGTAATTTCCTAGAATGGACAGACGGAGTCGGTGGTCATATTAGATTACCGTAGAGGAATAATACCTACGTGTAAACCAGTTTATTTATTCGTATGCTTCATATTTTATATGCCGTACATTCAACAATGCCAGAAGCGTGGCATAGAATGGGAGAGGTTAGTCAACTGGAATCTCTAACCTGTTCGTATTATCGTGTATGACTTTGTTTGAAACTATATGCTATCTAACGTTATGTTTTGGAGAACGTATGGGATTGTGAAGTATGATATGGAAGATTTTATCCTGGAGTATGAATACGTTACCATGATAGACGTCCTTGAAGGAAGGTCAATGGACTTGAATGAGAAGAATATTATACGGTAACAGTTTTGTGATCCTTAGTCACTTGAGTCGGAGGACTTTATTGGTAGAGAATCTTCAGGAACGAGTTGTTACGTACATTTATTACCTAAGGGGGTAGTCTTCGGTCCTGCCAAATGTACGCACCAGTCTTTATATATTTTATTATTTGTGCGTTCGATTGATTCACGCACTGACGTGCACAATGCAGTGTGAGTTGCTTTGGACGCACGGGTAACCTAGTTTGGGAATTGTGACGTCATGTTTTGAACGGGGCAGTGCGGACTTTGTTATGTCCGAGATATAGATTATTGGAATTTTCTGGCAGTTTTGTATAAGCCAGTATGTTATATTGATTCAATTGGTATTCTTGATGAAGCCAATGATGGAAGGATCATGTAAGTGTCGCCCCGGTTATATTTGTATATTTATTGCCGTAAACTAAAGTATCAGGCCGCTCCCAGTTGTAGTCTAGCGGGAAGTCATCTTAGCATGTAATTTCCTAGAATGGACAGACGGAGTCGGTGGTCATATCATATTAGATTACCGTAGAGGAATAATACCTACGTGTAAACCAGTTTATTTATTCGTATGCTTCATATTTTATATGCCGTACATTCAACAATGCCAGAAGCGTGGCATAGAATGGGAGAGGTTAGTCAACTGGAATCTCTAACCTGTTCGTATTATCGTGTATGACTTTGTTTGAAACTATATGCTATCTAACGTTATGTTTTGGAGAACGTATGGGATTGTGAAGTATGATATGGAAGATTTTATCCTGGAGTATGAATACGTTACCATGATAGACGTCCTTGAAGGAAGGTCAATGGACTTGAATGAGAAGAATATTATACGGTAACAGTTTTGTGATCCTTAGTCACTTGAGTCAGAGGACTTTATTGGTAGAGAATCTTCAGGAACTTTAAAAGTAATTACCATTATGCTGATGTATGATCTTTGCGCCTGTGACGATGTTAGTCTTGTCCACTCCGTATGTGTCATGTTGAATAAAATCTATGTACAGTCATCACCGACTTATGTACTGCCAGTACTTGCCCAGTTCACCCAGTTCAACACTACTTGTTGAAGTTCGTTTGAAGAATATTGTTGACATTCGTTCATTTTAACCATTCGCGTTTTAAGCTACCTCTTCACCAGTATAAACTGTACTCAACCACAAAACGGAGTCAACAGTAATTGGTGTGCCAGTCTGGTTTTGGAATCAAGAATTAACAGGAAACGAACCATACCACAGGAACCAGTACCCAATATGCTACCGCGGCTCATATAATGGAAGATCTGAAACTTTGGTGTGCAAGTCTGGTTTTGACAACATCTTGGGATCATCTGAAGATCTGAACTTTCAAGGCGACAACATCTTGGGATCATCTGAAGATCTGAACTTTCAAGGCGACAACATCTTGGGATCATCTCTTTGTCACTATTACGTGCAAGCTGTGGTCTAATAACTCAGAACGAAGTATTTTATCCTCACACGTACATACACGGAGACGAGGCACATTGGTTTTTTTTCCTGCACGCGAGATGAGTATAACGTGTTGTCGTTGTACCCTTTATTACGTTTAGCTGTGCCTTAAATAATTATGTCCATATTTATATTTTCCTTGTTATATGTTATATGTTGTTCATTTGTCGTGGGAGGTAGGGAGGTTGATCTGACGAACGAGATCCATCTCGAAGCCAATTCGGGCTCTTCGTCAGACGTTCTGTAGGGCTCAACTTGTAAGTTTCAATTGAGCGATAGTTCCGGTACAAGGCTAGAAACCTTGCCGAAGTTCCGATCGCTAATTGTCCCTTATAATAGTATCTGTTTACTTTCTTTTCTTTCTTTGGGTCTAATATTTTGCTGTGATACCCTGTTCAACCAAAACCCATTGAAGGGTTGCAAACGGTTATATTGGGGTATATAGTGTGTTAACATCTTCGCTGGTATCATTTTCCTAGTCCTGGAAATGATTAGCCCTGTAAAGGACTACTAGCTGACTGTCTGGATCCTTCGTCGTTGCTTGTATTTTTATGGTGTCGTGGCGTTCTCATGGAGTTCCTTTCCTGCCTTACAGGTTACAAACGGTTGTATTGCGGTATATAGGGTGTTAGCGTTAGTCTTCGTTGGTATCGCTTTCCGAGTCCTTGAGCTGATTGTTCCTGCAAAGGACCACTAGCTGCCTGTTCTGTAGCTACTTGTTGTCTGTTACCGGTTTGTGTTGTTCAAAGGCTGTCGCTATTATTTTTGGTAGCATCTCCATTATGGTTTTTAAAATTATGTTTATTTCCGCTGCTTCTCTTCTTTCTAGTTTGCTTTGTATTTCCTGCACGATTTCGGTTTTTATTTTGTCTTTAGTTTCTTTGTTTTGTTCTCTACTTTTTGTAAGGGTATCCTCAGCTATCTTTCTCTCTGTTTCAATTCTTTTGAGGATTTCTTCGTTCTCTTCCTTTAGCTCTGTGAGTTTGACGATGTCGACTTCTATCTCGTGTTTGATAGTTTTCATTTCCTGTAATATTGCCTGGGCGCTCTGTACGGCTCCTATTGTTTCGTCTCTTATGGCATCTGAGTCTTCGTTGTGTTGCTTGTTCGTCTCGACTTTGAGTTGTTGTTTTATGTCTCGCATATCTGTGGCTAGTCTTATCAGCTGGGCTCTTGTGTGCTGTTCTTGTTTACCAGTGCCGCCTGAAGCCACTCGGTTTCTTGCTTCTCTGAAGGAGATGTTTTTGGTTACAGATTCCTTCAGTATGGCCTTTGTTTCATAGAAGGTCGGACAGCCACGGTATCTTGCTCCGTGGTTCCCAAGACACTTTTGCGCAGGTTCTGTTGGAGTTGCGCACTTTATAGTTATCATCATTTTTCGCATGAGGACATTCATTGTAAGTGTGACTTCCCGCACAGTATCGACAAACTGCCTCTCTCCTGCATGTTTTCTTAGTGTGCGAGAATTGTTGGCAGTTTGAGCACTGCATAACAGGAGGGATGTACTCTTCTGTTTTTCGACATCTATCGTCTAGGTTGAGTTGCCTTGGTCTTGAAGTCCCCTCGATAGTTAGGATAACTAGGTTTGTGTCCTTCTTGTCCCATGTCTTCAGTCTTTCAACCTGTGTTATGTTGATGTTCTTGTTTTCTTCTTGTAGGCGGCTGTGGACCTCTTGTGTGGACCGGCTGTTGTCGATCCCTCTCACAACTATCTTTTTGGTCTTCTTGAATATTTCCACAGTAGCTTTAATCTGGTGGGGCAGCTGGACTTCTTTGTGTCCGGATTCAAGTTCGACCATCAGTTGGTTTGTTTTCTCCGTCTTGTTTAGAGTTATGATAACTCCGTTGTCGTGTCTTGAAACTTTAGATATGCTTCTCCTGCCCGTTATTGACTCAAGTATGCCGATTACTTTGTCGTCGGGTAGGGCCCTGAGCGAGGCCTCACCTCCAGACATCTGGGTGATCTTAATTATTCTCTCCTGTAGTGCCACGTTGGATACTGCGTTTTGATGCTTGCGAAGTTGGCACGTTCCAACTTCTGTCTCAGATTGTGTGTACGGTCTGCGGGACGGATTCGCATTCTGGGTCGTCTGCATCTGGTCAAGTTTCACCGGAGTTGGATGTCATTGTATGTTGGAGACTCGACAATGACATCTCGTTTTGCCATTGGATTGATTTTGTTGGGTTTCAATGCTTTGTTACCCTCTGTCTTCGATGTTGCCTTGTCACTGCTCAATGTAGCTACCGCCTCGACACCTTGTTTCAGCGGTGATGTTGCTAAGTCTGGTTTCGGAGCTTGTTTGTCATCTGCCTTCGAATCTTTGGGTCGATCATCGGTCGTAGTATCAGAGGTTATGTTGTTCGTCTTCTGAGAACGACTGGCCACGACGCTAGGAGTATCCGTGCTCTCTGGATGCCTCTGTTTGCTCTTTGTAGGTTCTTGCTTGATGCTGCTGACAAGTGTTTGAGGGCTTGTATATACTTTCCTCTTTTTAGCTTGTTGCTTGGTGCGAGTCATTTTTGTAAATTCTGACGGCTGTGTTCGCCCTGAAAAGGACGCTCGTTTTAGTATAGTGCTGTCTTCACCGATGAAAGGATGAAACCTTCTTCAATGATGTAGTATCTGTTTAGCTGTTCCGTCAAGTTTTTATTGTTGTTCTCGTAGTTATTTTTATTCGTAATTTAGTTTTATGATGAATTTTGTTTGTATTTTGCGTCCATCTCACCTTTCCTGTCATTCAGTTTTTTTACAAAACCTATGTTTTTACACTGTGTTGTCTATTGTCTTGTTGATTATTTGATCGCAGTTATCATCGTAACTCTTTACGACATTCTATTTTTAGTTTCACATTTTTATTTTTATTGGATTTCTGCGACTGTTTTCTACCGTCCAGTTTATCATGTCTTGTCGGTTATGTTTCTATTGTTTTTCTCGTTGTTCATTTCATGACATTTGATTACATAAATTTATTGATTAATAACATATTTAATAATTATATGATAACATTATACCGTTCTAAGGACAGGAACGAAGAACACTTGTTATAATAACAAGGTTAACTAATTTATATTGATTAATTATCATTTTTATAAATTAAGAGTATTGTGACTACTTATAAAGCATAATGTATTCACTAGATTATTTCATTAAGCAAGCAAAAGCTCTTCAGATGGCTCCTGATGAAGCAAAAACATTTGCACTTGCAGAATATAGGAAAGCTCAAGAAATAGAAGCCGAACAGAGAAAGTTAGAAACTTTAAGACTAGAAAAACTTCAATTTGAGGCAGATCAAAAACGGATTGAGGCTGAGGAACAAGAGAAGAAGATGAAATTTGAGGCAGATCAAAAACGGATTGATGCTGAGGAACATGAAAAGAAGAGGAAATTTATAGCTGAGGAAGAGGAGAAAAAAATGAGATTAGCCGCTGAATTAGAAGATAAACGAGTTCAAAAGGAAATGGAACAGAAACAAAAAGAAATGGAAGATAGGAGATTAATAGCTGAACAAAATGTAAAACGACTTCAGCTTGAGATGGAAGAGAATGAAAAAAAAAAACGACAGCATGAACTGAAATTAGCAGAGTCAGAATATGAGAGAATTAGGTTTACTCAGGAAGCTAATTCTCAGAGAACTTTTGAAAGCCAAACTCCATCCAGACATGATTATTTTAAGGAAATTCACTTTAAATTACCAAAATTTAATCCCCCGTCTGATGACGTAATATTCTTCCTAGATAGGTTTGAGGCCACTTGTGGATCTTATAACGTGGATAAAGCGCTATACTGTACATATTTATCCAGATTACTTACAGGGGATGCATTAGCAGTTTATCATACCACCAGCATTGGTGAGAAAAATGACTATAATGCTCTTAGAGCAGCACTTCTGCAAAAATTCCAAATGACAGAAGACGAATATCGTTTAAGATTTCATACATTACTACCCCAATCTAGCAGAAATTTCAATGATTTTCTGTCACAAATACGACTAACACTAGAAAGATGGATTGAATTATCCAAAATTGAAAAGTCATATGAAGGTCTCTTCGATTTACTGATGCGCGATAAGGTACTTTCGTCTGTAAATCCTACATTTCTCGCATTTTTACACGAACGGAAACCTTTATCTATGAAAGGCTTAGAAGAACATGCAAAAAATTTTTGTACTGCTCACCCAAACATGGATCTAAGTAACGCACAGATTAAGAATGAATTGCCTGTTGCTTTTGCAGCACAACAAAACAATTTTTCACGCAATCGTTCTTTTAGTGCTGATAGGTATGTCAATAAGGGAAATAATTACAATTTTAACAATGATAACTTTTATAAAGGGAAGCAATTTCAACAATCTGCTCCATTTAATGTTTCTTGGAACCAAACTCACAGATCGCAAGATTTTGGTAACAATAATTTTAAAAATAATCAAGGACATTATAATAAACAAAACTGGAGATCAAAATCTCAGGGTCCGCAAAACAGACAAGGTTCTTGGAATAAAAATTTTAAAGAACAGCATAACTTTAATTATACAAACTATCGGACTCATCCAAATTTTAACTCTAGCAGAAACGACAATTATGGCAATTTTAATGCAAATAATCAAAATCGATCGCGTCGCAGAGAAAGATCGTCGAGTAATACGGGTAGACATTCTAATGTCTCTTTAATTGATACACAGGCTAACATTGAACAGGGTAAAGTAACTGAAACTCACAATGCTATGTCTTGTTCTCTTGATTGTACCCAGGTGAAAGACTGTCCAGAATGCTCGACTCTTTTCCAGCCTAAGGCGATCACGACGCTGCGTTGCGGACATACCTTGCCTAGCCTACCTATAGTCTGCACAGCCACTGCTACGTCAGTACACCAGGGACAGGGCTCTCTTAAGTTTAACAAGGGATTTGTCAACAACATTTCATGCTCTCTCCTATTTGACTCAGGTTGTAGCACTGTGGGCGTCCGGACCTCGCTGATCAACCCAAGTTGTGCCACGGGCCGGGTTGTCAAGTGTGTGACTTTCGGCGGCACCGTCGAAACATTTCCCACTGCTATTATTGATCTTAATACACCTTTCTTTTCAGGAAAGATCCAAGCATGTCTTCTTCCAAATCCAATATGTGATGTAATACTTGGTCGCATACATGGTATTAAAGAGTGTACACCGCAGCAAATAGCTGAATGGGAAGAGCGACATATTCAAACTGCAAATGCAGTAGTGACTAGAGCGCAAGCTACTAATATGTCGCATGATACACCTATTGAACCTACAGTTCATACCACTTGTGATGATGATGCTCCTATTTCACGGGAGTTGTTTGCAACATTGCAAAAGAATGATGATTCATTAAAAAAAATTTTTCAGTATGTTAACAAAAAGAATACAAGCAACAAACTTGCAAAATCTAGACATGACTTTATACTTAAAAATGGGATTTTGGTGAGAGTAATACGGGAAAAGGATTCATCCTTATGTTATCAGATCTTAGTCCCATCCTCTATGAGATCTCGTATATTACGACATGCGCATGACTCGCAATGTGCGGGCCATATGGGTTTTTCGCGTACCAAATCCAGAGTGCTTTCGGCATTCTACTGGCCAGGCGTCCATAGGGACATCACTCTCTATTGTCGGTCCTGTTTGATATGTCAGGAAGTTAAGGTACGGGGTCCATTTCATGCGGCTCCTATTCAAGCTGCGGACATCCCGATTAGACCATTTGATAAAATGGCCATTGACATTATTGGTCCGATGCTTCCATCTGCTAGAGGGCATACGCATATCCTTACGTGCATTGATATGTGCACTCGTTGGCCTGAGGCCATCCCTCTCAAGAACACTTCATCTGCCAGTGTAGCAGAGGCATTGATGTTAATCTTCTCACGCATTGGTTTTCCACGGAAAATCTTGTCGGATCATGGGGTTCAGTTCATTTCTGAATCCATGTCTCAAGTTATGAAGACATTAGGTATAGACAGATCTCTTAGTTCTATTTATCATCCGATGTCAAATGGGTTAATTGAGCGTCTCAATAGGACACTCAAGCAGTTGTTGGGTAGATGACTCAAGACCATCCCCAAGACTGGGATCGGGTCCTACCCGCTTGTCTCTTTGCGTATCGCGAAGTACAAAATCAAGCAACGGGGTTTTCTCCATTCCAGCTTGTTTTTGGCATGCAACCACGCGGTCCGATGTCGTTAATCCACGACTTATTGGTTGACGAGAATATTGAAGAGGAAACTCAATCCTCTTATGAGTATGTGATCTCTCTGAGAAAGAGAATCATAGATGCTTGTAGACTAGCTACTGCATCATCTGAACAAGCCAAAGAAAAAGCTCGTCTATTTGCAAACAAGTATAGACGTCTTCGCCAGCTCATACCTGGTGATGAAGCTTTTGTCTTACTACCTGCGCATAACAATCGTCTTTTAATTACCTGGAGAGGTCCTTTCAGGATCATCTCAAGAATATCCGATGTCGACTACATCGTTGATGTTAATGGTAAACATAAAACCTTCCACATTAACATGTTGAAGGAGTATTACTCACGTCCTGATTATCTACAGTCAGTGTTTCAGGCAACTGACGATCCTACACCTCCTATTCAACACTATTCTAGTTTGTCAGTCATCCAAGAAGAAGAATCTTCTTTCGATGATGTACAACTACCAATACCAGTTGTACCACTCCATTCCACTGAGAAATGGAATGATGTTACGATCTCATCTACTCTTTCGGCTGATCAACGTCAGCAAGTCTCTAATATTCTACACTCGTATGAGGATGTCCTCACTGACATCCCAGGTCATACGTCAGTCATCCAACATGACATTATTCTGACTGACGATACGCCTATTCGAGTTCGCCCATATCCTATTCCTTTACACTTTCGTGATAAGGTTGATAAGGAATTGGATGAGATGCTCCAATTAAATATAATTGAACCATCTTCATCACCATATTCTTCTTCCATGGTAATCATTAGGAAGAAAGACAACAATATACGTCTTTGCGTAGATTACAGGAAATTAAACAAAGTTACAAAATTCGATGCGGAACCATTACCTCTTTTAGATGACTTATTGGAGAGATTATCTCATGCTACATTCTTTTCGAAATTTGACCTTTCAAAGGGATATTGGCAAGTGCCACTCACTCCTAAAGCAAAGCCATTCACCGCTTTCTCGACACCACGGGGTCTTTTTCAATGGAATTTTATGCCATTCGGGTTAATGAATGCGCCAGCTACCTTTGTACGCATGATGCGCCGCATATTGTCTCATCGTCCCGATGTCATTACTTATATAGATGACATCTGTCTTTTCAGTGACTCTTGGGATGAACATATTCAGGGTTTAAAATCTTTACTTTCTACCTTACGGGATTATAACTTAACAGCGAAACCTTCAAAGGCTTTTGTCGGTTTTCATGACATCTCATTTCTGGGTCACCGCATAGGTCATGGTTTCATGTATACAGAAGACAGTAACGTCTCTAAAATTTTAAACATCTCAGCACCTAAGACAAAAAAACAAGTTAGGTCGCTTTTAGGACTAATACAGTTCTATTCAAAATTCATCCCTCATTTGTCTACTATAACTGCACCTTTTTCGTCTCTACTGAAGAAAGGCACATCTAATGTAATAAAGTGGTCGCAGGATCACCAAACGGCGTTAGACTATATAAAACAATTTTTTTCAAATGCACCTTTTTTGAGGTTGCCTGACAAAAATCTCACCTTCATTCTCCGCAGTGATGCAAGTTCTTACGCTATTGCTGCAGTTTTGATGCAGGAATATAACGGCACCTTATTTCCGGTTATGTACGTATCCAGAAAGCTCACGCCGAGCGAGACGAAATATTCCGTTCTGGATAAAGAGCTCCTTGCTCTTGTCTGGGCAATCACTAAACTGGATCGTTATCTCCTCGGATCTCACTTTGTGGTGGAGTCTGATCAGAAAGCTCTTACCGCACTGAATACAGGGAACGTTAAGTCATCAAAGTCAGCGCGTTACGCTATAGCGCTTCAACCGTTCCATTTTGAGATACGAGCTATCCTGGAGTGCAGAATGTGTTCGCAGACTGTCTATCAAGATGCCCAAGTGAACGTGTCGAAACTAAACCACTTCCAGATGTTGGAACATCCTCACCGATAACATGAATAACTTTGTACATTGTTATTGATACTATATTAACGTTTTATTAGAACGTGAACATTGGTACTACAGTAACTTTTTATTAATATGGCAACATTGTTAAGAGCGACAAATATACATTTGTTATTCCTATGGAACATATTACACTACATAACGTGTTAGAGAATATATTATATCGTGTATGGAACATTGAGAACATTATCTCGTCGATTACTAACTAGTTGTAACGGAACAGTGACATATTGATAGTGATATTGCAATTACTTAGAATATATTGTTAACTAGTTATTTGTTAGTAATTAAGGAATATATAAATTAGATTAATTCAATTTAATCTATTTAATTGATTATGGATCACACACAAAACTAACTTTCTTAGTTGTCAGGTAATACCTACATTCACGGGTCTTAGTTATGATATCTCACTTTTAGATCACTAGTCAACCATACTAGTGTTAGAAAAACATTAAGTGTGTTGATTCTTAAAGTGTTTAATTTTGCATTGCTTCATTTTTGCACATTGTATTTTCAATTTTTCTGTTTCATTGATTCTCTTGTCATTGATCATCATCAGTGTTGCTGTTCATTTTCATTTTTGAAATCATATGTTTCAAATTTTGTTGAAAACTTAGTTGAATTTTATTATCATCTTTTTTTTATGGTTTTTTTTCATTTTTCATTTTCAAACTTGTTTTTACTTCACACATCGTTCCAAAGTAGGTCGTTTGTGGATGTGTGCTTTAATGCATACTATCATTTAGTTATATTGATTTCTTTTAATATTCTTTTCTTAATATGGTATAACTTTATGCATTTCATATCTTGTGGTAGTTTTGACTCACCTCTCTCGGGTATTAAGTTCAAAAAAATTAATAGAATTAATTTTTTTTAAGGGGAGGTGATAAGGGAGCTGTTACGTACATTTATTACCTAAGGGGGTAGTCTTCGGTCCTGCCAAATGTACGCACCAGTCTTTATATATTTTATTATTTGTGCGTTCGATTGATTCACGCACTGACGTGCACAATGCAGTGTGAGTTGCTTTGGACGCACGGGTAACCTAGTTTGGGGATTGTGACGTCATGTTTTGAACGGGGCAGTGCGGACTTTGTTATGTCCGAGATATAGATTATTGGAATTTTCTGGCAGTTTTGTATAAGCCAGTATGTTATATTGATTCAATTGGTATTCTTGACGAAGCCAATGATGGAAGGATCATGTAAGTGTCGCCCCGGTTATATTTGTATATTTATTGCCGTAAACTAAAGTATCAGGCCGCTCCCAGTTGTAGTCTAGCGGGAAGTCATCTTAGCATGTAATTTCCTAGAATGGACAGACGGAGTCGGTGGTCATATTAGATTACCGTAGAGGAATAATACCTACGTGTAAACCAGTTTATTTATTCGTATGCTTCATATTTTATATGCCGTACATTCAACAATGCCAGAAGCGTGGCATAGAATGGGAGAGGTTAGTCAACTGGAATCTCTAACCTGTTCGTATTATCGTGTATGACTTTGTTTGAAACTATATGCTATCTAACGTTATGTTTTGGAGAACGTATGGGATTGTGAAGTATGATATGGAAGATTTTATCCTGGAGTATGAATACGTTACCATGATAGACGTCCTTGAAGGAAGGTCAATGGACTTGAATGAGAAGAATATTATACGGTAACAGTTTTGTGATCCTTAGTCACTTGAGTCAGAGGACTTTATTGGTAGAGAATCTTCAGGAACTTTAAAAGTAATTACCATTTTGCTGATGTATGATCTTTGCGCCTGTGACGATGTTAGTCTTGTCCACTCCGTATGTGTCATGTTGAATAAAATCTATGTACAGTCATCACCGACTTATGTACTGCCAGTACTTGCCCAGTTCACCCAGTTCAACACTACTTGTTGAAGTTCGTTTGAAGAATATTGTTGACATTCGTTCATTTTAACCATTCGCGTCTTAAGCTACCTCTTCACCAGTATAAACTGTACTCAACCATAAAACGGAGTCAACAGTAGTCCTATTATTTGGCATATTTTATGCACCTACATTCTTGCCTGGTCACTCCCAGACGTGTTTACGTTTTACCACGTGAATCGTAGTATTACAAGGCAAATTAGACAGGTCAGCGGATAATACTTCTATCACTTAAGTCGTCTAGCCACCTTTGTTAGAGACGGTCATTGTTGACACAAGGTGGTGTCGAAGGATCGATGGAAAGAAAGCCAGATTGTCAGTCTGGGAAATACGTCTGGGAGATGTACGTAAACACAGGTGATAATATGTAATCGCTACCGATGGCCCATTTCTGTATCAATAATAAAGATAACCCGTCTGGGGAGATTGTGGTGGGAAAGGTATAAGCCAGGAAATAAGTTCAACGATGTTTTTGTGAGTTTGCACAAATACAATCGGAAGTATTACCGACATATTTGAAAGAGGTCACGAGTTTAAATTTTTTAATTGATATTTTAAAACACGCGGGGTATATTATTTAATTCCCCGACCCACATGGTTCTAAAGAGACAGGATTGATCTAAATCTAGAGCCTGAAATAAACTTTAGTTCTCACTGGCAAGTTTGTCCAAAGTACCATATGACTTGGACTGAGAAATGAAAATATAATCTAGCGAAATCGGAGAAACAAATCAGACTGCATTTTCAACAAACGTGAAGTAACAACTCCCATTAGCCTGAGCGAAATATCGGACAAAAATTGTTACAAGTGGCTGATCGAAGTATTTGGGCGTCTTTATAATTTAAAAGAGAACCCGCAATTTTAAATACAAAGACTGGAAACTTAAGGAATCAGAAAACACAAGTCATAAGAGGGATTCTGACATTACTCCAGACCGAGTGTTCGAAGCATCACCCCAACGTTGCAGTGTCCATTCTACTCTGCCAGGAGATTGCATATCCCATTTGGAGTAAGTTGTGACCATATATTTTACAAAGTTAATGTGACATGTTACTTGCTAACAAGTTATATAAGTCATACGAGGCTGGCAATCTCAACATATGAAAATAGTATATTCATAAACCACAACAGCAAGCGCTGGTGATTGCTTCTTGCTAGTCGTACCGAAAACCCACAGCAGAGGTGGCCCCAGACTCCGAATGGAGCAGTGAGTAAGTGAGTGATGATTACATCACATGTGCAAAGTGTGTATAGTATCATTTTGTGAGATATGTGTACTTTTATAATGTTAGTTCAGGCAAATCCTTGCACTCGCGCTCTCCAGGCACATTTTCCCCATTTAAATAACCAGAAGAATAACGGTGATGTCTAAACATATACCATGAGTTATCCTATATATACTTAGGAAGAATAATTATTCAGACAGGCAGACATTGGTGGGTGTACAGCGAGACAATGTGCTTGTTAATCTGCAGCCCACAAATGTACTTAGCAGAGGCATTTGTTCTTTTATTTTTCATAAAGTTCATGGTACGAGACTACGTTACTGTTTGTGGTACGAAGTTACACTTACAAGAGACCAGTCTGAAGTAAGAGTCTTCGCCACAATATCGTGTTTCAAGAGCTGGGGTCGCCACCAACTACCTACAGTGGACACGTTGTGAATAAACCCACCTTGACATTAGGAGTGAAGTTCAAATAGACGCCTCTAGAGAAGAGTCATCATCACAAAAGACTTGACAACGACCCATTGCAGTACTCAGCCAGTTAAGTCTTTTTGTAACATGCGCAAGCGACGGACAATAACCAACAGTCCCCAATTAAGTCTCAGTGAAGACAATTTAAAAAAAAAAACTCTAAAGTCACTTTCATCCATATTTATTTAAATTTGTTACAGACTAATTGATTATTAAATTTGTTATATATTATTTTACAAACTCATAGTTGATTCAGTTCTTATAGATAAGAGAGCGCATGTATGATCTAAAATCTTTACTAGATATATATATATATCTATATATATATATATATATAAATATATAAATAAATATATATATATATATATATATATAAATATATATATATATATATATTTTTTTTTTTGTTTTTCTAACCAGCGGCACTCGAGCTTCCCAGCCCTTTTTGGCCCAATGACATGTAATTGCGAGGCTGGGGGGGGGGGGGGAGGGTCAGTGGACTTTCCTTCCAAGCCGGTCAGTAGCTTCGCTCCTTCCCATATATATATATATATATATATATATATATATATATATATATATATATATATATATATATATATATATATATATATATATATATATATATATATATATATATATATATATTGTTACAATAATAGAGCCAAAAATACTTATAACTGGAATTTCGCTGGATTAAACCAGCTGGGGGCTCGAAGAAGCCACACCATTACTTAAAACTTCACAAAAGGTGCCGGATCAGATATAAGTTAAAAGTACTCTGCAGCATTGTTCTTGACTTCTGAATTATCTTGTGAGTATTCCCTTGAAATAGAAGCATCATTATCCTTCTATCTACAACTCTGCCAAGAGTAATCTTGTGCGAAGGCAGACACCTTTGAAGGCACATTTTAGATACTATTGAGTTTTGGCCACTGGTGGACCCTTACTGCAGTGCAAAGGTGAGGCAAATCCCGTGACAAGGACACAAAAGAAAGTGAGAATTTAAATAAATAAGTTAAAAAGTGCTGGGAACGTCTATCAAGTTGTAAAATTTTCCTTTTTCCATGGCTTACGAAACAGACAGTGTTAACGTCTTATGACAGTGTTAACGTCTTATGACAGTGATCAGCTTCCCTGAATACTTTCTCTTGTCATCTTCTGGTTGTCCAGTTCTAAAGGCTGCACGCTCCGTGAGAACCACACTTTGTTTCTGTATAATTTTCCCACCTTTCTTTTACTGTCCAGTTTGCGCCAGTACAAAGTAAAGCAGGCACTCAATAGCACAGTAAAACTTTTTCCTTTATCAATTATATTTATTCATTGGCTCGAACACTTTAGTTGCTGCAACAGGTTTAAAACCTATTTCAGTCTGCTCGTGCGGAAAATAACAGTGGTATAAAAGCAATTGTCACCGTAATTGTTTATGCTTCTGGCAAGGTTATATGAACGCTTAAAGTATGTCACCGTAGGGTTTGCCCATGCATTATAAATACATTGCCAAGGTTGGGTGAACGTTTAAAACAGTTCACAAGGAAGAAAAATAGAGTGAGGATTAAAAATAACAGACAACGGTTCACTAACTTCGCTTGCGTTAGTAAAACGTGAGTATTTTTCTGGTGAGTAGTAAATAAAGCTCGACTAATAGTTTGAGCTGAAAAACAGATTAGGGAACGAATCAGAGGTAGCGAAAGAAACGCACCAGGGAACAGTGACTAGAGGTCAGAAAGGTGTGCAGGTTTCTGAAGGGCAGTCGGGTTTCAGAAGTTGAAGAAGCAAGAAGTGCTTTTGGCAGTTGCCACCAGTTTTAACAGATTCTGTGGTTATACAGATAAGTTCAGAAGTTATACGGAAAATGCATAAGATGTAGAGATAACTCAGAAGATTAAAGGATTCTGTGGTTAGACAGAAATAGCATAAGTTTTAGAAGGTTCAGAGGATGTGATAGCTCTAGTCAGTAACTATACAAGATAACTAAGAAGTGATGTATAGACAGAGTAGAAGATGATTAAGAAAGTTCTTATAGTCACAGTAGAGAGTGTATTTCGGGAGAGATTCAGGGAATTGCCTGTAAGTATGGTTTTGAACATATCATTCATATTGATGAAAAAATTGCAGGAGAAGTAAATCAGAAATCCCAAGTCGACATGTCAAATAAACAATGAGAACTTTGTTGACCAAGCAACCTAGAGAAGAGAAGTATTTGAATGATACATTGATGGTCAAGCTTGGTACTGTTATATACGAATAGATGGTAAGAATGAATTCCAAGAGGAAAACCATAATTTTATCAGAGTGAGTTCACAGAGAGTGAACCAATGAGTCGTCTACAGAAATAGTTAAGACAAGTAAGCGACTGAGAGAGTCGACTTTTTTTTTTAAAGAACTACCTGCATGCTCTCGCGTGTAAGTATGGAGTATAGAAGACTTGTTACATGTATAAGAATTATAGTATGCTTTTCAGGACTGGAAATAGAGGCAGGTCTGACCAAGTTTGGTCAGGAGGAATAAAAGCACACGACAATGAGTTGGAAGTGCTGATCAGGAGTATTGAGGCATATTAAGCAAACTGAGGTAGAGTTTGAAGAGGCTAAACAAGTAAATGGAGATGATAGAAGAACAAAGGGAGATTAAATATATATATATATATATATATATATATATATATATATATATATATATATATCTATATATATATATATATATATATATATATATATATATATATATATATATATATATACACGAGATAGAGTTTATGTATGAAGCAACTATGATACAACTGTATGTGAGCTCTATGAAGAATTACCTGCGTTATTGAAGAATATTACATGTAAATAAATGTTTTTGCAAGAGAGAAAACATATGTTTGAGTCTATCCTTGAGGGTTGTTGTATGTAGGCCAGGTCAATAATAATTATAAAATCCATTATACGATCAGTCACTATAATAACAACGGAGAAGGAAGAGAACGAGTCGAGGGTTGAACAAAGGAGGAAAAAGTAGTTCATCCAGGAATCACCAACTCTGGCGGAGATGGCCAGTACTTATACACAATAGCATTAACTTGGAAGATAAACAAAAGAGACTTGTATGTGAAAAAAAACTTGAAATACTTCACTAGGCCTGCCATCTGCCACCTAGTGAAAGCACATACCAGTGCTCTGTCACATACTTTGAATTGATTTGGTAACCACACCACGGTCACACACACTTTGAATTGGTAACAAGTTTAGTCCACACCCTGTTACATCATGAGGTGAATTGATGCCACCTAGTAATATACCGCTGTTACATACTTTGAATTGGTACCGTAACCAGCTCTGTGATACAATGCATAAAACAAAAGCATGGTAGGAGTGTTACGGTAGATTAATTGGCATGGTCTGCTAGAGGTTAGCGGCATGCGATTTTAGGGGTTACAACGTGTAATGTAATGTAAAAGTATTATTAGTCTAGTGAACGCTGTGACGTTTCAGCGTTAGTAGTCACGCACGGTGACCAAGAGACGGGACCCTTTTCTAGACGACTGTCGAACCGAGAAGACGTTTCCTTGGAATTTTATATTGCCGGGCATGTATTGCCGCACAATTATATTGTATTAAATAATGGACATGGGTCAGTCCAATGTGATGATGAAGAAAGATGAAGTTACAGGTTAGTAATTGACTAAACCTTGTCAAGATGAATTAACAGTCCGTTATATTAGTGCCAGACGCATAATCTCACTGTCGGTCGTTGGAATTACCAACCACGCGTGCATACAGTTATGCTGTTCTGACTATTATGTTTTCAAGCTACGAGACAATGGAGTGATTTGTAAAGGAATAATATATGAAGTATGAACTGCAACTTATTATGTATAATTCTTCATGATGACCATGTGTGAACTGTTCGTGTATGGAAGTGATATAATAAATGTATGTGGACTCAAGGAATGACTTATCAAGTCTCTAACGTTGGAATTTGATTATATTATGAAGTTGACAAATATTCTATCCCACCTTCGCGTAATTTACCATCAACAGCACGATATCATAATTGACTGAGAAGACAAGGGATAAAAATGGAAGTAAACTGTTACGTGCAGTCTTTGATATCTTACAATACTATACATTGGTATACTTGTTATGTTCGCAAATATTTTGTAAACAAAATAGGTAATTTTTTAGTGCTTAAGGGAAAGTCATTATTGAGTTACTTCCCTTGAAAGTTGTGCCGTCTCTTCGATCGAACTCCGCGGATGAATCCATTTTACTGCGATTTATTCGTTGTTTGGGTAATAATAGATTGTTCTTGCTTCAGAATATCTATGGCCTGAATTTATGTGTATTGTTTGTCTGAGTAGGACGAGTCTGTCTTATATCTGTATATCTTTACATATCTAAGTCGAACTATATGTTCTGTTGTCTCTAGAGAGGTCAAAGGCTATTCGGCGGATGTGTCGCTAGAGTGTGGTGTGATTTGGCTTCGTCCCGATAGGGACTGTGTTTTCTATGTCGGCTTGTCGCCGGGGAAAAAGTGATCTCAGTATTTGTGGGGAAAGTGATAGTCGTCTAGACCTATCGTGTATGCTTTACCCCAGTGTTTATTCGTATTGCCAAGGAATGGCATTTTCATATTTCTGATACCAAGGTAATAATAGACACTCTTATGAACTCTCGTACGAAGCCACCATTTTCGATAGGTACGATTTGAATGTCTAAGAGAATATATTTGACTCGATGAAAACGACTTCGATTCCTAGCAGCACTATATCCTGTAGAATGCAGTCAATTGTTCATGATCAAATCTACAGAGCAATGAAATGTTTTATGAATGACTAACTTTAGGACAGATTCATTATCTGTATCCAAACGTGAGTGACAGCTCACGAGTGAAGCCATCTTGGAACCAAACATGTAGTGACTTTCAAGAAGAGAAAAGGGATGCCCGTATTATCGCTTGTTTAGTCCAGAGATCACTGCTACACATGAGAACCCGTTATTAGCGGTTCAATATTATTATATGGAAAAATATGTGCTGAACATTATGTTGGAGAATCGTCGCTAAACGAGATTAGGTTTAGAAGCCATCTGAAATATTGTTTATAAGCTGACGTGCTCAGTCAGTGAAGTCAGATGATATATATGTATGGGCGATACTGAGTGCTTGGCTACTGACAGTCCTTTATACTATTATTCTACATGAGTGCCCATGTAACATTGCAAGACCATTTATCCACTGTACCATGATGTATTATGCCAACCTGTGATTTGTCACTATCTGTGCTGTCGAGTGTGTACGTCCAATTAAACTTTAGAAAAGGTACACAGTCGTTGGTGTCGATGACTTCCAGCCATACATGAGTGTGAGAAAAGAACATTTGTCAACACCACGAACCCTTATTATCATTCGCACATTATACACTCAATCCATGTCTACACACCACTGCGTAGGTCAAGTTGACATTCCATACACTACAGTGGAGCAAACAACACCATAGAGATCTTATCAACTGATGATGATGATGATGTCTGCTTCCATCCACTGATATCTATCTTTTGGTGGATATCATTAACGGGAATAAAATTATCAACCTTATCATAAACGTAAATAGAAGAGCCAGTATAAACAGTCTGAAACAATAATCATTAAGGACCACCTTGTATCAACAACTGAGATAAAAAGCCCACCCCCAGTAACAGTGGTTGGCCATCGCGGGGACGAAAGAAGAAGGAAAAATTTTTCTTGTTTACATGTGTTGCCAACTGTTTACGATTACAAGCAAGTCACATGATTTGCATAATACTACGTTGAACACATGACTACGAAATGCAAATCTGACGTCACTACATCATGCGTAGATGCAGCGCTTCGAAAAGAACAACCGTCAACTCATTCCAGTTTTGATTAATATTTGCTTAATCAAGAAGACCAGACAAGAGAATACTGTGATCAGCCAATCATGAGCAAACAGTACTAGGCACTAGTCTAGTCCGTTGATGAACTTGACATCGCCGGAGCCTTCTAAAGATAAGTTTAGACTTAGGACGATTGTCATTCATTAGCACAATACTGAGTCCATGTCTTTTTGCAGGCATGTCCTTTCTATTAATTATTCATCGATGTTATATCTGGTTTTTTTTGTCCGTTGATGTTGTCCTTTATTCGTGGGTATGGATGGGTGGCGATTTGGAATGAATAACATGGCTCTGAGGATGCCGATATTCATTCTGAATGTTCCTTAAGGCCGTTAGTTAATTGCTTTTAACGAAGAACCCATCGACGACCTTTTGATGATTTTCGTTCGTTCGTAATTGCAATTAATTGACCTTGCATGTTAGATGTCCAGTCTAGTTATAATTGGCGTATTTTAGTGTATTTAGTTCAAATTTTTATTCATTTCTGTAATCATGTTTGTAATCTATCGTGTTTTTTCTGACCTTACTATCATTCAGTTTAATTTTTTTTGTACAACCGTGAACGAGTCCATGTATACGTCACTAATTGTTGTGTACGCAGGTTAACTTTCTATTCAGTTCATTCTTATTCTCTCACTTCCGTTTTACACCACTTAGTTATTGTCACAGCATAATTGCGCACTAAATTTTAGAGTGGTTACACTGTAGTGTGACAACCCTGGTATTCATCTTTGGATACCTGTCCAGCCGGTTTTTGGCTAGAAGGGAAACCGGAAGAAACGGTTTGGCGGAAAGCTGAGTCATGATATGTCCGCTCGACTGAGAAGTCGTTGATGGCCGTGGTCAGCAGTTTTGCTGGGGAAAGTTATAGAGTTGCCACTATTGCTCATTACTTCTTGCCGTTATTTTCATGAGATCAGGAGTAGTGATTTGTTGCTAGTTTGATATCCTCCTGGATTGTATTTCATGATTGCAATGATGCATTGCGTTTTGTCAGTAGTGTGTTCCGCCTATGTGAGTGATTGTCATGGCGGTTGCTGAGTAGATTAGCTCTGCGTGTATTATTTGGATATCTTGTTGAGCTATAGTGTGTGGCAAGTATGTGGCAGTTATTTCAGTGCATTGTGCAATGCATGTTCATGTGTATCGTCAGCCGGGTGCGGCTCCTCTGTGTGTGATATTCATTAAAAGGGTCATTACCTGTTGTAGGTGTTATCATGTTATTTATGTCAGCTATTGTGTGCTATGGTTGTACCTTTGAGACAGCGAGCTAAGAGTCTAGTGTGGGAGTACCTTAAACCCATAGTACCAGTAGAGAGTTCGCTCTGACAGCACAAGTATTCTCATGTGTCTAGTTCTGACATCTGGGGCGCTCTGGGTCCGGTAAGTTAGAGGCCATGGGGCCAGTGGTTTTCTAGTATTTGGCTCCTATTTATTGCGGTCTGTTTCTTTGGCTATGGAGGCCTATACGTTATAATATTAGTTCCCAGCTAGCTGACGTGTTAATTGAATATTGTTTGATAATAAGGCTAAGAGCCTGTGGGGCAGTAATTTTGCCATTATTTATTGTACACACAGAGTGTTAGAAGGCTGGTTATGCCACTGTATTGGCGCCTTCATATGTGCCGTCAATTCACGAGAGTGAGTTGTTTACGTTTCAGTGTCCAGTGTAGGCTAACTCTGATCCCTACCAGTCCCGGAGAGGTAGCTATGGGAATTTTCGTTCCCATAGAAACAGTCGTCCGAGGGGACAACATAATAGTTATAGTGACAGGAAGGAGTACCAAACTCATAAGCAGGTACGCTTCGAGGACTCTCGGGACGAAGACAGATTTTGGTACAAAACCAAACATCATAAGCAGAGGAGTGCTTCCTCAGAGAGTCGTTCTTCTGACTCTGATGCGGGGTCTTCGTCCTCGAAGGGCTCCAGCAAAAGCACACGCGAGGAGAAAAAGAAAGAGCACGTGTGTACCAAATGCGGTGGCAGGGGTCATAGTGCTGATAGCTGCACTACCCCGATTGAACACGCAAATTCCGCGGTTGTGTTGGACACAATGAACAGCGAGGACTGTGCGGGGTGCCGTCCTCTGTTCAATGCGAACGAGAGATTAGTGCTACAATGTGGACATGCGGCACCATGTCTATCGGCAGTGCATGAGACTGGCAAGGTGATCCTTCACGAAGGAAAGGTGGAGAATAGACCAGTCCGGGTGTTGAGAGACACCGGTTGCACAACAATTGGGGTGCGTCGATCGTGCATCGACGACTCCTGTCTGACAGGCAAAACGGTAAAATGCACCACGTTCGGGGGCAAAGTTGAGACTTACCCCCAGGCGTGCATTAGAGTGGACACACCGTTCATTACGGGTAGAGTCTATGCGTTGGTCCTGGAGGATCCGATTGCCGATTTAACCGTCGGTAATGTACGCGGGGTGCATAGTGCCATGGGTGTAGCTGATGCAGATGCTCAGCATCACCAAACTCCCAACGGAGAGAACCACAAGGTACATTGTAGACGCGAGTCGCAACAAGTACCAAGCTTCGACAGGAGTAGAAGCAGTAGGGACGTATACGAATGTCCGAACGCTAATAATCGCACAGTTTGGGTGCGTAACGTTCCCCATAATACTAGTTGGCGCACTTTTAGGAGAGTATTCGACGAAGTCGCGCAGGTTAGATTTGTGGAAGTAGTGCCATTGCGTGACAATACAAAGATGGCACGGGTGACTTTTACCAATAGTTGGGGTGCGCGGAAGGCAGTTAGGCTGAAGCATATGTCCTTGCTTAAGAATCATTTGCTAATAGTTCAGCAATAGCTGGGGTTAGATTTAGGGTCGCGTTCAGTAAGATGTTCGGTTAATATGAACCGAACCTGAGTTGCTCTGACCCACGCCCCCAGTTCGATATTTATATGACTATGGTGATGTATTTTGTTATACAATGTATTGTATATACTGCCATAAAGGTAATATTTATGAAGTGGTACGCCATATGTATATAAATCATCATCGTATATTGACAACTAGATTAGGAGAGATGATTATTTATACGATGTCGTATTGCTGCTTGGTGACAATTATTTATACAAAATTTTGCGTAACATGCATTAGGTGTAAGTTACTCCAGGATTAGTCAGTCGTTGTTATTTTTTACGACTGTCAATACCTGGTATGGATTTGTACATGTTTTCTTGTATCGAATGGGGTGAGTGAGAAGGCATGTATGTCAATGAGGTTGAGCAACTCTGGCATTCCTTATCTGCATGTGGAGGTGCTATATTGCCATTTCAGTCGCTCTTACCCAGAGGGGATTGGGCGTACTCCTCCGATGGAAGAAAACTGCGTTTTCTTTCTTAAGGCGGGGGTGGATGTCACAGCATAATTGCGCACTAAATTTTAGAGTGGTTACACTGTAGTGTGACAACCCTGGTATTCATCTTTGGATACCTGTCCAGCCGGTTTTTGGCTAGAAGGGAAACCGGAAGAAACGGTTTGGCGGAAAGTTGAGTCATGATATGTCCGCTCGACTGAGAAGTCGTTGATGGCCGTGGTCAGCAGTTTTGCTGGGGAAAGTTATAGAGTTGCCACTATTGCTCATTACTTCTTGCCGTTATTTTCATGAGATCAGGAGTAGTGATTTGTTGCTAGTTTGATATCCTCCTGGATTGTATTTCATGATTGCAATGATGTATTGCGTTTTGTCAGTAGTGTGTTCCGCCTATGTGAGTGATTGTCATGGCGGTTGCTGAGTAGATTAGCTCTGCGTGTATTATTTGGATATCTTGTTGAGCTATAGTGTGTGGCAAGTATGTGGCAGTTATTTCAGTGCATTGTGCAATGCATGTTCATGTGTATCGTCAGCCGGGTGCGGCTCCTCTGTGTGTGATATTCATTAAAAGGGTCATTACCTGTTGTAGGTGTTATCATGTTATTTATGTCAGCTATTGTGTGCTATGGTTGTACCTTTGAGACAGCGAGCTAAGAGTCTAGTGTGGGAGTACCTTAAACCCATAGTACCAGTAGAGAGTTCGCTCTGACAGCACAAGTATTCTCATGTGTCTAGTTCTGACAGTTATTAATGCAGTTTTATTGTGAAAATGTCTTTGTTGTATGGTAATACTGTCCTGTAATCCTTGGTTAACACATTGTATTGTTTATTTTCATCTCATCCATTTATAATTTAATATTAATGCTATAATTTATTCATTAATAAGAGTTTATATAAATATGATTAAATTTTTATGAGTTTTAATGAGGAATTGGGGACTTTGCACCAATTTGCAGTGGTAGTCCAAGAAATGGGCAATGCACTTTATAGCTCATGATTATGGCATAATATATCATGATTAATTATTATAACTTTATAACATATTAAGACATATTAAATGTAAATTAGTACATTTTCTCAGTACTACATTGTGAACTTAATAACTATTAAGATTAAATAACCAAATTATTTAGGGATATAACACATAATTATTGAATACTAATATTAAGTGCATGATATAATTTCAGCACCTTATATAACTAACTATCATAACTATTTATGATAGATATTAGTGGGTATATATAATATTTTTACAAAATATTATAGATTTGTGGAACTTATACATAACAATACAGGAATATTGCAATTTCTTATATTGATTATTCATTCGTTGAGTAATTAAGATTATCGACATAGATTCCAGTGGTGATTACTAGACATAAGTAATTGAGTACTTAAATAAATTAACGTCAAGATGCTTAACTTAGACTATTTTATTAAAAATGGGAAGGACTTTAATTTGAAAGGATCAGAACTACGGGAATATGTGGAACAACAACTTGCAAAATATAAGGCAGAGATGGAAGAACTTGAAAGAAAAGAGGCTGAAAAGAAAGCCATTGCTAAGGCAGAGATGGAAGAACTTGAAAGAAAAGAGGCTGAAAAGAAAGCTGTTGCTAAGGAAGAAGAAGAAAGAAAGGTGGCAAGAGATGAAATCCTACGGATTGAAGAAGAGAATAAATTGAAACGACAGGAAATCATACTGCAGCAAGAAATGGAATTGCAACGGCTTAAATTGGAAACAGCAAAACTTAATTCGCAGGGTGCTGCAGCAAGCCAAAATGATAATGCTCAATCGGGATCTTCTTCCAACCGACTTAAGGGCAATTATTACTTAAAACTACCACCGTTCAAATTACACGTGGATGATTTATCATCGTGGCTGGCGCGCTTTGAGGATATATGTAAGGTCAATAACCTTGACAAAACAGCATGGGCACTTAAACTCAAGGAATTTCTGGATGGCGAACCTGCAAGTGCAGCACAAAATATTGATCCGACATTAGCCACAGACTATGAGGCCATTCTGCCATCAATGGTACCTATACCTTGTAGCGGTATGGCAGCTTGTGTACCCTGATAATCCCCAGAGCAATGCCAGTGGGAGTTTTACTCCTGGTAGGTTCAACCATGCTGGACTGGTCTGCGTGGGTAGGGGTCAGACAAAAGCTGGTACCCTGGTCCTCCAGGTTGGGGGTTTTAGCACAGGGCCGACACCCCTGTCTGTGTAAAAAATCGCACACGTTACGGAAACAGCAATAAATGAAAATACTTTGATGCGGGACGGACATCCGGAGTCTCAGGCTCGTATGACTGACAGTGGTGAAAGCCGAAAGGAAGCCACTGGCATGAAAACGGATGCCCAGACCGCAAAACACGAAACCAAAATTGGTTTTTGGAATGTCAGAACTATGAATGAGGCAGGAAAGCTGAGACAGATCACGGCAGAGATGAGGAATTACAAACTACATATCCTGGGAATAAGCGAGAGCAGATGGACAGGGATGGGGAAAATAAAAACAGCTACAGGGGAAACAGTACTTTATTCTGGTAGAGAAGACGGTCAGCACAACGAAGGTGTAGCCATTATCCTTAAGAAAGGAATGGAAGGGTCTCTACTGGAATGGAAACCCATAAACAACAGACTAATAAGAGCAAGACTGAGGGGGAGATTCACCAACACCACAATTATACAATGCTATGCACCAACAAACGACAGCGATGAAGAGATCAAGCACGAGTTCTATCAACAGGTACAAAAGGAAATGGAAACTGTACCCAGGTACGATCTTATTATAGTAATGGGAGACCTAAATGCGAAAGTTGGAACACATAATAATTATAACGAAAGAGTAATGGGGAAATGCGGCAGTGGAACAGTAAATGAGAATGGGGACAAATTAATTAGCTTCTGCAGTATTAACAACCTGGTCATTGGAGGAACACTTTTTCAACACAAAGAAGTGCACAAGTTAACATGGGAATCACCAAACGGACGAGACAAAAACCAGATAGATCACAAAATGATCAATGGCAGATGGAGACATGCACTACAAGACGTGAAAGTAAGAAGAGGCGCAGATGTGGGAAGTGATCATCACCTAGTAGTAGCAAGACTGAAGGTGAAACTCAGAGCTGCTGGACCAGTTGCAGTCAAACAGAAAAGATATAACATCACAAAACTTAAGGACCCCCTCACCAGAAAAGCGTTCATGGCCGACGTAAAGAGGCGATATCTGATTACCAAAAGACAGGAAAGAACAGAGACCGACGATGTGGACCAGAAATTCAACACCATCTCAACAATATACAAAGAAAGCAGCAAGTCATGCTTGGGATTCCAGGAAAGAAAGAGCCAAGACTGGATAACACCAGAAACGCTAAACACCATAGCGAAGAGAAAGGAAATGAAAAGGAAGAAAACAGAAGCTAAGTCTCCCAGGTTAAAGGCAATATACAGTGAACAGTACAGTCAGCTGGACAAGGAAGTAAAACGTCAAACCCGTGCTGACAAAAGGACATTTCTGGATGACCTTGCAAGACAGGCAGAAGAGGCAGCACTGAGAAATGAACAAAGCACAGTTTATAAAATAACTAAAGCTATCAGCGGAAAACGAGGTGCAAACAACATAACGTTAGTAAGAGACAAGCAAGGAAACCTCATCACCACAGCACAGGGGCAGGAAACAAGATGGGCAGAGCACTTCAGAGAAACACTGAATAAGGAACCACCAGAGACTCAGCTGAATGTTCCTGAGGCTGAAAGTGACTTAGACGTAAATACAGACATTCCACGAATAGAAGAAAAAATCACAGCTATCAAAGGGCTAAAAAATGGAAAAGCGCCTGGTCACGACAATCTGAACGCTGAGCTATTCAAGACAGACCCTGAACTAGCAGCAGAACTATTAGAACCACTATTTGCACAAGTCTGGGAAACTGAGACAAACACCAACAGAGTGGAGTAAAGGAATAATTGTCAAATTGCCCAAGAAGGGCGACCTTGCAGATTGCAACAACTGGAGAGGAATTACCCTCCTCTCAGTTCCCAGCAAAATACTAGGCAGGATAATCATCCAGAGAATTTCAAAAGCAGTTGACCAAAAACTGAGGAAAGAACAAGCGGGCTTCAGAAAGAACAGAAGATGTGCAGATCATATATTTACCCTCAGGAACATTATAGAGCAGTGCTCAGAATGGCAGAGACAGCTGTACATTAACTTTGTTGATTTTGAAAAGGCTTTCGACAGCATACACAGGGACAGCCTATGGAAAATTCTGAGGGCTTATGGAATTCCCAGCCGCATTGTTTCCATTATAAAAAGCCTCTATTCTAACTTTACGTGCAGTGTTGGATCGAGTAATGTAACTTTCGAAGTGAAAACAGGAGTACGACAGGGATGCCCCTTATCAACAACATTATTTTTGACAGTCATAGATTGGGTGATGCGCCAGACTACAGAGGGCAGTCCAAGAGGAATTAGATGGACAACGTTTTCTACACTGGAAGATTTGGAATATGCAGATGACATTGCACTACTCGCGCATTCACACCAACACATTCAAGACAAAACCGATAGACTGAATAAGTATGGCCAGCAGGTTGGCCTGAACATCAATTTGAAGAAGACAGAGGTCATGACACTAAATGTGGACAATCCTGAGCCAGTAACAGTAAGGAACCAGAAGTTAGAACAGACAGACGCATTTACTTACCTAGGAAGCATAGTATCACCTGACGGCGGAACAAGCAAGGACATTAACAACAGAATGAATAAAGCGAGAACAGCCTTTGCTGTTCTCAACAACATTTGGAAGTCTTCCCAGTACAGCACAAACACCAAATTAAGACTGTATGAGAGCTGTGTACTTTCTGTGCTTCTCTATGGTGCGGAATGTTGGAGAGTAACAGAGAAGGAAATGTCGAAACTGTCCTCCTTCCACACAATCTGCCTAAGGAAAATTCTCCGAATCTTTTGGCCAAACACCATCAGCAACCAAGAACTACTTATTCGGAGTAACCAGGAGGACATGCACACCATCATAGCTGGCAGACGCTGGAGTTGGGTTGGCCATGTCCTCAGAAGGGACCCTGATACCATCACAAGAACAGCTATGCAATGGACCCCCGAGGGAAAGCGAAAGAGAGGCCGACCAAAAACAACTTGGCGGAGAACCGTGGAAGCTGAGATGCAAAGAATGAACCACAGTTGGGGCACTGTACGAAGGATGGCCGCCGACCGAGCAAAGTGGAATCATTTTGTTGCTGCCCTACAAGACGCCACCAGGCGTGATAGCCGCTGACTGCTTTGACGGTTGGCGGTTATGGATCAAAGAAGAAGATGACGCCATTAAGACGTTGTTATTACGTCGTTTCCACTTGAACGAAGAGGCATGTAGATTACGTTTCAAAAGTTTGTTGCCAGATAATAATAAAGACTTCACAGGGTTTATTGCTAACATTCGCAATACTTTTAACAGATGGGTTGAACTGGCAGGTGTCAACAAATCTTACGACAAGTTAGTCGATTTGTTATTGAGGGATAAAGTGTTATCTTCTGTCAGCCCACCATTCTTTGCTTATCTGCAAGAACGGAAACCAGAAACTATTGATGAGTTAGAAAAAATTTCTTTAAATTACTGCACCGCTCATCCAAATGCTAACATTTCTGGCTCGTTAATAAGAGAACCTCTACCTGTAGCCTCCAATATGGCATATCATAGTAATAACAAACCAAGAACACACAGTGTGGACAGAGGTAGGTTCAAAGGAAACTATGACATTAATTTTCATAAGGGGCGTAATAGTTATAACAATAACTTTAATAGAGGAAGACCACAAAACAGAAATTATTCACCTCAGTCCAGATACAACAGTAATCCACGTAACTCAAGTTATAATCGGTCATATAATTATAATAATGGTAACCAGTGGAACAATAGCGATAATTATAACTCGAGACATCGAGATAACAGTTACAATAGAGGACAACAGGATAATTCAACTAATTATTCTCGTCATCGCTCTCACTCTCGTAGATCGACAAATTATAATCATAATACAGGGGCAGCCGTTACTACTGCTACAACCCCTGGGGTTCAGAGTTCACCTACTAATGACAAAATACAGTCTTCGTCTACTTGTTTTGCAATGAATTATAACGTGGCAAATAGTTGCCCAACATGTAATCTTATATTTCAGAAGGCAAAAGAGACAGTTCTGAACTGCGGACACATTCTACCAGAAGTCAGTCTAGCAGTCAATGACGGAACATGCTCGCTGATCTTCAACAGAGGAAAAGTTAATGGATCCATCGTCTCAGTTTTAAGAGATTCGGGATCGACCACGATCGGAATCCGTCAGACACTTGTTCATCCAAATTGTGCAACTGGAGAACATGTCAGGTGTATGACCTTTGGTGGAACTATAGAATATTATCCAACTGCCATTATATATATTGATACACCTTTTTTCACAGGCAACGTTAAAGCATGCATGTTAAGAAACCCAATTGCCGACCTTATGGTGGGATGTATACACGGAAGTAAAGATTGCACACAGGAAGATATTATCAAATGGGAAAAAGATAATCTATGCATAGGAAATGCAGTAATAACCAGAGCACATACGAAACAATTAGAGAATATGGATACGGAAAACAATGAAACAGACAAACATGAAAGTATCGAGGTTCATTCTGCTATTGACCGAGTATCCTTTGCTGCAAAACAGAGGGAAGACAAGTCATTAACAAAATTTTTTGCATTGGTCAACAAAGTTGACCATCTTGCTATGAACAATAATAATAATCATTGGTTTATTATTAAAAATGACATTTTATTAAGATGTTTTATGGATAAAACTCATGTAAGACAACAGATCATGGTACCTTTTGCTTTTAGACGGTACATACTTCAACACGCACATGATTCTAAGTGCGCAGGTCACATGGGATATACTCGGACACGTTCACGAGTATTATCATCTTTTTTTGGCCGGGAATATCACGAGATATTTCACAGTACGTACGCTCCTGTACGATATGCCAAGAAGTGAAAGCACGAGGAGCCTTTCACACGGCGCCTATTCAGGCTTGTGACATATCTGTGAGACCCTTTGACAAGATGGCCATTGATATTATTGGCCCACTTTTACCATCAGCCAGAGGACATAGATTTATTCTCACGTGCATCGATTTATGCACACGATGGCCAGAAGCCATCCCATTAAAAACAACCACCACCACAGATGTAGCTGATGCACTACACCTAATCTTCTCTAGAGTAGGTTTTCCTAGAAAACTTTTGTCAGATCATGGATCTCAATTTATATCTGAGACTATGACTGAAGTAATGAAGACTTGGCAAATAGATAGAAATCTCAGCAGCATTTATCACCCAATGAGTAATGGTGCTGTAGAAAGACTTAACCGCACACTCAAACAAATGTTACATAAAGTTACAGTTAACCATCCACAGGACTGGGACAGAGTACTCCCAGCCGTGTTATTCGCTTATCGAGAGGTGCCACATGAACAAACTGGCTTCTCTCCGTTTCATTTAGTCTTTGGCGCTCCGCCAAGAGGTCCTATGGGACTTATAAAAGACTTATTGATTGACTCCGAGATGACTCAGGATACCCAGTCATCTTATGAGTACGTAATTAATCTCCGGAATAACATTATTGATGCCTGCAAAATGGCAACAGCTTCATCTGAGGCTGCTAAAGCGAAAGCTAGAACTTTCCAAAACAATAGGAGACGATTACGTCAATTATTTCCAGGAGATCAAGCTTATGTGTTATTGCCACATAACAATAATAAATTACTCATCTCGTGGAACGGTCCATACCAGGTTATCAATAAGATTTCTGATGTTGATTATGTCCTGGACATTAAGGGACATCACAAAATATTTCACATAAATATGCTCAAACAATTTCATACTCGACCTGAACATCTACAAGCCATTTTTCATGAACTAGAGGACACTTTCGTACCTAGATGTCACTATTCTAATTTGTCTGTTATCCAGGAAGAAGAATCTTCTTTTCCTGAGGTACAGTTAGCATTACCTGTACCTGTAGTACAGGCTAGTGAATCTTGGCGGGACGTAACCATCTCTTCGTCGGTTACACCGCAACAGCATCAACAGATTGCTGAACTTCTACAATCTTACCCAGATGTGTTGACCGACGTTCCAGGTCGCACATCAGTCATTAGTCATGACATCACTCTTAATGATGATACTCCAATTCGGGTACATCCATATTCTGTTCCTCTACACTTTCTTACTAAAACTACTAAGGAACTTGAACAGATGTTATCTTTAGGAATTATTGAAACTAGTAATTCCCCATTTTCTTCTCCATTAGTTATTGTCCGAAAGAAGGACAATAACATTAGACTATGCGTCGACTATAGAAAATTAAATGCACAAACGATAGTTGATAGCGAACCACATCCACTTCTCGACGACTTACTGCCACGTCTATCGACAGCAACTATATTCACTAAGATAGACCTAACTAAAGGTTATTGGCAGATACCACTAACCGAAAAAGCTAAATACTACACAGCGTTTTCCACTCCGCAAGGTCTATACCAGTGGAATGTTATGCCTTTTGGGCTTGTTAACGCTCCAGCTACCTTTGTTCGCATGATGCGACACATTTTTTTAGGTAGACCAGACATTATTACATACATAGACGACATATGCTTATTTAGTTCATCTTTTGAGGAACATTTTTTGGGTCTTGAATACGTTTTGGATACATTAAGAAGTAACAATTTAACTGCTAAACCCACAAAATTACAAGTGGCATTTCATGAAATAACTTTTTTGGGTCACATTATTGGAGCAGGATATATCCGAACACTACCCAGTACAGTTTCAAAAATTTTAAACATTTCCGTTCCTCAAACGAAGAAACAGGTTAGAAGCTTGTTAGGTCTAGTCCAATATTACAGTAGATTCGTACCTAACTTGTCATCTATCACGGCTGTCTTGTCCTCATTATTAAAGAAGGACATGCCAGTGAAGGTGACATGGACCAATGAATGTGATAGAATTTTCCGTCAAATAATTGATATATTTTCCAACCCACCAATTTTGAGACTACCTGATGCTTCCAAAAAGTTTATTCTCCGCACAGATGCGAGTAACTACGGAATTGGCGCATGTTTGCTCCAATATCAAGACGACATCCTCCATCCAAACTTGTATGTCTCACGGAAACTGAAACCACCAGAAGTCAAGTACTCCACTGTCGACCGCGAAATTTTAGCATTGGTGTGGGCAATAACGAAGTTGGAAAAGTTCCTGCTGGGAGCCCCGTTCGTAGTGCAAACAGACCAGAAGGCCGTAGCATCACTACGACGGGCGAATCATAAAAGTCCAAAGCTCACCAGATTCGCTATTCTCCTTCAACCTTTTGACTTCTCAATCGAACACATAACAGGAACAGATAACGTTTTAGCAGACACTCTATCTCGAAATCCTACTGATGACGAGTCCTGAACTATAGTATCGTCACAGATACTTACTCAAGAGACGTAGAACTATATTGACTGTTTTACATAGACATGAACTATTGCCTACAACACCCGTATCTATCTCATAAAGACATAGTGAATACAAAATCAATTGAAACTATGTTCGTACTTACGCCAGGACTTTGCCTGATATCCATTTATAATAAAACTATTGGACACATTTCCGTGCATCAAGTGAAAATAATAGAAAACAATATCAAGGTAACTCAGTATGCGACATGAACTATTGTCAATAACGTCGATACTTATGAACTTAAAAACATATACATTTCTTCTAATCGGAATTCACAAGGATCAAGCCTACGTATGGATCATCATATCCAACTTTAATTAATTTTAATTAAGTACATTAAAATAATGGAAATTAAAATGAAAAGTGAGATGAATATGAAAAAAAAAGATGAAATTTGGAGAAAAAAAAATGAAAGAAAGAAAAAAAAATAAGAACTCACATGATTCTTATATACTATTATTGTATGTAACTATTATATTATATAGTTATTAATTCTGTTGATACATTTCATACTATATTATTGTTTTAATTAGTTAGATAGGTATTAACAACTTAATACTAAACTTAATTAATGTCCAACACACATAACTAAGTTAAATTTATACATTACTATCTTTCGCTACTTTATTCTTCATTTATTTATTTCTCTCCTTAACATATCCTTTCATTTCTCGTACATTAGATTTTCAACAACTTTATTCTTATTACACACTCAATATAATTAATTAGTTTAATTTTAACTCTTTAGATTAGTCTGACATGACATTTCATTACGACATATTTTAAGTTAATTATTTAATTAGTTATCAACATTAGCCATTCTCTTTTAGTTCATATAAAATTTATGTATAACATTTATGTATAATATGTTCATTAATATATTAGATGACTGTTAGTAAGTCGACATGACCACGACACTGTTCTAGACAGAACATCGTAGGCCATATGCCGCATTTTTTGGTTAAATTTTTTTGATATTGTTAAATTTTTTTGATATTCATTCAGATAGGTTTTTGAAGAAAAAAATCTATCTAATAGATTTTTTTTCCCCCGGTGGACAGGGAATTGTTACGGTAGATTAATTGGCATGGTCTGCTAGAGGTTAGCGGCATGCGATTTTAGGGGTTACAACGTGTAATGTAATGTAAAAGTATTATTAGTCTAGTGAACGCTGTGACGTTTCAGCGTTAGTAGTCACGCACGGTGACCAAGAGACGGGACCCTTTTCTAGACGACCGTCGAACCGAGAAGACGTGTCCTTGGAATGTTATATTGCCGGGCATGTATTGCCGCACAATTATATTGTATTAAATAATGGACATGGGTCAGTCCAATGTGATGATGAAGAAAGATGAAGTTACAGGTTAGTAATTGACTAAACCTTGTCAAGATGAATTAACAGTCCGTTATATTAGTGCCAGACGCATAATCTCACTGTCGGTCGTTGGAATTACCAACCACGCGTGCATACAGTTATGCTGTTCTGACTATTATGTTTTCAAGCTACGAGACAAAGGACTGATTTGTAAAGGAATAATATATGAAGTATGAACTGCAACTTATTATGTATAATTCTTCATGATGACCATGTGTGAACTGTTCGTGTATGGAAGTGATATAATAAATGTATGTGGACTCAAGGAATGACTTATCAAGTCTCTAACGTTGGAATTTGATTATATTATGAAGTTGACAAATATTCTATCCCACCTTCGCGTAATTTACCATCAACAGCACGATATCATAATTGACTGAGAAGACAAGGGATAAAAATGGAAGTAAACGTAAATAGAAGAGCCAGTATAAACAGTCTGAAACAATAATCATTAAGGACCCCCTTGTATCAACAACTGAGATAAAAAGCCCACCCCCAGTAACAAGGAGGCCTATGAGGCGATTATGAAACAAGCTAAGAGACACAATCTAACGAAAGACACGATATAACCACACAAGTTTAGAAAAGAGAAACTGTATAACGACTATAACAGCTTTGTTGCATTTAATCAACCAAAAGTCTTCAGCTCCCCAAACGATCCTAGGCCTTCAATGAAGACATGCCAAGTCCCTCCTGTTGCACGCCATAAGCTCCAAGTTTTCTCACGTCTTCCTGATTATTTTTATTTCTGTCTCCAGCTCTCATCTCCACGTGTTCTTCGGTCTACTTCTACTTCTACTTCTCAAATCCGTCGTCAGCGTTTTCATCTTATCTCTTGTTCTACTGACACTTGACTGGCTCTTGTCATCAGTTGTACTCTGATGACACTGCCGTAACATCTAAATCCTTCTATTCTACAGTTGTATTAAGAAAGTAATAAACTGTTTTTGACATAAAGCTTTTTAAAGTCAACCATTTTGAATCTATCGGAAAGGTCAATAAATTCCGTAACGTTTTTTCCTCCTTGTATTTGTTTGCGTGATACGTGTCTTGGCTGCCTATGGGAACACTGAATAATGTATTTCAATTACTGATTTGGGTCACAGACAACGACACAAACTGTTTTAGAACCCTGGACACCAACGATGATCACGAGTTATACAGAGGGCTCTATTAACAATTGGCTTTTTATTTTTGTGACCTAGTTCAGTAGCTGTGCTAATGTAGCTTGCTGATTCCCTAGCAAAATAGGAGTGGTAATGAACAGGGCTGCCCAACTACCATCGCACCCATCACATCTATCACCATCAGTATGCTACTAATGTTTTATAAATATTAACGTTTATATCATTAGCTGATATTGATATATCATTAAAACATTTTTTTTTCAATTCGAGCATGCATTGATTTCCTCACTTTGTAAATATAGTGCCATAGTACATACTGCAGTTGGAGAGTGAAGTGTTTCAGACTTCACCATACTAGGTACAGCTTAATGAGATGGGGGTGACCAGTTCCCTTCCTCGCTGCCTTTCACCTTCCTAAACTCAACAGCAGAGTCAGGTACCTATTTACAGCTGGGTAGACTGGAGCATGACGCTACCAGGTTTCAATCCCGGAACCCCGTAACTCTGCGGCAGAGATGATGATAGGCAAGTGAACAGGAGCTGTATGAAATGGTTCATACAATAGTTACAGAAAGTGAAACGAAAAGCCTCAGCCTTTAATAGCAATAAGACAGAAGTAATGAACCGTGAAGAGAAATCCTCCGACTGCCTATTCCATCTCCCATCCTGTGTTTTCCTCTCCTACAAGCTTTCGAGACAGGCAGTATTTAATCATCCTTGTCCGATCTCGTGTCCCAAACGTGTGTTTTATTTTGTTTTCCTTATTTCTTTCAACACTCACCTTATCTCTCTCTCTCTCTCTCTCTCTCTCTCTCTCCCTCTCTCTCTTTCTCTCTCTCTCTCTCTAGATATATCTTTATATATATATATATATATATATATATATATATATATAGATATATATATATATATATATATATATATATATATTTCTCTCTCTCTCACGTTGTTCTCGCCTTATTATTTATAATCTAACCTCTAATGTAGTGGTCATTTCTCAGTGTGCCGACAAAATTAGTATACTGCACCTGTTCTAGAGTTCTTGAGAACGACAGCGACACCAGCTACTTCTAATTACGGTCGTCTCAATTTCCGTTATTATTTTAAAAACGTATTTGACTTAGTTCTCGCGTCCTTTCTTTTCTGTTTTTGTTCGTTTGTCACCGACGAAGACCGTGTGACCTGTGACAAAACCTTGTGACCAGTGACACAATAACCTCGAACGTCGCATTTACCTGTGTCATCCTATAATTCATTCTGTGCTCTTCACTTTCGTTTTTCCCAGCTCTGACAGTATTTGGTATTTTCGATTCATTGTTTACACTCCTTTCCCTCAATTCTTGACATGTCAAGACACTTCATCGCCCATCCTTATTGATTATTGTAATCAATCACTTTCGTTTGAGCTAATCTTGGTACCTGACTCTGTGGAGTGAAATGTTGTTCACGTACACACTTCCAACCAGACAGTGCATGGGAGCGCCCGATTAATAAGTAAACAACCTTGGGACGGCCACAGTCGATTATCTTATCACTGATAATATTTTCTGATGGGCCAGGTTGTTTATAGTGTTGGCTGGACCGGGTAAATGACAATCATTTCCGGGCAGACTTGTCAGAGGCAATGGTTACGATAAGTATCCGTGTTGAAAGAAGTTACCTCTGATAGATTATGAAGTCGTGAGTGTAAACATGATCGATAATAGACAGAAGCTGAATTGCCTTATATGGGAAGAGACTTGTAAACATCATATTTTTGTGTGTCACGCAGGAATTTTCTGTGAGAGGATAGCGGGAGATACCCCTACCAATATACGAAATTGCATGCTATTGGTTTGGCACTTGAGATGTTAAAATGTAACATTTCTGATTGGAACCTCGTTATATAGTAGCAATGTGGACGCTTGGGCAGATTGTTGCCTTATAATCTGGCGCTTTTTGAGTTTACGGTACTGTGAAATTCAACTCGTCAAGAAGACAGACAAGCCAGGATAAGGAATAGGATCAGGATTCCACTTTAAAGAACCAGATAACGTGTTTAAGCATTTTGTGATTTTACACAACAAGACAACTCTACGTTTATGAATACGGAAAGCCTGGAATCCTAGGAACCCGAACACTAAGTCATAGTGTGAGTCTATTGTAAAGTAGTATCCTAGACCACAGCTTAGGCGTAAACAGACACAACGCAACCACCGTCCTTTTCAGGGCGAACGAGGAAGAAGAAGAAGAAGAAGACCACGTGTAAGAGGCATCTTAATCCAGTTGCCTTAACAGTTTCCTCTGAGCCAGAAGTCGGCATTCCCAAAGATGTTTGGGGTACGTTGTACATTTTATAATTCTATATTTTGCATTATTGACGTGTGGAAATTTCTTGTGGATGTTCAATTTCATAAGAGGCTGGCAACCTCAGCATACAGAATGAAGGTTTCATGAACCACCACTGCAAGAGCTGGTGACTGCTTTATGCGGGCTTCTCATAGAGAACCAAAAGCAGAAGTAGTCCCAAGTTCCATATGGAGCAGGGAGTAGATGAAGACAGATATAATGTACATACTTATTATATTACCCTTTTTAACCAGTGCATATGTGTATGTAAACATGTTTTATTTAAATGCAATGGGTGTTTTCGTCTCACCTGGTTTAACATTAATGCTCAGAGAGGGTAAAGTTCTGACGCAGATGGAATGATGGAATGAACGGGAGGGACACCTGATTTTGTGTCAGGAAACCCAAAACTTAGGAGGGTATTTGTTTCTCTCTTATTTCATGATACTAGTTGGTGGTATAAACTGGTGGTACTAGTGTGTGGTATAAGTGGCCTTCAGTCAAAGTTAGACATCTACAGCAGACGGGTCTTAACAGACACTGGACCATCTTCGCAATTACCCCACGATACTACGAGGGACGTAGTGCGGCCACTAGACTTGACTAGTGACGAGAGTGAACCAGTCTACAACCTGCAAAGAACAAGCATCGGCTGAAGCAGAAACCAACCGACATCTCACTGGCAGCTAAGTACCCAATCAAAGCTGCCAAAAAACTCTAATTTTTAAAAAAAAAGCCTTATACTATCCAGATCATCCCCAGTGATGAAATTTTAAAGACTCTATCTAATTCCTCCCACCATTATTTATTTGTTAACGATAATAGGCTATTAACGTTTGTTATCTGTATATATACAAATTTTCGTTGATTTAGTCATTTTGAGTGAACTACACCCGTTTGTCTCAGTCATTTTAAATACCTATAACAGAGCTTATTGAAGTAGTATTTTACTGACTTAATTCAGTTGGGGGCTCATCAAAACGAGCAAAATTCTTACTCATAGAAGGCAAGGGAAGATAAAAAGTTTACACGGGCTGGATCCTATCAGCTGTAGTGCTTAGTTTCTTAAATTCCCATGAGGCTTCCTAGAATTGAAGCACCATTCTTAAAGTCACATCTCTGCCAAGAGTAATCTTGAGCTAAAGGTAGACACCTCTGAAGACCCTCAGTAGATACTCTGAATTTTGGCCACTGTTGAACCATCACTGCAGAGCAAGGGGAGTAAATGACGTGACATGACCGTAATGTACGCTACTCTTTTTACCCCTTGTCCTAGTAAGACGCCTTACCTATTTTTGTTTACCCTGTCGTACTTCCAACTTTAATTAAATTACACAAATAACTCCTGTATGTATTGAACATAAGACGGAACCCCTAAAATAACTTTCTACAACCAGCGGAACCCATAAGACGCAATTCTGTTACTTCTAAATTATTGCCAAGATAATGTATTTGTAAATATACATGGGACATATATATATATATATATATATATATATATGTATATATATATATATATATATATATATATATATATATATATATATATATATATATATATATATATATATATATATATATATATATATATATATATTGCACATGCGCACACACACAAATCAGTTGTCATTACACGAAAGAGTTCTGAAACTTTTTTCTCGTCGTTTATTTAATGTGTCTAAACGTACTGTATTAAAGGTAATGAATCGACATCGCAAACAACAAACGCAAGACAGATAAAAATCATTATCCAATAAATGTTAAAACATTACGAAAGGTGAATGATGTGACACCTAGAGAAACTGAAGGACAAAAAACGGTTGTGTTTTGTTTGGCTCTTGGGTATAAAGTACGTACATATTTTCATACATCGTCTCGCAATATTGGAGCTCCAAAATATACTTGCACTATACTGGATCACAGTATTTTTGAGACGGAAATCTGTTTATTTATTTACAAATAAATGAGAATAGTGTAACTGGTAAAACAAAAGTTTCAATTATTATTTGCGTATAATACTTATCGATGTAATGCGAACAATCATAGACTCCTACAACTAATTATAACCTTAAATAAGCACGATTTTTTGAAATTTTTAGCGGTATTTAAAATTTTTTATTTATTTATTCCACGACTTCTCGCGGAACATCTGTGGATGAATTGCGGAACCCTAGAGTTTCGCGGGACACTGAGTTCAGAAACACTAGAATGTGGGATAGCAGATCAACGGTGGCTATGAACTACTGTACAGTACCACGATTTCTCTTCAATAACAGTCACTTCTGAGGAAAATTCAGTAAAAACACCCATAGATAATAACAAGATATTTTTGCAGTTTCCCCAAGTGGGGTCTCAGCTCAGGGGTCACTGAAGGAGATAACGTGAAGTAGGATCTGACCCAAATCAAATTGTGGACAACTCGTCCATTGTTCCGTACTTGCCATGTGGTGTTTCATCACCTGCTCCTCCCTCTTCTTCTTCTCCCTATACTTTGTGTGGTATCTGTTGTTGGGAAGTTTGCGCTTAGATTCTTGATGGAATCGGCCTTCGAAAAAGTCTCTTAACTGATTATATTTTGTTACGGTTTGTCAGAAGCTTCGCAGTGAGTGCACGGGTGTTCAGAGACCTTTGTTTGAAGATAGAGATACATCGCGACTGTTCTTTCATCAATCATGGACAATGATTCAGCATAATATTTCTATGTGTAAGTGTGACGAATTTGGGTAATAAATTGTTGGGCACTGGGTGGAGCTAAATCCCCATCTTTCATTTCTTCTTGATTGTTATCACCACTAGCATTTTTTTTTCGCTTATTTCTCTTCTGTAGATGGAAGGGGGAGTATTCGCTGTCACTCTTACGAGGACAGGTTCCCTCCCCTTGTCTTTAAAGTTGGTCAGAGTAATCTTTGAAGCGTTTCTTCACTCCATGTTGTTTCTTTGAGACCCGGGAAGTTTTAGCCGCATTCTCTGTCCACCTGCAAATTATATTACCTTTCACCCACGGCGGTGTTTCTTCCAGTGCCGTTTTCGTCCTGGGCGACCACGTCTCATAGCTCCGTAGAAAGGCATCATATTATGCAGATACACGGGCGGTTAAAAACGTTCTGGTTCTTTGACACCGGGAGATGACCTTCGCTGTCCCATATTTCAAGGACCACTATTACGCCAGACTTACGGCGAATAGTCGCTCCAAGCGGGCAGGTGTCCTCTATTTTCGATTCCAGGGAAGTCGGACAGTCAACATGTTACGCTAATCTTCTTGAGTTGCATCTCCTAGAGAAATCTCTGGGTAACTATTACGAGTTATTTTTCCGCTCCCCTACGCAGGTGTTTAAACCACGCTGAACACCTGTGGACAATTCTCACTATATATATGCAGTCTTGTCTGTCTCTCATTGTTTCAGTCCTAAAATTCCTGCCGGGAGAAGTTGGAAGACTTAACGCCAGTTTGCCTACTTATTATAACGTGGGATATTCTGACAGTTTTGGTAAGCAAGTTTAGTACTTGGTAATTAGTTTAAATTTGTGCTTGGGATTTTTAATAAGCCAGAGTAAGCCTGCATTGAGGGTTTAGTAATGTGGTAAATTACAGCAATCATTAAACCCGAAATGTGAAGCTATAGCCAGTTTCTTTTTAAGAAGGGAATTGTGTTTGTATGACGCTACGAGTTTTATAAGAGTCAAATGGTTTTGTGACTTTACATCTGATGTAGTTCATTAAAAGAATAATAAGCTTACTATATATATGTATAACTATGTAACGGAATATTAGGGGGAGAGAAGTATTTAACACACAAAAGGTTACCATAAGCAATCGAAATCTTTTCGGCTTCAGTGGCGGATTCTGTAAATATAATTTTTTTCACAACATGTAACTTGAATTTAATTGAGTACCTGTATATTAGTTGGTTATTTTTAAATTCATTTATATAATTTCCTAGTGCAGACTTCTATGGTTGTCATATGCTGTATGTAAATATTAACTGTGTCGAACGCCAGAGCTGTAAGTTTAGACTGGCTTGCGAATTGTGTATCTGCCTGTGTGTTAGCCGAGCGGACTGATATTTTAAGGTCATGTATTGCCAGGTAGAGAGGGAAGAGGCAGCACTGTATACATGCATAAAACCTCCGCTAGCAGGTAACCGGTCTAGTACTATTACGCAAAAGTTACAGTAAGCCGGCCCAGCACTTTATTGTTTGATGTCTGCTGACCGATCGGTGAGCAGGGGAGAGTAAGATGAAACTGCAGAACCACCAGGTCAAAAGTGACCAACGGGAAGGGGGAGTGGGATAGGTGTATGTTATCTATACCTATTTCGACCCTGTTTATCTGCTGTGCCGTGTTGTAATGTTTATGTTTTGATTTTGCAAATTGATCATAGGGTTTGATTATGTTTTCTTTACAGCACACCCCGGTCATCTCAGGTAGGCCGTTGGGCCCTCAGCCTGATTTTGCCTACGTGGAAACGGCTGGAGAAGTAACTGACCCATATTCAGCTGGGTTGCACGCTAACTATAGCAGTGCTTATTATCATCACCATATTTCGGGCCCATTGGTGATTGCCCTTGCTTGGAAAACAAATAATTTGTCCGCCACCAAGTAATAAGAGTGCCTGCTCCATAGGCACCAGTTTTCTTTTCCAACAAGTTACGTCGTTCACTATTAATTAGGGCTGCTACATTCGTAGTGGGCCAATACAGAACGTGGATTTATTCATCAGCCTCTATCGTATTGTGAGTTTTTTCCATCGCACCTCTCGAGTACCTGGATTTACAGCCGGGTGCAGCATTTATTCCTTGGATTAATCAGCCATTACCCTGGAGAAGAGAGGGTGAACATTTCTCCAGCGGCTAACAGTGATCCCAGTGGAGTTTCAACGCACGTGTACCAACGAAGAAGGACTTGGGGTAGAGTGCACTCAATTGAATAGAGGGGAGGGTAGATTTTAAAAAAAACTGTGGACTGGACATTTATTGAAATTTATTAGCCGTGTCGCTGACAGGGACAAGTCAGCGAGACTAGAATTTGTAGATAGGACTCTTTATTTCAGGAATTCCAGCTAAGGATTATTAGTTTAACCCTCACCCATAATTCTAGGAGTGTGGAACCTACTTGTTTTTTTCTGGAGTATTCTAAATCTTTATACTAACCTTCTCGTTTTTTTTTTTGTGTGACTCGTACTTTGATTACTACATCGTATTGTGGTTTTTTTGGGTTGTGGTGATAGATTCATGCATATTTTACCATAGTTTTTTTTTTTTACTGTTGTTAATAAAAATATATAATTACTTTACGGATCAGATTTCCCTTCCTATCTGTACCTGTACTATATACCTTGTACTCGTACTGTTGTATGTGGATTTTCATCTCAGACCTCTCTCAGGCCTGTGTCTTGTCTCCGACATCACACAGACTTGGTTCTCGTCTCAGACAGACTCTTACATAACTCACAAGTGACAGTAAGTTAATCTCTAAAAAAAAAGGTGAAACAATCAAATGATTTCATATAGTAAATCATTCTGCATGCTGGATTACAAAATGCTCTTACGCTACAATTAGACAATCAAATAACGTATTGATAAAAACTGATTTCATACACTGCAGTAATCTTTCCGGATCCTATCAGGTTGCAACGGTATCCGAAATATAATTAATCGCTAAAAATAGAAGATGAGCAATGCTGGGATTTCTATGGCATCATTAGCAAAAATCTGAGTTTTATTTTACCGCAGTGGCGTACAACAAACAGAACCGTTTCTTATTGCAAACAACACGGTATGCAGGCGCGTGGCGGCCGTATTACCGTAGGTTCAATAAAGTTTACATTTCCATGTTTTATTTGGAGGCAAGCCATTGCTTTCACAGGACAATCCTTTGTGTGATATGGTTGAGTGTTAAAATACTGCTGACGATGCAGACCTGTCTGAATATGTTGTCTGTCATTACAGCAGTGGTCAGATTTATGCTCATACCCCATACATAAGATCCAGACCAGGGGTTCCCAACATGCGGTATTCGTACCCCCAGTGGGTAAGAGAAGCTTGTCAACGAGGTACGGGTAATATTTGTTAAATAACTATTCTATTGTATTTAAAAACTCCAAAAGTTGTAGTGCCAGTGAAAAAAATTTGGACTGGAGAGAGAGATCCACGAGTCTTGTTCTCAATTAAACCCAGAGCAAGAAACAAACGGGAGGCTGAACATAATATAAGGGCATCTCTTTCATAAAGTGTACCAAGAATAAAACTGTTTGATGACAAGATTCTCACTAATTTAGTTGACAGTGTTTGTCATAAAGTGTACCAAGAATAAAACTGTTTGATGACAAGATTCTCACTAATTTAGTTGACAGTGTTTGTCATAAAGTGTACCAAGAATAAAACTGTTTGATGACAAGATTCTCACTAATTTAGTTGACAGTGTTTGTCATAAAGTGTACCAAGAATAAAACTGTTTGATGACAAGATTCTCACTAATTTAGTTGACAGTGTTTGTCATAAATATTTAACAACTTCCCGATGCTAGAAAAATGTTATGTACCTAAACAAAGGTTTATATATGAAATATTAATAAATCTATTTATTAATTTTCTTATCTGAAACTTTTGATAACCTGGCAAGGCAGTCCTTGTTCTGGAATCCCCAGGGTACAATAGGCAGACGTAGACCACAAAACACACAGAGACGAGAACTGGAGACAGAAATGAAAATAATGAAGAAGCGATGAGAAGACCTTGAACTTGATGGCACGCGACAAGAGGACTTGGCATCCGTTTTTTGAAGGCCTATGCTCCTAGGAGAGTAACAAACAATGACCGACTGGATGAATACCTACTAAGACTATTATAAAGTCACAAAGGTCAGACTTTTACCAAAATCTGCCAGTAATTTTGTAAATCAAGATCAGCTTTAATTTGGTATCTCGTCAGTAGCAACCTGCTTCTCTCTGTCAAATCGCCGAGAAACGATCAAACTGCAGCTAAATGGAAGTGAACTTCCAATCGAGGAAAACCCAACATACCTAGGAGTCAAGTTGGATAAGAGACTCACCTGGAAGCCGCACATAAAAGCAGTAGAACAGAGAGCAATAAGAAAGCTCTCTATTATGAAGAAACTGGCTGGCACAAGTTGGGGGGCAAATACCAACATACTTAAAAAAGTCTATACAGGCACAGTCAGACCTGTACTTGAATATGGCATGTCAGCCTGGGCCACAGCATCTAAAACAAACACAGAATGTCTAGGGAAAGTGCAAAATTCAGGCCTTAGGCTAATCACTGGAGGGATGAAGACTTCTCCAATCCAGGCAATGGAGCGATACACCAACATCCGCTCTCTTGATGACAGACGTGAGGAAAAGGTATTCACTCACAGTGAGAAGCTTCTACGAATGCCAAGTCATCTAATGCATGCCAAACTCCATAGTGTGACAAAGAACAGGCTGAAAAGAACCAGCTTCCTAAACATCTCCAAACATCTGCATCGATGCCATGAAGACCTCCTCCCAAATCGATCTACTGAGATTGAAATGTTAATTGATTACGAGGAGCCAGACGACTGCCATGGAAATATATCTATCATCACAGAAGTCCCTGAAATAAAAAAGAAAGGCCACCTGACCCCTCAACAACTAAAAACTTTGGCTCAAGAAATGATTGAAGAAAAGTACAACCCGAAGGAGTGGACACATGCATACACAGATGGATCTGCTGAGGGGGCAGTAAAGAACGGTGGAGGAGGCATTTTTATAAGATTCCTAAATGGAAAGATCATCCGAAAGGCCTTCCCAACTGGAAAGATCTCCTCCAATTTTAGGGCAGAAGCTATGGCACTACTGCAAGCCCTGAAGATCCTCACCAGACCTGAACAGCAGCCACAAGCTAAGATAGTAATCTTCACTGACTGCAGATCATTACTTGAATCAATACAAAACACCAGAAATGATAACATGATGAATGAGATCAGATCTGAGCTTAACATCATCCAAAGGTCATCAACCATTGCCCTTCAGTGGTTACCTGCCCATTGTGGAATCGCTGGTAATGAGAAAGCAGATGCTCTATCAAGAAGCGGCAGTAAAATGGAACAATACAGCCACCCATTGCCCTATCGGGAAGCAAAAACCATCATCCACAACAAGTACAAAAATCAGTGGAAGGAGGAAGGGGATATATACAGCAGAGATGACCCAATCCACCACCCTAACAGGCACCAACAGACGACAATTTTCCGCCTGAGAACTGGACACTGCAGATTACTTGGACATCTCTATCGCCTCAAGATATCCCACACGAATGAATGCCCTTGTGGAACTGATATCCAGACTCCAGAACACATTCTCCAGAACTGTCCAACCCATGATAAATTGCGACGTGCGACCTGGCCAAAAGGTGATGAGCTCCAGCAGAAGCTATGGGGCTGCCGCGCCGACCTGGAAAAGACTGTGGACTTCGTCCTGGCGACAGGCCTGCAGATTTAGCATGACTACAAACCGAACGCAGAAGAAGAAGAAGAAGAAGAAGGTATCTCGTGAATAAGACGGTTTGTCTAAATAATCTATAAGCAAACGAAGAGATGAAGAGCCTTAAGTATAAAGAAAATGTCGATGCTACTCAGCTAGCGTGTAGAGATGTTCTACGCCTGAACAATTAGTGACAAAATATAATAAGCCAGAATGTCAATGAAATTGTCTTTACTCGAAGGGACAACAAAGACGTCCTGTACCAACATGAATGTAGCCATTTAGGAATATCATTATCATTTTCTGTTGCACCTCCTTATAGAGTATGAAGTCATCACTACAGCATGTCCCCTTACAGAAAGCCTGCACCAAGTAGTCACATGATCTTGAAGCAGTGGTGTCTGTAGCAAATTTGTTAAACATGATGAGGTTGCCAGCCTCAAATTAGTCGCATTGTAAGATATGCCTCAGGGTACAGTAGTCCTATTCTGTGTGTCTTCAGATATAACCGAAGAACAACTACACACAGCCACTTAGGGATATATAATTCATGTTTATTTGTGCCAATGTGACTTACAGGAATAATACTGAATCCCAGGCAACAGATGTCTATTTATTACAATTACATCACGTCAGCAAGTAGCACAATCTGATCCTTCCTCCGTTGTTTTGTATTCATAAAAGACGTATAACTGGGTCATGACTCCCAAGTCAGTTGTCGGCGAAATAATCACTTCTGCTGGTCTAACAGATTCACAATTATACAATAAGGATCGTTTCATTATAAACATCACGTCACCACCACATGGGTCGCTGTTATGCGAGCCCTCGGAAACATCTTTCAGTTGTTCACATTGGTTATCTTACTTACTTACTTAGTCGTTCCCATTCTACCGTGAGGTATAGAGGTTTGGAAGAGAGAGCGCCAGACTATCCTATCGGCTGTCTTCCTCCTGGCCTGGTTCCATTCTAGTCCTCGGTCCTTCAAAGATTGTCTAATGTTGTCCTCCCAGCGGACTCTGGGTCGTCCTCGGGGTCTGGATCCTTGGCTCTTTGTTTCCCATGCTTGTCGTGGTAGCCGATCTTCTCCCATTCTGCAGACATGGCCAAACCACCTTAATTGGGACTGTTCTACTTGGGTCTGCAGGGGGTAGGATTTAAGGCCTTGACGTATCGTCTGGTTGCGTACCATATCTCTTCTTGTTACTTCAACCACCTTCCTCAGATACCTCATTTCTGAGATTTGGATCTGGCTTTTATGGGTTGTAGTCATTGCCCATGACTCGCATCCATATGTCAAGACTGGGACATAGGTGGAGCGGTATACAGCCATCTTCGTTTTCTTACCAACCTCTCTCTTGCTGAGGAATCCTCGATTTATGGCCTGAAAAAGTCTCCCAGCTGCTGCTTTTCGAGTGGCCAACTCTTCTTTGATGCCTCCCTTTCGGTCTATAATAGCTCCGAGGTATTTAAAGTGGTCGACCTGCTCCAGGACCTGTTCTCCCAGCTTAATATGATGTCTTCTTTCTTCTCGTGATATCACCATGGATTTTGTTTTAGAGCTGCTTATGACCATCCCTCTCTTCTCCAGCTCTTCCTTCCAGACTTGCAGGTTGGATTGGAGATGTGCCTCTGATTTAGCAATCAGGGCAACATCATCAGCAAATGCCAACTCTGAAATATAGACCTGTCTCATCTTCCAGTACCCCACTGAATACTTTCTTGTTCTCTCCTTACATGCCTTGATGACATCGTCCATAAGGAGTATGAAGAGGTAAGGTGATAGGATATCACCTTGTCTTACACCAGTGGTGGTCCTGAACTCTTCTGACTTATGGTTTGCTGTCCTCACATAATTTCTGCAAGACTTGTAGAAGCTCTGTATAGCATGAATCAGAGGTGCTGGAATATTCTTCCTTGCCAAACAGTCCCAAAGTTTGCTCCAGGGAACCCTGTCAAACGCCTTTTCCAGATCTATGAAACAAAGATGGATCTCACTCTTATACTCAAGGGCCTTTTCACTCAGCTGTCTGAGTGTGAAGATTAGGTCTTGAGTACTTCGGTTTGCTCGGAATACGCACTGGACCTCATCCAATTGTGGCTCAGCTAGGCGTCGGAGTCTCTGCTCTAGGATTCTAGAGTATATTTTACCAGGGACACTGAGAAGGGATATGCCTCTATGGTTTCCACACTGTCGATTCACATTGGTTATCTATTATTGATAATACGGGATAAAACGTAACGGGAAATAACTGTGCTCTGTCTTCTGCCTGTGCTGATGATAATACTAATTCTCTTGTGGTTATTTCATTCCTTTCCGTCCCACTTCAGCTTCATCTTTGGATCTTTGTAGTCATGACTTATGGTCAATGGCCAAAGCACCGTGAACAAATTGAAAGTCCTGCGTGCTCTTTTAATCGGTGTTCAATTTAACTTTCACGGTGCAATGCGCGCCTTTCCTGCAATTTCCCGGAAAGCTGACGGTTTTTTTTCATTGTTCGTTACAGGACGTTTCACTTAGACAACTAATAGTAATATGTTGATTATTCGCTGTTGACTTGGCAGGGAGGTAAGAAAGATTTGTAATGGCAGTAAGCACTAATACTGTCAAAATGTCCCCTTTCGTATTAAGTATTATCTTACATTATGTCATAATTGCCCAGAACAGTAAACACAAAAATAACGGAGGTGACTGCTGATCTTTGTGCTTGTTCGCTGACGGAAGATTCACCTATGTCAGATAAGCCACATAAGGAAGGGAAACCCGAGGCCTGTAAACAGTAAATTAATACCAGACAAACATAAAGGTATGTTATCAGGCACTCGTAGGAAATAAAGAAGTAGAACACTAGACAACAGAAAAACAACAGACATGAGTGGCTTACACAGGATTTGAAACCTGGACCTTCCGTGCGACAACCCCGCCTAGCCATGCAAGCGAATCACACTGTCCTCCCTGCCATCTACGCATCACCAAAAAATGATGTTTCGATGACAGGTCATTAGTGCGAACCGCAATACACAACACCGGAAGTCCACCATGGGCAGTTTAGCCTATTAATGACGCAATCACTTCTGTTGTTTCCCTATCATACAGTATAGGCCAGTCCAACAAGACAAGGACCTTAACACTATGTCCAGTAAATGATAGTAGACTTAGAACAGTAAGAACAGGACAGAGGGTAGGTTTGGTATTGTATAAACATGTATAACACATAAGGAAGGGAAACCCGAGGCCTCTAAACAGTAAATTAATACGAGACAAACAGATAAGCCACGCATGATCAGGACCAGGAAGAAAAATGTCGTCTCTCACTCTCTCTTTCTTTTCCTTCATTCTCTAATGTACTTGGATCCGCTTTCGCTCTGTGGGAGACGTTTACCGCGGTAGATCTTTATCTAAGTTCAAACACAGAACGTATTCAATATGCGCCATTTGTTCTGTTTCATGGCTGACACGACTAGTTTTACCATATCACCACCCCACGCCATATCAGAATTTGGGCAATGCTGGAAATATCTTTGGTTGTTTGTTAATCGAGCTCGTCGCTGGGTGGTTGCTAAGTAAACCCCAAAACAGTGGTGTGTTTTAGATAAAACTGCCCAATGAAATCTGTCAGAAATATGTATGTTTGTCAGGCGTTTGTAAATATTGGCTGGTGAACGACGCTCAACACACAATTACAGAACACGATCAGACAACTTCGAGACAAACAAAAAAGAAGTATGTAAATCTACAGATCAAGGAGCATAAAACAGGGGCGACGAAGTTGCATGCCGAAAAAAGTAGTAGTGTAACATAGCATGGTAATCACTGATAAATTCCAAACATGCTGAAATAACGGCAGTGTACAATATTGTGAAAATCACTGATAAATGTTGTCACATTCTGAGAAACAGTACTGTAACATTCGCCATATAAAGAATTCTCTTACTCCTCCGCCACTTTAGCCCCACCTTGTTCCACCAAAGTTGCAATATTTTTCATGACTCATCTTTCTGGATGGGAACTAAATTGTGAAACAACGTGCATTTTATTTCCATCCTTAATAATGGCGGATATTTGATTTTTGACGCAATTTCTTGAATTTTCCTCATTTTTAATTCGGATGAGCATGATTAAAGAACGGAGTTCATTATATTTGCAGTAACTCGGCCGATTTAGTCGCTCAAATCGATACTCCCTTAAATAATGATTTAGAGGCGGAGTAATAGAACGTCGAAGTTTTTGTTTTGATTTGTTTTTTTTAAATTTCGGACCAAGACAAGATTCTAAAAAGAAATATTCGTACATTTATAAAAGATGTTGTAATAAAGTAGATATTAATTAATGAGTCAAATTTAAGGCCACTGGCTTTTTTCACCCCTCCCCACATGGCATTTTTGAAGCGTTACTCCTCAGCATCACAACAACGGATTCCAGATATATGACCTACGTGAGAATTAGTGCCGCCATGAGGGCATGCAGCAGAAAAATCACAATATAATTATTTCCCGCCATGTTTTAGCGGGTGACTTACTCGTAGCATGGTAATCACAGATACATTCCGTTACATGCTGAGAAAATAATACAGTGTAATATATAGTACAGTAACCACAGATACACTTCCGTTACATGCTGAGAAAACAATACAGTGTAATATATAGTACAGTAATCACAGATACATTCCGTTACATGCTGAGAAAATAATACAGTGTAATATATAGTACAGTAACCACAGATACACTTCCGTTACATGCTGAGAAAACAATACAGTGTAATATATAGTACAGTAATCACAGATACATTCCGTTACATGCTGAGAAAATAATACAGTGTAATATATAGTACAGTAATCACATATACATTCCGTTACATGCTGAGAAAACAATACAGTGTATTATAGTACAGTAACCACAGATAAATTCCGTTACATGCTGAGAAAACAATACAGTGTAATATATAGTACATTAATCACTGATACATTCCGTTACATGCTGAGAAAACAATACAGTGTAATATATAGTACAGTAATCACAGATACATTCCGTTACATGCTGAGAAAACAATACAGTGTAATATAGTACAGTAATCACAGATAAATTCCGGTACAAGCTAAGGAAACAATACAGTGTAATATAGTACAGTAATCACAGATAAATTCCGTTACACGCTAAGAATATATAGTGTAGTATAACATGATATTCACTGATAAAGAGCTCTCAGGGAAAGAGCAAACAGAAAAACCGGACAGTAAGACAGACCGAGAAAGACCTCAGCATGTGAGAATCGAGACCCACACAGATGGATATATAAAATACATTCAAGGAGAGAGAGAGAGAGAGAGAGAGAGAGAGAGAGAGAGAGAGAGAGAGAGAGAGAGAGAGAGAGAGAGAGAGAGAGAGAGACAGACAGACAGACAGACAGACAGACAGACAGACAGACAGACAGACAGACAGACAGACAGACAGCCAGACAGAAGCATGACAGACCTCGACTGTGGTCTATGCACCCAAAGATGTACAGAAATCCAAGAAAAATTAATGTAATCTTAAAGAATGGACAGTTATTGAAACACCCATTTAAAAAAAGAGGAAATCAATCTTAGGAATTACAGAAATATATCTTTCTTTCTAGCGTGCTGCAAAATACACTTTTGACAAATAAAATCGTCAGAGTACCTTAACAATCTGTAAACAACCAATTTGTTTCTGGTTTCCCTCTGTTTATTTCTATGTTAACGAGTTATAAAGGAGATCCCAGGAGAAAGCCTGGCTGGAGATACAGAGATTACTGGTTACTGTGACAATAAATGTTAATTTTTTGGACTGATTTCTGAGATATCCCATATTAACCTGCTTTCTGTATATATGTGTTACAGAAAATATTATGAGTTTCAGCTTTACCTTGGCTAACATAAGATGGTGACAAAAAGCCACATCAGCTCTTCTGTATACTCTTACGTCACATAACGAGCTAAACGTATTGTTTACGCATATATGGTCAATCTGATGTATGATCTGTGGTCTGTAGGTTTATGGATTATTGTGTGCATCCAGTAAAAGGTCATGCGGGAGAGGCCATGTGTGACGTATAATGGAAAGAGAGCCTACAGCAATCTGACAGGCTTGTAACCTCGCAGCGTTCTATGATTTGCTAGCAAAACCACGCATTTTTTCTACCTGTGTTTACTTACACAAGCGTACTTTTCGTCCCACCTCTTTGTCTGTGAACACGAGCTAACGCAATGTTTACAAACTGCATGACCTGTCAGTCATAACAGGTAGCGAATCAGGTTTGTTTACCTAGTTTTCTCACGCGAGCTTATCAGTCAATCATACGATACCTGACAGACTGCATGTGAAAAACACAGTCTTTGAAGTCAACGAGGGGAGATCCAGGATTTTCTCGAGTGCGCTTTGATGTCGATTCACGGGCAAAAATCTTCGAGAACTCCGTTACACGGATATAAGTCTTTGGTGGCGGTCAAACGCCCGAGAAAGGCCGACCGTAAACTTTTATCTAGGGAACTGTGACGTATAATGGAAATATAGCTACAGTAATCTGACAGCCTTTGCTTTCCCATTTAGTGTCTACCATTTGCTAAGCCAAACCACGCAAATTTTCTGTCTGTATGACTCACCTTTGAATCCACGCCCTTTTTCTGGGAACATAACAACAGAGTTGTTTACCAGCTGTTCGCAACCTGCCAGTCTTAACAGGGGAGCGAATCACGTTTTTTTACCTGAGTTTCTCACGCGAGCTGATTTGCCAATTACACTGGACAGCAGCCAAAATGTATCCGAGACAAAAGTAGCTATTTTTAACTAACTTGGGCATGCTGATCACGAATATGAACTTAAAAATCGCGAATTAGCTCTAGTTTTCAAGATCCGGGGGGGGGGGGGGGAAGAAGGGGTTAAAGAAAGCTTACAGCCTTTATTTTGGATGTGAGATCGGTGACCAGGTATTGGGTCCCACATATATGTTGTCAATCCTGTGCAACGAATTTGCGCTGCTGGTTGAACCGAAAAGGACGATCGATGAGTTTTGCAGTTCCAATGGTGTGGAGGGAACCGACAAACCATCTTAATGATTGTTACTTTTGCATGACCCCTCGAATTTGACATGGTATTTCTAAGAAGAAAAAGCGGCCTGTGGCCTATCCGAATATTCCCTCTGCTATGCGGCCAGTGCCTCACGGGGAAGGACTTCCTGTTCCTGACCAACCAGAATCTTATACTCTGGATGATGAAGAAGATAATAAGGCCAGTGGACATCCGTCACCCGTGAAAGCATCTACATCAAGAGATCCTGATTTCGTGCCTATTGAAGAGTCTGTACAGCCACATACAATTACCCAGAGTGAATTGAATGATCTAGTGAGAAATCTGGAATTGCCAAAAAATAAAGCAGAGCTGTTGGGGTCCAGACTGCATCAATGGAATCTTCTAGAAGAGAATGTGCATGTGTCTGTGTTTCGTGCTCGGCAAAAAGGTCTGCTTCCATATTTCAAAATAACAGATAACCTCATTGCTTGCGTTAGTATACTGGGTCTAATGACAGCACTGCACATCAACTATAAAGACGACGATTGGAGGCTGTTCATTGATTCGTCCAAGTTGAGCTTAAAAGCTGTGCTGCTCCATAATGGTAACATTTTACCACAAGATCTTGGTCCCTCCTCTCCACATCAAACTTGGACTAATGACGAATTTTGTAAAGGCCATGGATCGAAATGGGGCAGGATTTTTATACCTTCTGATAAATTTCCCAGACTTAGTGAGGCCAAAATCAAGGAAGGTGTATTTGTCGGTTCACAGATACGTCAGCTCTTCAGAGATCAGCATTCTGATGATATCTTCACAGGTGATGAAAAGTTAGCTTGGAATGCTTTCCAGCAAGTGGCCACAAACTTTCTAGGAAACAATAAGGCTGACAATTACCAGGAGCTTGTAGAAACCCCCTTGCAGCGCTACGAGAGACTAGGGTGTAACATGTCTTTGAAATTACACTTTTTACACTCTCATCTGGATTTCTTCTCTGCTAACTGCGGTGCTGTCAGTGACGAGCATGGGGAACGATTTCATCGGGACATTACTACCATTGAAAAAAGGTACCAAGGGAAATGGAATGCAGCAATGCAAGCAGACTATTGTTGGAACCTTGTGAGAGATGCTCCAGAAACTCATTACAAGCGACAGGCAAAAAGGCGTCGCTGTGAATCATTTCCGCTATGAGCATTATTATCATATGGTATGTATATGCAAATGTGTAAAACTTGTTTTACAGATATTAAAAAAACTAGAGCTAATCTGGTGTTTTAACGGCCATTTTCATATTCAGCAACCCAAACAACATAAAGGTAACTTGGTTTAATCTCAGATACACATAAAAAGTCAAAATTTGTTGTCCAGTGTTGTCGGTCATTAGACAGATGCGAGTGGAAACAACGGACTGTTTGAAGAGATACACTGGCGATATTTTTCCCGACACTCTTTGATGTTCGTACGTTCAGGGGGAGGTAAATGTTCGATCTGCGAAAGGGGACGTAATCTAAGAGAGGCCCGTTGCACGGCCAAGTCTTCTGATGTCGGTCAGCATCGCTGAGTAAAGCGAACGAACAAACCTTTCTTCTGGGAAACGCAGTTTCCTGATTTCTCTGCTATGCAGAATGTGTGAATTATAACATCCTCTAGAGATAATAACACCATGATCTGTATATATACTGCGTTCTCTCCAATTCAGTTATCAGAGTCGCTCATAAATTTTTGGATAATCTAAACACGCCAGACCAGAACCATTTCTTCGCTAAATGTGTTAAATAGTCTCGTGGGGATTTCATTTTCTGATTTGTAGTAATAGAAATTGTGCTTAAGTGTTAAAATGTGTTAAGTTTACCATTTTAATTCACTGTAATTCCCTAGCGTTTAAAACTAGTGAAATAACATAACGTTTTTTTTCTTGCCAGCTGTTCAGTCAATGTAATTTCCCACACCCCACTTTCTTACACAAGAAGATATGGTTTAGCTGACTGAGATTATTACGAGTGACGGATGAGTGACAGAATAGAATTCGCATTATATTTCATCGTGTGAAATTATATAAGTGACTAGTTGTTGCGTAGCAAAATGTGTGTTGCATATAAATGTTCCGTGGATGATGTCACATTTGCCACACAATGTTGAGGGTGCTATATTTCATCTGCTTTCCAAAGGTATGATAATACTGGCACTTGCAGAGTAGTGTATCACCCTCAGACACCAGGGATGATGAGGCAGAGTAACATGGTGTCTTTAGTCTGGTTTAAGTGTGTGACGTAAGGATAGAGTCAGATAGCTACAGTATCATACATGGACGTCACATCAGACCATACAACGTAGAAAGTCAATAAAGCTTTTAACAGCAGTGATTTTTTTTGGCAATATATATTGTGTACGCCACAATGACAAGATGCATGGACATCGTTATGCAGAAACATCACAGGTATAGTACAACAGTCATTGTATCATCGACGTAGTCAATTCAACAGGAACAGCATACAGCATCAAATAATGTAAATCATATGCCTTTTAGGATATCGTAATCAGCTGTACATGTAGTCAGGTAGTAAACTTCCCCTTTCCATAAGAGCTAGTAGATATCAACTAGGAGATTAAATCTAGTCTCCTATATTCGACCTCAACAAGACAGGCATGTCTTTTGAGCGTCACATTATCGTCCTCTATGTTCCTTAAACAGCAACGGTATCAAACCTAGATCCATCAATAAAGTTCAGGAAGCAAATGGTCCTTAGGACAGGCATCAATCGATGCGTGACAATATAAGTGGATCGTGAGCTGAGCAAACTTGTCATATCATAGACTCTATAATGAGGCAGGCTAGACAAAAGTCAACATCACAAGATGGCGATAAAGTTACTCAGCAAAAATATTCAGTTACCTGTTCATCAGGAATTAAATCACATAAATCACATAGATCACATATGCCTCCAGGAACTTGGAATAACGTAGAGATACATCATCTCAAAAAAGAAGGAACAACAATGAAGAGGACTCCTTCCTGAATAATATAAGCGAAGACGCTAGCACACTGCTACGTCTCGCCTTACCAGCATTTCTGCCAAGACTCACCTGGGCGGAAATCATTCAAACACTGCCACAAACAAAGACATGCGCAGAACACGCGAATCGAATACAACTCAGCTAATTTACGAAACAAAGAATGTTCTACGATGTTCGACTAAAGATTCGAACCTTAAAAGGAAATGAATCTTGAAACATTGCGATTGCCAACTGTTTTCTAAGAACTGGCGAGCTGAGCGCTCCGTATATGGACATGACTCAAAATCGCTCACACAAACTATCGGCAACTATACTATCAGACTATCGTCACACGATTAGACAACTAGTAGAAATAAGAAGTGACTACAATTACATGAGTTACTTCCCATGCATTAAAAAATTCAATATAGTCAGAATGCATGGTCAGAATATATAGTCAGAATAAGTTGCGACAAGTTTAGCGCAACATTACCGCCACCTCCCGATTAAAAAAAATGTGCAACATTTTTTTTTTTTAAATATCCAAGAGTAAAACCAAAAGCGGTTTAACAACGCACGAATTATGCGGGGATAACTAATTGCACTGCCTAATATGAGGCTAAATTGACACATAAAGTGTCTGGTGAGAATATTTCTCAACAGATAAAAAATCTGATTAAAAAAAAATATATATCGGGGAGGTGCCACCAACACACACTACGCTTGCATGAAAATACAATATAAATATGCAAGTTCATATCATTATAATCAAATAGCAGTGTCATACTCTAATACCGCTTAGAATGGATGTACACATCTGATATAGAATGTCAAATAGTACATTATCTAAATGTTTAATAATACCATTACATAATGAAATTAAACATAAATGACGATCCAGGACACATCTCCTGTCGTTCCAAGGAAAGTGTACAATGTGGAACTCTCCATGTTTGACAACAGAAAGGTAGCTTCTCCGATCAACAATAACATGCTGAGAAAAAAACAACCAATATAATTCTATTTAATAGCCATTAAGTTTCATACTATACAATACATTATTATTAACAATTGTGACCGAGTAAACTTTCGGCCCTTATATTAACTACTCAGTCTTCTTCTTATATTAAAGATGGGAACAGAAGAAGATGATAACAAAGCACAATAGTATGTGTTCACCTAAAGTGAGGACAGATGTGCTAATGTATTGTAGTAATATAGGTGTGTTATGGCTCTGTCGTATATCTAGAAATAGGACAGAAGTATTAGTTGGAATCATGTGGGCATCTAGACAGAATGTCAGTCATCACATTATCCGACCCACGGATAGCTCGTACCGTGAAGTGAAAAGGTTGAAGAGCAATAGCATATCGAGTGGATCTCGAACTCTTCAAGTTCTTAGTCTGAATAGCTGTAAGAGCTTTCTGATCAGTTTCTAGAATGAAATGTGCGCCCAGGAGGAATCTTTGTAGTTTGAGAATAGACCAAACCATAGCCAACAATTCACGGTCTAAAACCGAGTAGTTCCTCTCTGCCGCATTTAGTTTTCTAGAAATGTACATGACAGGATGCAGAGTTTCAGCATATTCCTGCATAAGTGCTGCTCCGATCCCAGTGGATGAAGCATCACTTCGAAGAACAAAAGTCCTATCAAGAGTAGGTAATCTTAGGATGGGAGGAGAAGAAAATATACTTTTAATCTGGTCTAAGGAAGATTGACATTCCTGAGACCAACGAATCAGATTAGGCGACCCTTTCTTCAACAACGTTGAAAGAGGTGCCATTATCGAAGATAGATTCGGAATAAATCTCCCATAGAATTGAATTAACCCCAAGAGACTACGGACTTGTTTCTTCGTCTTAGGTACAGAGATGTTCAATATTTTCGAAGTATTGTGGTCTTCTGTCTTCAAGAGACCATGACCAACACGATGACCCAAGAAAGAAATTTCACCAAAACCAATATAAGCTTTAGAAGGTTTTGCTGTCAGATTATACTCACGTAGAGTAGACAGTAGGTCATATAAACCCAGATAGTGATCTTCCCAAGAATCACTGAAGAGACAGATATCATCTAAGTATGCGATGACATCTGAACGATGAGAAAGAATTCGACGCATCATGCGAACGAAAGTAGCAGGGGCGTTCATAAGACCGAAGGGCATTACATTCCATTGAAATAAACCCCTAGGTGTAGAGAAAGCAGTCAGAGGTTTGGCATGATCTGCTAAAGGCACTTGCCAATAACCTTTTGACAAGTCAAGTTTAGTGAAGAATCTAGAATTAGAAAGTCTAATAAGTAGATCTTCTAGTAAAGGCATAGGTTCAGCATCGAACTTTGTGACTTGATTTAATTTGCGATAATCAACGCAAATTCGTATGTTCTTATCTTTCTTCCGAACAATAACCATGGAAGAAGAATATGGAGAAGTCGATGGTTCAATTATGTTTAATTGGATCATTTCATCCAATTCCTTTTCCACTTGTGACTGAAAGTGTATAGGGATAGGATACGGTCTAACCCTAACAGGATTACTGTCGGTAAGAATTATGTCATGTTCTATGACATGCGTGTGACCAGGGATGTCGGTTAGAACATCCTTAAATGTCTGTAACATCGACGAGACTTGACGATGTTCATCAACAGAAAGATTAGGAGAAATGGAGACATCTTTCCAAGATTCCATAGAATGTAGTGGAACCACTGGAAGAGGAAGATTAACATCAGAAAAAACAGATTCCTCATCCTGTATGACAGACAGGGATGAGTAATGACCATGAGGTACAGAAGAATCGTCCGTTGCCTGGAAAATAGGCAGCAAATAGTCTGGACGCTCATGAAATTCCGTCAGCATGTTGATATGGAAAGTTTTATGCTTTCCATCTATATCGACCACATAGTCAACATCGGAAATTCGTGAGACTATTGCATATGGACCTTTCCATGCAATCAGAAGTCTATTTTCCCTACTGGGGAGTAGGACGAATGCTTTGTCACCTGGACAAAGTTGTCGTAGACATCTGTTCTTGTTAGCAAACTGCCTTGCTTTTTCTTTAGCAATTTCTGATGAAGCAGTCGCTAGTTTGCATGCATCAATGATCTTTTGCCTAAGAGCAATGACATACTCATATGAAGATTGAGTGTCATCACTAATATCATCGGCAGTGATGAGATCGTGTAATAAAGACATAGGGCCGCGCGGACGCGCGCCAAAGACAAGTTCAAAGGGAGAAAATCCTGTGTGTTCGTTTGGGACCTCTCTATAGGCAAAGAGAGCCGCGGGTAAAACCCTGTCCCAATCTTGAGGATGATCTTCAGTTATCTTACCAAGTAAAGTCTTGAGCGTTCTATTCAGACGCTCAACTAACCCATTAGACATAGGATGATAGATGCTACTGAGAGATCTTTTAATGTGTAAGGTAGACATTACTTGAGACATAGTATCAGATATGAGTTGAGTGCCATGGTCAGACAGTATTTCTCTGGGGAACCCCAAGCGAGAAAATATCAGCCAAAGAGCATCTGCGATATCTGTAGTAGATATGCTCTTTAGAGGGATAGCCTCTGGCCAACGTGTGCACATATCGACACATGTAAGGATAAACTGATGTCCTCTGGCCGACTTTATCTTAAAAGGGCCAATAATATCTATGGCCATTTTCTGAAATGGCCGAATAGGGATGTCAGCAGCCTGGATAGGCGCAGCATGTCGTGGTCCTCTAGATTTGACCTCCTGACATACCTGACATGATCGGCAGTATATACGAATGTCCTTGTTAACAAAGGGCCAAAAGAAAGCCGCAAGGACTCTCGACTTTGTACGGGAAAATCCCATGTGTCCAGCACATTGCGAGTCATGAGCATGTTGCAATATTTGCACTCTCATACTCTTGGGAACAAGAATTTGCGAATGTGCTGACGTAGCCGAGTCTTGTACCATACGTACAAGTACGCCGTTTTTCATTTCTATCCAAGATTTTCTTTGTGTATCCTTATTTGGATCACCTTTCTTCGCAAGAATGAAGAATTTTTTTAGCGTCGGATCTTCTTCTTGTAATTTTATGAACGAGTCACGAGAAATAACCAAGGTACTATCTTGGCTATGAACTTCATTATCATTATTCAACGAAGTTTGTGGTGTTTGTAGAGCTTGTGCTCTTGTAACCACTGCATTGGTAGCTTGCATATTATCATCTTCCCAAGCAGCAATCTGCTGTGGGGTACATTCCCTAACTCCGTGGATACGACCAATAATAAGGTCCGCAATAGGATTAGGTAAGAGACAGGCATGCACATCTCCCGTAAAGAAAGGAGTGGCAATGTGAATTACAGCAGTAGGATATTTCTCTAGAGTGCCGCCAAATGTGACACATTTGATAACCCTTCCTGTCGCACAGGATGGTTCTACAAGCGATTGTCTAACACCAATAGTGGTGCATCCGGAATCGAAAAGTAGTGAGACCGGAGTATTATTAACAAGACCCTTATGTAGGATTAGAGAACCTCTCCCGTCATGTGCAACCGAAGCAGGAAGAGCGGGGAGAGGGTGACCACAACTCAAAGTCGATATTGTAGTTGGTTCGAACAAAGTACTGCATTGGGGGCACTTGTTTGCTCTCCCAAAGTCAAAAGAAGAACAAGTGACAGCGTCAGAGTTTTTATTATCAGAAACCTGATTACAGGCTCCCTGAGATTCTTGTTGAACCGAGTTAGCCTGCTGATATCTCTTTTTTTTGTATTGAGATCTACCGCGACTACTATTACCTCTGAAGTTATCACTGTTGTTATTATCTCTGTAGTTATTATTGTCTCTATTATAACTGTTATCCTGTTTCGAACTACAGTTTCCATGATTATTATCATGTCCACATTGATGTGAACATCTATTTGTTTGGTTTTGAGGTCTACGCGAGGAAAAGCCTCTGTTACCATATCCTCTTCTGAAATGCCTAAAATTATTAGGTTGGAAGTAACGAGGACTGTCAGCTCGTCTCCAATTCTTCGAAGAAGAATCACCCTGAAATTGATTTCCATAATTTTGACCGTAACTACGGTTACTTTTCCTATCAAAATTTTGTTGGAATCTATGACTAGAGTTTTGACCATAAGGTGCTGCCGAAGCAACTGGCAGACCTTCTTTTTTTACTTTAGAGTTACCAATGGTTACGTGAGGATGCGCAGTTATATACTGGCTACAGAAATCTTCCATTTCTTTTATTGTTTTAGGTTTACGTTCATGAAGGAAAGCAAGGAAAGACTCATTGACAGAAGACATGACTTTGTCTCTAAGTATTAAGTCTATAAGTCCTTCATAAGTTTTTTTCTGTCTTAGACAGCTCCACCCAACGTAAAAAAGTAAGACGTATCTTTGAAATGAATTCAGAGAATTGCACACCAGTTTCTGGCAACATATTTTTAAATTGAAGACGATAGCCGTCTTCGTCAAGTTGGTATTTCTTTAACAATATAGCCCTGACAACCTCATAGTTGTTCTTGTCAGGCTCATCTACCATGCTTAACATACTCAAAGCATCACCTCTAAGTATTTTGGACAAATGATAAACCTGCAGTGATTTATCTATGTTATGTACTTTACATGAAGTTTCAAATCTGTCCAGATAGAATGTAATATCGTCGATGGAAGCATTGAATGGTGGTAGATTAAGCTTGAAAGTGCTTGCATTAGTCTTATCTGAGACCTTATTTGCATCATTAGCATTAACCATGTTCATCACCTTTAATTTCTCAACTTCCAAAGCTAAGAGTTTTTCTTCATGCTCCATTTTTGCTTTCTCTCATCAAACTCTCTTTGTAACCTCCTTTCTTCAGCCTCTTTTTCAAGTCTTTTATTTTCAGCCTCTTTTTCAAGTCTTTTATTTTCAGCCTCTTTTTCAAGTCTTTTATTTTCAGCCTCTATTTCAAGTCTTTTATTTTCAGAATCAATCTGTAGTCTCTTCTCTTCAGCTTTTGCTTCTGCTTCTCTTTTTTGTTTTTCCATTTCCATTTGGAATCTTTTTTCATCCACCTGCATCTGCAGTTTCTTTTGTTCAGCTTCCATTGCTTTATCATATTGAGTAGTTGCAAATTCTTCTAACTTATCACCAGTCTTCCCAAGCAATTTACCCTGCTCAATAAAGTGCTCAAATGTAGACATGATGAGTAATAATATGAGTCCACAACCTGAAATAATTAATTATCTTATTTCAAATTTAATTATAACAAGTCTTAAATGAAGCACTTGTTTACTCACAACACTATATTATCATCCCAATCTCTGTGGGAAACAAGTCTTATATCAAAGAACTTGTGTATAGACCTTTTTGAAATATCATCAATCAACTCTTGATCATAGGTGCACTTCCCATTCAATAGTGCACAATACTATTCATCATTTATTAATCATCAGTGTATTAGTAATGCATAAACATAACCCACTATTAAATGTGAATTAACTACTATAAGTGTAACCAATGACTATGTAAACACAATCACAATGTAAACAATAACAATGTAAACATTACACTGTAAACAATACAATGTAAACAATACAATGTAAACAATAACCAAGATTTAGCAACAATACGAAAACATTCGTAGAAATCAACAAAAAATAAAGCGAAAATTAAAGAAATATCACAAAAAATGTGATGATATCTACGAGAAGATAATACAAATACAAGACACCACAGTGTATAAACAAAAATGGTATATGAAATTAAACCTTAGAAAAGAGTAGGCTAGCAAATACAAACAAATCAAAACAGAACTAAAGAATGCAGAAAAATAACGAAAACAATACTAACACATGTCATCACAACTAACAAAAAATAGCAACAGAAGTCGCTTTGCAAATTCCAGTATCGGAAATTTGCACACCCTACAGAAAACGCTCACGATAGACGACCTCTATGACGTGGTATGATCTAAGGGAGACACCGCCCAACCGAAAACCCGCAGAAAAAAAACATAAATATAAATATACAAATAACATATAAACATATAACATGTAAACAAAAGAATGAGAAATACAGAAGACTCAGTAGAAGTATAAGGGCACAGTTCACAATCAAACAGGCCACTTAACTTATGGAACTCCAATCGTCAGTACAGCAAAAAACAGGTGGTAATCAGCATTCTAAGATCGAAGATCCAACGTTGATCACACATCTGAACTTGCATGAAACAGATAAGACGATGGTTGAGACTTGAGCTTCTAAACAGTACAGGCAGTGTACAGGTAGTGTAGTAACGGCACTTGACCTTCTTATCCAACAGTAAATTGCTTGAATCGGTACTTGGCCTTCTCAAGAACTCGTAGCAACCAGAACTTGGCCTTCTCAACAACTACAGCAACCTGGAACCTTGATAGCAGCAACTTGTGTTATCCGGCAATATATACAACGCCGGGTACTGTCAAATTTCTTGCTTTATGGCAAAACTGCAATTTCGACATTTATCGGGCAACGCCGAGTAGTCTCAGAATTCTTTATGTTGATGTCTTGAAAAATGTTGAAATGTTGATATCATGTAGAATGAAGTGGGTAAGGGATCCCGTGTATGCTGGTACCAGACCAAACCAGCTTATGGCCACCAAATGTTGCGTAGCAAAATGTGTGTTGCGTATAAATGTTCCGTGGATGATGTCACATTTGCCACACAATGTTGAGGGTGCTATATTTCATCTGCTTTCCAAAGGTATGATAATACTGGCACTTGCAGAGTAGTGTATCACCCTCAGACACCAGGGATGATGAGGCAGAGTAACATGGTGTCTTTAGTCTGGTTTAAGTGTGTGACGTAAGGATAGAGTCAGATAGCTACAGTATCATACATGGACGTCACATCAGACCATACAACGTAGAAAGTCAATAAAGCTTTTAACAGCAGTGATGTTTTTTTGGCAATATATATTGTGTACGCCACAATGACAAGATGCATGGACATCGTTATGCCGAAACATCACAGGTATAGTACAACAGTCATTGTATCATCGACGTAGTCAATTCAACAGGAACAGCATACAGCATCAAATAATGTAAATCATATGCCTTTTAGGATATCGTAATCAGCTGTACATGTAGTCAAGTAGTAAACTTCCCCTTTCCATAAGAGCTAGTAGATATCAACTAGGAGATTAAATCTAGTCTCCTATATTCGACCTCAACAAGACAGGCATGTCTTTTGAGCGTCACATTATCGTCCTCTATGTTCCTTAAACAGCAACGGTATCAAACCTAGATCCATCAATAAAGTTCAGGAAGCAAATGGTCCTTAGGACAGGCATCAATCGATGCGTGACAATATAAGTGGATCGTGAGCTGAGCAAACTTGTCATATCATAGACTCTATAATGAGGCAGGCTAGGCAAAAGTCAACATCACAAGATGGCGATAAAGTTACTCAGCAAAAATATTCAGTTACCTGTTCATCAGGAATTAAATCACATAAATCACATAGATCACATATGCCTCCAGGCACTTGGAATAACGTAGAGATATATCATCTCAAAAAAGAAGGAACAACAATGATGAGGACTCCTTCCTGAATAATATAAGCACACCGCTACATCTCGCCTTACCAGCATTTCTGCCCAGACTCACCTGGGCGGAAATCATTCAAACACTGCCACAAACAAAGACATGCGCAGAACACGCGAATCGAATACAACTCAGCTAATTTACGAAACAAAGAATGTTCTACGATGTTCGACTAAAGATTCGAACCTTAAAAGGAAATGAATCTTGAAACATTGCGATTGCCAACTGTTTTCTAAGAACTGGCGAGCTGAGCGCTCCGTATATGGACATGACTCAAAATCGTTCACACAAACTATCGGCAACTATACTATCAGACTATCGTCACACGATTAGACAACTAGTAGAAATAAGAAGTAACTACAATTCCATGAGTTACTTCCCATGCATTAAAAAATTCAATATAGTCAGAATGCATGGTCAGAATATATAGTCAGAATAAGTTGCGACAAGTTTAGCGCAACACTAGTGTTAATATCATGTGATAAAACAATAGACGCCGACAATCTATAGCTAGTAATGACAGGCGATATTTGTTAAAGTGCGCGTATGGATAAATTAAATAATAATTGACTTTGTGCGCTGTTCATTTTCTCGCGGGCAATAACGGGGGAGAGCGCATACCCTTTTTCCCGACATGCCATAGCGGAAAACTTACGTGTGGATAGGATAGTAGCATATTCTTTTTCATAAATGTTCTTTTCTTCCTGATATAGTACCTGATCCAAAAAAAACCAGCGGCCAGCGGTCTTATTCTTATTTTGGGTCTTTGATTTTTGGGCTAGTTCGGTCCTCTTTCTTCATTCAGTGAAGAATTAATTGTGTCTTTTTCGTGGCTTACAAGTCCCAAGTTCCTTCGTGAATCGGTTGGGCCCAAGAGACAAATAAACATTAATATTAAATCTTAACTGGACTGTACCTTACCCAGAATTATTTATTCAATTTTTCCAGCCCACGGACCATACGAAAGAACATATATTCCTGACGTTTGACAGCCGTTGCAACGGAGTGATCCAGAAAACTACGCTGTTTCAAAGTCGGCACTCACCATAGATAGTATTTATCATCATCATCATTTTTACATACTGTAACATTTGTCTTAGCAACCAGATGCTTCGCAATACTGGAATTACTTTTCTCCTTTTACAACTGTGAACGTCCAGAGCACGTCTTGCTTCAGTAACTATTCGCGGTGACACTTGTTTCATCCAGGGAAAATTAAACCACCAAATTTGGCGTCCACCTTGCAATTATTATTCGATATATAGGCTGGACTGGGGCAATACCTGGGCAACCCACCTGACAGTATAGGTTCAGGAACTATTGTAATTTTTTCAAGGGATATCAACACCACGAGTGGGTAAGCAAGATTGTTTGTGGCCACGTATGACAGAGAGAGAGAGAGAGTGTGTGTGTGAATATTTTCCTTTGTTATAATCATTGTACTAACTTCTTTTTTTATTTCGCTAAACTTGTGTACTTTACTGAGTAGTAATTTAGTGGGAACTTGTTCTTCACAGTCTATTCTGTAACCTAGTGTTAATCTTTGACCTTTGGGTTATTAACTTCTTTTGGGATCCTTTCTCAACAAGGGGGAGGGCACTTATTCGGTTATTTTCATATGTCTGTAAACACGATTTATTGATTTCTCTATATGTTTGATATTGTAAAAAGTTTAATGATAATAAACAACAAAAAGAACTTAATTCTGTGTGTTGGTCAGACCCATACCCAATTAACCATAGTTTTTCACGTTTGTGTGTCTTGTTGTCACATAATTGTGTGTGGGTCTGTTTAGTTTAACTTATATTTCTAGATATAGTGGGGTGCAAGATTGTCTTACACTAAATTATAGTCGTATAGATAGGCTGGACTAGAGAAACTATTCAGTCCAGAGACAAATCTTCTCCTTAACTATTCACTCGTGAAATCTATTTCTTACACCTTTATTCTCACACATTTACCACTATCACCTCTGCTCAGACGGGACAATAAATATCTTCTAACCTATCAAAATATATACGACAGGAACTCATGTTTCTGATTCTCTGTTACTCACACAATAGTGCGAAAAGTAACATCATCTATAGATCAGAGTTACATTATGATATACACCCCTGTTCAGAAAGTTCCGGGACTCATTTTTTATCCGGAAAACCGTTATAAGGAGCTAGGTGATATTAACACAGTGCACGTGTCAACCACGTGCCACTATATGTACCAAACCTGAAGTTTGTAATTTCGCGCATGCGCTGTGTGGTAGCGTATTAGCGGATGTGACGTAATAGTACTCGTCGCGTTTCAAAAATGGACGGAAAAATTCAACAGCGTGTGTGCATTGATTTCTGTTTTCGTCTAGGAAAAACTGGTTCCGAAACTCTCGAAATGTTGCAAACAGCTTTCGGAGAGTCCTGTTTAAGTAGATCTAAAACATTTGAGTGGTATTCCCGTTTCAAAAGTGGACTCCGATCCTTTGAAGATGGCCCCCGTCAAGGGAGACCCTCCACCTCCCACACCGACGAGTTCGTAGCACGTGTGCAAGAAATGATACGCGCTGACCGAAGTCTGACTACCAGAGAGGTTGCTGATGATATTGGAATATCAATTGGTACGTGCCATAAAATCGTAACTGAAGATTTGCACATGAGACGGGTGTCAGCGAAACTCGTGCCACGCCACCTGACTGAGGACCAGAAGGACGATGGGTTGTCCATTTGCACTGACCTCCTTGAGATAGCAAAAAACGACGCAAATTTCATGTCCTCGATAATAACTGGTGATGAAAGCTGGGTGTACGGATATGACCCGGAAACAAAGCAAATGTCCTCCCAGTGGTAAACACAATCATCTCCTCGGCCGAAGAAGGCACGACAGGTCACGTCCAATGTCAAGACCATGTTAATAGCGTTTTTCGACATTGATGCCTGGTGCATCATGAATACGTCCGTCTAAGGACAGAGTGTCAATGCTGAATTCTACAAAACAGTCCTGCGACGCCTCCGCGACGCTATGCGCAGACATCGCCCTGAGAAGTGGCGCACAGGCAATTGGCGTGTTCATCATGACAATGCACCTGCACATAGGTCTGTCACCACAAACGCATTTTTGATGAAACACAACATTCCATTGCTCCCGCATCCTCCATACTCACCCGATCTTGCTCTGTGTGACTTTTTCTTGTTCCCGCAACTTAAGAAAACAATGAAAGGTCGTAGATTCGATGACATTGAGCAGATTCAAGCCAACGCGACGAGACAAATGAGGGCTATTCCGCAAAGTGACTACCAGAGGTGCTTCCTTCAGTGGCAGGAACGTTGGAATAAGTGTGTACACTCACAAGGTAACTACTTTGAAGGAGATAGAACCAACTAGTATGTAAGTCTACTTATTCAATTCCAAAAAAAGAGTCCCGGAACTTTGTGAACAGGGGAGTATAAACTGTGTTTTCTTAAACCTGCTATCAGTTGTCACTCAGAATTTTTGGATAGTCTAAGCACGTAGTTCTAGAACCATTGTGGAAAATGTGTTAATAGCATTTGTGGGGATTTTCATTCTGATTTTCTGGTAAATAGAAATTAGTACTTACGTGGTTTAAAGTGTTAAGCTTTTACCATTTTAATTCACTCAGATTTTCTAGCGTTAAAACTAGTGAAATAAAATAACCTTAGCTATTTTATACCAGATGTTTAGTTATAATGTTAAATTTCACCACACGCTTTCTCACACAAGAAGAGACGGTTAGCTGACTGGTTTAAATGCTAGGCGCGACTGATAGTGACAGAAAAGAATTAACGTTTTATTTCATTGTGCGTATTTATTTTAAGTGCCTATTATTTAATATCATACGACTAAACTATCAGACGCCGACCAATTTAATAGCTATTAACGACAGGCGATACTTTGTGTAAGTGCGCATATGGAAATTAAATAATAGTTAACATTCTACGCTGACTGCCGGGGCGAGCAAGGGGCGGGGAGAGTTGCATAACTCCCTCCGACCTGAAAACTCAGCGCTAGCGACGGGCGATAGGTAGGCTAAAGACACCGTGTACCTTTTAAATTTAATCAGGACTGACGGAGTGGGTAAGAGATCGTCTTGTCCCCGTCTGTGTACATATATGTAGCTATATAGAATAGTAGCATTTTTCCATAAATGTTTCTTATATATTCCTAGCATTGGTTAATGTTGGTTAATGTCTTTTCTTGGCTTGTGCGTCATCAATTTCATTGGTGAGCAAGTATGTGCCAACGATACATGAGAAACATTTTAACGTGTAAAATTAAACTGGACTTACCAAACCCAGCAATATTTTTTTCAATTTTATCAGCCCACTGGGGTGGTGAAAAAAAAATAACATTCATTCCCGACTTCTTACAGTCGTATTCAAGCGTAGCATCCAGAATTTACGCTGTTTCAGAATCGGCACTCTACCATAGAGGCAGCCGATAGGATTATCATCATTTATGAATTGTAACATTTTTAGCAACCAAATGTTTCCCAATACTGGAAGTATTTTCCTCTTTTAACTGTGAACCCCAAGATCACGTTTTCTACATCAACTATTGGCGGTGACATTTTTTCTCCAGGAAAAACCCACACCAGATTCAGCGTTCACCTCACTAGTCTTTATTTGACAGAGGATGGACTGGGGTCAATTTGGGAAATAAACCATGACATTTTATATAGTCAGTGTGACATATAATGGAAATATAGCCTACTATATCCGATAGCCTTTCGTGACCTGGGCGTAGTTCTAAATTCGCTAGCAAGTCAAACATTTGACAGACTGCATTACTCACTTTAATCCACGCCTCTTTTTCTTGTAATGTAAATAAACAGACATATTACCAACTTCCGCGACCTGCCAGCATAACAGGCAGCGAGCTCTGATTTGTTCACCTAAGTTTCTCACGCGAGCGGATCTGTCAATCATCAAGATAGCAGCCAGACGCACGTGGGATAAACATTTAACCCTTTGATCTTCTGATACGGGAGAAATCTCCGACGCCGATTAGCATTTCATATGGAGACGCGAGCGATTTTGAAAGAAACCCCGTTATCGGGACGAGGCGCTTTGATGTTGGCAAAGCAGCGCTCGACGAGAGAAACAGTGGGCGGCAGAGAACTTTTCATCTGGTCCACAGTTTCTCAATTTTTATAGTTCGGACGTTAATGCGAAATTAACACCATTAAGAATCAGAGAGCAAACTCACTGATCAGTTGTCGCTCAGAATTTTGGATAATCTAAGCACGTTATTCTAGAAACATTGTGGGAGTGTGTTATTAGCATCTCGTGGGGATTGTTTCATTCTGATTTGTGGTAATAGAAATTAGCATTTACGTGATTTAATGTGTTAAGTTTACCATTATAATTCACGGTGATTTTCTAGCGTTAAAACTAGTGAAATAAATAACTATTTTTCTTTGCCAGAGGTGCAGTTTGAATGATAATTTTATCACCCGCTTCTCACACCAGAAGATACGGTTTAGTTGACTGATTAGGTGTTAAGCGCGACTATAGTGACCGAATAGGATTCACGTTTATTTCATTTTGTGTTTTATAGTAAGTGACTATTGTTTATACCTTATGACTAAACTAACAGGCGCCGACAATAAAATAACTAATAACGACAGAGGATATTTGTAAGTGCGCGTAGGGGTAATTAAACAATAGCTGACAGTGTGAGCTGATCGTTAACGCGCGCGTCCTAACCTTACAGCGCGGGCGAAAAGCTGACCGTATAGTTGTAAATAAAGTCACCGTGTGCTTTTTAACTTTAAGCGGGACTGCCAGAGAGGGAAAGAGATCGTCTTGTCCCCGTCCGTGTACATATAGAATAGTTGCATTTCTTTGTCATAATGTCTTGTTTATTTCTCGCAGACCTTACAGAGCGGCCAGTGGTTTTTCTTTATTATTGTCTCCAGTTACTGATTGGATTATGTTGTCTTCTTCGTGGCTTACGGGTCCACCAGTTCATGTTGTGAACAGGACTGGCTAAAAGACAAATAAACATTTAACGATTAAGTTTAACTGGACTTTCAATTTCCAGATATTCTTTCCATTTTCTCAGCCCACGGGAGTGGCATAAGAAATAATAGCAATATCTGACTTTTGACAGACGCAGCACCGGATTTATTCAGGAAGTTGCGCTGTTTCCAAATCGGCACTCACCACATAGCCAGCCGATAGGATTTACCATTCAATCAATTATCATCATCAAGTAACAATAATTAACAGTTTTTTAGCAATCACATGTTTTCCAACTGTTTACTGTGAACACCAGATCTCAGAGAGTCTCGGCATTAACTATTCAAAGTGACATTGTGTATCCAGGAATCAACCACCAAATTAGGCGTCCCCCTTATAAAATTTAATTATTAGTGGAGGGACTGGGGCCCAATTCGGAAGATAAATACTCTAGACCTTATATACATATTCATGGATTTTACGTCCAACAGATTGTTTCACCAAGAATAGGGTAAGAAGTGAGATTGTGTGGCCACGTATGACAGAGAGAGAGAGAGAGTGAAATATACAAGCCGCCATTAAAAACGCATCGCATTAGTTTATGAACCACAACTCGTTGTGCTAAATTTAAAATACATGAAACCACTGATTTTACATTTCTGATCCATTTACTAACCGAAATTTGCTGTATTATTAAACATGAGACAATTCAGAACCGGCTCCTACGCAGTATTCAACCCTAGGTGTAAAAACAAAAGTCGCACAGCAGAGTGTCTCGAAAAATGTTTGGGGTGTGGCGTTCCATTCTGCAATGAGTGCTCGTTCGAGATCATTCACATTGTTGATGTCATACTGGCGGACCCTTCTGAGTTGCTGTTTGGAAGCGATTGCGCAGATGTAACAATAGAATTTGGCGATCTTGAGCTAGTGTTGTTACACGAGGTTGACCAAGCCTGGGACGGTCATTGGTGGTACCTGTCGCCCGAAATCGCTGGTTCAGCCTCACTATAGTGGACTGGTCACAATTAAAATGTCTGGCAACTTCTCTGGTCGCCATTCCACTGCTGAGCATACTAACAGCTTGCCATCACTCTTGTGACGACAGTCGAGGCATGACAAAAACATTAACAGACTTTCTTTCGATGAAAACAGATAATGGCTTTTTACTCGCTGAAACTTGACTAATGCGTGTGCCAAATTTCAATGTGATTCGACTTTTAATAAAGCCAGAATTTATCAAAAACCTTGTTTTGCACGTGCAAAATTTGAAGTAAACATCACATTGACAGTAAAATGGGAATACATGAACTTCATCACTTGCACACTTTCGGGGTTTGAAAATCGCTCACTTGCATAAACATTTCAACAGTGAAAACATGTCACGATTTCGATGCGTTTTTAATGGCGGCTAGTATATTTTCTTTAGTACAGGAAACATTGTATCACCTGCACTCTGTTTGACTATTGTTTAATTTTATTGGATAACGTTTAGTGGGAACTGTGTTCTTTCTTTACTGTCTATAATGTAACCTAGTGCTAAATTTTTAACCTTTGGGGTTATTAACTTGTTGGGTTCTTATCTTCTCAATGAGGGGAGAGCACAGGTATTCTGTTATAATTTTCTATATTTGTAATTCTGATGTATTTGATCTTTCTCTTTTAGATATTCGATGTTGTAAAGTGTAATGATAATAAACAACAAGATAACTAAACTTTGTTTGTTGGTCAGACCCATACCCATTTAACCACAGTTTTTTCACGTTTGTGTGTCTTGTTGTCACATAGCTGTGTGTGTATGTGGTTAGTGTAACTTATATTTCTCAATATAGGGAGATGCAAGATTGTCTTATACTAAATTATAGTCGTATAGATAGGCTGGACTAGAGAAACTATTCATTCCAGAGACACATCTTCTCCTTAACTATCCACTCTACTCAGACGGGACAAAAATAACTCACAACCTATCTGTACGACACCATGCAATGTGTACAAGGCTCACACCGACATACTCGTGGCACTAACAAGGCAGACAGGCCATCCCATCACTTCCAAGTAGGATGATGGGGCGGTGGACATGACTAGCAACAATGTTTGTGCATGATTATGCGGGGTCAGCGTTTTAAACATCGCGTATTAATGGGATAGTCCCCGCGAGTTTTCCGAAATCTCTGATGAGACACAGCAAGAATATGACGACTCTCTGTCGCTCTCTCTCTCTTTCTCTCTCTCTCTCTTTCTCTCTCTCTCTGACATTTCGTGCAAGGCGACTAACATGAGGTTATACATGGGCTGGTAATCTCATCATGTGTCACAAGTTGTTACAGAAACCACTGCTGTAACAGCATGCGAATGCTTTGTGCAGGCTTCTTGCAAAAATAAAGGGTGAAGGGGACAGCGGCAGTGCTGGCTCCATGCACCAAAGGGAGCTTAAAGGAAAATGATGATGAAGATGCCCACCCTGTGTAGTTGCCAGGAATCTCTAAGGAGACTAAGAACAGGACCACGTTATCTGTCGTAAGGCATGGCCACTAATATGAGTTATGCATGGCGCTGACAAAACTCGTCATTTATATAAAGTTGCTACAGAAAGCATGGTTGCAAAAGCCCACGAATGCTTTGGTGCAAGCTTCATTCAAGGGGGGGCAGATACAGGTGTGGTCGCATGTTCCCCTAACAGCTAAACAGGGACATGATGATGTTGAAATGGATAACCCCCGAGGCGGTTAAACAACGAAGGACCACTCCGCAAAACCCGATAAACTGCCAGCTAGTACTTTTCGCAAAGCTAATAAGAGCTAAATATATCTCGATCGAATCTTACGCGGACGTAACTTACGCGGATTCAGCTATACGCGGTTGAAAAGAAGTATAAAAAGGTTTCATTGTAAATTATTTACATTAAAAATGTTAAGAAAAATCTGTTTAAGAAAATATATGTAAAATAAACCCAAATAATAAATAGAATATACAGAAATAATAATAATAAAGATAAAGATAAACACACGCTTTGTACGGGGTAAGTAAGTAGAAGTCATTTTTATATATTCATAGTATTTAAATCACAGAAAGGGTCAACGCTTTTTTTCTTCTTAATGTTTACGAAATTTACCGCAATAAATTAAAATAAATACCTGCATATGCCTAGTCATGCAGATGTAAAAACAGATTGTAAAACACCGGCTTGTGCCGTTCATTTTAGGATAATAGCAAACGTTTCCATTCGCACCATTTTATGCGTCTTAAATCACTGAAAATCGATATTTCTGTTATTTATTTATTACAGTTATTTTTAACTTTACATTTTCTATTTACAATATATTTTACAATACATATTCAGTGAAATAATAATGTCATATTGTTTTTATTCTAAAGCATAGCAATTTCGAAGAATTTGGGGGTGGAGGGTGGGGATGGCTTGCTGGAACTACCACTATATTTTGACTATATGTGGTTTTTTTTTTTACTTTACGCGGTACACTCAAAACCTAACAACCGCGAAAGATGCGATAATACTGTTGTGGCGTCTGTTCTAAATATCACCATCGCATGTTTGCAATACACTTTCATAAATGGGTGCCTACATCAGAATAGAAGGATTGAAAAGGTGCGACAAGGTCACTAATATGGAACAGATGACAAGAACCAGTGGAACAACAGATTAGGGAGAGGAAACCTATTGAAAGCGTTACAATACAGTCCGTGTCCCGTAAGAGAAAGGGGGGGGGGGGGTAGAGGTGGACCAAAAACACATAGTCACGAGAACTGGAGACAGAAATGAAAATGACGAGAAAGACAAAAGCTGACGGCACGTGACAGGAGGTCTAGGAATGTGTTTGTTGAAGTTCTATGCTCCATTGCGAGCTAAAGGGTATTCATTGATTTGAAACACTGTATTATTGCCACATATCTAGGATGTATAGTAATACCAGACGGCGGAACAAGCAAAGACATCAACAACAGAATGAATACAGCGAGAACATCCTTTGCTAGTCTAAACAACATCTGGAAGTACTCTCAGTACAGCACAAACACCAAATTAAGATTATACGAGAGCTTTGTACTTTCTGTGCTTCTCTATGGTGCGGAGTGTGGAAAGTAACAGAGAAGGAAATGTTGAAATTGTACTCCTTCCACACAATCTGCCTCAGCAAAATTCTCCGAATCTCTTGGCTGAACACCATCACCAACCAAGAACTGCTTACTCGGAGCAACCAAAAGGACATGCACAGCAGCACAGCTGGCAGACGCAGGAGTTGGGTTGGCAACGTCCTCAGAAGAGACCCCGATGCCATCACAAGAACAGGTATCCTATGGACCCCTGAAGGAACGCGAAAGAGAGGCCGACCAAAAGCAAATTGGCAGAGAACTGTGGAGGCTGAGATGCAAAGAATAAACCAGAGCTGGAGCGCTGCACGAAGGATGGCTGTCGACAGAACACAGTGGAAGCAGTTTGGTGCTGCCCTACGTCACTAGGAGTGATGGTCACTTACTGTTTTGACAGCCAGTGGCTAAAGATGACAGAAACGGAAGAATGCATTATTGGAAGCTTCTTTTGTCTGCAATGTCTTCCTTACTGAGAATTTATCCCGAAACGCTCCGCAATGTTTAGTATAGTGTTGGTTTGTAAAGCTGACTATAATACCTTTGCACTTTTCTTTTCTTTTTCTCTCTACTATCAGTTTTCTCCGTCGTTATGTCTACTTCGTGACGATATGTCATGTGACACAGCTATTAAAATATCGGGTAAGAGCTTCGATGTATGCAAACAAACTATTATACAGTATACAGTGCAAACATGTCATTATGTTTGTTTATCAACGTAGAATTGGAATAACAGCTTTAGAATTTAAGCTAAGCTCTAATCAATTAATGTAGTCCATAATGACACACTGCCTCGTGTAACTCCAAAAGGGGGGGGGGGGGGCGGTCTCTGGTGAGACAGAGAACGAATAGGATCACTACTCCCTCAGGCATGTCGTACAAGGCCACTAATATGAGGTTGTGCATGGGTGGGCTGTAACATCACCGTGTAAAACAAATTGCTCCCGCAACTACCACTGAAAGAGCAAGTTAATGTTTTATAAAGGCTTCTTGTAAAGGACCATCTGCAATGGTGCCTCCATGCTCCATAAGGAGTGACAAAGATGATGATGATAATAATAAAACAATTTTTAGTTACTGACAGAATATATTAACACCAGAATATATTAACACATCTAAACAATTAACTCACAAATTCAAACTGGGAATTATCAAATCCTATATATATTCTTCTTTACTATATGGTGTAGAACCGCGGACGATGAACAAGCAATTTAGAAGAAAGAATTAAGACCCCGGAGATCTGGATATATATACGAGTATATATATATATATATATATATATATATATATATATATATCTATATATATATATATATATATATATATATATATAGAGAGAGAGAGAGAGAGAGAGAGAGAGAGAGAGAGAGAGGGAGGGAAGAATGGGGCACGTCTCAATGACAATGAAGAAAATGCATCAAGAGGTCTTAGAAAACCTAGAAATGAAAAGAGAATTAATGAAGGAGATCCAAATTAGGCAGCTAAAATATTTTGGTCATATAAAAAGACATAACACCGGACACTGAAGACCATAACAGAAAGAAAAGTAGAAGACAAACGTGCAAGGTGAAGACAGCGCTATAAGTGGGAAGATAACATCAAGACAAGAGACAGGAAAGAGTCTATCAGAGTGCACCATCAAGACAAGAGACAGGAAAGAGTCTATCAGAGTGCACCATCAAGACAAGAGACAGGAAAGAGTCTATCAGAGTACACCATCAAGACAAGAGACAGGAAAGAGTCTATCAGAGTACACCATCAAGACAAGAGACAGGAAAGAGTCTATCAGAGTACACCATCAAGACAAGAGACAGGAAAGAGTCTATCAGAGTACACCATCAAGAGATGGACAGGAAAGAGTCTATCAGAGTACACCATCAAGACAAGAGACAGGAAAGAGTCTATCAGAATGCACCATCAAGACAGGAAAAAGTCTATCAGAGTGCACCATCAAGAGATGGACAGGAAGGAGTCTATCAAGTGCACCATCAAGACAAGAGACAGGAAAGAGTCTATCAGAGTGCACCATCAAGACAAGAGACAGGAAAGAGTCTATCAGAATGCACCATCAAGACAGGAAACAGTCTATCAGAGTGCACCATCAAGAGATGGACAGGAAAGAGTCTATCAAGTGCACCATCAAGACAAGAGACAGGAAAGAGTCTATCAGAGTGCACCATCAAGGCAAGAGACAGAAGACGTTGGCGTTCCATTGCAGCCGACCTTGGATGTGAAGATGGCACCTAATGCTGATAATTAACACCAGTAGACCCATTATAATGATTACCTAGTACTTTTTTTTTTTTTTAAATTTTTTTTTCTATAACCAGCGGCTGTTACGCACAAATAATTACTTTTTCCAAAGTCTTTGTATGATCATTTTTCGTATGTATGATCATTTTTTGACTGAAAGGTGTATTATGTTTTTTACAGTCAAAGGAACATAACCCGAGATATCGAGACTACAATTTTTTTATGAGTTTGCCTTCTCTTGTATAGAGACACGTTCGGTCTATAATTTCTTGAACGAAGCGTGACCATATCTCCTTATTTGGTAGTATCAGTCAACTGTTGTAGATGTCTGAAACCTGTCTTAACGCTTCTGTTCATGACCATAAAAGGCGCGACTGTGTAAGACTTTTATCTCGAATGTTCTTAGAATCGTCTTATGTGAGCGGCGACTCAGATATTGGAGTTCTGCGCATGTCAAAACTGGTAGTTCGTTTGGTGTGTTCCGCCCAGCTCGGGGAGTTTAGAAATGGTCTGAGCAGCGAGCGGACGCAATGTGCGTCTTGTGATTTTCTGAGGGAAATACATTGTCTTTGTGAGTTAGTTAGCTAACTAGACTATTTCCCAGTATTATTCAAGCCTGCCTGGAGGCATATGTTCGTGGTTGATTTCCGAAGAAAGGTAATTCCTCTTGTATTGAACTTTATGCTATCATCTAGAAGTTCGTCATTTTGTGGCTCCTTGCTCGCCTGTGTGATTCAAAATGGAGAGGTACTTTGACTAGGATTTTCGCCACCGGTATCTTTATACCTGAACTAGTTATATATATATGGGTCGCTCTAGACCAACAAGACTATTGTCTGTGTTCCAGGATTCGTTATATCAGAGATCACGTCCAAGTCAGATGGTTAGACTTAGGAAGGTTATAAGGGTCGGTTTGACCTGTATTCCATGTATGCTATTCACGTGCAGACAGTAAACGGACTTATTGTACACATCTGATCTGCTAGCATCAGGAAGGGAGCATTTATTATTGTCTATGAACATTGATGATCTGCAGCTGACACTGTTGCAGTAGTTATATGTATGAACCTTAGGCACCCAGATCTGTGCTATATATATATATATATATATATATATATATATATATATATATATATATATATATATATATATATATATATATATATATATATATATATATTATTTATACAGCTTCATGAACCAGAACTTTATGATATCGAATATACAGAAGCTATCTGTTTACAATAGAACTATTGAGTATTGAATCCTACATGACTATCAGCTAATATGATTTTGAATGCTGCATTCGTTAAACTATGTTGGTGATGACAAAATATCATGACTGTTTTGTGGCGTGCAATAAATGGTATAAAACATAAAGCGAAGTTACCATTTTCATGACTCTACACATCATGTTGCCTGTGTTGTACCCTGTGAACTATTCTACTGCAACATACACAGCAACACTATAAACCAGAGAAGACACCTACATCTTGCACTTTTATACCAGGTGTCGATAAGGGTGGTGATTTGTCGTCAGCCTAAATCCACTTTTGGTGGTCAGACCCTTTGGCTTATCATTCCAGTTAAATCCACCCTTATCAGCGGCACTCGAGCTTTTCCAGCTCTTTCGGCCCAATGACATGTCATTGCGAGGCTGGGGGGTCAGTGGACTTTCCTTCCAACCCGGTCAGGAGCTTCGCTCCTTCCCATCCACACGGGATTTATGTGCAGGAGCCGTTCAGATTACACCAGCGCGGCTCCCAGTACTTATGTATATTACTGACGCTAACACAATACTCGGTAACAGATTTATTACAGTACGGACCCGCTAAGTTTTACAAAACTATAACATCAGATACCACATGTATATCTGTGGTAAAGTGGGATGTTATAAATATTTATAGGGGACTTAGTGTACTGACTGGGATCAGCTGTGAAGGTATCTGTATCTAATAGGTGTAGTGTTTTACAGATAACCTTACTTGCTACTACATTATAACTCAGTCAGAATTATTCTGGAATAGTGTGATGACTACGTTAAATGTCTAGGGTATGTATATGATGAAGTGTAAGTCACAACAACAACAGACAGATAAACAATTTAATTTATTCCACCACACTTGACAACACTGTGACACTCACACACATTTAACACTCTATAAGACTATCTTAAATGAGGCACTGGTAAATTTTCAAATATAAATATGTATTAATTACTTTTACTAATATATGTGTCCTGATTCAAATACAAAGTGAACCAGGAATCACAATCAATTGTAATTACAATTTATATGTCCAGAATTTATCAATATGAACTTTGTAATGACATATTTTATTAATATTATCCTATGTGTGTCAGTTGTGTAGTAGTAATATGAGGTAATACTGGTTTTGTTTTTTTTAAGCTGTGTTGTTATTTGTCATAATGACTTCAAGTGTTTGTTTATCTTGGAAATAGTATGGGGAAAAGTCACAGTTCCTATCAATTTAAACACTGTATTTTCCCTCTGTTTTATTATAAAGTCAGATTTTGAGGGGGGCATAATGTTGAGCTCCTCTGGCCACAGACGCTTATCTTTCGTGATGGCGGCAGGAAAAGACTCCTCTGCTCGATAGCCTCCCTGGGTTCTGGAGACACCTCACAGGTCACTATCTGGACCCAGGAGTATGCTGTCAGCCTCTAGATTCAGCAAAGCTCAGACCAGGTGCTGCTCAATAACTTTAGGACCACGGTCCCTGAAACAAGAAGGTTGTACCTCCTATTTCAGAACTAATTTATAATAAATTTCCAGACTGAACACAATACATAACAAACACTGAGTTCAGAGCGGTAGGCCAACTGCTATCTTCATCTGAAACAATTTTCACCAGTATACTCCTCCCTAATGGTTACTACGCCTCTGCAATTCCAGCATTATTTCTTTCTAGTCGATAAGATAGGTGTCAGTGTACTGTTTGGCAATTCCATGTAGTTTTACTTTCCTCCGACACCTTCTGTTCAGGTTGGAACACTATATAGGCTTTACCTCATGTTCGCTACTGAACCACACATATATACAGACATAAATTATCAATTTACATTCATTTTTCATTAAAAAGATATCAAATATTTCAAGCTTACCACAATTCATGGAATAATACACAGTTACGTTGACTGGCAATGAATATAGCACAATTTCGATCTGCCGATGTCCCAGGCTTTTATTTAGAAAAATATGCACTGGCGCTCAACGCACTGGTTCTTTAGTAAGTTTATTTGAAAATGTGGTGCTGACCTGACGCCTCTGATTGACTATATTGGCGGGTCTAACCAATCGTGCCATGTTTACACAAGCGTTTGAAAAAAAAGTACTCCTACTCCCGTTTCCCCAACAACAAAGAATCAATATTTATAGTCCGACTAATCGTGTTTAGCCTTACATTTACTTTCCGCCAATCAAATAGGAGGTAACATGTCAGCCTATTTCCCGTACAATGGTGGTGTGAAAATCTGCCACTGAGCGATTCTGATTTTGGTGTTGTCTGACATCCCTCACTATTTCTTTTGGCTATAATTTGTTAATTCCTAGACTATTTGCGTAACGTTTAACATATTCTTTGTCAGCAAGTCCTAAGGAACCCAAATATATAAATTTAATGGGGCTAAGGGGCTGCGTTCAAAATATGCATTTTCCAGGATAGTCGTGTAGTTTTTTTTTTTTTTTTTTATGTTTAGAACCGCCACCTGTCCTGCTGTACTGTCAGACTAATGTCAGGATTTTAGACATAAAACAGTAGAATGTCATGTTTCCTAATAAGCGTTTTGTAAGTTTTTAAAAAACTAACTCTCGCATGGGTAGTGTTTTTTTATCACTGTCGATTTGGAAAAAGCTAGAGCTTGTGGCCTTACACACGTGTTAGGGGTGGCATTAATTGTGTATCGCGAGACTGTGGTAGTATTGCCTGCGTTCCGGCTTTCAGCCCCTCCCTTTCTTTCTATCCTTAGTCCATCTGTCTTTCGTTTATGGTAACGTAGTGTATAAAATGACATGAATGGAATATTAAATATAGGTCAGCTTGCATATCTCAAGGTTTTTCTTAGAAAGGCAGTACACGTTTTATCGTAGAAAGCGGGTATTGAAGCAGTAGGCTTTTACTATCAACGTGAAACGTTACAATTTGCAGACGAAGGAGAAAACAAGGGGGATTTCGAGTACAGTCATTGTGACAGCACTGTTCTTTACCATTCTTCTTTCCTTTTATTAAATTTATTTGTTAGGCTTTACATTTACGTTTTAATTTATATATGTGGATTAGAATTTCACACGACAAATTTTCCCCACTTAAAACAGACGTTATATGTCAGTCTATAATTCTATATACACATAGAGAAATTTATTATTATTTCTGGGGTTTACGGTGATTCTCATCACACGGATGGCGGCTTAAAACATCCGCTCCCAGATTTGTTTTTCCACTTATATACTCTATGCTAAACTCAAATGGCTGCATCAATAAGGACCAACGGAGTAATCTAGAATTCTCATGTCTAGCCTGTGCTAGAAACGACAAAGGTTTGTGATCCGTTTGCAACTTAAATGCCTTCCCATACAGATAAATATTGAATTTCTTTATCGCCCATATTACTGTAAGACATTCCTTTTCGCTAGTTGAGTAATTGGTTTCAGCTTTATTCAACTTTCTGCTAGCATATGCCACTGGGCTTAATTCCCCATCCAATGCATCTGATTTCTGTAGCAGATTTGCACCTAACCCAATATTACTGGCATCAGTCCTTACAATGAATTCTTGACTTAAGTCAGGTAATTTCAAAATAGGTTTGCTTGTGAGCTTTTCCTTCAATTCCTGGTAAGCCATTTCACATTGTGGTGTCCATGTAATTCGATCTGGATTTCCCTTACGTGTCAAATCAGTTAACGGGGCACATATGGAATTAAAGTTTTTGCTATACTTTTGGTAGAAACCACATAATGAGACAAAGGATCTCACGTCTTTCTTGGTTTGTGGTCTCGGGGCTTTCTTTAGTTTCTCTAAATTCTTGGGGTCAGGGGTCATGATTCCCTGATAAACTGTGTGTCCCAAGAATTCCAATTCTTTACATCCAACGCAACATTTGGTTGGTCGGGCTGTTAAATTCGCTTCCCTAAGTCGATTAAACAGCATGTTCAGAGAGTCAATGTGTTCCTCAAATGTTTCTGTTGCTATAAGGATATCATCCATGAAATTTGTGATACATGGATTATTCAGAGGGTCCAATAATTTTCTCATCATTCTAGAGAAGACACTAGGCGCATTCTTCAATCCAAATGGCAATCTATTAAACTCATAGTGTCCTTCTGAGGTACTAAAAGCTAGGTATGGTCTAACTTCAGGCTTTACTGGAATCTGATAGTATCCTTTACTCAGATCCACTTTTGAGAAATATTTAGCTTTATTTAGTCTGGCAAACCGCTGATTTGTATCCGGCAATGGATCCACCTGTCCTTCTGTAATAGCATTCAGTCTCCTGTAATCTATACAAAGTCTATGTTCTCCAGAGGGCTTCCTTAGGAGTACAACACCGGAACTATACGAAGATTCACTGTGTGAAATAATTCCTTCCTTCAACAAATAGTCTATCTCTTCCTTCAAAGCTTTCTCCTTAGCAAAAGGAATCGAATAGGGTTTCATACAGACAGGTGTGGGGTCTATCAGCTTCATATCATATTCCAATAAGTTTGTATGCCCTGGTCGGTCTGTTAACACCTCTGCATGATTATCTAGAACCTGTTGCACTCTCTCTTTCTGAGTTTTCGTTAAATGTGTACTGATTTTCACCTGTGCCGCTGTCTCACAGGGGTGTAATGGATATTCAAATGATGAAAGTGGTTCCTTTTTCATCTCCATGGCAATGGACAAGGTCAACAAGTGTGTCTCTTCCTGATGTTCTCTTTCCAAATATTTCTTCAGGAGATTCACATGATAGATTTTTTCTTTCCCCTTCTTATCTATCTTATAAGTGGTTCTAGACACCTTCTCTATAACTGTATATGGACCTTGCCATCCAATTTGTAACTTATTCTGGCTATCGGGTAGAAGAAGCAGTACCTTCTCTCCCACAGCCAAATCTCTGTCTTTAGCTTTCCTGTTATAATAGGCAGCATGTTTCTTCCTGGCTTTTTTCAAATTTTCATTGGCAAGTTTCCAGCCAGTTTTTAAACGAGTGGTCAGCTCATTCACATATTGGTATGAGGATGTAATATTTTCCTCTGCCTTTTCATCAGTCCACGTTCTTAACAGCGCTTCAAGTGGACCTTTTATTGGCCTTCCAAATAATAATGTTGCCGGGGCCATTCCGGTTGAACTATGGGGTACCTCCCGATAAGCAAAGAGGGCGGCGTGAAGGTACTGGTCCCACGTATCTGGTTTTTCGTGTGCCAACTTTCTCAGGATTGACATCAACGTGCCATTAAATCTTTCCACTTGGCCGTTCCCTTGGGGGTGGTACACACTACAATGGAAGTGTTTGGCCTGGAAGATCCTGAAAACTTCTTCAGTTAGTTTCCCCTTGAACTGAGAGCCATTATCAGTCAAGATTTGATTGGGAAAGCCTAACCTTGTGAAAATTGTGAGCAATGCCTCTGCCACATGTTTAGAATCAATCGATGACAGGGCTACCGCCTCTCCCCACATAGAACAAGTGTCCACCAGAGTCAGAATGTAGCTGTTCCTTCTCTTGGTTCGGGTGAGAGGTCCCACAAGATCCACGGCAACTCTCTCAAAGGGTGTTCCCACTATGGGCATTTCCCCCAGAGTTGCTGGTGCAGTCCAATGTTTAGGTGCTACTCGTTGGCACTCTGGACAGGATTTTACATATCGTTTGATATCTTCAGTTATTCCTGGCCAGAAATAGTGACAAGCTATACGCTGTCCTGTTGCGCTGATCCCCATATGACCACTGAAGGGAATCGCATGACCTAGTTTCAACACTTTAGTCCTATATGAAGTGGGAAGGACCAGCTGTCCGTGACCATTGGATTCAGATCCAGCCTTCCTATATATCAGCTTGTTCTTCATATAAAATTCTCCCTTGCCTGGAGGTGTATGAGATTTGGGCAACTTCTTGAAACACGGCTTGAGTGTTTTGTCCTCAGCCTGTGCCTTCCTCATCTCATCTGGATGAGTATTTATTGGATTATCCTCCTCCTTTTTAGACTGTGATCTGGTCTGCACTGTTGCCAATATCACAGGTCTCTTGGGATTCCCCAAGAAGACATATCTACACCCCAATATCAGAGGGTAGATTAGCTCATTTATCACTGCTGCTTTTATGATTCCTTCCACATATCGCGTTTTCACCTTTATCCGGGCGACGGGAAGTGTCATGGTAGCTACATCCTTGGTTGCAGTTTGAATCTCCACTGTTTCTGTGGTGTATTGATCGGCCTGCACCAGGTGAGAACTCACAACGGAATCGTAATCTAAACCGGTATCATATAAACACCTTATAGTGACACCATTACAGATGACATCTTCACACACTGGGGGATGGTATGGTTCCTGTAGTTCTGCAGGTTTGACCTTTTTTTTCCTTTTTCCCAGATGTCATAGCAGCACAATGAGGAGGTTTCCTTCTACAATGGTCAGTGTCATGATTGTTCATCTTACAATTTTTACACCACCTTTTCCCTTGGTTGAAAGATTTTCTTTCATCATATTTCCTTTCATCGAATTGTGGGGTTTTATTTTTACTGTCATACCGTGGCCTATCAAATTGGTGCTTACCTTTGTTTTGATCTCTAGGATCAAATTTATTAAAGTTCTGTGGTGCCCTAAAATTTTCCACCTGTTTCTTTTTGTTACCTGATACCTCTGCCTGAGCTGCTTGATACCTTTCAGCAACATTTAGCAACTCTCCCAGCCTCTCTGCACCTTGTTCCATGAGAAACTTTCTCAGGTCTGGAGCCATGGACTCTCTTAATTGTTCTATAAGGACCATTTCCTTAAGATCTTGGGTTTTCCCCAGAGAAGTCCATTTCTCCAAGTATGTCTCTAACCGTGCAGAGAACTGGTGATAGGTTTCACCTGACAGTAGTTTAGCATTCCTAAATGTTTTCCTATAAAATTCTGCGTTCTTTTCATATCTTAACAAAAGAGCCTGCTTTAGCATGTCATAATTTTCCTGATCACCTCTGCTCATTTTGGCAAAAACTTCATAAGCTGCCCCACGAAGACCTTGAGATAACTTTAAGCTCCACCTTTCTCTCTCTAACCCATATGTGGTAGCTAATAGTTCGTATCTATTTAGATAGCTCTCAATATCATCGTCTTTCTCAACAAAATGATCTAAATGAAAATTCATAGCTGAGGTTGAGGCTCCCTGGCTAGCAGTGGCATCAGAGGTAAAGGGACTTGCACCATTTTCAGGAGCATGGCCTTGAAACTCAAACTCCCTTAGTCGTAACTCATGTTCCCTTTGTAATCTCTTATCTTCTGCTTCCCTTTCTGCAGCTAATCGCTTGTCTTCCCTTTCTGCAGCCAATCTTTTGTCTTCTCTTTCTGCCTCCAATTTCTTCTCTTCTCTTTCTGCAGCCTGTCTTCTTTCCTCGGCTTCCAATGCTTTAGTCTCTTTGTCAGCCTCAATCTGCAACCTCTTAGCCTCAGCCTCAATCTGCAACCTCTTAATTTCTTTTTCAGCATCTAACTTTCTTTCGGCCTCTTTTTCTAATCTTCTTTCTTCCCGTTCAATATATTTGTCACATTCAGCAGTGACATAAGCAATCATAATTTGCCCGTCCATTCCTAACTCTTTCGCAGTCTGTACAGCAGCAGATCGAAATTTTGCCACGTCGGCCATTGTCTAACATGCAATTGTAAACAATTCAATCTTTCAATAATTATCTAAGGACACTACAGGCACTGAGAGCTCAACCTTATTTATTTCCACCCAAGGATACCTTTTAATTCTTATTATTCCCAATATCTATAACAGGAGAAAGTTCAATATCCCTGGAGCGAGACCCCAATATATGTGGTAAAGTGGGATGTTATAAATATTTATAGGGGACTTAGTGTACTGACTGGGATCAGCTGTGAAGGTATCTGTATCTAATAGGTGTAGTGTTTTACAGATAACCTTACTTGCTACCACATTATAACTCAGTCAGAATTATTCTGGAATAGTGTGATGACTACGTTAAATGTCTAGGGTATGTATATGATGAAGTGTAAGTCACAACAACAACAGACAGATAAACAATTTAATTTATTCCACCACACTTGACAACACTGTGACACTCACACACATTTAACACTCTATAAGACTATCTTAAATGAGGCACTGGTAAATTTTCAAATATAAATATGTATTAATTACTTTTACTAATATATGTGTCCTGATTCAAATACAAAGTGAACCAGGAATCACAATCAATTGTAATTACAATTTATATGTACAGAATTTATCAATATGAACTTTGCAATGACATATTTTATTAATATTATCCTATGTGTGTCAGTTGTGTAGTAGTAATATGAGGTAATACTGGTTTTGTTTTTTCAAGCTATGTTGTTATTTGTCATCATGACTTCAAGTGTTTGTTTATCTTGGAAATAGTATGGGGAAAAGTCACAGTTCCTATCAATTTAAAAACTGTATTTTCCCTCTGTTTTATTATAAAGTCAGATTTTGAGGGGGGGCATAATGTTGAGCTCCTCTGGCCACAGACGCTTATCTTTCGTGATGGCGGCAGGAAAAGACTCCTCTGCTCGATAGCCTCCCTGGGTTCTGGAGACACCTCACAGGTCACTATCTGGACCCAGGAGTATGCTGTCAGCCTCTAGATTCAGCAAAGCTCAGACCAGGTGCTGCTCAATAACTTTAGGACCATGGTCCCTGAAACAAGAAGGTTGTACCTCCTATTTCAGAACTAATTTATAATAAATTTCCAGACTGAACACAATACATAACAAACACTGAGTTCAGAGCGGTAGGCCAACTGCTATCTTCATCTGAAACAATTTTCACCAGTATACTCCTCCCTAATGGTTACTACGCCTCTGCAATTCCAGCATTATTTCTTTCTAGTCAATAAAATAGGTGTCAGTGTACTGTTTGGCAATTCCATGTAGTTTTACTTTCCTCCGACACCTTCTGTTCAGGTTGGAGCATTATATAGGCCTTGCCTCATGTTCGCTACTGACCCACATATATATACAGACATAAATTATCAATTTACATTCAATTTTCATTAAAAAGATGTCAAATATTTCAAGCTTACCACAATTCATGGAATAATACACAGTTACGTTGACTGGCAATGAATATAGCACAATTTCGATCTGCCGATGTCCCAGGCTTTTATTTAGAAAAATATGCACTGGCGCTCAACGCACTGGTTCTTTAGTAAGTTTATTTGAAAATGTGGTGCTGACCTGACGCCTCTGAATGACTATATTGGCGGGTCTAACCAATCGTGCCATGTTTACACAAGCGTTTGAAAAAAAGTACTCCTACTCCCGTTTCCCCAACAACAAAGAATCAATATTTATAGTCCGACTAATCGTGTTTAGCCTTACATTTACTTTCCGCCAATCAAATAGGAGGTAACATGTCAGCCTATTTCCCGTACAATGGTGGTGTGAAAATCTGCCACTGAGCGATTCTGATTTTGGTGTTGTCTGACATCCCTCACTATTTCTTTTGGCTATAATTTGTTAATTCCTAGACTATTTGCGTAACGTTTAACATATTCTTTGTCAGCAAGTCCTAAGGAACCCAAATATATAAATTTAATGGGACTAAGGGGCTGCATTCAAAATATGCATTTTCCAGGATAGTCGTGTAGTTTTTTTTTTTTTTTTTATGTTTAGAACCGCCACCTGTCCTGCTGTACTGTCAGACTAATGTCAGGATTTTAGACATAAAACAGTAGAATGTCATGTTTCCTAATAAGCGTTTTGTAAGTTTTTAAAAACTAACTCTCGCATGGGTAGTGTTTTTTATCACTGTCGATTTGAAAAAAGCTAGAGCTTGTGGCCTTACACGCGTGTTAGGGGTGGCATTAATTGTGTATCGCGAGACTGTGGTAGTATTGCCTGCGTTCCGGCTTTCAGCCCCTCCCTTTCTTTCTATCCTTAGTCCATCTGTCTTTCGTTTATGGTAACGTAGTGTATAAAATGACATGAATGGAATATTAAATATAGGTCAGCTTGCGTATCTCAAGGTTTTTCTTAGAAAGGCAGTACACGTTTTATCGTAGAAAGCGGGTATTGAAGCAGTAGGCTTTTACTATCAACGTGAAACGTTACAATTTGCAGACGAAGGAGAAAACAAGGGGGATTTCGAGTACAGTCATTGTGACAGCACTGTTCTTTACCATTCTCCTTTCCTTTTATTAAATTTATTTGTTAGGCTTTACATTTACGTTTTAATTTATATATGTGGATTAGAATTTCACACGACAATATCGAGGATCAGTGCTCCCACCAGGCGACTCGTAAGAGAAGACTAAGGTATAATGTTGTACATGTCGTTATAAATCTCATTTTAAATGATACATACTAAAACCACCACTGCATGAAGTGTATTGGTGCATCACATGGAAGGAGAAAGATGATATTCATTTATTCGTTCATTCATTCATTTATAATATTGGGCCACCACTCAGGCCTACAGGATGACTGAAAAGTTCATTTTTTTTTTTTAAAAACAACTGAAATGAAAAACCATTCACAAAGTTTGATAACTGACAGCTGGTACTTAAGCTGGTACTTATCGCAAATTCGTATAATAAGCGCTAAATACTCTCATTTCACGTATGGAACACGTGTTTTACTGGAAACTTCTCCTGTTTGCAATAATGCCATTCATATTCATAATTTCTATGAATATATACAGTATGTTCGTCCTACTTGTGTCTGGACACTAACAATAGTATATGATGTCACACATATGTGGAACAATTACAGTTTATGACAATCTGCGAAATGCTGCTTGGCCAGAAATATATTTACTTTTTGCCTTTCGCGATCCCAATAAGGTCTTCCCCCCTCCCCCATTGTTTTAAAACCACGTGCTGATCGTATTCAGCGGAATGCCAGGCTTTAACCATCTACATTTTTGTTATTTTTCCCTTTTCAGTACAGCAGACGGTGTTGCACTTTTCCTCTAGCTTCTTCGGTTTATAAACTCAATTGACACCATCCATAATGACTAATAACTTGTACGGTATTACACACATTTTAATAGACATAAACATACAGTGCTCGTAATAAATCTGCCACCAGTTATGACAAGGTTGACCTTTAACGTCTCCGGCAGAACCCAACTAAGGAAAGCACTGATTAAAATCTTAAATGTAAATAAACGTTGGTCCCTTCGCGAAAAACAAGCGTGGCTTGGATCGGTAAATGGCTGACTGGATGGTCATATCAATCTAACTGTATGCAACTGAACTTTGCGTCTACATTTCCTTCGGGCGCCTAAGTTGGTTAGTGAAAGTGACGGCGGGCGACCCTTCTAAGAGGTTACAAACCAATAGAAGGGGCGGGTTAGCGAACTTCGTATTACATTACTATGTCATTTCCCAAGATGAGTAAATGAATACTTTTTTTTCGCCTCTTATCTTTCTGATCCAGGAAGTTTTTAGGTTTTACCACTGCACCAAAGATGATGTAAGTTGAGGTGGGATTTTTTTAGACCGCAAACGGCTCCGGGGTCGACCCAGCCTCATGAATTGGGTACCAGAACAACTCTGGGAAGGTTAAGGCGGCCGGCGTGATGCTGTCACATCATCCGTAGTGTGCCGATTGTCAAGAAAATACGGGCCTAACATAGTATTCCCAATATGCCTCAATCGGCGTGTAACGGGATCCGTTACCTTTACCTTTTTACCCCCGGGACTGAAGATACGTCCGAAGAATACTTTAAAATGGTGTAAATCTTAAATGCAGACACTACGTTCATTATACGTCGAGAAGTGTAAATATAATTTCGTGAGGCGAATCGGAATTCTTCGTTATTTTCATCACCTATTCGTTCAGCGTAATTTACATCATACATTTGCGGTCAGATTGTTTGAATTCGTGACATCTTCATTAGGCGAAGATACCAAGTAGCGAGGTATCTGTGAACTTCAACGACCAATCGGAAATTGTAGGGGTTGACATTAAAATAAAGGACACGAACATGCGTATCTACAATTTGTATGGCCCACCGAGCAAAGACCTGTCACTTGAAAGTATGGAAATAAAGAGCTCAAACTGCATTGTGGTCGGAGACTTCAACAGCCACTCGGAAATATGGGGATATCTGGATACAGACAGTAGAGGAGAGGAAGTGGAGGACTGGGAGATAGACACAAATCTTCACCTTATCAACAGGCCAGATGATAAACCCAGTTTCTACTCTAGAAGATGGCACACCACTTCCACTCCAGACCTAGCTTTTGCCACAGGGGACATATTTCACAAAATTGACCGACAGGTACTTGGCCAGCTAGCAGGCAGCGACCACAGACCAATAAAGCTAGTGGTTAATATGGAGTATGTTCCCCATTGGTCACAAAGAAGGTACTCGAAATCCCCCTTGTTTTCTGCTTCGTCTGCAAATTGTAACGCTTTCACGTTGATAGTAAAAGCTTACTGTATTATACCCGCTTTCTTCAATGAAACGTGTGCTGTATTTCTTGGAAAAACATTGAGAGGCAGACTGCGTAATGACCTAAATTAATCCTAACATTAATTATACTGCGTTACCAAAACGAACGAACAGATGGACTAAAGGATAAAGAGAGAGGGAGGGCTGAAAATCAGGAACGCATGCAACACGCGTCGCGCGATACACAAATGCTGCCATCACGCGTGTAAGACTACATGCACTAACTTTTTTTCAGACGGACAGTGATAAAATACATACCCTTCCCAGAGTTAGGTTTTAAAATCACAAAAAACGCTTATTAGGAAAGATAACAATAGATGGGTTTACGGTTGAAAACATAACAGTACCCAGACAGCACATCTTCGAAACAGGAGGTAGAAAATACATATTTTGAACGCAGCCACGTAGCTCTTTTAAATTTGGATATTTGGGTTCCTTGGGGCTTGCTGACAAAGAATATGTAAAACGTTACGCAAATAGTCCAGGAATTAATAAATTATACCCAAAATAAAATAGTGGGGATGCCTGACAGCATGGAATCATTTCTGCTCATAAAATTTTTTTATAACGTGTTTGAAAAAAATCTTACGTTACAGAATTAGCCTACCATGTAAACTCCAAATTGATTGGAGCGCAACAAATGAAAGACTAACCACGATTGGTCGGGCTATAAATACTATCTTTCGTTGTTAGGGGAGACGTGAAAAGGTAACATTTTTTCAAACACTTGTCGAAACGTGGCCTCATTGGCTAGACTCGCTGATATACTCACTTAGGAACGTTAGTTCGAGACCACTAGTGCAAATGATCTTGATAAAGCAACAGTGCGTTGAAGCCAGCTCATATTTGTGTTAAATAAAAGCCTGGAACATAAGCAGATGGGAATTTGTGCCAGTAATTGTGCCAGAATTCATTGCTAATCAACGTATCTGTGTTTATTTCCATGAAATTGTGGTAAGCTTGAACCATTCAGTATCTTTTAATGAAAATTGAATGTAAATTGTTAATTTATGCCTGTATATATATGTGTAGTTCAGTGGCAAACAGGAGATAAAGCCTATAATGCTCCAGCCTGAACAGAGGGTGTCGGAGGGAAGTAAAACGGCATGGAATGGCCAAATAGTACACTGACACCTGGATGATTGATTAGACAGAAATAATGCTGGAAGTGCAGAGGCGTAGTGACCATTAAGGAGGTAAATACTGGTATAAAGTATTTCAGATGAAGCTGACAGTTGGCCTAACGCTCTGAACTCAATGTTTGTGTTGTATTGTGCTCAGTGTAGAACTAGAGTATCAATTAGTTATGAAGTAGAAGGTACATCCTTCTTGCTTTCAGGGACCGTGGTCTTGATGGTACTGAGCAGCACCTGGTCAGAGCTTTGCTGAATCCAGAGTCGGACAGCATACTCCTTGGTCTTTTTAGCTATCAGTGAGGTGTCTCCAGAGCCCAGGGGAGAATTCGAGCAGAGGAGTCCTTTCCTGCCGCCATCACGCAAGATAAGCTGATTTGGCCAGCTGAGCTCAACATTATGTCCCCTCATCTTGAAATGACTTTATAAAAATAACATTCAGAGGGGAATTTAATTGTCTTAATATCAGGAACTGAGAACATCTCCAATACTAGTCCCAAAAGACAAACTATTGAAGTCATGATGACAAATACCAACAGAGCTTGAACAAAACAAAACCAGTATTACCTCATATTACCACTACACAACTGACACACATAGGATATTTTAATAATATATGTCACTACAATATTCATATTGATAAAGTCTGTACATATACTTGTAATTAAAATTGATTGTGATTCCTGGTTCCTTTGTATTTGAATCAGGACACATATACCTTTATGATAACCATGAATACATATTGTTATTTGAAAAGTTATCAGTGACTCCTTAAGATATTCTCATAGAGTGTTATATGTATGTGAGTGTCACAGTGTTGTCAAGAGTAGTGGATTAAATTAAATTGTTTATCTGTCTGTTGTTGTGACTTACACTTCATCATACACATACCCTAGACACATAACGTAGTCATCACACTATTCCAGAATAATTCTGACTGAGATATATATATATGTGGTAGCAAGTAAGGTTATCTATAATACACTACTCTTAATAGATATAGATACCTTCACAGCTGATCTCAGTCAGTACACTAAGTCCCCTATAAATATTTATAACATCCCACTTCACCACATATATTGGGGGCTCGCTCTTGGGATTTTGAATCTTTCCCTATTAAAAAGATTGGGGGTAATTCACTTCAGGGAATATAAGAATTAAAAGGTATCCTTGGGTGGAATTAAATAAGGTTGAGCTCACGGTGCCTGTGTTGTCCATTAGATATATTTAGAGATTAAATTGTTGGTTAGACATTGTAGAAATTTACCTGATAGACAATGGCGGACCTGGCCAAGTTTCGATCTGCTGCTGTTCAGACTGCAAAAGAGTTAGGATTAGATGGGCAAGTTATGGTTGCCTATGTCACGACGGAATGTGACAAATTTATTGAACGCGAAGAAAGAAGATTAGAAAAAGAAGCCGAAAGAAGGTTAGAGGCTGAAAGGGAAATTAAGAAGTTACAGTTTGAAGCTGAGGCTGAGACTAAGAGGTTGCAAGCTGAGGCTGAGACTAAGAGGTTGCAGATTGAGGCTGACAAAGAGGCTAAAGCATTGGAAGCCGAGGAAAGAAGACAGGCTGCAGAAAGGGAAGAGAAGAAATTAGCTGCAGAAAGGGAAGAGAAGAAATTAGCTGCAGAAAGGGAAGAGAAGAAATTAGCTGCAGAAAGGGAAGAGAAGAAATTAGCTGCAGAAAGGGAAGAGAAGAAATTAGCTGCAGAAAGGGAAGAGAGGAAATTAGCTGCAGAAAGGGAAGCAGAAGATAAAAGATTACAAAGGGAACATGAGTTACGACTAAGGGAGTTTGAGTTTCAAGGCCATGCTCCTGAAAATGGTGCCAGTCCCTTTGCCTCTGATGCTACGGTTACTCAAGGAGCCTCAACCTCAGCTATGAATTTTCATTTAGATCATTTTGTTGAGAAAGACGATGATATAGAGAGCTACCTAAATAGGTATGAGCTATTAGCTACCACGTATGGGTTAGAGAGAGAAAGGTGGAGCTTAAAGTTATCTCAGGGACTTCGTGGGGCAGCTTATGAAGTTTTTGCAAAAATGAGCAGAGGTGATCAGGAAAATTATGACATGCTAAAGCAGGCTCTTTTGTTAAGGTATGAAAAGAATGCAGAATTCTATAGGAAAAAATTTAGGAATGCTAAACTACTGTCAGGTGAAACCTATCACCAGTTCTCTGCACGAATAGAGACATACTTGGAGAAATGGACTTCTCTGGGGAAAACCCAAGATCTTAAGGAAATGGTCCTTATAGAGCAATTAAGAGAGTCCATGGCTCCAGACCTGAGAAAGTTTCTCATGGAACAAGGTGCAGAGAGGCTGGATGAGTTGCTAAATGTTGCTGAAAGGTATCAAGCAGCTCAAGCAGAGGTAACAGGTAATAAAAAGAAACAAGTGGATAACTTTAGGGCACCACAGAACTTTAATAAATTTGATCCTAAGGATCAAAATAAAGGTAAGCACCAATTTGATAGGCCACGGTATGACAATAAAAATAAATTCCCACAATTCGATGAAAGGAAATATGATGAAAGAAAATCTTTCAACCAAGGAAAAAGGTGGTGTAAAAATTGTAAGATGAACAATCATGACACTGACCATTGTAGAAGGAAACCTCCTCATTTTGCTGCTATGACATCGGGGAAAAAGGAAAAGAAGGGCAAACCTGAAGAATTACAGGAACCATACCACCCCCCAGTGTGTGAAGATGTCATCTGTAATGGTGTCACTATAAGATGTTTATATGATACCGGTTTAGATTACGATTCCGTTGTGAGTTCTCACCTGGTGCAGGCCGATCAATACACCACGGAAACAGTGGAGATTCAAACTGCAACCAAGGATGTAGCTACCATGACACTTCCCGTCGCCCGAATAAAAGTGAAAACGCGATATGTGGAAGGAATCATAAAAGCAGCAGTGATAAATGAGCCAATCTACCCTCTAATATTGGGGTGTAGATATGTCTTCTTGGGGAATCCCAAGAGACCTGTGATATTGGCAACAGTGCAGACCAGATCACAGTCAAAGAAGGAGGAGGATAATCCCATAAATACTCACCCAGATGAGATGAGGAAGGCACAGGCTGAGGACAAAACACTCAAGCCATGTTTCAAGAAGTTGCCCAAATCTCATACACCTCCAGGCAAGGGAGAGTTTTATATGAAGAACAAACTGATATATAGGAAGGCTGGATCTGAATCCAATGGTCACGGACAGCTGGTCCTTCCCACTTCATATAGGACTAAAGTGTTGGAACTAGGGCATGCGATTCCCTTCAGTGGTCATATGGGAATCAGCGCAACAGGACAGCGAATAGCTTGTCACTATTTCTGGCCAGGAATAACTGAAGATATCAAACGATATGTAAAATCCTGTCCAGAATGCCAACGAGTAGCACCTAAACATTGGACTGCACCAGCAACTCTGGGGGAAATGCCCATAGTGGGAACACCCTTTGAGAGAGTTGCCGTGGATCTTGTGGGACCTCTCACCCGAACCAAGAGAAGGAACAGCTACATTCTGACTCTAGTGGACACTTGTTCTATGTGGGGAGAGGCAGTAGCCCTGTCATCGATTGATTCAAAACATGTGGCAGAGGCATTGCTCACAATTTTCACAAGGTTAGGCTTTCCCAACCAAATCTTGACTGATAATGGCTCTCAGTTCAAGGGGAAACTAACTGAAGAAGTTTTCAGGATCTTCCAGGCCAAACACTTCCATTGTAGTGTGTATCATCCCCAAGGGAACGGCCAAGTGGAAAGATTTAACGGCACATTGATGTCGATCCTGAGAAAGTTGGCACACGAAAAACCAGATACATGGGACCAGTACCTGCACGCCGCCCTCTTTGCTTATCGGGAGGTACCCCATAGTTCAACCGGTATGGCCCCGGCAACATTATTGTTTGGAAGGCCAATAAAAGGTCCACTCGAAGCTATGTTAAGAACGTGGACTGATGAAAAGGCAGAGGAAAACATTACATCTTCATACCAATATGTGAATGAGCTGACCACTCGGTTAAAAAACTGGCTGGAAACTTGCCAATGAAAATTTGAAACAAGCCAGGAAGAAACATGCTGCCTATTATAACAGGAAGGCGAAAGACAGAAATTTGGCTGTGGGAGAGAAAGTACTGCTTCTTTTGCCCGGGAGTCAGAATAAGTTACAAATTGGATGGCAGGGTCCATATACAGTTTTAGAGAAGGTATCTAGAACAAATTATAAGATAGATAAGAAGGGGAAAGAAAAAATCTATCATGTGAATCTCCTGAAGAAATATTTGGAAAGAGAACATCAGGAAGAGACACACTTGTTGACCTTGTCCATCGCCATGGAGATGAAAAAGGAACCACTTTCATCATTTGAATATCCATTACACCCCTGTGAGACAGCCGCACAGGTGAAAATCAGTACACATTTAACGAAAACTCAGAAAGAGAGAGTGCAACAGGTTCTAAATAATCATGCAGAGGTGTTAACAGACCGACCAGGGCATACAAACCTATTGGAATATGATATGAAACTAATAGACTCCACACCTGTCTGTATGAAACCATATTCGATTCCGTTTGCTAAGGAGAAAGCTTTGAAGGAAGAGATAGACTATCTGTTGAAGGAAGGAATTATTTCGCACAGTGAATCTTCGTATAGTTCCGGTGTTGTACTCTTAAGGAAGCCCTCTGGAGAACATAGACTCTGTATAGATTACAGGAGACTGAATGCTATTACAGAAGGACAGGTGGATCCATTGCCGGATACAAATCAGCTGTTTGCCAGGCTAAATAAAGCTAAATATTTCTCAAAAGTGGATCTGAGTAAAGGATACTATCAGATTCCAGTAAAGCCTGAGGTTAGACCATACCTAGCTTTTAGTACCTCAGAAGGACACTATGAGTTTAATAGATTGCCATTTGGATTGAAGAATGCGCCTAGTGTCTTCTCTAGAATGATGAGAAAATTATTGGATCCTCTGAATAATCCCTGTATAACAAATTTTATGGATGATATCCTTATAGCAACAGAAACATTTGAGGAACACATTGACTCTCTGAACATGCTGTTTGATCGACTTAGGGAGGCAAATTTAACAGCCCGACCAACCAAATGTTGCGTTGGATGTAAAGAATTGGAATTTTTGGGACACACAGTTTATCAGGGAAACATGACCCCTGACCCAAAGAATTTAGAGAAACTACAGAAAGCCCCGAGACCACAAACCAAGAAGGACGTGAGATCCTTTGTCTCATTATGTGGTTTCTACCAGAAGTATATCAAAAACTTTAATTCCATATGTGCACCGTTAACTGAATTGACACGTAAAGGACATCCAGATCGCATTACATGGACACCACAATGTGAAATGACTTACCAAGAATTGAAGGAAAAGCTCACAAGTAAACCCATTTTGAAATTACCTGACTTAAGTCAAGAATTCATAGTAAGGACGGATGCAAGTAATATTGGGTTAGGTGCAACTCTACTACAGAAATCAGATGCATTGGATGGAGAATTAAGCCCAGTGGCATATGCTAGCAGAAAGTTGAATAAAGCTGAAATCAACTACTCAACTAGCGAAAAAAGAATGTCTTGCAGTAATATGGGCGATAAAGAAATTCAATATTTATCTATATGGGAAGGCATTTAAGTTGCAAACAGACCACAAACCGTTATCGTTTCTAGCACAGGCTAAGCATGAGAACTCTAGGTTACTCCGATGGTCTTTACTTCTGGCTCCATATAATTTTAGCATTGAGTATATATCTGGAAAAACCAATTTGGGAGCGGATTTTTTAAGCCGCCATCCGTGTGATGAGAATCACCGTAAACCCCAGAAATAATAATAAATTTCTCTATGTGTATATAGAATAAAGGACTGACATATAATGTCTGTTTTAAGAGGGGAGGTGTCGTGGAATATTCTAATCCACATATATAAATTATCAAGTAAATATAAAGCCTAATAAATACATATAATAAATAAAGGAAGAAGAATGGTAAATAACAGTGCTGTCACAAAGAAGGTACTCGAAATCCCCCTTGTTTTCTGCTTCGTCTGCAAATTGTAACGCTTTCACGTTGATAGTAAAAGCTTACTGTATTATACCCGCTTTCTTCAATGAAACGTGTGCTGTATTTCTTGGAAAAACATTGAGAGGCAGACTGCGTAATGACCTAAATTAATCCTAACATTAATTATACTGCGTTACCAAAACGAACGAACAGATGGACTAAAGGATAAAGAGAGAGGGAGGGCTGAAAATCAGGAACGCATGCAACACGCGTCGCGCGATACACAAATGCTGCCATCACGCGTGTAAGACTACATGCACTAACTTTTTTTTCAGACGGACAGTGATAAATTCACTACCCTTCCCAGAGTTAGGTTTTAAAATCACAAAAAACGCTTATTAGGAAAGATAACAATAGATGGGTTTACGGTTGAAAACATAACAGTACCCAGACAGCACATCTTCGAAACAGGAGGTAGAAAATACATATTTTGAACGCAGCCACGTAGCTCTTTTAAATTTGGATATTTGGGTTCCTTGGGGCTTGCTGACAAAGAATATGTAAAACGTTACGCAAATAGTCCAGGAATTAATAAATTATACCCAAAATAAAATAGTGGGGATGCCTGACAGCATGGAATCATTTCTGCTCATAAAATTTTTTTTATAACGTGTTTGAAAAAAATCTTACGTTACAGAATTAGCCTACCATGTAAACTCCAAATTGATTGGAGCGCAACAAATGAAAGACTAACCACGATTGGTCGGGCTATAAATACTATCTTTCGTTGTTAGGGGAGACGTGAAAAGGTAACATTTTTTCAAACACTTGTCGAAACGTGGCCTCATTGGCTAGACTCGCTGATATACTCACTTAGGAACGTTAGTTCGAGACCACTAGTGCAAATGATCTTGATAAAGCAACAGTGCGTTGAAGCCAGCTCATATTTGTGTTAAATAAAAGCCTGGAACATAAGCAGATGGGAATTTGTGCCAGTAATTGTGCCAGAATTCATTGCTAATCAACGTATCTGTGTTTATTTCCATGAAATTGTGGTAAGCTTGAACCATTCAGTATCTTTTAATGAAAATTGAATGTAAATTGTTAATTTATGCCTGTATATATATGTGTAGTTCAGTGGCAAACAGGAGATAAAGCCTATAATGCTCCAGCCTGAACAGAGGGTGTCGGAGGGAAGTAAAACGGCATGGAATGGCCAAATAGTACACTGACACCTGGATGATTGATTAGACAGAAATAATGCTGGAAGTGCAGAGGCGTAGTGACCATTAAGGAGGTAAATACTGGTATAAAGTATTTCAGATGAAGCTGACAGTTGGCCTAACGCTCTGAACTCAATGTTTGTGTTGTATTGTGCTCAGTGTAGAACTAGAGTATCAATTAGTTATGAAGTAGAAGGTACATCCTTCTTGCTTTCAGGGACCGTGGTCTTGATGGTACTGAGCAGCACCTGGTCAGAGCTTTGCTGAATCCAGAGTCGGACAGCATACTCCTTGGTCTTTTTAGCTATCAGTGAGGTGTCTCCAGAGCCCAGGGGAGAATTCGAGCAGAGGAGTCCTTTCCTGCCGCCATCACGCAAGATAAGCTGATTTGGCCAGCTGAGCTCAACATTATGTCCCCTCATCTTGAAATGACTTTATAAAAATAACATTCAGAGGGGAATTTAATTGTCTTAATATCAGGAACTGAGAACATCTCCAATACTAGTCCCAAAAGACAAACTATTGAAGTCATGATGACAAATACCAACAGAGCTTGAACAAAACAAAACCAGTATTACCTCATATTACCACTACACAACTGACACACATAGGATATTTTAATAATATATGTCACTACAATATTCATATTGATAAAGTCTGTACATATACTTGTAATTAAAATTGATTGTGATTCCTGGTTCCTTTGTATTTGAATCAGGACACATATACCTTTATGATAACCATGAATACATATTGTTATTTGAAAAGTTATCAGTGACTCCTTAAGATATTCTCATAGAGTGTTATATGTATGTGAGTGTCACAGTGTTGTCAAGAGTAGTGGATTAAATTAAATTGTTTATCTGTCTGTTGTTGTGACTTACACTTCATCATACACATACCCTAGACACATAACGTAGTCATCACACTATTCCAGAATAATTCTGACTGAGATATATATATATGTGGTAGCAAGTAAGGTTATCTATAATACACTACTCTTAATAGATATAGATACCTTCACAGCTGATCTCAGTCAGTACACTAAGTCCCCTATAAATATTTATAACATCCCACTTCACCACACCCATGAAGTGAAACCATTGCCCCGATGGAATTACAAAAGAGCTGACTGGGGCAATTTTGCAGTGCTGACTGACAGCCTTTGCGAAACCATCAACACACGAAACAACAGCGTGAAAAATATGGTTGAAAGCTTTAATAGAGCAATACTTCAAGCAGCTATTGAGACTATTCCGAGAGGGGCAAGAAAAAACCATAAACCATACTGGAATGAAGATCTGCAAAAACTTGAAGATGAGGTAGCACAAGCCAGAGACAAGGCAGAAACAGAACAAACAACTGAGGCAAACATCTTGCTCAAAGCAACCACTAAAAGTACAGAAGAACATTAAACCAAACAACACGAGACTGCTGGAAGCAAACAACAGAAAATCTCAACCTAGATAAAGAAGGGAACAAGCTGTGGAAACTAGTTAGAGCTTTGAACAACGAAGAACCTTACAAAAATCACATCACAATCAAACAAGGTGAAAATATGCTCTCGGGGGAAAAAGCTGCAAATGCACTCATGGAACACTATGCTGGTGCAAACCACATTGATGTCCCTATAGACAGAAGAAAGGCCATCATTGATGAACAAAGGAATCATGATAACAAAAAGCTTGCACCAGAAGAACACATGATGGCAAAGTTAACAATGCAAGAATTAGAAGAGGCAATGAGGGCGCTAAAGAAAAAGAAGTCACCCGGAAAAGATGGGATAACCAATGAAATGCTAACAGGCCTAGGAACAAAGGCAAAAAAGAAGCTTCTGGCCATCCTAAACTGCAGCTGGAAAAGAGGAATAGTACCACAGGCATGGAAAGATGCCATACTGATTCCAATACCTAAGAAAGACAAAGTTCAGACAGAACCAAATGGCTACAGACCTATCAGTCTACTTAGTTGTGTTGGAAAATTGATGGAGCGCATAATAAATACTCGACTTATGTGGCATCTAGAAGAAAAACATCTCTTAGCCCCACAGCAAGCAGGATTCAGGAAACACAGATCCACTGAAGACCAGATCACTTATATAACTCAGAAAATTGAGGATGCTTTACAAGAAAAAAAAGCACACACTGGTGGTTTGGGTGGACCTAGAAAAAGCATTTGACAAAGTGTGGAAAGATGGACTGAAAGTCAAGCTGCAAAGAAGTGAAGTGTGTGGGAGAATGTTCAAATGGATCAGCCACTATCTTGAAAATAGAACGGCCAGAGTCCAACTACAAGGACAGACCAGTAGGAAGATGGTATTGGAGCAGGGTGTTCCCCAAGGGGGAGTCCTGTCACCCACATTGTTCCTCACATATATAAATGACATATCAGAGAATATTCCAAGAAGAACCCACAATGCCTCCTTTGCAGACGACTTAGCCCTGTGGATCTCAGAGGAATATATCTCTACGGCAAGCATTCGGATGCAGCAAGCCCTAACATCACTGGAGGAGTGGGCCAAGGCATGGCTAGTAAAGATAAATGAGGAGAAAACATCATTCACAGTGTTTTCTCTCTCTAACAAACCACAGATCTCCAAATTGGTGCTAAATGGGAAAAAATCTACATCTGGATGAAAACCCAAACTACCTAGGCATTACCTTTGATCGCCGCTTGACTTGGAAAACCCAGATTGAGAAAAACAGGACAAGAGCAAGGCAGAGAATGGCAATCATGAAAAAACTTGCTGGCACGGTTTGGGGAGCAGACGAAAGAGTACTAAAGAATCTATATACTGGGCGAGTGAGACCAGTCTTAGAATATGGCATTGCAGCATGGTCAACAGCCGCTAAGTCGAACTTTGACAAAATAAACAGAACCCAAAACCAAGCAATGAGAATCATAACTGGGGGCATGAAATCAACACCAATAAAAGAGTTGGAAAAGATTACTCACCTCCAGCCTATGGAGGATAGAAGAGATAGCAGAGCCCAGCAACAAGCCGAGAAATTCAGGAGGCTGATAGATCACCCAATGCACCAGAGGATAAATGGACTTGGAAGGGGAAGACTGAAGCGAAGCAACTTTGTAGAGACAGTAAAAACAAAGATGAGAGCAGACCCCATAAATGCAATATCAACAGCTACGCCAATATGTACTGCACACAAGCTACCAATTTGGAAACAACAGTGCTTCCCTGAAATGATAGAAAATGTTCCTGGTATTGAGAGAAAGAACAGTCAAACTGAAACGGAAAGGAGAGTCCTAACCACAAAATATATAGAGAAACATTACCCAAGCAACACCTGGATCCATGCGTACACAGATGGATCAGCAACTAATGCAACAGAAGATGGGGGTGGAGGAATCTTCCTGAGCTTAAGCAATGGCACACAAAAAAAGATAGCAGTCGCAACAGGGACATTTTCAACTAACTTCAGAGCAGAGGCAGAGGCCATAAAAACTGCATCAGAAATTCTAATGACAGAAAAAAGCTCAGAGAGACCAGTAGTTATCTTCTCAGATGCGCTGTCAGTGATTACAACACTGAAAAGTCAAATAAATGCTGAACTGGATGACCTAAGAGTAACACTTCACAGACTATGTCAGCAATACAAAAGAGTTGTGATACAGTGGATCCCTTCTCACTGCAACATCCCTGGAAATGAAGAGGCTGACAGATTGGCAAAGGAAGGGGGAAAACTTCCTCAGCTGGACACAAATATAACCTATGAGGAGTCCAAGAGTTTTATCAAGCGCAGATACAGGCACAAGTGGGAAGAAGAGCATCCAGGCCACACAAAAAATGATCCGTATTACCAGCTCAGCAGAAGTGAACAAGTGGTAATCTTCAGACTTCGCACTGGTCATAACAGATTGAGATACCATCTGTTCAACAAATTAAAGATAGGAACTACGGATGAGTGTGACTGTGGCACTGGTAAAATGACTGCCGAACACCTGCTTCAGAGGTGCCCAACATATGAGGAGCGGAGAAGACGCATATGGCCATCACCAGTACCATTCCTGGAGAAGATCTACGGAGATATCAACAGCCTCAGGCTGACCACCGCTTTCTTTGAACTTATTCAAGTTGACATCTGAGGGTGAACGAAGAAGAAGAAGAAGAAGAAAGATTGTTTGAATGACTCAACAGAAATACAGGAGTGCTGGTTTATCACCGCAGTTTATACTAAGGATTATAATGTCACGCGGGGAAAACCTCATAGTACTGTTGACGCGAGTTGTTGTTGTTTGTATTGATCAAGCGGCGGTTGGGCTCTCGCCCTTTGACCCAATGCCATGTAGTGATTTCTGCATGTTTCCGCAAGTTGTTTTGTTTTGTTTCTCCGTACAAGGTGTGACACTTATCTGGCCTCGGAGGAAGGAACATTTTCCTATCGTCATCGAGTGCTGGTCATCAAAGAGGTGGTGGTCAACAGTTTCGTAGGGGTAGTTTCATAATTGGCACATTGGAGTGTGTTGTGGTTGGATTCTGTTCAAGTGATTTTTTTTTTCTAACCAGCGGCACTCGAGCTTTCCAGCTCTTTTGGCCCAATGACATGTCATTGCGAGGCTGGGGGGTCAGTGGACTTTCCTTCCAACCCGGTCAGGAGAAGCTCCTTCCCATCCACACGGGATTTATGTGCATGAGCCGTTCAGGTTATTCAGTCAAATTTCCGGTCGTAAACATTCCTTCAAACGTTCAAGTGATTATCGAGTGGTATATGTTGTGTTCTGAGCCGAAAAAATGGTGCTCTGATCCCTCCTTGTAAGATGGCCGATGTTGTCATTAGGATCAGGACTGGCTATATACGAGGGGCGTTCAGAAAGTAATGCACCACATCGTTTTTCTCAGGAGCTGTTTATTAAAATAGCATGAAATTTATACACAATATACATGGATATATCATGTAAACATCGGTATTATTTCAACATAATCCCCATAAACTTGTACGGCTTTATGCCAGCGCGAAACAAGTGCATGTATTCCTAGCCCGTACCAGATTTTGTCTTGCTCATGTAGCCATTTCTTCGCTGCATGAATCACTCCTTCATCATCTTCAAACCTTGTCCCACGGAGTGCATCTTTAAGTGGACCAAATAGATGAAAATCAGAGGGTGCCAAATCGGGACTATACGGTGGATGGGGTAGTACAGTCCAACCCAATTTGGTGATTGCTTCCCGCGTTGCCAGACTTGTGTGAGGTCGCGCATTGTCGTGAAGGAGAAGCAGGTCTGCTGGATTCTTGTGCGGCCGAACTCTGCGAAAACGTTGATTGAGTTTTTTCAATGTCTTAATGTAAGCTTGCGAATTGATTGTCTCTCCTCTTGGCATAACGTCCACAAGAATCACACCTTCAATGTCCCAAAAGACAGTGATCATGACCTTTCCAGCTGAAGGAATTGTCTTGAATTTCTTTCTTCGTGGTGATTGCGGATGATGCCACTCCATTGACTGTCTTTTTGTCTCAGGTTCAAAATGATGTGCCCAGGTTTCGTCACCTGTAACGATCTTAGCCAAAATGATCTCTCCATCAGCATTGAAACGCTCCAACAATTCAGAAGAAATTGCTTTCCTTTGCAATCGGTGGTCATTTGTGAGACTTCGAGGAACCCATCTTGCGCAAACCTTAGAAAATCCGAGAGTTTTTATAACTGCATTTGCATTACCAATGCTGACTGACAGCTGTAAGGCCAATTGTTGAGTAGTGATTCGCCTATCAGTAAGAATAATGCCCTCAGCGCATTTCAACATTTCTGCGTTGGTGCCTGTGGCAGGACGTCTACAGCGCGGCCGATCAAGCAGCTCCGTATCTTCACTTCCTGATTCTTTGATTCTCTGAACCCAGCTACTGACTGTACTCCTGTCGACTGCAAAACTTTCATACACATCACATAGACGCTTGTGAATGTTCACAACAGTTTCCTTCTCTGCAACGAGAAATTCTATCACAATTTGCTGCTTATAACGCAAGTTGCTAACACGCTCCATTTCAACGGCTTAGGGCAGCCGCATTATTTGGCCGGTTGCGGTGCAATTTGGTGCACACAATTGGCACATGCCATATTTGAAGTGTGCAAAATTCCATGCTTCTATCTTCATTAATAGCTGAGAAAAACGATGTGGTGCATTACTTTCTGAACGCCCCTCGTATCTATAAACTTCTCACCTGGTGTTTCCCATGGTCCATCTGTTCAGCCAAGTTTCTTTGTTTGTTGTTCGTATGAGTGATTTGGCTGTTTGGAGAGTTGTTGCTGTGAGTGGTTGTTCTTGTCTTGTTCCTTTCTTTGCTAATCTGTCTGCTCTGTCATTACCTGGCGTATCTGAGTAACCAGGGATCTACTGCATAACTATTCTGATGCCATAGGAAATGATAAGCTGATCAGCATCCAGGATTAGTTTGGCTAATTCAGTTCTACAATGTCCACTGACACGTAGAGCTTGAAGGGAAGACATTGAGTCAGTAAAAATGACGATGTTTTGAAAGGACGAGAGAGACGGATAGCCAAAGAACACATGAAGTCTATTATTTACCGCAAACGCTCCCTACGCTACACAAGGCCGCACATTGAAGAAACGTGCATGTAAATATCAACACCAACGGAAAACACGTAGACCGCACCCGCACCTTTGGGCGAAGTGACGTAATGCCACTCTTTAAAACCTGAGTTCAATCACCTTACTTTACAGTCACATCACTAGAGTCGGTGTTCGCTAAACACCAAGGAGGTAACGGGCAGCCTTAGCATAGCTGGTAGTTCTTTTATGTGCTTAATCAAGCTAGCAGAGAGATACCACTAGGCCTTTTCCGGACTTATTATCTAACGCTGTACTCCAGTTAGCATCTATTTTCGGACCAATGTGCCGAGAGACTGAATGGCTGCTGGGTAAGCAGTCGCGAACATTGGCTGTCCGGAGGGCGAGCGGGGCGGCACCAAGCGGATGGACTCCGTAAGGACATCCCTTGCCTCTTCCCTGGTATGGTGGCTCTACTAGGGTGATCGAATATTTCCACCATTTACTGCAAATACATCATGAGGATTTTAACTGTCCAGAATCATCGCGGGAGCTACGGAGATCGTGCTATGTCGTCGATACCTGCAGCAAATGACATGAGGAAATACAAATGCAGAAGGAGAGGTAGTGGAGAGAAGAGGAGAGAGAGAAAAAGAAGGGCAGGAAAGAGAAGGTTCAGAAAGAAAGCAGATCGCATCTCGATGAAATATGTGCGTATAGGATACTGGAACTGTCGAAGTAACAATCAACGAGCAGCCATTATACAAACAATCGTCTACAATTTCGATATCCTTATGATCCAGGAGACAAATTTAAAAGCCAATAGTGTTATCAACCGCCCAGGCTACAGATGTTACTCCAATCCATGTGGGCCTGGTAGACGAGGGCAAGTTATACATGTAAAACATAAGCTCCCTCATACGTGGCTGGATACAAGTTCCCAAACTAGTGAGGATGCGGAATTGCAGGGGATTGCTGTAAATATAGGCGGTCAGGAGTGGCGACTCTACAATTTATATGCTCATGTCGACCATCTTACAACAGAAAGTAATTGTAATTTTCTGGCGGAATTGTCTGAAGATTCTAACATAAGGTGTTTAATTGCTGGCGATTTCAATGCTAGACCCAAGGAGTGGGGGACATCACGGAAAATAGGCACGGTATAGCTTTGAGCCAGGCATTACTTAACATGAACCTTACCATCTTGAATGACGGACGCCCAACTAGACTGGCAACTAAACCTGGGGATACAAATGGTGTCATAGATCTGGCATTCATCTCTAGTGCTGCCACCACCATGCACGTTGGGATGTATTAGGTGCACAGGAAACTGATCACCTACCTTGCATCATACTCATTGCAAAGGGTAATTTCACTAGACACAGGAAACCTTAACAGACCTTCAAGTATCCTACAAGCCCACTCGACTGTAACAACCCTTTACACACATTGCGTCAAAATGCCAAACAAAAGACAGCGAGAACACTTTTCACCCAACCTCCCTGGTGGAATAAGACAGTGGAGGAAGCATGGATAGAAAAGGAAAGAGCAACAAAGGAATGGCATAAAGCACGAAACAGAAGAATGATGAATGAGGGAGAGGTTGAAGAGATGGAGAAAAAGCAAAGAGCCGTTAATAGATTCAAGAGCTTGGCAAGGGAGGCCAAAGATAAAGCATGGGAGGACTTTGTGACACAGGTGGGCACGGAAAAAAACCCTACATAAATTCTGGTCCTTACATCGAAGAATGAATAAGAAAAGTGCAAGTCAACCCATCCCTAATATCAAAAGCTCTACAGGACTAAGCCTGAAGACGGACGAAGAGAAGTGAAGAGCATTATTCAATCGATATGTGGAGCAAACGGATAAAGGTGACAAAAGTACCCGCCTGAAAATAAAGGACAGTGTGCTGGAAACTGCCCTAAGGTATACTTTGATCTCATTTCTGAAGAGGATTTGGTGTACACATTGAAAACCAGCAGAAACACTGCTCCGGGTCCTGATGGTGTACAATACCATCACATTAAACAGCTGGACGACACAACCATTATAAGTATGGTGAGCGATTTCAATACCAGCATACAGAATGCTGAGGTGCCGGAAGACTGGCTACACAGTTACCTTCGGCGACTTCCTAAACGTAGCAAAGACTCCACACTGCTCAGCAGCTATCGAATGATCACACTACAGAATGACTATGGTAAATTACTTGAAAAGATAGTTGCAAGACAAGTAATGAGCCACCTCGAAAATGCACACATCCTTCCTGATACCCTGGGTAACTATAAGCCTACGAAAACAACATGGGGTAACGCTTGAACGTTTGCGTACGATGTGTACGAAGGATTCCAGGGTAAAAGAGAAAAGGTGGCTGTCGCAATTGACCTAGAGTATGCTTATAACAGTGCAACCATAAGACTGTATAATGGCATGTGGTGTAAATCCTTGGATAACAACGTAGATAGCAGCTGCCTTGATGGAGAGATCAGTTGCATTTCGCTTGGGAACTTTGACATCAGAACCAATGCGCATTTGCCCGGGACTACCCCAGGGTTCTCCACTATCACCAGTGCTGTATACTATACAGCAAAAGTAGCAACCTTTCAACCAACAGGACTGGGACGAACATTAACTTTCGCAGATGACATACTCATGTACAGAATTGGCTCAGACAGACAGGAAATGGTCCAAGGTATACAAGAGACACTACAGGCGGTTTCTAAATGGCGTGAGGAAAGCGGATCAAAGGTCAATCCCAACAAGACCTGTGTGATGTGGTGCTCTTTGAACAACTCCACAATGAAAGCAGACCTTCCAGACATTACTTTAAATGGGCAGAACATTGAAAGGCAAGACAGGCTGAAGTATCTGGGAGTAACGTTTGATCGTGGGCTATCGTTCAAGTATCATGTCGAACTGATCATGCAGAAGTGCAAGCGAGGACCGGCAGCCTTAAAAACAATGGATGCTGCGCGCTTGGAACAGAGACTATTGTTTCTCCTGTATCATCAGCTCGTGATTTCGGTAACCGAGTACGGGCTAGGAATACTCACGCTGTCAGTGTCACAATGTGAACGACCGGAACGCATTCAAAATGAAGGGATGCGACTAGTTTTGGGCTGTACGCGCAATACTCCCATTGTGACAATGAGATACATGCTCGGATTGCTGTCGATTAGATCCAGATATGCGATGGCCCAGGCAAAAGCATATATGCGGGTAACATCGACAAAAGACACCCCTTACACGAGAATGTAGCTGACATCAAAGGAGCAAGAATTAAGAGGGGGGTGTCATGAATGGCACAGGCAGAGGTTACGATTGGTCAGGTGACTAGGGTTGAAAATGTATGCAGATCTTGGGGCAATGGAAAAGCAGAGCTGGAGATTAATCAACTGATTAGTGATCATGTTGGTGATGATGACGCCATTGTGTACACTGATGGGTCTGTAGTGCGTGGTGAGAAATCAGGATGGGGCTTCTCTGCGAGAATAAAGGGCAGGGTCGTCGCTGAACAGAGTGGAGCCTACATGACAACAAGCTCCAGCATGAGAATGGAGGCAGAGGCAGTAACTGCGGAACTCAGGTGGCTGTCTGAAACTCCATCAACCGGGGCAGTTATATTGTCAGACTCTCAAGCCATGCTTCGGAAAGTTCATAACGGATAGCTGCAGCAGAAATGGAAAACATTAATAGAATTCTCAAGTCTTCAAGAATTGGTGTGGATCTACCGTCCTTATCATGCAGGGGTACGTGGCAATGAGAGAGCTGACAGACTGGCCGCGAGAGCACCCATAATGGGGACACTGGGCATGGATAAGGGAGAAATACTAAGGGCTGTTAATGATCGCCTGCTGGATAATGACACTGCAATGAATGAATCAACAAGGCTGAGACTGTTGGAGTTTGGCATCAAACGTGGGACTAGCAGAAATGGACGTGAGAGAGGATTCATCCGTCGTATGTACAACCAGCGTACTACAGGTACAATTAGCATTCATACTCTTCGACATTTGCTGAGGGAGACTGAGCACCTACGGGTTTGCCCGGAGTGCAGTGAGGTCGATTCTTATAAACAATAACATCTATTTTTGAATATCAAAATGCGCTCTGATATAACCAACAGACTTAAGTCTAGATTGAAAGCAACGTTCCTCACCACAAGAAGGCAAACCCGCAAGGTAAAAACAAAGTTCAATCACTGTTGAAGACGAATCCGTAACGCCTATATCGACTTCTGACATACTAGTAGGAAGAACATTTCTCAAGACCAAGAAAGGATTATGATACCTAGGGTCAAGCTGTAAACATCCCACGTTAGTTCTATGCACAACTACACCTAATTCGTCTTCCACCATTTCATGGTAGCAGTATTGGCCCAGTTCTTTCTTTGGTTCATCATCGACACGATGGTAAAACAAGCAGGATTCAAAGATAAGTAAAGGTTGTCCCTTGGCAGATACTGCCATAGAGAAGTGAAGTGTTCGAGAGTGTATGAGGTGGGGTAACCAGTTCTCTTCCTCACTGTCTTTTCTAGCTCAAGAGCAGAGTCGTGTACACATTTACAGCTGGGTCAGACTGGAGCTTAACGCTGTCATGTTTCGATCCCGGTGACGCCGCGACAGGAAAGCGCTCTACTGCTTAGCCAATCGTACGGTCGATTATAAGTGGCAGCTTATTCTCAGATAATTTCCGGTATCAATGGCACTTCACACAAATGATATAACTAACCACTTTTCTGAATGGAGTTTGTGCTCAGCTGTCTACCTAGCTCTGTGTGTGTGTGTGTTGGGGGGTGTCTCCATCCTAAATATTAACTCAGCTTATTACAACCAGGCTTTTACATAACCTGCTTAGAAAAGCGAGTTTTCAGCGTCCTCAAACGCAAGCTGACCCGCAGTTCTTCATTTCTATCACATATCACTACGTATGACATTTGTAACCCGCGTCAGTGTATTCTAAGAAGGGCACGGTGACCTACATTATTTTTCAGTCCATTTCCTTTTACCTATTTGGACCGACACACATGAGAGCTTTTAAAATGCTCCATTACTCGAGGACAAATATAGCTTCCAGTAATCTCATATTGCGTTAACGTTAAGTGCTTCGTTAGAGGCTCAATTCAAAATGAAGCAAACATAATTATTTGATTTTGAACTCTGTATGAATGCTGCTATTACGCAGCACCGCACGACATTTTCCTGAGTGTCATGGTAGATCAAATGATCAATTGTTGAGAATAATCGGACGAATTAATCTTTAACAAAATAAGTAAATAGAAATTTCAAACATCTTTTGCCTGATACCACTTGTAACCGGAACACTGTAGCAGCTTTTTAAACATAAGAGTTCAGAAAAGCACGCTCATCTGGAAAATCTCTTCACTCAAGGGCAGAAGAGGAATGAATAAGTAAGTAAAAACACATCGACTATTTTCAATCAAGTCATACAGCTGTCGATCCTTTTCAGATGTCTCTTTATATTTATCCAACGATTTCTAATCTTCTTCTTCTTCTTCTTCTTCTTCTTCGTACACTCGTCTACTTAAATGTTGTCAAATAAAGCAATAGTCAGCTTGAGGCTATTTGCACCTCTGTAGAGCTTTTATATGAATGGTATAGGCGTTGGTCATATGCGCTTTCTCTGTTCCACATATGTTGGGCAACTTTGAAGCAGATGTTCAGCAGTCATTTTATCAGGGCCACAGTTACACTCATCGGTAGTTCCTATCTTTAGCTTGTTGAACAGGTGGTATCCAGTCTGTTGTTGTGTGTGATCAGGATGCTCTGCGTCCCATTTGTTTCTGTATCTGGTTCTGATAAAACTCTTTGCCTTTTCAAACAAACCTATTATACTTTCTTTACGTTTCAGTTCATTCATAAAAAACAGAGCTAAGTCTCAAATAAAATTAAAGTGGGTCCTTAAGAGGTCACACAGAATAACAAGTCAGACTAAGATATGAGGTGACCTACTTGAAAAGCTGGGCAGTATAAAATAAAATGCCTTTTCCAAATTCAGAAACGAACCATACAATAGCATCCTTACAGATAACTTCACGCGCGTCTCCAACAGTGCCGTCTTAAGCCATGGGCACACTGGGCAGTGCCCAGGGCCCCATGATACTAGGGGCACCATGCTGGGATGCTGCCATATTGTTCATAAGACATATCTTGGCAGAGTGGATAATTACTCGATCTCTTGCTGGAAAGGCAAGGGATTCAAATCAAACATGTCGTGGGTAAGTTGACGAATTCATACCATTAAATTATAAATCTATGTTTAATTCTATTGACCGTTTAAATTTTTATTCCCGTGGGTGGGTGTCACGTTGACTGATAATTTGTCTTTCCATCACGTCCCAATTTTATTACTCTTTTAATGTTCTGGTTTCCTCGACATTTTGTATTTTCTTTTCTTTCGGATTCTACCTACGTGGCCCATTCTTCCCCTTCTCAGATCCCACCCCGCGGTTTGTTTACGTTCTGGCCTTCAGTATAAATTCCCCACTGGTCAGCAGCGGTCAGCTAACGATAATGTTACCTAAGCGCACCTGGTGTTTGTCTGACCAGGGGAATATCTCTTGCGAGTAAAGTGTTTGATCTTGAGCGAGAGGGTATGTGAAGAAACGGTCCGTTAGCGGTTGGTACCCTTTGAGGTCTGGGTAACCGTTTCATCTCCGATTCAGGGGGAGATAAAACTCACGTTCGTTCTGAGAGATTTGTTGTGGCCCCTGACCATAATATTATGTATTGCCTAGCTGGGAAACTTTCTCGCGTCTGTCGCTTCTGATGTATACCTCTAGAATTACATCTGTCTTACTCTTGATTACGTTATACGCTGAACATCTGTAGAAACAAGCCAAGCCAGGTGTCCAGGTAGCGTTATTTGTAAACTATAAGAATAGAGGGTTTTAAGCAGTCAGACACACTCGTAAAATATTTCCTGCCCCAGAGGACCACAATGAGAATAAGGCAGACGATAACACAGAACTAAATGTTATTTGAATATATTTCTCGGCATTTCTCGGGTTGCAGGATACGGTATCGCTATTGCAAGAGTCCAGTCAGGCGACGAACGTAATATTCTCATCGCTCTCACGGCTCCTGAACGTAATTAGCACCATGAGTTGTCACCTCATACCTGAAACAACCCCTTTTTGTCAACACCATTCTCTCTAACGGGAAATTAAGCTCACGCAGTGTGCAACGAGCCAACGCAAAATCTGAAATCGTAGTGCAGTAGTAGTTTTCCTACTCGCCTTTGGATTACCAGTCAGAGCATTGCGGCTTCCAACCTATCTAGCAGCCCAGCGTCTATAGCAGAATTTAAATCACCAGACTTTGTGTGCTTAAACAGAGCACTCAGTCAAACCACAGTTCAAGCCAGCCCAAACCGGATTTAATACCAAGTACGCAAGCAAAATTCAAAGCGCCGGATAAGAGCGCTAGGGACCATTTGTCCTCAAGTAACTTCGTCTTGTGTGTGTTTCTGGATATTTAAAACCCCGCACTTATGAGCGGTCAGCCGGAGATAGACAGAGTCTTCCAGCCCACCTCGCGCAATTAGGGTGTCACCAACGATAGCGCCTACAGTGAATTTATTGCATGTTAGTTCCATCACCTATGAAGGATATCTACACGTAAAGACACTTACTGGAGCTATTGCATTTGGTCCCACGAAAGCGGACGGACTGACACTCAGTTTATTTATTTTTCGGTGTTCTACAGGTTTTATGTTGGTGGTCTGTGTGTTCGTTGGTGTGTATTTGCCTATTTGTGATTATTGATGCAAAGTTGATGTTGTTTGTGCTGATATGCATTATTTTCATACATTTCTTCTTTAATAAATTTTACTCATTTATTAATGCGCTGTTCACGACCCTTCCATCCATAATTAACATTATAAGCTCTTTACTATAGTCTCTATTTATGATTCAGAGAAAAGAGGAAGAGCAGGCGGTGCTTAGACTATATAAGTGTGTTGAGGCTTGGAGAGAGAGATAACTTTAATAAATCTTCTTCCAGGTTTGTCTCAAGTCCACCTCCTATTTACACCTTATCTATGTGTAATCTATAACTTTGTCAGTTCACTATCATTGTCGATTTCACTACTATAGTCCAACTCGACAAATACTCTTATACTTTAACTCAACCATGACAGTGGGTAGGGCTGGTAGGGGCCCAGTGCATTGCTTTGCCCAGGGCCTACAATGCTGTTAAGAATTCCCAGGTCTCCAATACACGTACTTCTCATAAATAAATAAATATGTATATATATATATATATATATATATATATATATATATATATATATATATATATATATATATATATATATATATATATATATATATATATATATATGGGAGCCGCGCTGGTGTAATGGCTTCGGCGTTGTACTGGCGACCAGGTGTTCATGGTTCAAACCCGGGCGTCGGCGTTTGAAGAAATGTTTACGGCCGGAAATTTGACTGAATAGCCTGAACGGCTCCTGTGATAAACCCTATGTGGATGGGAAGGAGCGAAGCTCCTGACCGGGTTGGAAGGAAAGTCCTCAGGTTCCCCAGCCTCGCAATGACATGTCATTGGGCCGAAGGGCTGAAAGCCCAAGTGCCGCTGGTTAAGGAAAAAAAAAAAAAAAAAAAAAATTTTATATATATATATATATATATATATATATATATATATATATATACAGTACTTTGCAAAAAAAATGGCAGTCATATTTTCGCAACACAGAACACTGATAGAAGCAAATAATAATAAAAATGTATGTCCAGAGGAAGATTGGTATCTCCCTATCTATTAACAGTGGTTTCAGTACAATATATAATGTTGCCTTCTCCAGCAAGGCAAGCCTGGATGCGGCGACGCATACTTCCCACAAATGTTTGTAGGTAATTGTGAGCCAGACTGTCCCAGTATTTTTCAGCTACCTTCTTCAATTGTTCAACGTCTCTGAGTCCACTCTTTTTTAAATGATTCTTGAGTAGTGCCCAAACATTTTCAATTGGGTTTAGGTCGGGACTGTTGCTGGGCCACTTCAGCACTATCACATTCTTCTCTTGCAGCCATGCTTTGGTGGTATGAGCTGTATGCTTTGGGTCATTGTCATGTTGAAATGTGCACCCATAGGGGTACATGACCTGCATAAATGGCAGAAGGTGTCCCTCTAGTATGTCGATGTACCTTTCTTTCGTGAGAATTCCTGTGAAAACACACAGTGGGGTGGCACCTCTTGCTGACACCCCTCCCCAAAGATGGAATTTCTGGGTATGTTTCGGTCACTGGTACACAGGCGTTACAGAGTCTTTCGTCCAAATATTTATTTGAGCAGGATAAGACCAAACAGAACATTCATCTGAAAAAATCACATTGTCCCATGACAAATTTTGGTGTTCGTGGCACCAGTTCAAGCGCATCTGTTTGTGAGTCTCTGTGAGCAATGGTGACGAAATTACCCGCTTTTTTGTGTAATTCATCCTGTGTAGCTCCCGGTTGACAGTAGCATTAGATACCTCTGGGTTTCCCAAATCGATCATGCGCTGCCGTATGTTTTCTACACTCTTCATTGGCCCAGCCCGAACGATTTGGGCGAGACGCCGATGGTCCTTTGTGTCCAAAATTTTTGACCCCCCACTACCTTCTTTTCGCTCGATTCCATTACCTGCTTTTAATTTACTCACAACTCTGTAGACAGTCCGCTCAGGAATGTTCAAGGTTTTAGAAATGTTGGAACATGTTTGATTTCTTTCATTCCAAAGCTGTGAAATTAACATACACTTTGACTTTGTGTCCATTTTCTGCCACTAGCATTAGAAATTGTCGTCTGCTCTATTATCAAGGGACTTTACTCTCCGCTAATTTTTTTTTACTTTTGGTAGTGTTTGCTCACTTAAGTGGAGTGCAAATTTTGAGCAGAACATGCATATTTAATTAGATTTCAGCATATTTAGCTAACCAATATGACTGCCATTTTTTTTGCAAAGTACTGTATATACAGACACATTGTATATGTAAATGTAGGAAATAAGTGAATAAAAAAAAAAATTTATTATAAATCACATAATCTGCTTTATTTGGAAAATAAAATATTTTTGTATAGAAGTCACCTCAGACAAAGAAATGACTGGTGTTTAAACCGTGTGCTTAAGGCTGCCTATGAAGAAGACTAAACAGTTCTCAAGACCAGACTGACCTTTGTCATCAAAGGAACTGCATGAATTGGATTACACTGGTGATTAAGGATTTTGAAATGGTCGCTACAGGTGTGGGTGGGACGCCATCCAAGAGATATTATAAAAATGTTAGCTATAACGGCCACCAAGTTGTTGACCAGTTTTGTCAGTGTCAGTTGTCTGGCAGTACTTGCAGTTAGTCATCATAATCATCATCCTTGAGCTCTACAAGGAGAATAGACCTTCAACAAACTTATGCCAGCCCAATGGGCTGATCACCCGTTGGCTTGTCACACCGATTACGGAAACAACGGCAGATGGATCTATTTGTTGTTGCCCTAAAGACGCCGCTAGGCGTGATGGGAAACTACAACAGAGAAAATCAATCTGCTGTTGCCCTTAAGACGCCACAAGGCGTGATGGCCTCTGACTGCTTGGTCGGTCTTTGGCTAAGGACGGAAGAAGAGAAGAAACTTATGCCAAGTCTTCTTGTCAGCTCAAGGTCTTTCCATGTCTTCTTGTCAGCTCAAGGTCTTTCTATGTCTTCTTGTCAGCTCAAGGTCTTTCTATGTCTTCTTGTCAGCTCAAAGTCTTTCTATGTCTTCTTGTCAGCTCAAGGTCTTTCTATGTCTTCTTGTCAGCTCAAGGTCTTTCTATGTCTTCTTGTCAGCTCAAGGTCTGTCCATGTCTTCTTGTCAGCTCAAGGTCTTTCCATGTCTTCTTGTCAGCTCAAGGTCTTTCTATGTCTTCTTGTCAGCTCAAGGTCTTTCTATGTCTTCTTGTCAGCTCAAGGTCTTTCTGTCTTCTTGTCAGCTCAAGGTCTGTCCATGTCTTCTTGTCAGCTCAAGGTCTGTCCATGTCTTCTTGTCAGCTCAAGGTCTTTCCATGTCTTCTTGTCAGCTCAAGGTCTGTCCATGTCTTCTTCATGTGAGTCTTCAGCTCTTTTCTCCATGTGCTCTAGTCTCCCATTACGTCTCTTACCCTGGACTGCCAGGTAATGCTATCAACAGTTTCCTCAATGTGCGTCCTATCCATCTCCATCATCTCATCTCTTGTTTCACTGGCAGTTAATAGAATATGTGTATATATATATATATATACGGGGTGTGTTCAAATGAAACCCGACCCAGTGGCTTTATAACAAATATATGTAAGGTACATCAGCAGGAGTAGTAGAATTAAATACAGCAATTGTTATGAAGCAAGTACCCACTGGGGTTCTTTTGAAATAGTCACCATAGGCATTCAGACATGCATCCCACTGCTTGGGTAGACGGCGGATGCCATCCGAGAAAAATGACTTTGGTTGCTTATTGAACCATTTGGTCAACGAGGCCCTGACGTCTGCATCGGAGTCGAATCGTTGTCCCTTTAGAGATTTTTTTAAGGATCCGAACAAATGAAAGTCACATGGTGACAGATCGGGGCTGTAGGCTGGGTGTGGCAGAACTTCCCACCTTTTCCTTGCTAACGCTTCCTGCACAATGTTCGCAACATGTGGACGAGCATTGTCGTGCAACAGAATCACCCCACGCGAAAGCATGCCGGGTCGTTTATTCTTGATGGCTGTATGCAGGTTGTCTAGTGTGTCTTTGTAGCAGATGGCATTGATGTTCACGCCAGGCTCTTTAAAGTCTACCAATAGAAGCCCTTCATGGTCAAAAAATGCAGTCAGCATAACCTTACCGGTGGAAATCTGTGACTTGAATTTTTTGCGTTTTGGTGATCCGGGATGTTTCCATTGCATGCTCGCTGATTTGCTGCGCGGCTCAAAGTGGTGGCACCACGACTCATCGCCTGCCACTATGCGCAACAGAAATGCATCACCCTCCTCTTCGTAACGCAGCAGGTGGTTCAAACTCCACCCCATGCGTTCTTCCTTATGGTGATCGGTCAGCATCCGTGGGATCCATTGTGAACACACCTTTCGATACTTCAGTTTCTTCCTAACCACCATTTGAACTATTCCAAGAGACACAGCGAATTCCTCTGCTAGCGAACGTAAGCTTCGACGACGGTCCACCCGTATTGCTGCATCAATCTCGGCGAAGGCTTCTTCTGTCGCAACAATATGCACCTGACCTGGCTGCGGAAGATCTTTCGTTAACTGACGTCCTTCTCGAAACATTTGTGCCCAGTATTTCACTGTTGTCTTAGACACACTTTTGTCACCATACACTGCTTTCATTCAGCGATGAATGTCAACTGGTCGACATCCTTCGGCTGTTAGGAACTGAATCATCGCTCGCTGATCGATCTTGGACGGATTCCTTATCACACCGGCCATTATTTTAACGGTCTGCAGCACAACCAATGAATACTAGGAGAATGAACACTTACACACTTGTACATTCGTATGTGCTTATTACGTCAGATGTGACGTCATCATGCTCCTCCTACGAATGTCCACTTGGCGCAGCACGGTCGGGTTTCATTTGAACACGCCTCGTATATATAGAATGTTGCATGACTCACATATAAAGCCATTCTTGATGATACAAAAGGCTTTACACATGTTTGAACATATGGGTACATTTTACAATAATTAGTTTGGTTTGGTTTTTAAGGACTATCTTCATTGCACACGGGCACATGGACTACTCCATCAGTGCTCTGATCTCATCCCTTAGATCACACAAGAAGGATCTCAGCACAGTGCATGAACTCTGTAGCACCGGCGCGAACCCCAATGTGTGTATATAGGAATCACACATTCTATAAATATTTTTATGGTGGGTAGGTTTCTAATTTTTAAATATTGCCACAGCAGCAGCCTGATAAGCCTACTCTTTACGATTTTCAATTGCCGTGGGATTTTTAATGAGCGCAACTTGCATATGGGACCTCCTATTTTTTCACCCTTGTCCGAAAAGGCTAGGCATCCAATCTCACTACCCAGGAAACCAGGGGGGAGTATGACATCATTAGGACCACTGGTTCTGAGAAAAAAAATTTCCATAAATTATATTCCCTCAACTGGGAATCGAACCCGGTACCTCTAGAACTCGAGGTGGATGCCATACCTCTTAGCCACTCCGACCCCCCTTTACAATGTTCCTTTGTTGCAAGGTTTGGTGTCAAAATGGCTGTCATTATCGATATTCAGATTGCTTTGAGTCATAATGTCCCTTTTAACTATTTGTCATGTCTGTAAGCCATCAATAGGGCATCCTTATACACTTCTCAGTTTTGTCTCTTCTTCCCTCCCCCAAATCACTTGTGTTGTGTTACCTCCCATTATGTTAACATTTAGTTATTTCCCCTGTCCAATTATATAGGGGATTACTCCACCCTCAGGTGTGTCATACAAGGCGACTAATATGAGGTTGTGGCAGCCTCATCAAGTAAAACACATAGCCATAGAAACCACTGCAGCAAGAGTTTGTGAAAGCTTTGTGCAAGCTTCATGTAAGGGGATCAGCTTTAGTCATGGCTCCATACTCCGTAAAGATCGCAAAGGAACATGATGATGATGTCTGTGTATGTATGCACACATGCCTGTGCGTTTGTGTGTATGTTTGTTTGGGCATATTCACGTGCTTGTTTGTGCATGCATTAGGATTTATTATCATGGTTTGCCATTTTTAAAACAGGTTTCATTACAGCCTCAAAACAAACGGAGACTACTCTACAATTACTTACTGCGATTCCCACCTCCTTTGAACTAAAGTTGGCATGGGTCCATGGATCACAGTAGTAACTGCGACGAAATTTGGTGAGGCTACCAGCTGCATGGACAGTGATGTCATTTGTGTGGAAAGTGGCATTGATAACCAGTCTCCCATCAAATACCAGACATGCACAGTTGATGGCTGACAGACAGTAGAGACGTGAAGAATTAAACCAAGCAAAAACTGCCGTATATAACTGCTAATAACAAAATATCTGACAAGGCATGTATCTGAGCGCTCAGACAGCAAATGGACTTAACAAGCATGTATTGTGAATGAATTTAGAAGGGTGCATAATCTGATGGTGGTCAGAAGATTTTACAACTCGTTTAAAAATGCCCAAGGCATTAATTAATTTGACAAGACACCTATACTGATAGTTGAGAGACAATTTTGGATCTCATATAACAATGAATTAAGGCACAAAGCATGAATTAATTTGACAAGATGCCTATACAGACAGTTGAGAGAATTTTTAGGTCTCTTAAAAAATTAATTAAAAAAGGCACAAAATATGTGACTAGGTGGCCCTTTGTAGTTCCCAGGTGGTCTCTGAGGAGACATAGAAAGAATGTGGCTTCTGTTCCCTCAGGTTATGTCCAACAAGATGACTAATATAAGGTTGTGCATAAGGCTGGCAATCTCATAATGTAAAACCAATAATTAAAGAAACCACTGCTGCTGGAGCATGCACTATGATGCAGGCTTCCTGTAATGGGACTAGCTGTAGTTGTTGTATCATGCTCCATCAGAGGCAAAAGAGGGAAATTTTTATTTTCTTCTTTCTTTGATCCTTAGCCGCCGACCGTCAAAGCAGTCAGTGGCCATCACGCCTGGTGGCGTCTTGTAGGGCAACAACAAATTGATTCCGCTTTGCTCGGTTGGTGGCCATCCTTCGTACAGTGCCCCAACTCTGGTTCATTCTTTGCATCTCAGCCTCCACAGTCCTCCGCCACGTTGTTTTTGGTCAGCTTCTCTTTCGTTTTCCTTCAGGGGTCCAAAGCATAGCTGTTCTTGTGATGGCATCGGGGTCTCTTCTGAGGACATGGCCAACCCAGCTCCAGCGTCTGCCAGCTATGATGGTGTGCATGTCCTCTTGCTTGCTCCGAGTAAGCAGATCTTGTTTGGTGATGGTATTCGGCCAAAAGATTCTGAGAATTTTTCTTAGGCATGTTGTGTGAAAAGAGGACAATTTCGAGATTTCATTCTCTGTAACTCTCCAGCATTCTGCACCATAGAGAAGCACAGAAAGCACACAGCTCTGATATAATCTTAATTTTGTGCTTGTGCTGTACTGAGAGGACTTTCAGATGTTGTTTAGACTAAAAAAGGCTGTTCTTGCTTTGTTCATTCTGTTGTTGATCTCTTTGCTTGCTCTGCCGTCTGGTGTTACTATGCATCCTAGGTATGTGAAGGTGTCTGTCTGTTCCAGTTGCTGATTCCTTACTGATATGTGCTCAAGGTTGCTCACATTGAGCATCATGACCTCAGTCCTCTTTAGATTGATGTTCAAGCCCACCTGCTGGCTATACTTATTAAGTCTATCCGTTTTTTCCTGGATGTGTTGATGTGAATGTGCTAGTAGTGCAATGTCATCTGCATATTCTAGATCTTCCAATGTAGAAAATGTAGTCCTTCTAATTCCTCTTGTACTGCCCTCACAGTATACAAAATAACTAAAATCATCAGCGGAAAACCTCATGCCTCTCTTGCACACATTTTTGAACCTCAGCTGCGGTTGCCCAACTGTTCTTTTGCAATCTGCCAGTTGTCCGTAGAAGATATCTTCAGGATGTGACCATCTTCCATGCAGCGGACATGGCCAAACCAGTGTAGTCTAAGCACTGTGTACATCCTTTGAAGGCCATCACGTGACAACACCTTGACATGTGTCACTTTGTCCTTCCACGAAATACCGAGGTTGTGGCGTAGACACCATAAATGGAAGGTATTGAGCCTTCTTTCTTGCTTAGTATAGGTTGTCCATGTCTCGCTGCCATATAAAAGTGAATTTAACAAGGCACCTAAAGTAACTGAATTTAATAATGCACCCAAAGTAATGGCTGAAAGACTGTCTTAGAACCCTCACAACAGGGTTTCTTAATCTTTTTTGCGCCATGGACCCCTTTGATTGTCCAGTGAAAGCTATGGACCCATTTGATTGTCTGGTGAAGGCTACGACCCATTTGATTGTCTGGTGAAGGCTACTGACCCTTTTTCAGAAAACATTTAAATAATAGCATTAACTCATTCTAACCCTGGCAGTTTTCCGGTTTTACCCAGGCTCCAAATTGGAGGCATTTTTTTCTTTCTCTACAAGTTATGTTTTAACAACAGGCAGTAAACGTTTATATTAATTCGGTACATATATGTATTATGCATCAAACTTTAGGGAAACTGGCTGAAGAATGTTGTGAAACAATGTTGAATTCTTATGTGATGTAATAACTGTTTGTTATGTCTTGTGAAGTATAGACACCATACAAAAGCAAAACAAATAAATTATCAAAATTGTGCACTTACATGTAAATATTTCAACTCTACTTAATTCCTTGGTGATAAAAGACAAGGAATCTAAACACATATCCAGTTGAAAATTCTTCCGTGAAGTTTGATTAAAAACAAACAAAAATTCTAATTTTTATGATTTTTTTGTTTTTGTTATTTTGCGAAGTCACCTACTGCTGAACTGGAATCTCACTTATACAGTCCTATCCCATGCAATTTAATGAATTTATTACTTAAAAATATCAGATTTGTTAAACATCCTTCTTGGAATCGAAAATAGGTAATTATCACTATTGATGTCGCTAAAATTATGTTGCGGTTGATCCGTTGATAGTTTATGACTTCTATGTTTGTGACTATGGTACTTGTAAAAAAAATTGCCAAATGATGTCATTAATTGATAACAGTATGCAATCCAATCGGAGGTAAGCTGAAAAAAAACACACTGAGAGAAGAGATCTGAAGGCAGAAGTGGTAATAATGAAGAAGGCATGGAAAGACCTTAAGGCAGGGGTCGTGAACCTGTCCGTGACAAAAAGTCAAATATTTAACTTTGTCTCCATTTTAACACATTGAAGAGCCACATGAAAAAAAAATCACATGTGTCACAGAGCAGTTTCATGGGTGGATGATAGAGTGAGTGGAAGTAAGGGTCACTGAGGTTGCCAATATTTTTTAAGTTTAACTCAGTGATTCAGTTTATGTCTGACTTCATGTCAGCATGTTGTGACTTGTGTGTGCGCATGGAGAAAGCGTGTTTGGTGAACAAGTCTGGGTGGCTGAGAGAGTACCTGAATGTGACTAGGGAGAGTCTGTGCTTGATAGCCAAGCTGTGTGCTTGAGGCTGTGATCTGTGATCGAGCTGGGTGCTCGTATTATGTGACAGTGGAGATAATGATATAGTGATTATGAATATAGTGATTATGGCTGACATATTTTTGTATAGGCGATGTCGTCCCGCCTAGGAGTGTTCTGGAGGAACTTTGGGTAATGTTCATGGAGAACATATTAAGGCGACGAGTTGGTCCCACCTTTGGAGCTACAGTGGAGTAAGGCGTTGAGTATTGTCCGCCTTGTAGCTATATAGGAGTAGAATTTATATGGTGATGTTGCATGCCGCCAATCACTTAGGTTAAGTGATTTACACCTGGATGGTGAATGGATTCGTGCGAGGATTGAATGCCCCACATTGAAACGTGGTGTGTGTATTGTTAGTGTGTGGACGGTCAGCCAGTCCGTGGAAGTATTGTTATGAGTTATTTCCTACAGGCAGTGTCAGCCTGATTGTGATGTAATGCATGCGTGATGATATTATTGATGTTCAGGACTTATGTGAATGTTCTATTAAATGTCATGGAGCTGTACAAATGGCGTCGTGTTATTCATACCCCTAGTGTTGTTTACCATCTACACACGACACACTCATAATTCACGAGCTCGTGACAACATGGTATCCCTCATTCACTAAGAGTCAAGTATTAGAGAGCCGAGAGCCGCACGAGATGGCTCAAAGAGCTCATGTGGCTCGTGAGCCACAGGTTCCTGACCCCTGCCTTAAGGTAATGGCTCCTTACAGGAAAACTTGGCATGTTGAATGCCTATGCTCCTTGGAGAGCTGAATTAATGTGTCCATATAAAAGTTTCACCAATGTTAATTTTCTGATTATTGTGGTTGACTGCATGCCAAGTATCTGCTTGTATCATTTCTACTATTCACTGTTATTTTTCTTAAACATTCTAGAACTAAAGAAAATAAAAGACAGATAGTTATGTTAAATAAATATAACTACCTTTAAATGCATCTGTGTCCACTCCACGTTTGTAGAAAGAGATTAAAGCCTGTAGAAGGAGTTACAAAAGACAGTTAATAACTTGCAGAACCATGAAATTGTGTGGACACTAGTCTTGCCTCTAGGTACCATTATTCTGAGTCACAAGATAAGCTAATTTTAAATAAATGATATTATTCTATGTCAGCTGTGTTGAGATGGTAATCTGAATGACTCTCTGATATTTAAAACAGGTCAAAAAGACATTTACTGTTTTTAAAAAAATCGTGAGCAATATATAAAAAAAAACTGCTGCACAGCCATGTAATTTTTTCAGCCTGAAATATTGGTACCTTTACATATTTTAGGATAAAGTTGTGATTACCATGTTTGAATGTCTGACAGATCCATACCCTACTGCTGAACACTATCAAAACTGGCATGGCTCACAAAAATATTAAATCAAGTTTATTAACAACCAGTAAATGAAAAATATAGGCCTACCTAATTATTGACCAGTAATCAGAACTAGCTAATGAATAAATCAAGTAAAAAAATGAGAGAAACTAGTTGTGAAGAGTTTTTAAAACTACAGCAGTGATAATGTAAAGGCTGGTAATTTTTGTAAAGATTCATCATGGTGTCTGTGGTAAATAATGGCCATTGGTAATTGTAATAATGAAGCTGGATGAAAATGGCTATGACAAAGGTAATAATATGCAATAACTGTATAATTTACTCTCATATATTCCTGACTGTTTCAATGAACACTCTGTGTTTCTGAATTGTTTGAATGAATGTGGGGAAAACCTTTCAGAAGGCAATATTAATTGATTCACTTATTCCTCAACAGCTAAAGATGTTTATATCTGAACTGCAGAACCACAAGTACAAGTTTCTAACTGAAATCTAGATTACTTTTTAAAAATATGCTGATACATAATGACCTGTATTCTTGATTCAAACCAAAAAGCATGCTCTGTTACAGTAAACCCACCTGGCATTCCAGTCTGATGTGACCTCGCTGGTTTGTAAAAGCAACTGTCTTAATCAGATTGCCAGTATTCATTTCTCCATCATTCCAGTTGGCCAGGTAGCAGTCAGAGTGAATCTTTATGCCCAGATTGCGAAGGCTGGTTCTCACCTCGTTCTCCATAACAGGGTTGTTGAAGCAACTTACACCCTGATGAGACATGGGAAAATGGAAGTGCAGGTACTAGGTGTCACATACCTAACATTCTTTTAATTTTTTTTTGTTCACATGATTTCATTCAAAATGTGGAATAAGACAGCTTCCACAATTGCGCATTAATCATAAAAGTTAAAAAAAATACTGATAACCAACAACCTCAAACCAAATGTGCTGAATTAATGAAAGTTAAATTAGAAAAAAAAGCATATTTTACAGTACATTATACAAGACCAAGGGAGTGGCCAAAAAGGACAGGTAAGTTGTGAACACACTGCTCAAGAGTGAAAAAAGTTTACGTATATGGCAAATAACTTTGTAGTCTTAAAGCAAGGATGACAATGAACAGAAGTGAGATCAATCTTTCTAAACAATCTAACCACTCCTCAGTCTTTTACAAAAAGAAATAAACCAGAACTCACAATCAACTATTGGTAGTTCCACAAGTACCAGATTACATCTAAGAATTTCCCCTCTTCCCAACCCCTTACAAAAAGCAAAGAGACCAGAACTCACATTGGGTACTGGAGGCTCAACAAGCACCAGATTTTGTCCAGGAATTCCCAGCTTTAGCAGCGCCTGGATGCAAGTCAAAGTGTCAACGGTGCAGCCATACACAATGATTTTTTCTGGAAAATCAAAAGAAATAGTAATTATACCAAACAGAAACAAAGTAATCAAAAATCCTTACCCATAGCACTACTAATAACTGCCACAGATAAAACAATATGGGATAGTTAATCTTCTCTTACTTACTTTCTTTGTCGATCCTCTTCTACCGTGAGGTGTAGAGGTAATAGTCTTCTCAAATAGATTAACTTGTGTGTGTATTACACATGAAAAAAAACCAGTTATTTCTGTGCTTCATTTGGTAATTTTTAAAACGTAACAAAGATTTATCAGGAAAAAAGAGAATACTTGATCATTTCCAAAGAAGATGATAATAGAATGAAACATAAACTGGGTGATACAATCTTTAAAAAAATATTTCAGACACCCAGACACAGTAATTAACAACTGAAACAGGCTGAATGAAAACTTCAATTTAGGATACAGGCTTATAATGGAGAATAATATGCTATATGTAGACATTATTATATGGAATATAATATCACCTGTAAAAGAGAAAATAAGGATATAAACCAGTTTTTAAGATTACCATTAAGTCAACATCCTGAGGACCAGCAAAATCAGATAGCAGAGGCATAAACAAATGGAGACTAACAGGGGAGAGCAATGTATGCTAAGCAAATTATGAACACAAGACCAAAGAAGAAATGGTTGGACAGAAACAAATCTGTAAGAAGCAGGTAGTAACTTTGTAACAAATCCTGGAAGTTTTCTGAGTGTAATTTTTCCTAACGGTTTTTGCTCTTGCAAATGCTTTGTGACCTGCTCTTGTAACTTCCATATGTCAGTGCATCTTCTACATGCATACAAGACTTCAGAAAAGATAATTTTCTGAAAAGGCCAAATGCTGAGTCTACTTGTCCTGAGAATCAGACAAGTAATGTCCATCTGTGCACCATGGGGGTGACTTCCAACATTTATTGATAATCCACTTGTGAGTCTGCAACCGCTCCTGGCCAGGCTTTATTAACTTACCAACCTCTATCATATTTCTCATACAGTGTACAAGAAACACTTTCAATATACCGGTACATAAAATTAATATTACTCATATATGGAGTAGTTGTTCCTTCTGATTTCTGTTCACAAGCAGAAACATTATTGTTACAGTCATTTTGCTATTTACTTTTATTTTTTAAAGCTTGATTTACAAAAGGTAAGTCTAGTTTTGGCCAATATGTTTTCTGTTTTGTTATTGAGAGGAAGAAGTCTGGTTGGCAACTTTTCATTAGCTCTATTAGTCTTAATAGTCATATTAATCAATACCCTTTAGCTCCCCAAGGAGCATAGGCCTTTAACAAATACATGCCAAGTCTTCCTGTCCTGTGCCATCTGCTCAAGTTCTTTCCATGTTTTCCTTATCATTTTCACCTCTGTTTCCAGTTCTCTTCTCCGTGTGTTTTTTGGTCTACCTCTGCCTCTCTTTCCCTGTGGATTCCAGAATAAGGACTGCCTTGTAATGCTATCAACAGGTTTCCTCAATGTGTGTCCTATCCATCGCCAGCATCTTCTTCTCAACTCTTGTTCCACTGGCACTTGTCTGGTTCTTGTCATCAATTCCACATTTGTGACTTTGTCATACCATTTCAGTCCTTCTATTCTACGCAAGCACCCGTATATAAAAGTCTGTAGCTTTTTGGTTGTTGTTTTTGTTGTTCTCCATGTCTCAGAGCCATACAATAGGACTGACTTCACATTTGAGTTGAAGATTCTTATTTTCGTGTTGGACTTGATTTCTCTTGTTCTCCATATGTTTCCCAATGCAATGAAAGCTCCTCTTGCTTTTTGTATTCTTATTTTGATATCACTGTCTGTCCCTCCAACTTTGTCTATATTACTTCCAAGATATGTGTACGATTCTACATCTTTTAGTGTTATTTCTTCAAGTTCAACCTTGTTATCATTTCTTGCATTTATTCTCATAATCTTTGTCTTTTCCTTGTGTATTTTCAGGCCCACTTGTTGTGACCTCTCATCGAGAATTTTTATTTTCTCTTGCATCTGATTATGGTTATGGGACAGAAGAGTCAAGTCATCTGCAAAATCCAGATCAACAAGCTGTTTAGTCAGATTCCACTGGATTCCATTTCTGTTGTGTGATGTCGATGTTTTCATAACCCAATCTATTGCTAGTAAGAAAAGAAATGGAAACAAGAGGTATCCCTGTCTCACTCCCATTCTAATCCTAAACGGTTCTGTAAGTTGTCCTTCATGAAGAACTCTGCATGTCATGTCTTCATAGGTCTTCTTTATTAAGTTAATGATCTTCATGGGAACTCCATAATGCCTCATAATTTCCAAAGTGATTCTCTGTCTACACTGTCAAATGCCTTTTCATAGTCCACGAATCTGATGTATAGCGGTGAATTCCATACCAGACTTTCTTCTTCTTCTTTGATCCATAACCGCTGACCATCAAAGCAGTCAGTGGCCATAATACCTGGTGATGTCTTGTAGGGCAGCAACAAATTGATTTCACTTTGCTCGGTTGGCGGCCATCCTTTGTACAGTGCCCCAACTCTGGTTCATTATTTGCATCTTGGCCTCCACAGTTCTCCGCCAAGTTGTTTTTGGTTGGCCTCTCCTTCGCTTTCCCTCGGGGGTCCACAGCATAGCTGTTCTTGTGATGGTATTAGGGTCCCTTCTGAGGATTGGCCAACCCAACTCCAGCGTCTGCCAGCTATGATGGTGTGCATGTCCTCCTGGTTACTTCAAATAAGTAGTTCTTGGTTACTGATGGTGTTTGGCCAAAAGATTAGGAGAATTTTCCTTAGGCAGATTGTGTGGAAGGAGGACAGTTTCGACATTTCCTTCTTTGTTACTCTCCAGCATTCCGCACCATAGAGAAGCACAGAAAGTACACAGCTCTCATACAGTCTTAATTTGGTGTTTGTGCTGTACTGGGAAGACTTCCAAATGTTGTTGAGACTAGCAAAGGCTGTTCTCGCTTTATTCATTCTGTTGTTAATGTCCTTGCTTGTTCCGCCGTCTAGTGTTACTATGCATCCTAGGTAAGTAAATGTGTCTGTCTGTTCTGCTGGTTCCTTACTGTTATTGGCTCAGGATTGCCCACATTTAGTTTCATGACCTCTGTCTTCTTCAGACTGATGTTCAGGCCAACCTGCTGGCCATACTTATTCAGTCTATCGGTTTATTTCTTGGATGTGTTGATGTGAATGAGCGAGTAGTGCAATGTCACCTGCATATTCCAGGTCTTCCAGTGTAGAAAACGTTGTCCATCTAATTCCTCTTGGACTGCCCTCTGTTGTCTGGTGCATCACCCAGTCTATGGCTGTCAAAAATAATGTTGTTGATAAGGGGCATCCCTGTCGTACTCCTGTTTTCACTTCGAAAGTTACATTACTCAATCCAACACTGCATGTAAAGTTAGAATAGAGGCTTTTTATGATGGAAACAATGCAGCTGGGAATTCCATAAGCCCTCAGTATTTTCCATAGGCTGTCCCTGTGTATGCTGTCAAAAGCCTTTTCAAAATCAACAAAGTTAATGTATAGCTGTCTCTGCCATTCTGAGCACTGCTGTATAATGTTCCTGAGGGTGAATATATGATCTGCACATCTGCTGTTGGGGCACTGTACGGGGGGTGGCCGCTGACCGAGCGGAGTGGAATCAATTTGTTGTTGCCCTACAAGACGCCACTAGGCGTGATGGCCACTGACTGCTTTGACGGTCGGCGGCTAAGGATCAAAGAAGAAGAAGACATCTTCTGTTCTTTCTAAAACCCACTTGTTCTTTCCTCAGTTTATGGTCAACTGCTTTTGAAATTCTCTGGATGATTATCGTGCCTAGTATTTTGCTGGGAACTAAGAGGAGAGTAATTCCTCTCCAGTTGTTGCAGTCTGCAAGGTCGCCCTTCTTGGGCAATTTGACAATTTTTCCTTTACTACACTCTGTTGGTGTTGTCTCAGTTTCCCAGACTTGTGCAAATAGTGGTTCTAATAGTTCTGCTAGTTCAGGGTCTGCTTTGAATAACTTGGCATTTAGATTGTCGTGACCAGGCACTTTTCCATTTTTTAACCCTTTGATAGCTGTGATGATTTCTTCTTTTCATGGAATGTCTGTATTTACGTCTAAGTCACTTTCAGCCTCAGGAACATTCAGCTGAGTCTCTGGTGGTTCCTTATTCAGTGTTTCTCTGAAGTGCTCTGCCCATCTTGTTTCCTGCCCCTGTGCTGTGGTCATGAGATTTCCTTGCTTGTCTCTTACTAACGATATGTTGTTTGCACCTTGTTTTCCACTGATAGTTTTAGTTATTTTATAAACTGTGCTTTGTTCCTTTCTCAGTGCTGCCTCTTCTGCCTGTCTTGCAAGATCATCCAGAAATATCCTTTTGTTAGCATGGGTTTGACGTTTTACTTCCTTGTCCAGCTGACTGTACTGTTCACTATATATTGCCTTTAACCTGGGAGACTTAGCTTCTGTTTTCTTTCTTTTCATTTCCTTTCTCTTTGCCATGGTGTTTAGCGTTTCTGGTGTTATCCAGTCTTGGCTCTTTCTTTCCTGGAATCCCAAGCATGACTTGCTGCTTTCCTTGTATATTGTTGAGATGGTGTTGAATTTCTGGTCGACATCATCGGTCTCTGTTTTTCCTGGCTTTTGGTAATCTGATATTGTCTCTTTATGTCGACCATGAAAGCTTTTCTGGTGAGGGGGTCCTTAAGTTTCGTGATGTTATATCTTTTCTGTTTGACTGCAACTGGTCCAGCAGCTCTGAGTTTCACTTTCAGTCTTGCTACTACTTGGTGATGATCACTTCCCACATCTGCGCCTCTTCTTACTTTCATGTCTTGTAATGCATGGAGAGGAGATGGGCACCGCCAAGCAAACCTCTTGCCCACTGAAATGCTATGATGGAAAGTCAACTCAGTAATAATTTGCCGGATCGGCCGATGCCCGGATTAACAGCGACCGCGCTCTCATTGCCCCTTGAGAGTGATAAGTCAGCGAATGGGGTACAAACACCTGTTTTGAAACTTCCAAGAGAAAGCTTTGTTATTGGAACTTGGAATGTACGCACGCTATATGCGTGTGGAAAAGTCAAAGAAAAACAAATGTCTATGTTAGAGAGAAGATAAACACCTATGCAGGACACCAAGAACCACTTTTGTCAATAGTGAAACGTCGAAAGCTTGCCTGGTTTGGGCATGTAACTCGTCATGACTCCCTTTCGAAAACGATCCTCCAGGGAACAGTCGAAGGTAAACGGAGAAGAGGAAGGCAGAGAAAATCCTGGGCTGATAACATCAAAGAATGGGCAGGACACGGTTTTTCCACACTTGTACGCATTGCTGAGGATAGAGAGCAGTGGAGGACCCTGTCTGCTGATGCTTCTACCATGGCACCCCTACGACCCATGACGGGTTACGGGCTGAGATGATGATGAATGCATGTCTCCATCTGCCATTGATCATTATGTGATCTATCTGGTTTCTGTCCCGTCCGTTTGGTGATTCACATGTTAACTTGTGCACTTCTTTGTGTGGAAAAAGTGTCCCTCCAATGACCTGGTTGTTAATACTGCAGAAGCTTATTAATTTGTCCCCATTCTCATTTACTGTTCCACTGCCGCATTTCCCCATTACTCTTTCGTCATAATTATTGTGTGTTCCAACTTTCGCATTAAGGTCTCCCATTACTAAAATAAGATCATACCTGGGTGCAGTTTCCATTTCCTTTTGTACCTGTTGATAGAACTCGTCCTTGATCTCTTCATCGCTGTCGTTTGTTGGTGCATAGCATTGTATAATTGTGGTGTTAGTGAATCTCCCTTTCAGTCTTGTTCTTATCAGTCTGTTGTTGATGGGTTTCCATTCCAGTAAAGACCTTTCCATTCCTTTCTTCAGGATAATGGCTACACCGTCATTGTGCTGACCATCCTCTCTACCAGAATAAAATACTGTTTCCCCTGTAGCTATTTTTATTCTCCCCGTCCCTGTCCATCTGCTCTCACTTATTCCCAGGATATGTAATTTGTAGTTCCTCATCTCTGCTGTGATTTGTCTCAGCTTTCCTGCCTCATTCATAGTTCTGACATTCGAAATACCAATTCTGGTTTCGTGTTTTGCGGTCAGGGCATCCGTTTTCATGCCAATGGCTTCCTTTCGGCTTTCACCACTGGCAGTTATACGAGCCTGAGACTCCGGATGTCTGTCCCGCATCAAAGTTTTTCCATTTATTGCCGTTTTCGTAACATGTGTGATTTTTTTACATAGACAGGGGTATTCCAGACTTTGTTCAACTATTATTCTCAATGTGGCTATCTGGTATGTATAGGATCTATTTTGTTGAAAACTTGCTTGTTCATCTCTCAGTTGCTTGTCTATGGACTCTTTTAATCTCTCAAGGATGGTTCTGTTTAATACTTTTCCTGGCACTGATAGTAACATTATTCTCTATAATTTGTGCACCCTTGTAAATTTCCCTTCTTAGGCAACTTGACCAGATAACCTTCCTTTCATTCTGCTGGTATTTCCTCTCTCTCCCAGACTTTGCCAAGTAGTTTGTATAATATCTCTGTAGAGGTATCAATATCTGTTTTGATGGCCTCTGCTGGAATGCAATCTGGACCAGCTGCTTTTCCATCTTTCAGAAGATTTATTTCTTTATTTCTTCTCTACTTGGTCGTTCACAGCTGATTTGTAGCTCCTCTTCTGCTGGCTGGATGTCTGGGGGATTAGTTGGAGATGGTATATTGAGAAGTTCCTCAAAATGTTCTGTCCATTTCTTCATTTGTTCTTGTATATTACTAAGCAATTTTCCATTCTTATCTTTAATGAGGCCATTTGCTTGCTTATATTTCCCTGTTAGCTTCTTTGTGTTGTTGTTGTACAGGTCCCTCATATTTCCTTTGGCTGCAGCCTCCTCTGCTTCCCTTGCCAAATCATCAATATATTTCATCTTGTCTCTTTTGATGTTTCTTCTTACTTCTTTGTTTGTTTCTATGTACACTTCATGAGCCTTGGCTTTGGAGCTTCTGGTTTTGCTTCTGTTAAATCTGCTTTCTTGTTTTTCCTGTCTTCTATCTTACTAATGGTTTCAGTTGTTATCCATGCTTTGTGCTGATGTTCTCTTTTTCTCAGTACTTCTTCACATGTCTCGTTCCATATATTTTTTACTTGTTGCCAGTGGTCTTCTATATCTGTTTCATCTTTCAGCTGTTGGAGTACTTGGTATTTGTTAGATACTGTGATTGAAAATTTTTCTCTTATTTCCTGATTTCTTAGATATCCCACATTATACTGTTGTCTATAGCTATATGCTGTTGTAAATTTCTTGAGTTTTAATCTTGTTTTAGCCAACAGAAGATGGTGGTCTGATACAACATCTGCTGCTCTACATACTTTCATATCATGCAATGATGACCTAAACTTCTTACTTATGCATATGTGATCAATCTGATTCTCAGTTCTGTGGTCTGGTTATATTCATGTTGCTTTATGTATTCTTTTATGTGGAAATATGCTTCCTCCTACTGCTAGTTGATTTGAAGCACAGAAGTTTGCTAATAGTTCCCCATTCTCGTTCATCATACTTAATCCATGCTTTCCCATGATTTCTTCAAAGCCAGTGTTGTTTGTTCCTATTTTCGCATGCTACCTGTGCAGTTTTTCCTTGTTCACACAGAGTGCGATCATTCCAGGTGCCAATCCTGGAGATTTTCCTAGACGAAAAAAGGTTAGTCGGCAACCCAGACTCTTTTCAGCTTTCTCTAGGTTGCTTCATGCGCCTCCTTTCCAGAGGACCTTCTTCTGTTTTGGGCGGCTGAGTTGATTTATATTCTTTATTTGACTTGTCCATGTTTGTTGAAGTTTTTGTGGTAAAAAGTTTTTTACGGGATGGGGCAACCAGCCCCATGCCCAACCCTCCTTAGTCGCTTTTTACGACATGTTTGGTAGGGTACAGTGTTACTATTCTTTGCTCCCCTTTTGGGCCCCGGTAACACATGGGTGAGTCATATTAAGCTTTCCCATATTTATTATATTTTATGACAGACTTTCATTTCATAATAAAATTATAAGTCATGCTAAGTACTGTTGTCTATTCTTTATAAGTGATCTACTGTCTTTGGAAATGAAAAATAAAAGGGACTAATACAGAACATTCAAAAACTACTAATACGTCTAGACTACCATTGCTACACACAGACAGTCTTAAAAAGAACTGTGATACTACTCTTGAACTGTGTCAAATATTTTTAATTTTGTAAGCCCTGACTATATACTATATACCAAAAGCTGAATTCAGGCACTAGAAAAAGGTAAAAGTCGACTGTTTACTCAAAAGTTGTTTGAAAAGTGTCCAAATGTCACAGCTGTTTACAGTTTCATTATCATTTTTCATGCTCCTGCATTTGAGTTTTATAATAACAGTCTCTCACTGACATCTATAATGAGATTGGGTAATGTTGACATTTCAATCAAACTTTATTGTGTTACTTAACTCAAGACTGCAACTGTTAGTCATAGGCTCTAATTATAACTACCACTATTAGAAAAAAAAAACCAGTCAGTCACTATTATGTGAGAGTTAGGTAAAAAAGAAAAATAAATGAATAATTGTAGTCATCACTTTTAGATCTTATGGTCAGCAGTCCGGGGGTCAGAGTGGCTTAGAGGTATGGCATCCACCTCAAATTCTAGAGGTACCGGGTTTGATTCCCAGTAGAGGTAATATAATTTATGGAAATATTTTTCAGAACCAGTGGTCCTAATGATGTCATACTCCCCCCCCCCTGGTCTCATGGGTAGTGAAATCGGATGCCTAACCTTCTCGGATAAGTGTGAAAAAATAGGAGGTCCGGTATGCAAGTTGCATACATTAAAAATCCCACTGTAGTTGGAAATTGTAAAGAGTAGGCATTAAGGCGGCTGCCCTGGCCAAATTTAAAAATTAGAAACCTACCCACCATATATATTTATAGAATGTGTGATCCCAATTTACACACATTGGGATTCTCACTGGTGCTACGGAGTTCGTGCACTGTGCTGAGATCCTCCTTGTGTGATCTAAGGGAGGAAATCAGAGCACTGATGGAGTTGTCTGTGTGCAATGAAGATAGTCTTTAAAACCAAACCAAACCAAACCAATGATCAGCATACATTATTTATTCAAGCATTAGGCATTACCTCCTCAGAGTCTTCTCAGATAAGTTTCCATTTGCCGTATACTTATTATTAGTCTCACCAAAAATTGTTTTGATCAGTTAATTTATCTTCAGTTGTCCTGTATGTGTGTTTAATGAAAAATACATCTGGCAATCTGTTATTTTGTATTGTTGTTATGTCACAGTTGACTCTTAACATTACTATACACTTTTAAAAATAGCTGTGATAATTATTATTCACAATCTAATCAACAAAAGCACATAATAAATTAAAAGTCATATTTTATATATAAATAAATGTGTGTGAGTGTGCATATGCATGCCTGTGTGTAAAAGTATATATATATATATATATATATATATATATATATATATATATATATATATATATATATATATATATGTTGATGATCTTCATGTGACAAAATTATGGATTTCTGTCAACAAGATGGCACACCACCACACTTTGACTGTAATGCCTAGACATAGTTATTTGACTTACTACCTGGACAGTGGATTGGGTGGCATGGTACTAACATATATCCCCTTAGCAGCCCAGATCTTACGACATTAGGCTATTTCCTGTGGGATTATTTAAAATCAGTGGTCTACACTTCCGGATCACAAACTTGTGACAGTTTGAAACTAGCGATCATAAAGAAATGTGGAAAAATCAATGACAGCATAGTGTACAAAACCATTGCCAATATACAAAGTCAGATAGATGTGTGTAGGAATGCACAAGAAGCTTAATTTTAACATCTGTTTGAATAATGTTAAAAATATTATTTACCTAAAACATTAAAACATATATTTTGTAGATATATAAAATAAAAATAGATATATGAAATTTTAAAAAAATGTTGCTTAACGAATTTTTTTATCTTGAATGGACTTTTGTGCTATCCTGTGTATGTGTGTGTGTGTGTGTATAAAACATATATATATATATATATAAACAGATACATACATGCAAAAACATACATACATACACTTATACACACATATATACATACATAAACACACCAGATAATACTCACTGTTGGCCTTCATGAACTGATGCTCTGCTCGATACAGCATCACTGCTGCATCATAGGAGTCATTGACCAAGAAAAGGTTAGGGGGCACAGGGCCATTATATCTCAAGTCTGGAGACTGCGGCAGTGATTCATTGCAGGCTCCATTGTAGACATCTGCTTTAGTTGGAGCTGGGACATAATACTGCAGACCGGTACACAGGATAACATGGTCATATGGTACGATGGTACCACCATTTACAATGACCTGTTTCTTTGTCCTATTATGGGAAAATAAGTATAAGAGGCTAAGTGAATTTTGTATTACTTGGTATCATCATTATTCCTTTTTGTTCCCTGTGGAACATAGGGCAGAAAAAGTTGCTCTCCATCGATTTCTATTCTGGGCTGTCTTTTTCATCTGTGCCCAAGTCATTCCAATTTCCTTAGCCTCTTCTTCAACAGTTCTTCTCCCCACTCTTCTTTTCCCCTGTGGGTTCCAGTCATGGGCAATTCTGGCTATGCTTGATTTTTCTCTTCTGAGTGTATGTCCTATCCATCCTCACCTTCTTACCTAAATTTCTGTCTGTATTAGCTGTTGTCCGTATCTTTTCCTTAGCTCTATATTTGTTATTACATCTGGCCATCTTATACGGAGGATCCATCGGAGACATCTATTTACAAATGTCTGTAGCTTGGATGTGATACTCTTTGAGGCATGCCATATCTCTGAGCCATACAACAAGACTGACTTCACGTTTGACTTAAAGATTCTAATTTTGTTTTCTCTGGATATAGCTGAGGAGTTCCATATTGGTCGAAGGGCATTAAAAGCGCATCTGGCTTTATTTATCTTTGAGCAGACGTCACCAGCTGTTCCCCCTCCTTTGTCAGTGTTACTCCCCAGATATGTAAAGCTTTAGACTGTTTCAATGACTTGATCATTGATCTTTATCGAGTCCGTCTGCCTATTATTTATTCTCATTTCTTTTGTTTTATTTACATTTATGTGTAGTCCCATCTTTACTGCTTCTGTTACTAATCTATTTGTTTTCTCCTGCATATCTTGCTATGTGACAGAAGGCACAAATCATCTGCAAAGTCTAGTTGTATGTTAAATGTCCATTGTATTCCAGTTTTCTCTCCCTCTGTTGTCTGTCTCATAACCCAGTCTATGACCATGAGAAAAATTGTTGGTGATAGCAGACATCCCTGTCTGGCTCCACTTTGTACTGTGAAGGGCTCTGATAGTTTTCCTTTGTGTATTACTTTACATGAAGCCTCCTGGTAGAAATCTTGGATGATTTTAATGAATTTCTCTTGGATTCCATAATGTCTCAGGATTATCACAGTACGGTCTATACTGTCGAAAGACTTTTTGAAGTCGACAATATTTACATACATGGGGTCTGCCACTCATTTGATTGTTCTATGATGATTCTGAGTGTTGCTACCTGGTCTGTACATGATCTTCCTGCACAAAATCCTGCCTGTTCTTCTCTAAGTTTGTCATCCACCACCTTCTTCATACGGTTCAACAAAACTCTGGTCAAAATTTTTCTAGCCACTGCTAGTAGTGTTATACCCCTTGATATGCTTCCCTTTAAAAGAGGATTACACTGATTTGTCTACTTTTAAGATAATATGAAAATGGTGCCAGTCACTCACTTAAACCTTTTCGTTCCATATGGAACATAGTGTTGCAACTGGTGCTCATCAAAAAGTTTATATCAAAAGTTTACTAGGCTGTCATCTTCAGCTCTGCCCATGATATCCAGATTACTTCAGCTTTCTCTTTCTCAGTCTTCTCATTGTCTTCTCCAGTTTTCTCTTTCTTTGTGGATTCCAGTTAAGTCTGGTTAAACAGGCTGAACAAAAACACTTTACTGGGGCTGTATATATGAACTTTTCAATTTTAGCACATTCAAAATTGTAAGCTTCTCTGTTATCTGATGGTATAGATCACAAATAAAAGAAATGAACTTACATTTGTGTAAAATAATTTAGTAGACTTAATCTGAAACATCTCTGAAGTAGCAAACTTTAGACCTATTTTTTCTTGAAACTTAATTTCACTTAATTATTCCCTAAAATCACACGTAACGTTTTACTGTAAAATTGTATTTTAATACATTTTTGACCAGTGTGAAGGTTTCAAATGTCCTTTTGTGTGATAACAATATCTGGATCTCAAAATACCAACAAAAGTCTAACTTGTGAGCATGTGACATGTGATAGTCTTGCTATGGATCCATGCCTGACTGTTAAAGGTTTATTTGATGGAAGATACTGGTGGGGGTCATCAAGAAGATAAATGTTATTATTACTTTCGCTGATAAATGGCGATCAGCATAAGTCGGGCTTACGGATGGCCGACTGGTGTGTGACTATGGAAATATAACATACGCGAATGTGTATAGGTTCTTTAAGTGTGTCTATGATAAGTCACTCACACCACAGCAACGTAGAAGTCAGGAAATGTTGTAAGACCTGGCAACGTTATACAGTTTATTGACGAGACGGTCACGTAGACATCATAGCAAGACAATTTACAGCATACTCATGAAGCAACATGTAAGTAAATCCATAACAACGGTTGCATAAATCATCACAGTAAATCATGGGCATTAAGCACAAAATATCCATGATGAAACATGAATCAGCAAATAGGTGAATAGGCTGCAGGACATAGCAGCACATATTTCATCTCATAATCGTACAGCAAAAATAGCATTTCAGTTCTCAATATGAATACAATGCATTAACAGGCCAACGAGATCCGTGGCTTTGAATAACAAGTTCCCTGGGAGAAAACAACATTCTCTTCAACACACTATCTAACTGCAAAAACAATCCATCACAGAATATGGATATGGAATAATGACACTAGCAAAAATGGTAAAGCGTCCATTTCCAAGCTCTGCCAGCCAAAAATTGTCACGAAAAATCCGCTGCTTAAAACAGCTCAGTACAATTCATCCAAGCGCGAACTCGCAGCTTGAGATGTGAGCAGAATTCATCTGCCTTTCCCCCCAAAACTATTCCTATCATATTTTAAAATAAAGAAACAACTAACAGCTAGTCAGTAGAGCTGTGTACAAAAATTACCGAGCATACAGCCCCCCAATTAAGAAAAATCTCTCAACACACAGAGTGTGTTAACCCGCGTGTACAAAAAAATCAACCCGTACATCCCAGTCTTTAACACTTAACTCCCCTTAATTAAAATATGACTTAACACTGACAGACAGCAAATAATAATGATAGTTTTTAAACAGTATTATGTGCTGTGCTTGTCAATGTATGTTTCACATCCTGAAATCCCTAGTGATGTCAGTCAGTTCTATTACAGATGATCTCCTATGATGTGTTATTTGTCCGTGCAGCATCTGCTCCCATATTTCCCTTTTCTGTCAAGAGAAGCCTCTCCTTCTACCAAGTGCATGCCTTGGATGGCAGATGTGTCAATAGCTTCCATGTAAAGGCTTTCTTACTTACTTAGTCGTTCCCCTTCTACCGTGAGGGTAGAGGTTTGGAAGAGAGAGCGCCAGACTATCCTATCGGCTGTCTTCCTCCTGGCCTGGTTCCATTCTAGTCCTCGATCCTTCAAAGATTGTCTAATGTTGTCCTCCCAGCAGACTCTGGGTCGTCCTCGGGGTCTGGATCCTTGGCTCTTTGTTTCCCATGCTTGTCGTGGTATCCGATCTTCTCCCATTCTGCAGACATGGCCAAACCATCTTAATTGGGACTGTTCTACTTGGGTCTGCAGGGGGTAGGATTTAAGGCCTTGACGTATCGTCTGGTTGCGTACCATGTCTCTTCTTGTTACTTCGACCACCTTCCTCAGATACCTCATTTCTGAGGTTTGGATCTGGCTTTTATGGGTTGTAGTCATTGCCCATGACTCGCATCCGTATGTCAAGACTGGGACATAGGTGGAGCGGTATACAGCCATCTTTGTTTTCTTACCAACCTCTCTCTTGCTGAGGAATCCTCGATTTATGGCCTGAAAAAGTCTCCCAGCTGCTGCTTTTCGAGTGGCCAACTCTTCTTTGATGCCTCCCTTTCGGTCTATAATAGCTCCGAGGTATTTAAAGTGGTCGACCTGCTCCAGGACCTGTTCTCCCAGCTTAATCTGATGTTTTCTTTCTTCTCGTGATATCACCATGGATTTTGTTTTAGAGCTGCTTATGACCATCCCTCTCTTCTCCAGCTCTTCCTTCCAGACTTGCAGGTTGGATTGGAGATGTGCCTCTGATTTAGCAATCAGGGCAACATCATCAGCAAATGCCAGCTCCGAAATATAGACCTGTCTCATCTTCCAGTACCCCACTGAATACTTTCTTGTTCTCTCCTTACATGCCTTGATGACATCGTCCATAAGGAGTACGAAGAGGTAAGGTGATAGGATATCACCTTGTCTTACACCAGTGGTGGTCCTGAACTCTTCCGACTTATGGTTTGCTGTCCTCACATAATTTCTGCAAGATTTGTAGAAGCTCTGTATAGCATGATTCAGAGGTGCTGGAATATTCTTCCTTGCCAAACAGTCCCAAAGTTTGCTCCAGGGGACCCTGTCAAACGCCTTTTCCAGATCTATGAAACAAAGATGCATCTCACTCTTATACTCAAGGGCCTTTTCACTCAGCTGTCTGAGTGTGAAGATTAGGTCTTGAGTACTTCGGTTTGCTCGGAATCCGCACTGGACCTCATCCAATTGTGGCTCAGCTAGGCGTCGGAGTCTCTGCTCTAGGATTCTAGAGTAGATTTTACCAGGGACACTGAGAAGGGATATGCCTCTATGGTTTCCACACTGTCGATTGTCACCCTTTTTGAAAATTGGTGTTATGATGGCAATCTCCCAATCCTTTGGTATGGTCTTGTTGTACCACGCTGCCTGTAAAACCCTTAAGAGTAATAGGTCGCCTGATGCTCCCATGAACTTAACCATTTCTGGTGTTATACCATCATGCCCTGCTGCTTTGCCCATCTTGATTTTCTCCAGTGCTGCCTTCAGTTCTTCCATCTTTATGTCATCTTCACCATCATTGGTTTTCTCTTCTGTGCTAGTGTTTATCATTTCTGATGCTTCACCATGCTCACCATCCAGGAGTTCTGAGAAATATTCTTTCCATCTTCCCATTACTTCCTTCGGGGCAGTAAGCAATTTGCCTTGCTTGTCCTTTATAAATTTTACAGGGCATTGTTTTTCCTTCCTCATGTTCTTTAGGGTCTTATAGAACAATTTCTGGTTTTCTTGTGCATCTTTTTCTAGCTTTTCTCCAAATTCTTCCCAGGACTTCTGTTTTGCTGCTAGCACTTTGTTCTTTGCTTCTGTTCTGAGTGTCACATATTCTCTATATTTTCCCATTTGTCCTGTTGTGTTTTTAGCTCCTGAGTATTGTTTCCATGCCATTTTCTTCTCTCTTATTTTCTCTTTGACTTCCTCTGTCCACCAAGGTGTCCTCTTTCTCTTGCTCCCAAGTCGGACTTCACCGCATGCTTCTGCAGCAGCTGTCTTTATGATATCCTTGAATTTAATCCAGAGGGTTTCCAAGTCATCAGGTCGTTCTTCTGTGTTGCTCACCGCTGCAGCAATAAGCCCCTGATATCTGGTCTTAATTTCTGGCTCTCTCAGCTTGTAGGTCCTAATGCTCATTTCTCCTGCTCGTTTATTTGGTTTCTTGCGTGATATTGGACAGTTCCTAGGCTGAGCAACTCTTTCAGTTGTTCTTTTGATTGTTAGCAGGTAGTGATCACTTCCAATCTCTGGCCCCCTCCAGACTCTAGCATCTCGGACATATTTGAATGAGCTTCTCCGAACAATGGCATAGTCGATCACTGAGTTCTCATTCTTTGTTGGTTCACATCTAGTGTATGCATGTATGCGCTTATGGGGGAACTTTGTGTTTGTAATGATCAGATTCTGCTCACTGCAGAATCTAAGGAGTCGCTTTCCATTGTCACTGAGAGTATCTTCTCCATATCTTCCGATAACTCCACCCCATCTAGCATGGTCATTTCCAACTCTGGCATTAAAATCTCCGAGCATGATAACTTCATCTAGGCAGTCATCCACTGTCCTTTGAAGCAGCTCGAAGAATTCCTCCTTGACCTCTGCTCTCTCATCCTCATGTGGCCCATACACTATGACCAGGTTGACTATGGTTTCTCCTTCTTTTAGTTTAACAACCATAATGCGCTCCGAGACAAAGTTCCATCCCTTGATATTATCTTTTTGATTTTGGGCCACAATGCAACCCACGCCCCCTTTAGCTCTTTCACACATGGGTACACCACTGTAGAGCAGCGTGTTGCCATCGAGATCCATGACTCCTTGTCCTTTTTTCTTAGTTTCCGTTATAGCCAGGATTTCTAGTTTTGCTTTCCTCATCTCTTCCACCAGCTCCTCTTCCTTCCCATTTATACTTCTTGTGTTCCAGGTTCCATAAGTCGTAGTCCGTAGTCCGTTCCAGTTCGTCGCCTTTAGAATCAGTCCAGTTTTCTCTCTCGTGTTGCTAGTAATCGTGATTTAAAGCAAACAGGTGATTGGCCTGTTGTGCCTTTGCATGGTGGAGGGGCTGCCTCCTTACGGCCTCCATGCAGGCCGCCCTCCTCCTTTTTCATCCGGGCTTGGGACCGGCATTGGCGGAGTTGTAAAGGCTTTCTAATAATCCTTAATACACAACTGTGAACCATAGAGGTTCACAAAGGGTGAAGTGAGTTTGTTGCATGGAGCAGTTTTTTTCCTTAAAATTGAAAGGCGCGAAAAGCTGAAATACCTCGGAGTTACATTCAATCGCGGGCTCTCGTATAAGTACCATGTTGAGCAAATCACACAGAAATGCAGGAGAGGTCTAGCAGCCCCGAAAATAATGGCTACAGCACATCTGGAGCAGAGATTACTATTTCTTCTTTTTTCATCAGCTAGTCATATCGGTCATTGAGTATGGGCTGGGAATACTCACGCTGTCAGTAAGACAATGTGAATGACTAGAATGCATTCAAAATGATGGGATGTGTATAGTCTTGGGCTGTACGTGAGATACCCCCATTGTAACAATGAGATACATGCTTGGAGTGCTGTCGATTAGATCCCGATATGTGATGGCCCAAGCAAAAGCCTATATGCGAGTAACCACAGACAAATGGCACCCTCTGCATGGAAATTTAGCTGACATTAAGGGAGCAAGAATAAAGAGAGGGATGTCATGGATGGCACAGGCAGAGACAATGATCAAGCAGGTGGCCACAGTTGAAAATATATTCAAAGGGGAAGAGTGGAGTATGTCAGATGAGAACTGGATTAACTACCAGCAAGTCATCATCAGCCTTGTCAGAGAGTGTAGAAATTGGGGTAATGGAAAAGCAGAACTGGAAATTAATCAACTGATACATGATCATGCTGGGGATAATGATGCCATTGTTTATACAGATAGGTCTGTGATCCATGGTGAGAAATCAGGTTGGGGCTTCTCTGCTAGGGTACAGGGCAGAATTGTCGCTGAACATAGCGGGGTGTACAAGATAACAACTTCCAGCATGAGAATGTAGGTCGAGGCTGTTACTGCAGCCTTAAACTGGATAACTGAAACTTCATTAACAAAGGCAGTCATTGTGTCAGACTCAGTCCATGCTTCAAAAGGTTAAAGTAGTTGGTTGTGGCACGAATGGAAAACATTCATAGACGCTTCGAGTCTACAAGAGCTGGTGTGGATCTACTGTCCTGGTCATGCAGGGGTATGTGGTAATGAGAGAGCTGACAGACTAGCATCAAGAGCACCACAGCAGGGACACTGGATAAGTGAGAGAGACTGAGAACAATTAATGATTGCCGGTTAGAGAATGACACTGCACTAGATGAATCATCAAGGTTAAGATTGTTAGAATTTGGCATCAAACATCTTGCTAGCAGAGATGGGCGTATGAGAGGATGCATCTGTCGTGTATACAACCAGCGAGCTACAGGAACAGTTAGCATTCACACTTTTCGACATATACTGAGGGAGACTGAGCACCTATGGGTTTGCCTGGAGTGTAATGATGTCAATTCTGTATAACAATAACAATGCTTCAAATGCTCAATGATGCAACTTGGTAAGACAGATTACAATAACCTGCACCTCATCTGTTTTGTGGGTGCCTTTTTTAGACAGAAATTAGAGTAAACTGTACACATGATCTAATGGAAGATAAGGGAAAACTATCACTGCATTACTCCTAATCATGTTAGGAGTAAGGCACAGGCAAAATCAGCTTTTCATACCATGGAAAACATTCTGGAATAAAAGCTGGTGGAAGCAAAGATTTGCTTTCTAAGTAGGTTGCTATGCAGGAGTTTCCAGATAGCTCACAAACGTATGGGCCAAATGACAGAAAAAACTAGCCAATTTTTATCCCAAAACAGCTATAATTCATGGACAAATGTGGTAACAGTTATCATGACAATCATTTTGTTACGTGTAAACCATGTTAGAGGCAGCACTGAGAAATGAACAAAGCACAGTATACAAAATAACTAAATTCATCAGCGGAAAACAAGGTGCAAACAATATTACATTAGTAAGAGATAAGCAAGGAAATCTCATCACGACAGCAGAGGGACAGGAAACAAGATGGGCAGAGCACTTCAGAGAAACTCTGAACAAGGAACCACCAGAGACACAATTGAATGTTCCTGAGGCTGAAAATGATCTAGATGTAAATACAGACATTCCACGAAAAGAAGAAATCATCACAGCAATCAAAGGGTTAAAGAACGGAAAAGCTCCTGGCCATGATAACTTAAATGCAGAGCTATTTAAGACAGACCCTGAGCTAGCAGCAGAACTATTAGAACCACTATTTGCACAAGTCTGGAAAACGGGGACAACACCATCAGAGTTGAACAAAGGAATAATTGTCAAATTGCCCATGAAGGGAGATCTTGCAGACTGCAATAATTGAAGAGGAATCACTCTTCTCTCAGTTCCCAGCAAAATACTAGGCAGGATAATTATACAGAGAATTTCAAAAGCAGTAGACCACAAACTGAGGAATGAACAAGCAGGATTTAGAAAGAACAGAAGATGTGTAGATCATATATTCACTCTCAGGAACATTATAGAGCAGTGCTCAGAATGGCAAAGACAGCTGTACATTAATTTTGTTGATTTTGAAAAGGCTTTTGACAGCATACATAGAGACAGTTTATGGAAAATACTGAGGGCTTATGGAATTCCAAGCTGCATAGTGTCAATCATAAAAAGCCTCTATGCCAACTTTACGTGTAGTGTTGGGCAGAGCAACCTAACCTTTGAGGTGAAGACAGGAGTACGACAGGGATGCCCCTTATCAACCTCTCTATTTTTAACAATCATAGATTGGGTGATGCGCCAGACAACAGAGGGCTGTCCAAGAGGAATAAGATGGATTACATTTTCTACATTGGAAGATCTGGAATATGCAGATGACATTGCACTGCTAGCACATTCACATCAACACATCCAGGAAAAAACGGATAGACTTAATAAGTTTAGCCAGCAGGTGGGCTTGAACATAAATTTAAAGAAGTCAGAGGTCATGACGCTCAATGTGAGCAACCCTGAGCCCATATCAGTAAGGAATCAGCAACTGGTACAAACAGACACCTTCACATACCTAGGATGCATAGTAACACCAGACGGCGGGGCAGGCAAAGACATCAACATCAGAATGAATAAGGCAAGAACAGCCTTTTTTAGCCTAAACAACATCTGGAAGTCCTCTCAATACAGCACAAGCACAAAATTAAGATTATATCAGAGCTGTGTGCTTTCTGTGCTTCTCTATGGTGTGGAATGCTGGAGAGTTACAGAGAAGGAAATGTCGAAATTGTCCTCTTTTCACACAAAATGCCTAAGAAAAATTCACCGAATCTTTTGGCCGAATATCATCACCAACCAAGATCTGCTTACTCGTAGCAAGCAAGAGGACATGCACACCATCATAGCTGGCAGACACTGGAGCTGGGTTGGCCATGTCCTTAGAAGAGACCCCGATGCCATCACAAGAACAGCTATGCTTTGGACCCCTGAAGGAAAACGAAAGAGAGGCCGACCAAAAACAACGTGGCGGAGGACTGTGGAGGCTGAGATGCAAAGAATGAACCAGAGTTGGGGCACTGTACGAAGGATGGCCGCCGACCAAGCAAAGTGGAATCAATTTGTTGTTGCCCTACAAGACGCCACTAGGCGTGTTGGCCACTGACTGCTTTGACGGTCGGCGGCTAAGGATCAAAGAAGAAAGAAGAAGAAACTATGTTAGAAACCTTGTCGTGCTTAGATAGGTTTTTGCATAGCAGAAATCAGGGAATTACGTTTCCCCCAGATCAAAGGTTTCCACGGTCATTCTGTTCAGGAGGTTTACTGTGTAATGGGCTTCCCTCCGAGGTTTTCCCCACTCCTCAAGATCAAAGCGTTATCTCTCCCTGTATGTACGAACATCAAAGGATTGTTTCCAGGTGCATCTGTTTGCTATCTGATGATTGACAGATCAGCTTGCGTGAGAAACTCAGGTAAACAACACCATGTTTGTTCCCTGTTTAGACTGACAGGTCGCGGAAGTTGGTAATATGTCTGTTTGTTTACATCTCAGGGAAAAGAGACGGGGATAAAAAGTGAGTAATGCAGTCTGTCAAATGCTTGACTTTGCTAACGAATCTCAGAACGCCATGAGGTCACGAAAGGCTATCGGATACTGTAGGCTATATTTCCATTATATGTCACAAACCTTGAAAAAAATTTAAACAAGCCAAACTGGGTGGGAAAACTATGAAACTGGCAACACTGATGTTACAGATACCTTGAACAACTAGAAAATCAACTGACAAAGCTCTCAGAAAAACATTTTTTTAAAGTAATTGCCTAATCAACATAATAAGAAGTAGACAGTCAAAACTCTTTGGCCATATTGGAGACAAATTAGAGAATAAATCTGATAACAACTGGTAAATTCACTTTCAGAGAAAAAATGAAGCAAATGAAGAAAGAGAGAAATACTTCAGTAAACTGATCACATGACCTGGGAAGACATTGAGACACAGTTGATTCAAGACATAAGATATCACTGCAAATGAAGTGATGTGACTGCCAATAATGTTCTGGAATCCACAGGGTAAGAGACGTAGAGGGAGATTAACAAACCCATGGAGAAAAGAACTGGTGACAGAAATGAAATTGATAAAGAAGAAAATTGAAAAACCTTTAGTGGATGGCACAGGATAGGAGAACTTGGTGTAAATCTGTTGAAGGACTAAGCATTTTGGGGAGCTGCAGAGTAAGGAGTGAATAAATAAAAGACTGCTAATGCCAGCTGGTATAACACTTGATGATGATGATGATCTCTCTTGTGCTTGTAATCACAATGCTTTCTAACTTTCTTCTTCTCCAAAACAAGTGTAAAGAAAACTGGTTATCTTATCCTTGGAGTGCTCTTCCCTTGCAGATGACCACCCTTTGCTGTTGTCATTTGATGACTGCTTACACACAAAGTGTGCATTTCCTGCTTTTGTACTTTCTTGATACACTAAAGGACCACAGTCTGTCTGACATACAGACTTTAAAACAAATAAGTTGTCTGACAACAGTTATTCAATACCACAATACCCGCCATAAGTACGTCGGACGGTCAGTCACATTTTGCACACTTTTTCTATTTTCGAGAGAGTACATTAACTTTCAACCACAGCTAAGGGGATGCAACTGTGGTTGAAAGTTAGACAATAATTGTATTGTTTCCCTTATATGTACTCTCCCGAAAATAGAAAAGTGCACAAATGACGGTGTACATGAACAGTTTGATTATGGAAAGTCAAGATTTTAAGATACTCGAACAATTACGAGACATGTTGTCATAAAAGAAATGTTAGTTATTTAGTCAATTTACGATCCAATAGATCATTATCACTGCTCCACATGTCATTTAGGAAGGTTACTCCATGTCTTCATATTTAATACATCCATATAATTTTCACTACAAATATCTAATGTCGGTCACCTGCAATGAAATGACCACAGTGGTAATAGTACCATCTGTAATACATGTAACCGAAACAACACACTATAATTAAAACCTGTCAATATTGACAGGTTATTGCTAGTAATAAATAAAAGCAGATACTTGAAATACTCAACAAATATTATGCCCAAAAATGGTTAGACATGAGAAGACCAAAAACCAAAAAAATCCTGCAAGGCGGAGTGTGCATTTAGTACTCTCAAAATAGTATGAAATGCTGCAGCACTCTTTGTGAGGAACAATCAACTGAACAATGAACAATCAAATGATATCAAACATATGTCGTTGCCTTAGTACTGCTTTATTCTATCTCCACTTTTGGCCCAAATTGACCTGAGGTCATAGTTACTGTCATAGGAGAAACATTCACTAAATTTTAGAGTGGTCACACTGGAGTGTGACAATACCCGGCCAGCCGGTTTTGGCCAGTGGGATGCCGGAAGAATCGTTTTGGCGCAAAGGCGAGTCGAGATATGTCTGCCGGCCTAAGCGGTCGTTGTTTGGCCTTTGTCAGCAGTTTTGCTGGGATATCATATGGATGCCAGTTTTTTGGTCATACTTCTTGCTTTTCATGTGATCGGGAGTAGTTGGTTTGTTACTTCATAGATATTGTGGAATCTAGTGACTTTCTCCTGGATAATGCTTATAATAATGTTAGCGCAGTTATGTATTGCGTTGTTTGTTCAGAAATGATTATAGTGTAGCCATTGATTGTGTCGTGTTAATGGCATTTTGACATGTGGTGCTACGGTGTTTTGGCAAGTTATTAGGCATCCTTCATTGCATTGTCATGCGTATTGTTTTGTGTGTGTACAGTTTTCATTAAAGAGGATCAGTACCTGTAGCCAGTGTCATGGTATGTTTGTGTCAGCCAGTGTAGTGTGGTCGTACCTCTAGCATTGAGCCTTGCTATTGTTGTTGGTGATACATTAATATGATGATGATGATGATAAATCCACGTTACACTAGTAGTTCTTCTGACATCTGGGGGCTCGTCCGATTTTGTGGTGAACCTGTGGGCCGTGGGGCCAGTGATTTTCTAGTATTTGGCTCATGTTTAGTGCAGACTATTCTTTGGCCATGGAGGCCAGTATGTTATAGCGTTTTCCCAGCTAGCTGGCATCAGTGATTCTATATTATTTGATAATAAGGCATTATAGCCTGTGAGGCAGTAATTATGCCATTATTTATTGTGCACACACAGTGTTAAAAGGCTTGTAACGCCACTGTCTGGCCGCCTTCATATTTTCCGTCAATTCACGGGTGTGAGTTGTTTACGTTTCAGTGTCCAGTTGAAGTTAATGTGTGTGTCGATCTATTAGTGTCCTGTTTACGGTCGCTTGACCTGACCTCGTTCTCAAGCGCTGACCTACTTGTTGCATTGTAGTTCGCTATGGTTATTTTCTGTAAGTGTTCAGTTTATCGCAGGTGGAATAGTGTGTAATTAAGTTTCAAGTTGTTTGTTAGGGCATTGTTGCAGGGCTGTTTACAGTGGTTGAAGGGTTAAGCTGTTGTTACAGTGTGGGGCAAACGGGTCAGTTTGACACATTTCTGAGTCTTTTTGCTTGTGGGCGACAGTGATCCAGCCGGAGCAGCGGAGTGACAGGTGTGGTTAGAGGGGTTATGTAGGATGTAGAGGAAACCAGTTGGCTATTTTCTTTGGTGTAGTTGGGCCCGAGTGATAGACTGTGGTGTCATCAGGAGGGAGATTTTGTCAATATTGGTGTGCTCAGGGCCCGAGTGGTAGACTGTGGTGTCATCAGGAGGGAGATTTTGTCGTTATAGACCAGTGTTCCTGCAAAGTGATGCCATCATCTTACTACCCAGATGGGCCCACCCAGGGGTGAAAATCTCGTGCATTGACCTCCCTAAGTCGACGCCTGTGACATTGCCTAACAACACAGAAGTGCCTGACCAGGGGCGTATTTCGTCTACAGACGGTCTTACTGACGTGTTGGAGTCCAGTGGATATTACCTTACAGTCTGCTGGGATCCTTGGACCATTCTACGTCTTTATAGACTGGTCATGTGCTACATATGTGACAGTACCAAGGATCTTACACGTGTACCTGTCGGGTAGACTATTGATTGTAACTGTGTAGCTGAACTTTGCAGAAGTGAACATTTCCAATGATAATATTGACAGTGCTGTGTGGGTAAGAATTGATTGTAACTGAGCATCGTGGAATATAGTGCGGTCATCATACAAGAAATTACGGGACAGTGACACTCAGATTTGACAGTTATTCCTGGACTTATATTCGTTTGGATTACGTGTTTTCAAGTGTGGAGTCCTGTTTGTTCTGTTCATCATCTTCGTCAGTGCGGAGGATTCGGCTTACTCAAGCGCCATTGGATCTTCAGTTAAGTTGTTGTTTGTTTGTTTATGTATTATGTACTATATCGATATTTTGTTGTTTTTTTCTGAGTATTTAATCTTCTAGTCTGTCTTTCTTACTGATTCTATTTATCAGTTACTTTGATTTGTTGAAGAGTGTATGCTATTTTCTTTGTCTGCTTCTTAACTTGTTATTGTTTTCTTTCCTTTTGTTTTGTCTTTTCTCATTGTACAAGTATGACTTAGTTTGTTTGATTGTATATTGTTTGTTAGTTAAGTCTGATCTTACTTTATTACCTTAGTAGTTTGTTTATATTTGCATTATATATACATATAGTTGTGGCATTATAGTATATTATTACTGATAGGTTACTTAGTTTATTATCTCTGAAGTGAAGATAGGGCTTGGTGGAAGAGTTACCTTCTAGCACCTCATTGTTGAGTGTGGTTTTTGTAGAGACTTTGGTGTTATAGTGTATTGGTGTGTGAGTGTAATCCAGTTTTGGCCTTTCGTGGAAAGGATTGGATTAGACCAATTCTATTAAGTTGTGGCTGTGTTTGTTCTGTGGCGGAGTCTGGCAGACGAATTTCCTGCAACTGCCCTGCATAACATTCCGAGCTAGGTTGGTGTTAGCTGTAGTTGTGGTGTATGTATTTATATTGTCGTGTACATTTAGTATTTCTTGTGTTCCGCTTAAGGGGTGTGTTCTCTTGTCCTATCTTACTATCTTGTAAATATGTTTACAGGTATCCCTTGTTTTTGGTCGTGCTCAGTCACGCATTGTAGATATTAATCTGCGTCTTCTCTTTGTGTTCTATCGTCTTGTTCCTCGTGACTGGAATTTTGTTTTCGTGGTGTGATGTGTGTGTTTACTTCATCTGTGTAGTCCTCATTTGTGTTCTTTTTGCCACAGTACTTGCATAACAGAGATTATTCAGTGTAATATTAACAGAAGTGTTATTGGATTATAGCACCAGTGTGGGTGCCAGGATAGAAGTGTGGAAGTAATACCTATTTTGAACCAAGTTGACATTAGTGTCAAGATATCAGAAAGTTGTGATTATACAACTATTGATTATCGTAAGTTGATACATGGTTGTCAGGGGATCAGGAAGTTGTTATTAGACAGCTATTGACTATGGTGAGTTGAGATGATGCTATAATAGAGAATAAGGGATCAGAAAATACTAATTTTCACAAGTGGTCATAACATAGCCAAGAGGCTAAGGGGGACTTTATTGATATCACAAGAGGTAGAGGGTGATGATATATTTACACTGAGAGTTGAGGTGTCATATACTTACACGCATATATATATATATATATATATATATACATATATGTATAGTGAGAAGAGATATTTATATTTATAATATTTACTGCACCATTGTAACCAGAGAGTTTTCGACTGATATAAGTGAAGAGGTTACAGTACATACAACTGAGTGATTTGATAGTAAAATCTATTGTAAGAAATAATACTGAGCATTCTAAGTGTACATCATGGACATTGATACTTGCATGCGGATAGGCCAAAGCAGCCGGTGTAACAGGAAAAGAATTAGTGGAGTTTGCTAAGGCAGAATTCAATTCAATAGAGGAATCAAAAGATTTTGAAAGAGAAAGCAGCAAAGGAGGAAAAGGGGAAAAGGACAGAAAAGAGAAGGAAGAGAGGGAGAGAATTGAGAAACAAAATGCTTTAGAGATGCCTCGAGCTGAAGAGTTGGAGCTAAAAAAAGAAAGAATACAATTACAAGAAAGGAAGATGAAAGAAATAAGGAGTTACAAGAAAGGAAGATGAAAGAAGAAAGTGAGTAGGAAGCAGAAGAATTCGAGTTACAAGAAAGGAAGATGAAAGAAGAGAGAGAGTTACAAGAAAGGAAGATGAAAGAAGAGAGAGAGTTACAAGAAAATGGAAGATGTATGAAAGAAGAGAGAGTGTTACAAGAAAGGAAGATGAAGGAAGATAGAGAGTTGCTCAGTTGGAGAAGGAGTCGAGAATGAGAATAGCTCTGAAAGAGAAAAATGATGGAGAAGGAGATACAATTAAAGAAGTTAGAAGTGGGTGAAGCGAGTGGTCAGAACTCAACTTCTGGTGCGGCTCATCGTCCTTTTAGACTGCTCTAACATACCAAAATTTTCAATGAAAAATTGATAGTTTAGACTTCTTTTTGGAAAGATTTGAGGGCCGAATGTGTGGCCTACACAAGGCTGATAGGGATCAGTGGCCATCTCTTCTATCCGTAACCACTGCTAGTGGGCCCGCGTTGGAGACTTTTTATATAGCCTCCCTGTAGAGGAAAGGGCTGATTATAAACAAAGTGAAGGAGAAGATTGCTCCGGAGGTTCCGTCTGACCTGCTGACGGTCTACCGGACGCGTTTTTAAAAACGCGATGCCTAAGTTCAGAACCAGGACTTTGAGGATTTTATCTCAAAGATCAAACTTCTGCTGAATAGGTGGATCGAAATGGAGGGAATAACAAAGGACTTTAATGGCTTGTTGGACTTAATATTACGAGACAAAGTGTTGTCCTCATGCTCTAGTGAGTTGGTGGCGTTCTTCCAGGAACGTCAACCAAAGGACATTGAGTCCATGGCCCAGTTGGGGCACCATTATGTCCTGGCCCATCCGGGCAAACCTATTCAGAAGTCGGGTCTGACAGAAGACATAGTTGCCAGTGTGGGCAAAGTTCAACGCCAAACTAGGCAAAATCAGTCAGATAAGGCAGACAGGGGTCAAGAGCAGAGTTATGAGAGGCCCTCCAGTCCTTATCGGCCATATAGAGGTACTTTTTTTTTTTTTTTTCGTTCGCCCGCTAATACTCGAGGCGAAATCTCAGGTTATTATTTATGTCTAACCTGACATTGATTTTACGTGAGTATCCCTTTATTTCTTGTACAGAGACAGGTGTCCCTCACCATTCAGGCAAATACTCGCCGATTTCGGAGGTACCCATTGCAGCTGGGTCGGCTCAGGAGCCGCCAGTCCCTGGTCGACGACACTCCTTCAAATGTCCTCGCCAGGTCTCGAGTTAATCCAGTCCAAATCCCGGTCGACGAAAAATCCTCAAATGCCGTCGCCCGGGTTTGATCCTGTATCACCCGGTCGCCAGAGCGGTGTTGTAACCACTACGCTAGCGCGGCTCCCATAGAGGTACTAATACGAATTTTCGTTCCCATAGGAACAGTTGGCCGAGGTGGCAGAGCCAACGTTATGATAGTTATAGCAACGGAGGGGATCGTCAAGCGCGAAAGCAGGTACGATTCGAGGACTCGCGTGACGAAGACCGATTTTGGTATAAAACCAAAGATCATAAGCAGAGGAGTGCGTCCTCAGAGAGTCGGTCTTCTGACTCTGATGCGGGGTCTTCGTCATCGAAGGGCTCCAGCAAAAGTACACGCGAGGAGAAAAAGAAAGAGCGCGTGTGTACCAATTGCGGTGGCAGGGGTCATAGTGCTGATAGCTGCACTACTCCGATTGAACACGCAAATTCCGCGGTTGTGTTGGACACAATGAACAGCGAGGACTGTGCGGGGTGCCGCCCTCTGTTCAATGCGAGGGGGAGATTAGTGCTACAAGGGGGGCATGCGGCACCATGTCTATCGGCAGTGCATGAGATTGGCAAGGTGATCCTCCACGAAGGAAAGGTGGAGAATAGACCAGTCCGGGTGTTGAGAGACACCGGATGCACAACAATTGGGGTGCGTCGATCTTGCATCGACGACTCATGCCTGACTGGCAAAACGGTAAAATGCACCATGTTCGGGGGCAAAGTTGAGACTTACCCCCAGGCGTGCATTAGTGTGGACACACCGTTCATTACGGGTAGAGTCTACGCGTTGGTCCCTGGAGGATCCGATTGCCGATTTAACCGTCGGTAATGTACGCGGGGTGCATAGTGCCATAGGTGTAGCTGATGCAGAGGCTCAGCATCACCAAACTTCCAAGATTGATAAACAAAAGGTACACCGGAAGCGTAGTTCGCGGCATGTACCGAAGGACATGACTAGGAGCAGTGGGGACTTATATTCAAGTCCGAGAGTTAGTGATCGCACAGTTTTGGTGCGTAATGTGCCACTGAGTGCTAGTTGGCGCACACTCAGACGAGTGTTTGATGAGGTTGCGCCGGTTAAGTTTGTAGAAGTATTGTCGCTACGCGACAATACCAAAATGGCACGTGTTACTTTTGTGAATAGTTGGGGTGCGCGTAGGGCAGTTAGGCAGAAGCATATGTCTTTGCTTCGAAACCATCTGCTAATAGTTCAGCGTTAGCTAGAGCTAGATTTTCGGGTTCGTTTTAGTAAGATCTTTCGGTTGACGCGAACCGAACCTGATAGGCTCTGACCCGCGCCCCTAGTTCTACTATTATATCAATATGAGGATGTTGTAAATGTAGTAACAGATGTCTTGTCCAGGTTGTCAAATAATTGAACAGTTATAGTTTCTGGGAAAACTTACATCTGAAAAGAGAGTATTTATTGGAATTTATGTAAGTAAGGCATTATGACTATTTCAGTTGATATTTCATGATGATGTATTTTAATATTCAATGTATGGTATATGCTGCCATAAAGGCAATATCTAGGAAGTGTACTCTATGTGTGGATATGCCATATTACCTTATGCCTAGTACTATATTGTGACAGGATGATTGTGGTACGAGAACTTAGGGGTTAATTGGTGGCAATCAGGTATTTGGATTTTGGGTAACGTGCATTTTGCGTAAGCGACGCCAGGGTTAGTCAGTCGTTGTTATTTTTCACGACTGTCAATACCTGGTGTGGATGTGTACATGTTTTGTGTATTTAGTATAGTGAGTGAGAAGACATGGAGAACAATAGTAGTGATTAACTCTGGCATGCTGTATCTACAAAAGGAGGTGCTATCTTGGTATTTTGGTTCACCCGTACTCTAGTGGGTATTGGGCGTGACTCCTCCAATGGAAGAAAACTGCGTTTTCTTTCTTAAGGGGGGGGGGGGGTGGATGTCATAGGAGAAACATTCACTAAATTTTAGAGTGGTCACACTGGAGTGTGACAATACCCGGCCAGCCGGTTTTGGCCAGTGGGATGCCGGAAGAATCGTTTTGGCGCAAAGGCGAGTCGAGATATGTCTGCCGGCCTAAGCGGTCGTTGTTTGGCCTTTGTCAGCAGTTTTGCTGGGATATCATATGGATGCCAGTTTTTTGGTCATACTTCTTGCTTTTCATGTGATCGGGAGTAGTTGGTTTGTTACTTCATAGATATTGTGGAAATTAGTGACTTTCTCCTGGATAATGCTTATAATAATGTTAGCGCAGTTATGTATTGAGTTGTTTGTTCAGAAATGATTATAGTGTAGCCACTGATTGTGTCGTGTTAATGGCATTTTGACATTATGTGGTGCTACGGTGTTTTGGCAAGTTATTAGGCATCCTTCATTGCATTGTCATGCGTATTGTTTTGTGTGTGTACAGTTTTCATTAAAGAGGATCAGTACCTGTAGCCAGTGTCATGGTATGTTTGTGTCAGCCAGTGTAGTGTGGTCGTACCTCTAGCATTGAGCCTTGCTATTGTTGTTGGTGATACATTAATATGATGATGATGATGATAAATCCACGTTACACTAGTAGTTCTTCTGACAGTTACTGTTGAACAGCCTGGCAAAGGGGCGACCGACCCCAACCAGGCGCGTCCACGGGTGGCGGATAGTGGAACGACCTCCAGATATGGTGTGTCAGCTGCGAATAAAGTCAGCATAGCTGGACGAATAAGCAGTCGCGGACCAAACGGCGATGTCCTCCCAGCAGGACGGGGAGGGGTAACAGGTGGCACTGATACCCCCACTGAAATCCCCCATATGTCCTACGACGGGTGCATCAAGCGAGTAAGAGCCGCTATAAGCTCTAGCCACGGGGAAGGTAAACCTCGGTAAACAAACCAATCTGCTGCCTTGCAGCTACCACCGGGAGATGGAAAGGCTATGGGAGACAACCCTGAACAACAAACACAACCCGGCCTGCCGAAGACGGAGTGTGTTAGCTACGGCGCAGACACCGGGAAAAATTAGGACACACACGCTTTTGCGGTATGGAGTCATGCGACAATCTCGACTTACGTCATGGCGTCGCTCCTATCAGCTACAACCGGGGAGGAGCGGAGCCGGGCCCCTAGCCTCGAAAGGGCCCACCCAAGCAACCGGTGCCTTTGCCAACCAAATGGTCGGGGGAAGGCAAAGTAGAGCAACTGACCAACCAATCCACTATCTTAACAGTGGCTCAATGGAATGCAGAAGGAGTGAGGAACAAGAAACCGGAGTTACAAGAATTCCTCAGGGAAAATAAACATTGATATAATCTGCATCCAAGAAACTCACCTAAAAGATACCCAACGATTCTTTGTACGTGGATACCAATCCTTCCGCCAAGATAGGGCAAAAAGAACTAAGGGAGGAATCCTCACACTGATTAAAACCTCAATCCCAGCAGTAGAGACACACAGATCTGGTGAGGATGAACTTGAATACATAACAGTCCAACTACTGCTGCCCAGTGGAGACTTAATGATCACAAACTGCTACAGCCCTCCAACCACAACTCTGGAGCTACACAAAGTGAAGCTTGCAGCATCGAGACACCTCATTATGGGTGACTTCAATAGCCACTCACCCAGCTGGGGCTATAACGCAACAGATCCAAGAGGAGAAGAGGTGGAAGATTGGATGGTAGAGAATAAACTAATTCTAATAAACCAACCAGAGGATAAGCCCACCTTCTATTCCAGAGTATGGAAAAACAACGAGCACACCAGATCTTGCTATGGCTACAGATGACATACATCGACTCACCACCAGAACAGTAAATACTCAACTTGGGGGAAGTGACCATGTACCAGTCACATTACAGATATCTGAGATAAGAAGTGCAGGAGAAATCAATATGTCTCCTAGCTGGAATTTCAAAAAAGCAAACTGGGGATTTTTTTAAAGAACAAGCCGACAATTTCTGTCAGAACATTGCCCACAATCAAATAACATCAATAAAAACATCTCCATCATCAGTGAGGCAATCATCCAAGCAGCAAAGAAGTCAATTCCACGAGGTAAACGACGAGACTACAAACCATACTGGAGTGACAACCTGGAAAAACTCCATAGTGAATTAAATAAAGCACGGGAAACTATGGAGCAAAATCCCACATTAGAGAACACACAGAGGCACAACAGCATAAAACAAGCCTTCAATGAACAAAAGAAAGCTGAAATCCAAAGGAGCTGGCACCAGAAGACCAGCAGTCTCAACATGGAAAAGGACTCAAGCAAGCTATGGAATCTGACAAGAGTACTAAATGAAGAAACAACAACCAGCTACTGTAAGACTGTCATCAAGGAAAATGAAAAATACCACACAGGAAAGATGGCAGCAAACATCCTGGCAGATTTCTACAAGGAAGAAAGCACCACATCACTTTCACATGCACGGATCCAAGAAGTACGTAAGGAAAGTAAAAGAAAAACTGAAGCACCAAAACCCAGATATCTGCATGAAGTCTCTCCTTGCTATGAAAGAACTCAGTCCTGTCATAACAAAACTAAAGAACAGAGAAGCTCCAGGAAAAGATGGCATCACAAATGATATGATCAAGAACCTTGGACCTGTAGCCAGGAACAAGCTCCTCCTAATCTTCAATCAATCATGGAGTACTGGAAAATTTCCAGATCAATGGCGAGAAGCAATCATTGTTCCCATCAGAAAGAAACAAAAGGAGAAAACAAGCATGTCCAGCTATCGACCAGTAAGCCTTCTGAGCTGTCTGGGTAAGGTAATGGAAAGAATGGTGAACTCAAGATTACTGAAACATCTGGAAAAAAACCATTCTGCTTGATAACACACAGTCAGCATTTAGGAAAAATCGCAGCACCGAAGACCAACTAGTATATCTAGCCCAGGAAGTAGAAAATGCTTTTCAGGAGAAAAAGAAAGTGCTGGCGGTTTTTGTAGACTTGACAAAAGCTTTTGATAAGGTATGGAAAGAAGGACTCCTCCTTAAGATGCTCAACAGCAAAATTGAAGGGAGAATGTTCAACTGGATACGCGACTTTCTTCTATACCGCACAGCAAGAGTAAAACTTGACGGGAAACTGAGCCATCGCGTCACTCTACAACAGGGTGTGCCACAAGGAGGAGTTATCTCCCCCACACTTTTTATCATATATATAAATGATATTGCAGAGAAAACTGTCTGTCCGGCATATCTCCAGGGCTCTTCGTGCTGATGATTTTGCTGCCTGGTGTGCTGCTGAACATTTGCTACTGCGTAGTGCAGTATGCAAGCAGCGTTAATTACCATCGGTAAATGGGCATCAGATTGTGTAGTACAGATAATCCTCTCCAAGACAGTAGCAACCTGCTTCTCTCTGTCAAAAAATCGCCGAGAAACGATCAAACTGCAGCTAAATGGAAGTGAACTTCCAATCGAGGAAAACCCAACATACCTAGGAGTCAAGTTGGATAAGAGACTCACCTGGAAAGCCGCACATAAAAGCAGTAGAACAGAGAGCAATAAGAAAGCTCTCTATTATGAAGAAACTGGCTGGCACACAAGTTGGGGGCAAATACCAACATACTTAAAAAAAGTCTATACAGGCACAGTCAGACCTGTACTTGAATATGGCATGTCAGCCTGGGCCACAGCATCTAAAACAAACACAGAATGTCTAGGGAAAGTGCAAAATTCAGGCCTTAGGCTAATCACTGGAGGGATGAAGACTTCTCCAATCCAGGCAATGGAGCGATACACCAACATCCGCTCTCTTGATGACAGACGTGAGGAAAAGGTATTCACTCACAGTGAGGAAGCTTCTACGAATGCCAAGTCATCCAATGCATGCCAAACTCCATAGTGTGACAAAGAACAGGCTGAAAAGAACCAGCTCCTAAACATCTCCAAACATCTGCATCGATGCCATGAAGACCTCCTCCCAAATCGATCTACTGAGATTGAAATGTTAATTGATTACGAGGAGCCAGACGACTGCCATGGAAATATATCTATCATCACAGAAGTCCCTGAAATAAAAATAAAGGCCACCTGACCCCCTCAACAACTAAAAACTTTGGCTCAAGAAATGATTGAAGAAAAAGTACAAACCCGAAGGAGTGGACACATGCATACACAGATGGCGATCTGCTGAGGGGGCAGTAAGTAAAGAACGGTGGAGGAGGCTTTTTATTTTAAGATTCCTAAATGGAAAGATCATCCGAAAAGGCCTTCCCAACTGGAAAGATCTCCCCCTCCAATTTTAGGGCAAAGCCCTATGGCACTACTGCAAGCCCTGAATGATCCTCACCAGACCTGAACAGCAGCCACAAGCTAAGATAGTAATCTTCACGTGACTGCAGATCATTACTTGAATCAATACAAAACACCAGAAATGATAACATGATGATTAGAGATCAGATCTGAGCTTAACATCTATCCAAAGGTCATCAACATTGCCCTTCAGTGGTTACCTGCCCATTGTGGAATCGCTGGGTAATGAGAAAGCAGATGCTCTATCCAGAAGTGGCAGTAAAATGGAACAATACAGCCACCCATTGCCCTATCGGGAAGCAAAAACCATCATCCACAACAAGTACAAAAATCAGTGGAAGGAGGAAGGGGATATATACAGCAGAGATGACCCAATCCACCACCTAAACAGACACCAACAGATGACAATTTTCCGCCTGAGAACTGGACACTGCAGATTACTTGGACATCTCTATCGCCTCAAGATATCCCACACGAATGAATGCCCTTGTGGAACTGATATCCAGACTCCAGAACACATTCTCCAGAACTGTCCAACCCATGATAAATTGCGACGTGCGACCTGGCCAAAAGGTGATGAGCTCCAGCAGAAGCTATGGGGCTGCCGCGCCGACCTGGAAAAGACTGTGGACTTCGTCCTGACGACAGGCCTGCAGATTTAGCATGACTACAAACCGAACGCAGAAGAAGAAGAAGAAGAACTGTTGAACAGAATCAACATCATTGCATTCCAGGCAAACTTATAGATGCTGAGTCTCCCTCAGTAGCCTATATGTTGAAGACTGTGAATGCTAACTGTTACTGTAGCTCGCTGGTTGTATACACAGTGATGGATGCATCCTGAGGTCACAAATCGACATAAAATAGTTTAATATATCATCCTACACAATATATTACAGTTAACAGTCTGGGTCATATTGACAAAATTTCATTTCATTGTGATATTTCCTTCTTTTCAACTATTGACCCAAAAACTGTGTTCTCAAAACAAGCTTAACTCTTTCATTCCAGAGTTATTTTGCACGCTGTGCCAGACTTTTTTGTGGGCAGAATTTTATAGAGTGAAATGTTCATCTTTCAGTCTAAATTTGTTTGTGAATTTTCCTTTGAACATGTACTTATTATATACCAAACTGTAGGGAAATGGATAGAGAATTCAAATATATAATGTCTGTGGTAATATTAACACAAGTATGTTCGGTATAATTTAATCATTTTGCATGTAAAATTGAAAAACGCTAAAAAGTTGACTGTAGAATACGATCTTACCAAAGACAAATTACTGTCGTAGTCAATAAAACTTTCTTTTTAGTCTTCAAACGTCAAGTTAATCCATATACAAAGTAAAAAAAAACATGCTTATGGCCAAAATTAGTAGATTTAGTGTTATTCGCACCAGTTTGTCCGTGGTTCTTTGTAAGAAAAAAATAAATTATGCAATCGTGCATTACGTAATTTTCAAACAATAAATAAAATAAGAATAACGTCATAATAAATACTTTTTTACTCTTGTTTAATGTTTTAATAGTATCCCTAGCTTCATCTTCTACCAAGAACTAGTGCTTAGATGTTACGGTAGGTCTAGTTTTGTTGCTTTTTGATCGGCCAGAATATGACTACGCCCACTCATCAACTAAATCTAGTGTGTCTAGCTTTTCTGCATATATTCCGTATTTTGACAACAAACTGTGACTACCAAACAATCATCATCAATGTCAGAAATGTTTCAAAGTAGTTTGACACAATTATTTGCTTAGGAGACTTAGAAAATGTAAATATAAAGCGTGACATATTTCTCTAGCAAAAACAACGAAAAACGTAAACACGCGAATCTTCACAAAAATTGTGATAATAACATCAAAACACGCACATGTGCTGATTAACTAAAGTCAAATTAGTTGTTTAAATAGTAGCAGAAGTCATTCTACGAGTTTTAATATATGAACTGCATTAAGCGGACGATTTTTAGGGTTTATTCGTGATAAACTAAAAACCACGCTCTGAGCGTTGCTGGGGCACGGCGTGTTGAATTTTGCAACGCTCAGAGCGTTGCTGTGGAGTCAAAGAGTTAAGTTGAGCTGGAATAATGCAGTACGAAGGTGACAATGTGTGAAGGCAGTTTTGCTTATAGATCAGAAAAAGATTAAATAACTAATGAATACCTCTAGAAGATCAATAAGAGATGGAATAAAAAGATCAAACATATCTTACAGCAAAGAGCATGAATGCTGAAAAGATTGTTATAAAGAACCTAAACTCTGATAGAAACTAAATGAAATAAGCCAAGATTGAAACTCTTAATCTGGAAAGAAGTGGAGGCCATTTCGTAACTATGATTGCTCCAAAAGGCTAACCTGTTGATGGATGTCATCTTGCCATAAACCACATTGACCCAAGTTCTGAGAGCCATCTTGGCATAGTCACTGTAGGCGTAGCAGTAGCTGAAACATAAGCAGAACATACTCAAATAAGAGACCAGAAAAACTGTAAATATATACACACATGTGCACACACACACATATGCACGCACATAAGCACTCATACACACAAAAACAAACCCACACATCACCACCCCCCCAACCACCACCACCACCACCAAGGGAAATAAAATGTGAATACAAGTGGTGAACAAAGATTTATGAATATGTTGTGTCACTTCCAAATGAATGAATGATTAAAGTCTGCTTCTCAAATTTAGAAAGTGATGTCATACAAGCTTTTAGAGCCCTTAACTGTTGACTACTTAGAGAGCAATTACTATAATCTATAAAGTAATTTAATTCCCAGTAATTAAAAAACAAATCAGGAGGCTTTACCTCTGTCCTAAGACCATCTCTCTTAGCTCATTAGGGGGCAGGTCTCCAGGAATACCATGAGGTGAGATGAGTGTGATATTGTTGAATCGCAGATGTGGGCTTGAGAAGAGAAAATGCAAATTTCTTGCACTAACAGAACACAAACCTATCATTAGAAAAATCAAAGTTTTTCAACTGTTTATGAAAGAAATGATGTTTTTTTGTTGTTTTTGCTGTAAAAGAACTGTTGTTTGTCAAGGAAAGCTATTTCCTTGAGTGTGAAAGAAATCTAATGTTGTTACATGTTAAAGAAATATTAAGTAATGTAAATTTATTGTTTGTGAAAAATAAAATTCTGAATGTGCTAATGGAAAATATGGCACATATTTCATGTAGCTGGTGATACTGATACTTCATCCAGTGTACATCAATACCAGTGAGTGTTCATCCAGTGTACATCAATACTAGTGAGTGTTCATCCAGTGTACATCAATACTAGTGAGCGTTCATCCAGTGTACATCAATACCAGTGAGTGTTCATCCAGTGTACATCAATACCCGTGAGTGTTCATCCAGTGTACATCAATACCAGTGAGTGTTCATCCAGTGTACATCAATACCAGTGAGTGCTTGCAAGTATTAATTTGTACAGCAAACTTGCCTACGACAGTAACATATATGTGTCTTTATTTATAAACAAGGATGAACACACACTGCCCCAATATAGTTTCCAGGGTTGTCTATGGAGACAAAGAAAGAACAGGACAACTCAGGCAACTAATATGAGATTATGCATGGGGCTGGCAAACTCAATGTGTAAAACTCATTGTTACAGGAACCACCACTGCAAGAATTTCTGTTCTGATATAAGATTCTTCAGAGTGGCCATCTCCAATGGTGGCTCCATGTTCTATAAGGAGCAAAAAAAAGGAGATGAGGATGATGATAATGATGAAGACTCATTCAAGAAAGGACACTTGTGCCAATGTTGCACTAATAATGGTTTTTAACTTCGTTCAAAATAATGATGACATAATACCAGTTGCTGAACTAAAGGGATGAATTCTGTCAAAGAAAATGTAAAAGTGTAGCAGACAACAAACACTGACCAATAGACTAATGTCTCCAGGAATGCAATACCCACATCAGAGGCTCCTACCACAACTATACGGGTATTGATGGTCACCTTGGTAACAAAACAAAAAACACATGTGATGTTAAGGTAATCATGTTGACAATTGAGGCTATAGAATAAGAAACACATGTGATGTTAAGGTAATCATGTTGAAAATTGAGGCTATATAAAAAGAAATTATCAGTGATAACAAATGCTTCTATACTAGGTAGCATCAATCTCTAGTCTACTCAGCTGTAAGTGGGTACCCAACTCTGTTCTTGAGTTAGGGAAGGTAATGGCAGCAAGGAAGGGAACTTGTCACTGATCATTTTTCTACCTATAAATCTATGATTCATTCCAAGTTTGGTTAAAGGAATGCATTATCTAAAAACATCTTTGTAATGTAATTGATACAAGAATAACCACATGAATGGGAAGTGTAATATATAACGTTAACCAAATTTATAATTAAATATATGTCTTATAACCTCACCTTTGGTTCCAAAACCAGCTTTTTATTGATGTGGTTGAGAGCATATGGGTCACATATCTTAATGATTCTGTCAGATGGTCCATTTATGCCCAGGCCCTCTGAGGGATAGTTAATCTGACGTCGTTCCCGCACAGGGACAAGAACGTTCAGTCCAGTGATTAATGAATGGTTTATAAGTTTCTGATAAACACAAAATAAAAATTGTATTGTCACAAACAAGAATTAAAAACATTAGCAATTTTTTTTCTGCTCCTCTTCAGTATTCTGAGATTTTATTTTTTTAAAACTGGATGCCCAGTCATTATCTCTCTTCAGTTCTTTATCTCATCTTGTAGGCTTTTCATCCTACTCCGTCTGTCCATCTTTTCCATGCACACCTCTTGGTCTGGTACCTACATAGTGTGAGTGTGTGTCTGTTTACTTACTTTAAGTCTGGTACCTACTTAGTGTGTGTGTTTGTGTTGATGTTTCCTTTCTTCATATTTTCATTGTTTCTTCATGCCACATCTCTTGAGTTGTAGTTTATTTCCATGTCTTCTATTTCCTTTCATTTTTTTAATACCCTCTTTTCTTTTGCTTGTCTAAACATTGTACATATTTATACTTCTATTATTCCAGACAGTGTGTGGAGGATATGTTCACACTTTATGCCAGTTTGCTTTTTTTTTTTTTTTCCTGCCATTTTATTTAAGTTATCTTTTGCCATCCATGCTTGATTTTTCTTGAATTCTTTTCTGGCAAATTTTCATTTTTTGTTTGCTTAAGCAGTACAATTCTGTGTTTACTCTAGCTTTGTGATTTTTTTTCCTCTGCACTCTTCCAAGCTGTCTGTTACTAAGCTCTCATGTTTAATTTTGACTTCCCTGACCTAATTTATTATCTTCATTGGTCTGCGATCTTGCATTCTTGAATGCTCTTAACCTTTCTCCTCTGTTCAGTTTAGCAGCCACATATGACTATATATATACACATTGTCATACTTGCCTGTTTTATCTAGGTGCTCATTCAGGATATTCTCACATGTTTGGCTGAGTGATGTCATTTAGTTCCTCTGTTAATTATCCTTAGTTTTTGTTTGTGTTTGTGCTGTCCTCTGATGTAGACTTCTTGTGGTGAAGCTTGATTTATTTGTCAACAGTGAAAATGTAAAATTTAACCTCAGCTGTGTTTCTTTGTCACTATTCACCCAAACCAACCTTATCTTTACAGCTTTACAACAGTTCACAAAAATATGCATATTTTGCTATGGCATTTGAAAGAGAACATGACGAAACAGATACTGAGTTAGGTAATAAATGGTCAATGGTGGTGAAGGAACTGAAGATAATAACAGTGATGGGAACAGTGAGGGTCAAGAAATTTTGTTAGAGTTAGATAAAGGTTAATGAGATGTAAAAATATTTCATTAACTGCCACATGCTGACAGTCACATTACAGATACCTTTAGCTCATATTTCATACTTACTTCTTTTGAAGTGTAAGATGGATATAAAGGATAGTACAGACAAGTCTTATGACCCAATCTGAGAACCTCCTGAAAAATTTGTCAAACTATATATCAGCATACCAAGTAATAATAATTTTACAATTTCTAGATAAGTTACAGAACTTGCTATATTACAAAACATTGCATCAGTAAGACTAAAATTAGAGCTTTCATTAATTAAAATAATAAAGTAATGTTTTCAATTTGGTAGTTGAAATAACTAAATAAGTTAGCAGGTACAACAATGCTCAGAGATGCAAACAAGCAACCAAACACACACGTACATGAACTAGCAATATCTAAAGTTTATTTGACGCTTCATTTTTATTTCAGTACTTACTTTAATAAAATGTTTTGTCAGGTGACAGAAGATAGAATTAAGCACCAGATGGTGTAGGTGACCGTGATCCTCTCTGCGGTGGTGGTTGTAGTAGATAAAATCTTCAATATTGTAATGGGAGCGGATATATTCGATATCCTGGAACATTCATTCCAAAAATACAAAATAATATAAGAACAATCATTTTTCTCTCTCTTAATAAGTCACATTATGCATGCAGAAATCAATTTATGTACAGAGTACAAAAAAATTTAAATAATGTCCAACTTTGTCTTTTGTGATGATGGTATAAATTAAGCAATGATTATTAGCTTAACATGATTCTTGCCTAGTCCTTGATCTGAGATAAGAAATGAGAAGGTCTGGCAGGTGCCACCACTTAAGTCTAAATCTCGTTATTGTGGAATTTACTGACAGTTGTCACTGCTGGCATGAGTTTACTGTTATGTTAAAGTTGTCTATTATTACTGGTTGGGTTGAAACATAGTCAAACATTCACCCCTAATGTAGACAAGCTTCTAAACCACAACAGTACCCTTCAACAACCACCATAGCACAAAACATGACAATTCTGCAGGGCTAAGACTGAAAAGAGAACAATGCTTATAAAAATACACTACCAACAGTTAGACCTGAAGGACAAAGTATTTACTAAAGAAGACAACTAGTAAAGCATGCTCTTATACCTTGATAATTTCTTCTATTTGGTTTATAAAAAATGTGTTATATTTCCTACTGTTTAGTTTTCTTGAAAGCTGAGTATCTTGATAATATTTGATATTTTTATAGAGCATCAATATCATTATCCACAGTGACTATGACACTGGCAACTGACCTCCTCTCTTCTAACAATGGCTACTCCAACCACTTGATTTTGGCACTCTGCTACAAAAGCCTGTATTTCAACTCCATTCTGTAAAATAAATTATATCTAATGTTGACAACAAAACAACTATATATGTCACTAATGTAAATGAAATGAGTAACAAGTAATATGATTACATACTTAAACTAATCAAATTATTGTTATTTTTAAAAAAATATGTATTGTAATTCTGCAAATCTCAAAAGTGGATCCAATGCTATATGTGATTTATAAATCACTGCAAGGGAAAAAAATATGTCTGCAAGTTGAAGAAGGATAACTATAAAAAAAAAACCTCACCTGGGTAGGGTGAGACAGTACATAGATTGTCAAAGTTTAAATATGGTAATGTTACAAATGTTTGAACAGAAATAGACTGCATACTCTCTAACTCACAGCTTTTAAACTAATGATTCAGTGTTATGTGAAGAGTCTTTTGGTGGTACAAAAAGATGCTTGAAAACTATAGTGTAAAATTATTTCACTGCACTGCCTTTTCATACACTTACAGCATCTCTTTTTGCTTTGTTGTACTGATGCAAATCTGCCAGTATGTTTTCACTGAGATCAATGGTCTTCACCAACTTTTGTACATCTTCATAGTCTTTGGTGTAAGCAGGACGAACTTTAAAGTTCCTATTAATGAAATTAACAAGCACTTATAATGTCTGTAATGTCGAATAAACTGACATCATGTTAGTGCAAAACATTCAAGAACAATGACAGTTAAGAATCTCATTAAGGAATAACTCACACAATCACCCACAAACATACCTGCAAACTACACAAACTAAACTAAACTAAAACTAACAATAAATCTTAGAAAGAATTAAGCTGAGAAGGAAGGTACCTGCAAGTACTCACATGAATAAAACTGTTTAAATGAGCAATGACACTTTTGGGTACCTTCTCAAACAGATCTATTTCTATTCTTAGATTTTTTGTTTTATCCTGCCCTGTTTTAAATTGAAAGTGTTTATTTTATGTCGTGCATTGTTCTTGTATGTTTGTCTACTGATATTGGCAGTTATGTTGATAATAACATACATCTATCATAAGTGACAGGCCAAAAATTACATATGTTTATTATGTCCCAAAGGCTGATAATGACATATGTTTGTCATGTTCCAAAGGCCAATAATTACATATGTTTGATATCATACTTCAGTTCGGCCACTTTATTTGTATTATCATTTAATGCTCACATTTAAAATGATAACGTTTTAAAATTAATTAATGAAGAAACATATCCTCTTTAGCTATTGGATTCTAATTAAGACATTATAGTGTCCATGATTTGACATTCAACTCTTGCTATTTAAATACTGACAGAATTTCTTCCCACAATTTTTATGCCAACTTGTAAATTAAATTAACACATTAACTACCGAATTGAAAAACACACTGTGGCCGAATTAAATTTTTTCCCCATTTTCATCCTGTAAGTGTTTGCACAAAGTAAGCTGTAGTTTTCGTAATTGTTTACAGATTTTTATGAATTACACGTCATTTTAAAGATAAATGAATGTACTATTACAATAAACACCGGTTGTAACTCTAATAGAGGTTGTTGCTATTTCAAGGCCTTCTGATGGCCGAGGACTTGCAATATTTTCACAATTATAACTGCTTGCGCCCCATCTCTATCAAAATCACAATTTCAATCAATGTGCACACCGTTTTCACTCTTGTCCTCGTCGCTAGATCTATCAGTCAATTGTTGAAACACGTTTCTATTCTATTCAGCTGTTAGACAAGATGTACATGCATTTTTTGTAGTCCTATCACTAGTTGCCACGGTAAACAGTTTTACACGATTTGGTAACTAACCCAAAACGCTGAAAAATATGAACATGATATCAATTTTCCAGTGTTCTACAACAACCACGCTTTGGGAATTTGTTTTCCGGTGGCAACTTAAAATCTCGAACCAGATCAGAAAGTGTTTCAGTACATTTTTCTTTTGTTTTATTACTAAAATTAGATTGGCGCTCTGAGCGGCTTGCGGTCCAAATGTGATTATTTTGTGAGCCGCTGACAGCGGCTTGCGGTAGTTAATGTGTTAACTCTACTCTTTTTGCAGGTTTTTTTTTTTTAAAAAGAAAAAAAAAAATTGAGATAAGGATTTGTAGTTACATATTTCATTTCATATTTTTTATTCACAGCTTAAACTGAAATAATGATTTCGTTCCTTTTGTCTACCATTATTTATTTATTTTTGTTCTGTATTCTTTTAATAGTTTTTTTTTACCAACCACTTGGCGCTGATTTCTGCTAATAATGCTAATAATGGCTAAAAGAACAAGTAGAAATTATTTATATTCTTGCTCCTTGTGGCATTAAAAGCATTTGTGAGCACCACACCAGAAATATTAACTGATTCCGTACGCAAGATCTTTTAAAAGACGCAATGGCCGACCGCTGTGACCACAAGATCTTTTAAAAGACGCTGATTTATTTCGTTGTTTCTTTCTATTCTGATATTTTATACTGCCCGGAATTTATCTCGAACGGAAGTAAACACAAAACTGGGCAAATTTCAACAAGCTTCAACGTCTTTTATTTGCGTTTGAAGGGATTTTTCCACATTTATCTTCATCTTTAATCGTGTTTTGTCGTATCGCCATAATGGCCGAAAACACACAGGATATGTTACTAATATGTGAACAGTGAACAAACTGTGTGATCAACCGTAACTTTCTTACTTTTTCTGTGTTTCTAAATGGATTACCTGCACAAAGAGAGCAGTGAAACTGCATTGTGATAACAATTTATGTTACAAGCCTTACGTAAGTCAAAAATTTTTGTTCAAAATTTCAAGTTATCTTTTTTTCCGTGTACATGTTATCTGTTATAACATAAACATAACATAAAATTAGCTAGAAAGGCATATGGATTTATATTGTTCATCCAATGTACTTTAATTTGATATATAATGTGTTATACTTAACTCATGATTAGACACACATTGTCAGTAAATGTAAATTATGTATGTGTAAATTTTTGGGGCTTAAAAATAATTCCGTCCAGAGCTGAAAATAATTACGTACGGAAAGAGTTAAAGGATGTAGGAAAATAGCAAATGACATGTTTAAGAAAATGACATTTTGTGGAGACATCTAAATTAGCAAAAGTCATAACTGAAGGTAATAGTCAATCTCTTTACAAATTTCAGGATTTTTCATGTTATCTAATATCTGCCTATGTATTCCGTAGTCTTCTAATACTGACCAAAGTTTATTCCTATGGATCCACTCTATTGAATGTCTTCTCCTGGTCTATAAATACTACATTTAGGTGACTGTCATATTTGATTGTTCTATCACTTAACTACCTTAAGGTGGACAAGGAATTGGTACATCCCATTCCTTTTCTGAATCTAAATTGAGCCCTTCTCAATTGTGGTTTGGCATTGGGTCTTTGCTCAAGTGTTTTTGCACATATTTTTCCCGTGTGACTAAATAGTGAAATATCCCGGTAAGTGTCACAGTCCCCTTTATTACCCTTCTCTTTCCAGATTGATACTATTATGGCTAGTTTTCTGGGACTCTTCTTTCTCTCCATGCTATTGTGAAAATTCTTTTTAGCCATTTTACTTCAGTCTTGTTGCAGGCTTGAATTGCTTCTGCTGTTATTTTGTCCATACCTAGTGATATTATACAAGCAATATTGTGTCTATTTGCATCACTGACAGTCCCTTTGACTAATAGTTCAATAATTATGATCAAAGTGGTTAATTTTCATAATTACATCTTACTTCAGAAGTCCTGACCGATGAAATACATAAAGCTCCTGTGGCAGAATGCTTGGGCACTTTGGTGTCACCCTCTGAAATATAAATATATAAAGTGTCAAAACCAAGGCAGAGAATGGCAATCATGAAAAAACTTGCTGGAATGGGTTGGGGAGCAGACGAGAGAGTACTAAAGAAGCTATATACTGGGCAAGTGAGACCAGTCTTAGAATATGGCATTGCAGCATGGTCAACGGCAGCTAAGTCGAACTTTGACAAAATAAACAGAACCCAAAACCAAGCAATGAGAATCATAACAGGGGGCATGAAGTCAACACCCATTGAAGAGTTGGAAAAAATTACTCACCTCCAGCCGATGGAGGATAGAAGAGATAGCAGAGCCCAGCAACAAGCCGAGAAATTCGGGAGGCTGATAGACCACCCAATGCACCAGAGAATAAATGAACTTGGAAGGGGAAGACCGAAATGAAGCAACTTTGTAGAGACAGTCAAAACAAAGATGAGAGCAGACCCCATTAATGCAATATCAACAGCTACACCCATATGTACTGCACACAAGCTACCAGTTTGGAAACAACAGTGCTTCCCTGAAATGATAGAAAATGTTCCTGGTATTGAGAGAAAGAACAGCCAAAATGAAACAGAAAGGAGAGTCCTAACCACAAAATATATAGAGAAACATTATTGAGAGAAGATGGGGGTGGAGGAGTCTTCCTGAGCTTAAGCAATGGCACACAAAAAAAGATAGCAGTCGCTACAGGGAAATTTTCAAGTAACTTCAGAGCAGAGGCAGAGGCCTTAAAAACTGCATCAGAAATTCTAATGACAGAAGAAAGCTCAGAGAGACCAGTAGCTATCTTCTCAGATGCGCTGTCAGTAATTACAACGCTGAAAAGTCAAAGTAATGCTGAACTGGATGACCTAAGAGTAACACTTCACAGACTATGTCAGCAATACAAAAGAGTCGTGATACAGTGGATCTCTTCTCACTGCAACAAACCTGGAAATGAAGAGGCTGACAGATTGGCAAAGGAAGGGGGAAAGCTTCCTCAACTTGACACAAACATATCTTATGAGGAGGCCAAGAGTTTTATCAAGCGCAGGTGGGAAGAAGAGCATCCAGGCCACATAAAAAATGATCCATATTACCAGCTCAGCAGAAGTGAACAAGTGGTAATCTTCAGACTTCGCACAGGTCATAACAGATTGAGATACCATCTATTCAACAAATTAAAGATAGGAACTACTGATGAGTATGACTGTGGCACCGATAAAATGACTGCCAAACATCTGCTTCAAAGGTGCCCAACATATGAGGAACGTAGAAAACGCATATGGCCATCACCAGTACCATTCCTGGAGAAAATCTACTGAGATATCAACAGCCACAGGCTGACCACTGCTTTCTTTGAACTTATTCAAGTTGACATCTGAGGGCGAACGAAGAAGAAGAAGAAGAAGAAAAACTTGTATGAACATCTTACCTTGCAGAGAGCACACACTGATCAGGGAATCTTCAACACAGAAACTATACCTGTTGTATAATTGATTCTGATCATTCAATATTTTATTTATAACATTTAATTAAAAGACAGAATGAAAGTATTGCAAAGTAATTTAGTGCTTGCTAAATAAGGCTTCTTTAGTTTTAATACAGAATAACTGCAAAGGATTTACATGTAGTAAAGATATTATGTAAAATTCCTTACCACAAAGTTTTGAATGAGTGGAAACTCTGGTACCATATGAGGCACAGTAATAATACAATAGTCTCTATCTGGGAAGAGGGAAAATACTTGGGGCAAGAAGTCACAAGATCTGAAATGAAAAAAAAAACATTCAGTACCAAGATACTGATATCACCTAAAAGAGCAGTGATATGTTCATCTGTGATGGGGAAAATACTAAAATAATTTGATGATTATGTAAAATGCCTTATGTGTTTGAAGGTAGAAAGTTCTGATAAAAATTCAAGTCTGTATACTTTGCTTCATTCTATGAGGTTACACCATTTAAGAACAATTTGGACGCAATACAGTCAAGTTCTGTGGCTTGTAAGTCATGTCAACCAAAAATTTTACCTTGAAGTATTTAAACAAGAATTTTTAAAAAGTAATCTTCAGCTTGAAACTCTCATTTCATTGCTGGCTGATATAAAACTCATTTTTTTGGGAGTGACATTTAAAAATCCTTATGCAAGTGAGGAAAATTATATTAAAGCAAACTTTACCTCATTTCATACTGCTCAGCTATGCAGAACAGCTGAATACTGATAGCATTTGGAGCTCCATAATAAGTTGGCACAAATCTTCTTTGAGTAGGTAGACTGAGACCCTTAGGAGTGATGGTGTATGGCAACATGCTCTAGGAAAAATATTGTTACCAACATTATGACAAACAAAGGTTGAAAAATACAGATTTGCTTTAACACTGCTCACAAATAGATTTTACTGCAGAATGGGTAACAAACATTCATTATCTCTTTCAATTTGTACAATTTCATAAGGCAAAGGTAGTCCCAAAGCAGATGATGCTGTTAGGGAGTGAACTGTTGGAAACTCCACTATACTAGATCTCAGCTTTAAAAGGTGGGGAATTTGCATCCCTTCGTTGCTGCATTGCCTTCCCTAACTCAAGAGCATTCAAGTGCCCATTTGCAGCTGGGTAGCAACCAACTTTCTTACAATACATAATAAGATGAGGAAAGATTGAAGAAAAGACAGAAGATACTAGACAGTTGGAGTAAGAAGAGGAAGAAAAGAGAAAGAGGAAGAAGAAGAAGGAGGAGGAAGAAGAAGAAGAAGGAGGAGGAGGAAGAAGAGGAAGAGGAGTAAGAAGAGGAAGAGGAGTAAGAAGAGGAAGAAAAGAGGAAGAGGAAGAGGAGTAAGAAGAGGAAGAGGAGGAAGAAAAGAGGAAGAAGGAGAAGGAGGAAGAAGAAGAAATGGTTGTTGTCTTGTTCTCATCCACTATACTTCTTTCTTCTTCTTCCTCGTTCGCCCTGAAAAGGACGGTGGTTGCGTTGTGTCTGTTTGCGCCTAAGCTGTGGTATCTGCACCTTTCGGTCGCCACATCCGACTTCTGCACGGCATTTTTTAGGGACCGGGTTTGCCTTCCCATTTCGATCCGTACTCGCTCAGCCAGACTGCACTGCTGCAGACTGTTTCCAGGACCACCACGTGGAGGTGGAGTACGGTCTTGATCAGCTCTGGTTCGCTGATCCTGATGCAAGCAGTCAAGCTATGGGTCGCTGACTGCATTCACTATTGCTGCATCTTGGGGTCCCACTATACTGAACAGAGTAATCTCAATGGCATTTTGGTGGAATACTTACTTACTTACTTACTTAGTCGTTCCCCTTCTACCGTGAGGTGTAGAGGTTTGGAAGAGAGAGCGCCAGACTATCCTATCGGCTGTCTTCCTCCTGGCCTGGTTCCATTCTAGTCCTCGATACTTCAAAGATTGTCTAATGTTGTCCTCCCAGCGGACTCTGGGTCGTCCTCTGGGTCTGGATCCTTGGCTCTTTGTTTTCTATGCTTGTCGTGGTATCCGATCTTCTCCCATTCTGCAGACATGGCCAAACCATCTTAATTGGGACTGTTCTACTTGGGTCTGCAGGGGGTAGGATTTAAGGCCTTGACGTATCGTCTGGTTGCGTACCATGTCTCTTCTTGTTACTTCAACCACCTTCCTCAGATATCTCATTTCTGAGGTTTGGATCTGGCTTTTATGGGTTGTAGTCATTGCCCATGACTCGCATCCGTATGTCAATACTGGGACATAGGTGGAGCGGTATACAGCCATCTTCGTTTTCTTACCAACCTCTCTCTTGCTGAGGAATCCTCGATTTATGGCCTGAAAAAGTCTCCCAGCTGCTGCTTTTCGAGTGGCCAACTCTTCTTTGATGCCTCCCTTTCGGTCTATAATAGCTCCGAGGTATTTAAAGTGGTCGACCTGCTCCAGGACCTGTTCTCCAAGCTTAATCTGATGTTTTCTTTCTTCTCGTGATATCACCATGGATTTTGTTTTAGAGCTGCTTATGACCATCCCTCTCTTCTCCAGCTCTTCCTTCCAGACTTGCAGATTGGATTGGAGATGTGCCTCTGATTTAGCAATCAGGGCAACATCATCAGCAAATGCCAGCTCCGAAATATAGACCTGTCTCATCTTCCAGTACCCCACTGAATACTTTCTTGTTCTCTCCTTACATGCCTTGATGACATCGTCCATAAGGAGTATGAAGAGGTAAGGTGATAGGATATCACCTTGTCTTACACCAGTGGTGGTCCTGAACTCTTCCGACTTATGGTTTGCTGTCCTCACATAATTTCTGCAAGACTTGTAGAAGCTCTGTATAGCATGAATCAGAGGTGCTGGAATATTCTTCCTTGCCAAACAGTCCCAAAGTTTGCTCCAGGGGACCCTGTCAAACGCCTTTTCCAGATCTATGAAACAAAGATGCATCTCACTCTTATACTCAAGGGCCTTTTCACTCAGCTGTCTGAGTGTGAAGATTAGGTCTTGAGTACTTCGGTTTGCTCGGAATCCGCACTGGACCTCATCCAATTGTGGCTCAGCTAGGCGTCGGAGTCTCTGCTCTAGGATTCTAGAGTAGATTTTACCAGGGACACTGAGAAGGGATATGCCTCTATGGTTTCCACACTGTCGATTGTCACCCTTTTTGAAAATTGGTGTTATGATGGCAATCTCCCAATCCTTTGGTATTGTCTTGTTGTACCACGCTGCCTGTAAAACCCTTAAGAGTAATAGGTCGCCTGATGCTCCCATGAACTTAACCATTTCTGGTGTTATACCATCATGCCCTGCTGCTTTGCCCATCTTGATTTTCTCCAGTGCTGCCTTCAGTTCTTCCATCTTTATGTCATCTTCACCATCATTGGTTTTCTCTTCTGTGCTAGTGCTTCACCATGCTCACCATCCAGGAGTTCTGAGAAATATTCTTTCCATCTTCCCATTACTTCCTTCGGGGCAGTAAGCAATTTGCCTTGCTTGTCCTTTATAAATTTGAGAGGGCATTGTTTTTTCCTTCCTCATGTTCTTTAGGGTCTTATAGAACAATTTCTGGTTTTCTTGTGCATCTTTTTCTAGCTTTTCTCCAAATTCTTCCCAGGACTTCTGTTTTGCTGCTAGAACTTTATTCTTTGCTTCTGTTCTGAGTGTCACATATTCTCTATATTTTTCCATTTGTCCTGTTGTGTTTTTAGCTCCTAAGTATTGTTTCCATGCCATTTTCTTCTCTCTTATTTTCTCTTTGACTTCCTCTGTCCCCCAAGGTGTCCTCTTTCTCTTGTTCCCAAGTCGGACTTCACCGCATGCTTCTGCAGCAGCTGTCTTTATGATATCCTTGAATTTAATCCAGAGGGTTTCCAAGTCATCAGGTCGTTCTTCTGAGTTGCTCACCGCTGCAGCAATAAGCCCCTGATATCTGGTCTTAATTTCTGGCTCTCTCAGCTTGTAGGTCCTAATGCTCATTTCTCCTGCTCGTTTACTTGGTTTCTTGCATGATGTTGGGCAGTTCCTAGGCTGAGCAACTCTTTCAGTTGTTCTTTTGATTGTTAGCAGGTAGTGATCACTTCCAATCTCTGGCCCCCTCCAGACTCTTGCATCTCGGACATATTTGAATGAGCTTCTCCGAACAATGGCATAGTCGATCACTGAGTTCTCATTCTTTGTTGGTTCACATCTAGTGTATGCATGTATGCGCTTATGGGGGAACTTTGTGTTTGTAATGATCAGATTCTGCTCACTGCAGAATCTAAGGAGTCGCTTTCCATTGTCATTCCTAATTTTTAAATTTTGCCAGGGCAGTGACCATTTGGCCTACTCTTTACAATTTCCAACAGGGATTTTTAATGTCCACAACTTGCATGCAGGATCTCCTATTTTGTTGCTCTTATTCAAGGAGGCTAGGCATCAATCTAACGACCCAGGAGATCTCACGACCCAGCAGTTCAGGGGGAGTATGACATCATTAAGAACCACTGGTTCTGAAACAAATTTTCATCTATTATATTCCCTTTACTGGGAGCGAACCCGGTCCCTTTAGAATTAGAGGCAGATGCCACTCTGAGCCACTCTGACCCCAAACTTAACTTTGACATTCACTTAACAAGCCTGTCATGCTCAGTTATGTTCTGCATTCCAAGTGCACTCTAAAAACTACATCCTCTTCAGCTGACCACTAAAGATAGAGGGTATTTACTTACCCCTGTTTTCTTTACTTCGGCACACTCCTGTATGGCCTGATGGTACTCAGTGATGTCACTGAAAAGAGATGAGCTTACTCCATCTGCTAGTCTCTGGTCTCTTTTAATGTTTGGAGTTGAAACTTTAGGATGGTATAATGAAATTTCAAATTACAAATAAAAGATTTATAATACCTAGACAAGGAACCGGGGAAAAGAGTGGTTAAAACGATGAAAAAATAAAAATTTAGTACTCAATGAATGTCAAAGCAAGTTCAAAACCCAAAGGTGGATTTCTTATGTAATCTGGCAATAATATACTAAAGCACATTAAAAACGTACCACTATTATACATACTGATGCCGAGAAGCTGGAAAAAAAAGTGTGGGAATGGATTTTCCCCGTGTTTGTCATGAGGTAGAGAGCAAATGGCTGCTGGAATGGAAAGTGCATGATTCAACCCATGGGTTTGTGTACAGACTACATGAAAACAATGAAAGTTACACGTGCAACACGATTCCCAACAGCTATGACCCTGAAAATGTGTACGCGTTGTGGCAGTATACTCGGTATAAAAAAGCCGTTGAGACAAAACACCCAGTACATGTGCTTGAAATGCCACGACTATCTGAAAACAACCGCCAACGAGCCATTGGTATGTTGGAGACCGGAATGGGATCGCGGGCCATTGCCAGAAGGATGAATTGCACTATTTTACGTCTCAATGAACGTTACGAAACCACTGGCAGTGCCCGAAATAGACTTCGGAGTGGCCAACCACGAGTTACTACCCCTGCACAAGATCGTCATATTGTGCTGAGTCACCTAAGGAATCATTCTCTCCTGGCAAGTCAAACAGCAAGAGCAATAGTGGGTAGACGTGGGCAAGTCTCTCGAATGACAGTCATACGACGACTCAGAGATACAGGTCTTACTGCAAGACGACCTTATGTTGGGCCAAACTTGACTCACAGACATCGTCAGCAGCACCTGCAATGGGCAGAGCAACATGTCAGATGGACTAGACTGCAGTGGAATGCTGTCCTATTCACAGATGAGAGCAGATTCAACATATCCTTTGCTGATGGACGTATGCGGATTTGGCGACGGTGTGGAGAACGCTTTGCAGATTGCTGTGTTTATCCGCACAACCGATTTGGAGGTGGCAGTATTCACATTTGGGGAGGATTCAGTTTTCACCATCGCTTGCCTCTTCACGTCTTCCGTGGAAATGTTAATGCTGTGACATATCAAGATGAGGTTCTGGATGCATTGGTTGCTCCTGCGTTCACAAATTATCCAGACTTGCAGCTTCTCCAGCAGGATAAAGCACGTGCGCACACCGCATGCATTACGCAGCAATATCTACAGCAGCAGAACATTGTGAAGATTGATTGGCCTGCCCTATCACCAGCCATGTCCCCTATAGAACATCTGTGGGACGAGCTTGGACGCAGAGTCTACAGGCAAGGTTCTCCAGCTAATCTGCAACAGCTCGATGCTGCTCTTACACGTGAATGGGACTTGATTCCCAGGAATTTCCTTCAGAGACTTGTGCGTTCCATGCAGAGCCGCTGCCAAGCTTGTTTGCAAGCACACGGTGGACATACCAGATACTGAAGATAGTGTGAATGAATTTTTTTATTGGTTGCATTTTTGGTTTTCTCCCTTGCCTGCACAGAATGCAATGAATTTCATAACAATCAAATGTACAAATTAATGACCAGCATAGATTCATAGGAAAATGAATAAAGATTCCAAATATGTAAAATTGTAAACACTAATATTTACCTGAATATCATTTACCTAAAAAGCATCTGATTATTACCTTCATTGTCACTAGCACAATATGATCATAATCTTCAACACTGTCTCAGTCGTAAAACATTGTTATCATCAGCCATTAATTATAATAACAACCATAATACATCAATAATAATAGTCATCATTATTCTCAATCATCATTACCATGATCATTATCATCAGGTACCAGTATTACTCATCTTCATCAGCCATCACTATTGTTACCAGCCAACATCAATCAATGTCATATATTGTTCTCAATGTTCATTATTCTCAATTATCATCAATTATCAACATTATAAACTGCTATAAATCATAATTTTCATCATCATCATAATTCCCCATTACCAACTATCATAATCATAAACCATCATACACCTTGTCATGAATAATTTTGTTGTTAGCTCGTTGCTCTTTCAAAGCCAGTGCCATGTTTCCTACATTATAGACCTAGGTTTTTCCTGTGACTTTTCTAACGTTCAGAGTCTTGGGGTCCAGTTTATTTCCCAGGCATCTCATCCTGACTTGGCATGCATTTAGAGTACCCTTGCATCTGGTTTTAAGTTAGCAGTGAGGTGGGGGTGACATGCTGTGCATTCCCCGCTATAAAAGGGGGGGGGGAGGGAAAGGGGTGTTCTTCAAATATGCTGACCTAAGGTAACTGTGATCTGGTTTTGGGTTCTCCCAAGGAGTCCTGTACACAGCCACTTCCCAGCTCCCCTCACCTGTTATCTATCCATTGTAGAATCCTCATGTATGCAGCCAGCCAGGTAAAAGTCAGAGTTAAGTCTGGAGCTCAGGTGATTCCCCCATTTCATCAAGTATTATCATTATAAATCATAATTAGCATCTTTCAACACAATCACCAGAATATTATCAATCAAAATCATCACATATAATTACAAAACCAAAATCAGTATGAATAATAATTATTATTGTCACCATTTTTCTTGTAGCTTTCTCCTTACCTCTTGAGCTCTCCTTACTGCCTTTGGGACTGCTTTCCAGCACAATTGATTCCATCTGCGATGGCACCTTTGCTTCCACCACATTTTCTACTGTTACTCTTGAAGCTGATACAATGGAACCTTCCACTAATTGTTCTGTACCTTTAAAGTTAGTTTAGAGTAGCTGATATTACATATAGACAAAACAAAGAACAGTTGTCCTTAACTGAACACTTACTTCAACTATCAAAACCTCTAAGCTTTACAACAGCTACCTTATGGCTTTCAGTCACAAGTTCTCAGAGCCTTTCCTGTGTGACTGGACATCATGTTCCAGTTGTTTTAATATTTCTCTTGTCCTTCTGATTTCCATCTCTCATTTTCTTCTATAAGTGTGTTGGGGTCATCCTCTATTACTTCTGTCCTGGGGCTTTCAAAATAAAGACAACCTTGCACTACTACCTGTTGACTTCCTTCAATTTCCAGTATCTTTGATTCATCTCTTGTTTTATTGCTATTGTGTATTACTGCAGCAATGCATACAGATATTTGTGCTTGCTACGCCTGCTTGTTTAAAAAAAAAAATGTGTTTCAGGAAGTGTGCATGCCTCTCTCTCTCACCACACATGCCTACTAAACCATCACCCATGAACTATAGAGATCCAAAAAGGGGAGCAAAGAATAGTAACAATGTGATCTACCAAGAAAGTCATGAAAGAGAACAAAAAAAGATTGGTCATAGGGCTTGCCACCCAATGCTGTAGACACTTTAAAGCCACAAATATTTCAACATGGACAGAACATTATGTCAAGTTAGTCTGATTGTGTGGCTCTGAAACATGAAGAACAACAAAAACAACAGCCAGGAAGATACATAAAATGGTGCTTGTGTAGAACAGAAGAGGATTGAAATGGTAGGACAAGATGACCAATATGAAACTGATATTAACCAGACGAGTGCCAGTGGAAAAAGAGATGAGAAGAAGATGTTGGTGATGGATAGGACACAAATTGAGGAAACCTACTGATAGTATCACAAGCAATCCTTCTTCTAGAATCCCCAGGATAAGAGTGGTGTAATGAGACAGTAAAATAAATTGAGAAGAGATTTGGAGACAAAAATTAAAAGGATGAAAGTTCTTGAGCTGATGCATAGGACAGGACAATCTGGCATAAGTTTGTTGAAGGTCTATGCTCCATGGGGAGCTGAAGGGGATTGAAGATGGTGCTATAACATAGGGTTCCCATACAAAAACCGGGACATTTAAATTTTTACCTAAAAAACCCGGGACATTCATTTAAAAATTAAGGTAAAGCACAAATGGCCACCATCTGTAATGCATTCCTTCCAAACATACTTAATTAGAAAAATAAACAATCTATTTATTCAGATTCGTTTTCACAGAAGGGCCTGTGAAGTTTTTTTTCTTCTGATGGACATAGAACTCAGCACAAGAGAAATCCTTAAAATGGGTCTTTATAATGGTTAAAGGTTCACTGTCTCAATTTTAAGTCTGTTTTTTTTCATCTGTCCAAGGCCCATTTATTAATGAAAAAACACGTTTCAACAGCTCAGTGGTCTGGCAGTGCCAAACAAAAACTAACTAGGCATTTCAGGTTCTCAGCATTTATATCCTGCTTTGTAAAATGAGCAAACATGACACTTTGATCCTTCAGCTCACTCCACACATCAAATTCGCTTTCACAATATTTTTTCACACATGCAAACTCACCAAGTAAGTCCTCTTCAATCACAGTAAAATTTGGTGACACTGTCTTCGTGAGTATGTAGCTTTCTTGGATGTTCTTCCAAGCACAGACTCCTTTCCCTTCAAATGGATACCAAGCAACATTGGGAAGGTTAAGGCGGCATGCTGACCACATCAATGTGTGGTCAAGAAAATATTCAATGCAGGTGTCATAACACTATTGAAACCCAATATGTCCTCAATGGGCGTGTAACGGATCCTTTACCTTTACAAAGTGAACTTGCTGCCTCCATAAGAACATTTGGTAAACTGAAAGCTGCCAGAGTTTCGAGGGTATTGTTCAATTCAAACAGAGGGTCCACTGTAACCGAATTGATAAAAAACAATACACACAAGTTAAAATCTGTTACCCAAAGATTTTTTTTTTTAGGAAGGACCCTTAAAAAGCGGGACATTTGGAATAAATTCGGGACACCGGGACATTTTATAAAAAAACGGGACTGTCCTGGGAAAAACGCGCCTAACAGCATTTTTAAATGCCTCAATGGGCGTGTAACGGGATCCTTTACCTTTACAAAGTGAACTTGCTGTCCATAAGAACAGTTCTAAACAGAAAGCTGCCAGAGTTGAGGGTATAACAACAACTGAAGCAATTCACACAGGTTAAAAAAAAAGCAAAGCTAAATATGTTTTCGCGCCAAGCATTTTAAAATGTTGCTCTTTTTTCCCCTTCATGTACATAGCATTATTTTTTAGTTTTGAAACCCATGACTGTATGTTTTTCATATTTATATTCCCAGTTTTTCACAACAATTTCTCTCACTGACAGAACGATCATAAAATCTAGTTTAACTGATTCCGTACGCAAGATCTTTTAAAAGACGCAATGGCCGACCGCTGTGACCGCAAGATCTTTTAAAAGATGCTGATTTATTTCGTTGTTTCTTTCTATTCTGATATTTTATACTGCCCGGAATTTATTTCAAACGGAAGTAAACACAAAACTGGGCAAATTTCAACAAGCTTCAACGTCTTTTATTTGTGTTTGAAGGGATTTTTTTCACATTTATCTTCATCTTTAATCGTGTTTTGTCGTATCGCCATAATGGCTGAAAAACACACAGGATATGTTACTAATATGTGAACAGTAAACAAACTGTGTGATCAACCATAACTTTCTTACTTTTTCTGTGTTTCTAAATGGATTACCTGCACAAAGAGAGCAGTGAAACTGTATTGTGATAACAATTTATGTTACAAGCCTTACTAAGTCGAAAATTTTTGTTCAAAATTTCAAGTTATCTTTTTTCCGTGTACATGTTATCTGTTATAACATAAACATAACATAAAATTAGCTAGAAAGGCATATGGATTTATATTGTTCATCCAATGTACTTTAATTTGATATATAATATGTTATACTTAACTCATGATTAGACACACATTGTCAGTAAACGTAAATTATGTATGTGTAAATTTTTGGGGCTTAAAAATAATTCCGTCCAGAGCTGAAAATAATTACGTACGGAAAGAGTTAAAAAAGAAACAATTTATTTATTTATTTTTCTATTTTTGTCTAATGTAATATTTTCTTGCCTTTAGTTTTAGTTTTACTGCAGATTATTATTTTGCAAGTGTAACTCTGTATATATTCTACAGACATAATGTTCAACATCAAGGTATCTCTTTCCTTTCTTTATCAAAGCCCCTTCCCTCCAATTTCTAACACTACTTAGTGTTTCTTAGTTCTCTTCTTCTTCAGGTCCCTCCATGTATATTATACACACACATACACCCACCCACATATATATATATATATATATATATATATATATATATATATATATATATATATATATATATATATATATATATATATATATATATATATATATATATATACATACATATACATACATATATATACATATACATATACATATATACATATACACATACATATATACATATATACATACATATATATATATATATATATATATATATATATATATATATATATATATATATATATATATATATATATATATATATATATATATATATATATATATATATATACACATATACATATACGTATACGTATATGTATGTATATATATGTATATATATATGTATATATATATGTATATGTATATATATATATATATATATATATATATATATATATATATATATTATATATATATATATATATATATATATAATATATATATATATATATATATATATATATATATTATATATATATATATATATATATATATATATATATATATAATACATGCTACCACTCGGAGATGAAAACTTGTACCAAAAAATATACAAAAACCTGTACAAAAACCAAAAAAAGTATGAAAAGAGTCAACTGATGCAAACATATTTTCAATTACAGTGGGCTGCATTATAATTGAATCATGCTTCATTTGCCTTTTAAAGCAGGTCTTCACTTATTTTAAAACCCAAACAAGTGTCTGAGTTTATTTTACACTGTGAAAATGATGTGATTGTAACATCATTAAGTCTATTTCTGTGTTTAACTATGACTAAACAGACTGGGAAATCTTGAGTTCGATAGGACCTTATAAAAGAATTCTGAGACACACTGATATGGGGTAAAGGTTAGACATCCTAGACCTAACCTGAACCCAAACCTTAATCTTTACCCGAAAGACAATCGAGACTTACAAGGATGACATCAAAGAAGACACCCCTCTGTTCACACAACTAATTTTACTACTTCATTATTAGTATTATTATAAAGAGAAAAATTGAACTAAACTATATTATCCTGTTATTTTATATGGAATGGGGCAGTTTTCAGGGTGGTTTTGAATTTTTTCAATGAATATTTGATGTAATTTTTAAAATAATAAAATCACAAGAACATATTAGTTTTTTTTAAGACAAAAAAGCTCATAATTTGCAATGAAAATATAAACTGGCGCTAGCATAATTTATTCTCTACCTTCAAAAATAAAAAAAGCCATTTTAGCCTAATTGGCAGTTTTAAATACCCATATGACTTTCAGCGTCAATCATCAATACGACAAACATTGATAGTAACTAACTATTTAATAAAAATAACGCACTGGATGATTGTTATCCCAACTAACATAATTACCGATGTTTGTTACGTCGGTCGGTCTCACTCAAAATAGTAACTCGCGGCAGAAAAAAAAGTGAGCAACGCACGGTGTGCAACTTGCGCGGCGTGGGTGTTATATAAAACAAATACTTTGGTTTTTTTTATTTTTATTTATTTGTTTATTCTTTCATGAAATTAGTAGTGCTCTACAAAGAAAACCACTTATTATCAGGGAACACTCTTTGAAAACAATCCACGCACTTTCACACGAAATGTTGTCATCAAAGAACTTTTAAATTGAATCTAAAATAACATAATTCTCGCCGTGTGTATGATAGTCACAGCTGAGGAATGCAACCGTGTTGATAAAATTGTAGTTTCTATTATATATACTCTCCCGAAAATAGTTACAATCAACAAAAAAAAGCGTTCAAATGATGGTGTTCATGAACAGTTTGATTACACTGTATAATGGAAAGAAACCAAAAACACTCTAAGAATGTAATTCTATCTGCTCATCTGGGAACGGAAACAGCACACTATAATTAAGAACCCGTCAAGTGTGACGGGTTATTGCTAGTAATGATATATCTGCACACACAAAAAATCCCAGACAATGTTTTATTAAAGAAATTAAAATTTAGAGAAGTAACTCCAAATAAACTTTTCCTGGGTTCTGATTGGGTCAAGATGCAAATTTGCCTTGCAGAATGATGAATGAATGAATTTATTTATTCACGTGGCATATCATCTCGCCGAATCTAATGATGTAAATATCGGCTAAGGTGTGACGCAAGACATGAAAAATGGCGGAAAATAATCAATTAAGTTTTGAAGAAAAAAAAAGTCAATTCTAAAAGAATTGTAGATCAGTTGGTGAGAAATTCACTATGTATTCATGTTGATGGTTTGCATTTTGAACATTTAAACTAAATTTATGTCTACTCTCTTAGCTTTAAAATGTGATAAAGAAAACTAACATTATATATGTTGTTCATGAGACATTAAATTTTTAAAATGTGCATACATTATTTTGAAACACCCTGTATATCTGATGGCAACTTAAAATCCACCAGTAACGAGAGAATATGAATACCTAGCTCTGATTCATTTTTGAAAGTGGATGATGCTAGTAAGATAATGATATGGTTGCTATCAAAGAAGCTGACCTGGTTCTGGGGAAGGCGTAGGTGGAGGTGTTGGTGGTGGGTTAAAATTATCATCTGGATGTGGCTTCCTCAGCCCATTGAAAGGAATCAGCTCAAAGCATTCATTCAGAAGATCTAAATTTACATCCGTGCTGATGCTCATAAAGCCATATGATGTTTTTTCCACCTGAAAAAAATTCAGAGAAAAGTAATAAATTTTTCCACGGGTGGTAAAACATAGTCTCTGGTGCGCCTGTACCTGGTCTCTTCTCTAACAATAACCCTTACGTATTGCTCTTTAGCATTTATAATTTTATGAAAAGTATTTTATGCAAAAACTCTCTGTCAATGGAAGTAAAAAACATCTAGTTTTATATACAGCCAGTCCTAACATATGGAAGTGAGTCATGGACAATTATTAAACCAGCAGGAACAGCCCAGGAGGACTCAGAGATGTGATTTTACAGGAGAATGCCAAAGACAGGTAAAAAGAGTCATGAGGAAGTCTTGAACGAAGCCTGTGCACAAAGGAACAACTTTCTACTCACATTAGAAGGGAGTAATCTACTTTCTTTGGGCAAGTATATTGTGACAAAAGTAAAGACTGGATGAAAAAAAAGTAGAGGATAAATAAAGAGAGAAGATCATGGACAGTTTGACTTTGCAGAATGGGAAGAGGTTAACAAAAGAACTGATAAATAGTAATGGAAAGAAGATGTGGACATGATTACATGCACCACCAGACATGGTACATAAAGAAGAAGATTTTAATTGCAACAGTTAATGCTGTCTGCAACATTTCATGTAACTACCACTGTAGCTAGTTGCTTGTTTATGGACTCTTTAAATCTCTCAAAGATGATTCTGTTTAATACTTTTCCTGGCACTGATAGTAACATTATTCCTCTATAATTTGTGCACTCTTGTAAATTTCCCTTCTTAGGCAACTTGACCAGATAACCTTCCTTCCATTCTGCTGGTATTGCCTCTCTCACCCAGACTTTACCAAGTAGTTTGTATAATATCTCTGTACAAGCAACTGAAAGATGAGCAAGCAGGTTTTCAACAAAACAGATCCTGTACAGACCAGATAGCCACATTGAGAATAATAGTTGAACAAAGTCTGGAATGGAATTCACCACTATACATCGGATTCGTGGACTACGAAAAGGCATTTGACAGTGTAGACAGAGAATCACTTTGGAAATTGATGAGGCATTATGGAGTTCCCATGAAGATCATTAACTTAATAAGGAAGACCTATGAAGACATGCCATGCAGAGTTCTTCATGAAGGACAACTTACAGAACCGTTCAGAATTAGCATGGGAGTGAGACAGGTATGCCTCTTGTCTCCATTTCTTTTCTTACTAGCAATAGATCGGGTTATGAAAACATCGACATCACACAACAGAAATGGATTTTGCAGATGGCTTGGCTCTTCTGTCCCATAACCATAATCAGATGCAAGAGAAAATGAAAATTCTCGATGAGAGGTCACAACAAGTGGGCCTGAAAATACATAGGGAAAAGACAAAGATTATCAGAATAAATGCAAGAAATGAAAACAAGGTTGAACTTGAAGAAACACCACTAAAGGACATAGAATCATACACATATCTTGGCAGTAATACAGACAGAGTTGGAGGGACAGACAATGATATCAAAATAAGAATACAAAAAGCAAGAGGAGCTTTCATTGCATTGGGAAACATATGGAGGTCAAGAGAAATCAAGTCCAACACGACAATAAGAATCTTCAACTCAAATGTCAAGTCAGTCCTATTGTATGGCTCTGAGACATGGAGAGCAACAAAAACAACAACCAAAAAGCTACAGACTTTTATAAACGGGTGCTTGCATAGAATAGAAGGACTGAAATGGTATAACAAAGTCACAAATGTGGAATTGATGACAAGAACCAGACAAGTGCCAGTGGAACAAGAGTTGAGAAGAAGATGCTGGCGATGGATAGGACACACATTGAGAGACTTGTTGATAGCATTACAAGGCAGTCCTTGTTCTGGAACCCCCAGGGCAAGAGAGGCAGAGGTAGACCAAAAAACACATGGAGAAGAGAACTGGATACAGAGGTGAAAATGATGAGCAAAACATGGAAAGAACTTAAGCAGATGGCACAGGACAGGACGATTTGGCATGTGTTTGTTGAAGGCCTATGCTCCTTGGGGAGCTTAAGGGTATTGATTGATTGATTGCAACATTTCATGTAACTACCACTGTAGCTAGTTGCTGTTCATAAAGAACAGGTTTAAAAAAAAACCCCATTAAATTTGGCTTTTCATAAAAATGCCTGCGTAACGAGACACCCTATATTACCTATTGGTAATACAAGATAATCATAAACAGACAACTGATGTAAAAACAAGATCAAATATTTGATAGCTTGTTTATATTTTAAGAAGATCCAGCTTTCTTTCATCAGAATTGTCTGTATTATTCTCATTCACAAACAAATAGGCCATCAGCTTAATAATAAAAGTTGTCATCAACAAATGAAAGAAGTAACTTCTGTAAACAATGCAGCTACAAAAACATGTTATGAATTATCATTCCAAGCAGTAAATAATACAGAAGACATGCGGTTACTGACATCCCATTAAATTCTCCCATTTTTGCAGAGAATAAAGTGCAGCAGAAAGAGAAGTAGAATCTGAAATGGAGATAATACACTAGAATGAAATTAGGTCACAAGCATTGTGGCAAAATTGCTAGAAACTGATTCCCACAAACAGGCATGATCAACAGCTTAATTATGTCAAAATTCACCTGAGGAAGAAAAGTTAAAGACAGATTGAGTTGATGATACATGAAAACTGGTTAACCTGTAACTGACAATAAGTAATACTACCTACCTCAGCAACAAGACATTGCATGTCTGAATCCTGAGCCTCAATCAACTCTGCCAGAAAGTAATCCCCATAGGTGTTTTGTAGCATATCACTTTGTCGGTTAAAGATTGGGGTCAAGTCATCATGATCCTCCACACTGGAGTACATTAATATTAGCTATAAAGCATTCACAAATATGACCTTTGATCTACAACAAAATGATTGTCTCTAAATAATGATAGGGGCTGCTGTAAAGCTGAAAACATAAAATTAAGCAAATGAAAAATAGTATTGGAGAAAGTTTTGCAAATTTAAAGTAAATATGAAAAAAAACACTAGAAGAACTGGTTGTTAGGGGATCACCCTTTTTAAGCCACAGTCACAAACAGGAAACCACGATGAGAAATATAATATTTGTTTCAGAAAATAATAAAGACACAGCAGACACTTGGAAAACATAATAACTAATTAACAAAATAAAATACCAAACAAGAAATAAATATCGGCGTAAAGAAACTAACTACAGTAAGACAACAAAGAATACCAAATGAAATCAATGAATAGTATGGTCTGATGTAAATGTTATGTATGATGATAACTAATATTGTCTAAAAATATGGTGAACACAAACAAGAACAGGAAGTGACATAAAAAGGATAAGGTAGGCCAAGAGAAGAAAAATTCAAAACCAGAAATGGTCAGAAATGGGGACTAAAAAAAAAAAAAAAAGAAAGAGAGAGAGAGAGAGAGAGAGAGAGAGAGAGAGAGAGAGAGAGAGAGAGAGAGAGAGAGAGAGAGAGAGAGAGAGAGAGAGAGAGAGAGAGAGAGAGAGAGAGAGAGAGAGAGAGAGAGAGAGAGAGAGAGAGAGAGAGAGAGAGAGAGAGAGAGAGAGAGAGAGAGAGAGAGAGAGAGAGAGAAGTCCTGCTAAAGTAAGCAGCTACCTGAGCACAGAAATAAAATGAAATGGCACTGCAAATTGAACTTATGCTGTATGTATGTGAGCGTGACGGCACAAATCAGTCACATTTTGGTGGATAATGAAAAGGAAAAAAACTGTTACAAATAAATAGATCAGAATTTAAACTTTGATGCTGTTCTTTTTGTTTACTACTGCTGTTATAGTTCATTGGTTTCAGACAGGCTCTTAAAAATACCTTTAAAAAGTACTTGAATGAGTTAATAAACACAGATAATAAGTAGTGTAGCCAGCTTTCTAACAATGAGATCCCAGAGTTTAATATTGTGGGGGCTAAGAAAAGAACCATTGTGCCTGATAAGGTATGTTGTTATAAGCAACTAGTGGAGCTGGACATTGGGCTAGCTCTTTATACTGTAAAATAAAACTTAAAAAGATTGTGCACAAAAATGAAGACCAGGCCAAAATAAACCTGCATGCCTGTTGTAGCCTCAACAAGTGGGATTCTGACAAGAGACAGTCAAGTCCAAAAGGAGGCTGGAAGTGATAAGAAAAAGTTAGACAAGATGTGCATATACTGGGCATGATGGGCAGCTTGGAGAGATCTTAATGAAGACATTTATTTCCAAGGAAGCCAACAAGAAAACTAGCCATGCTTTGTCAGAAAATGGCATTCAGAACATCTATTTCAGACGGGACGGGATTCTCACATAATTGTTCAGCTTTATTAATCTTGGGAGTCACAGTAGCGCAATGGTTAGAGCACTGGCTTCCTAGCTCAGTGGTCCATGGTTTGATCCCCAGCTGAGGTGGGATTTTTTAGACCACAAACAGCTCTGGGGTCGACCCAGCCTCATGAATTGGGTATCAGAGCAACTTTGGAAGGTTAAGGCGGCTGGTGTGATGCTGACCACACCACCCCAAGTGTGCCGATGGTCAAGAAAATATGGGCCTAACATCATATTCCCAATATGCCACTATGGGCGTGTAACGGGATCCATTACCTTGTTTTTATCTTCCTTTATTAATCTTAGACCACTGCAAAATCTCAACTTTTGCTGTAAAGCAGACTGATTCAATGTTTTCAGTGAAAATGCACAATGTATAATGCTACCATAACTGTAACTATAGCTTTTCATGTTATTCCCAGCAACAACAAAAAATACAAACAAACAAATGAATGTGGCAACATAATCCTGCCATTTATATAACATAGGTGTTCCACATGACTTCATTATAAATATTGTGTAGTAGCCTCGAAGCCAGATCACCAGAAGGGGTTATTATACAAGTTGGCAACTGTTGTTGCTAATGGGTGTGTTATGTAGAACTAAATACATAATTATGACGCGATGTTGCTCCCCTACTGCTAGTGTGTTGGCAATCAAGAAAGTCGCCTCCAGTCAGCCTTCAGATGAGCAGCTTTGATTAGTTTGAACAGTCTTCCAGGCTTTTCAAATGAAGAATCTCCATACCTAGGTACTATGTACCAACAAATGTTATCAGCAGACATGAATGCTCAGCCATGAACATGACACATGGCCTGTTGGCTACATAATGACAAAGAAGAATGCTACGGTTTAGTGTTGTGCAAAATTAATGTAAGTAGCTCTCAGTCCGGCAATTCTGCGGACATTGGTCAAAATTAGAGTGAAATGTAAATCTGAGTCAAAGTGGGTGATAAGGGTATCTGATGTGCATGCTTGTGTTACACCCAAAAACAATCAGGGCAATAATTGGGTGCAACAATACATGTACTAGGTCCTTCAAAAGAGAAAATAAACCTCACTGCAAGGAAATAGGAATTAAGCAAACACAAAAAAAAACACTTACAAAGCCTGTCTGATGTGCAGAACTGGCACATGCTCATGACGTTTGCACACATACAGGATACTGTCGTCCTTTTGCTCACTCTCATTTTTTTCCATTGGCTTGAAAGCTTGCGCCAATGATAGATCTGAAAGACCAAAACTGTTTACTTATATTTGTTGTTTACGGCATATACAATGTGGATGGCAAAATAATATAAAACAAACCAGTTAAATATAAATAAAAAATTAATGTTTGCGTCTGCCGTTTTCATTAGCCATCAACAACAATAGCATTGTAACAACTAAAAAGATATAAAAAGATGAAAGTAAAAACATTTGGTGTTGTTTTTTCTGAGTGCAAGCAATGAGGCTCAAGAAAACTGTATCAGCCGTGGTTCCAAATTAATTTTTCTTCTTCAACATTCTTTATTCTTTGCTGAGTTAATCATGTGCAGCAATATGCAGATCTGTCTATGCAAGCAGGTACAATGAGATCCTAATGTATTTGATCTCCCAATACAAACATTTAATCTTACCACACATGGAAATCTTGCAGACTGCAACAACTGGAGAGGAATTACTCTCCTCTTAGTTCCCAGTAAAATATTAGGCAGGATAATTATCCAGAGAATTTCAAAAGCAGTAGACCATAAACTGAGGAAAGAACAAGCAGGATTCAGAAAGAACAGAAAATATGCAGATATATATATATATTCAGGAACCTTACAGAGCAGTGCTCAGAATGGCAGAGATAGCTGCTATATATTAACTTTGTTGATTTTGAAAAGGCTTTTGACAGCATACACAGGTTTCCATCATAATAAAGCCTCTATGCTAACTTTACATGTAGTGTTGGGCACAGCAACCTTCAACAAGACAGGAGTATGACAGGGATGCCCCTTATCAACAACTTTATTTTTGTCAGTCATTGACTGGGTGAGGTGCCAGACAACAGCGGGAAGTCCAAGAGGAATTAGATGGGCAATGTTTTCTACACTGGAAGATCTGGAATATGCAGATGACACTGCACTACTTGCACATTCACATCAACACATCCAAGAAAAAACAGATAGACTGAATAAGTATATCCAGCAGGTGGGTCTGAACATCAGTCTAAAGAAGACAGAGGTCATGACACGCAATGTGGGCAATCCTGAGACCATAAAAATAAGGAACCAGAAGCTGAAACAGACAGACACATTTACATACCTAGGATGCATAGTAACACCAGATGGCAGAACAAGCAAAGACATCAACAACAGAATGATTAAAGCGAGAACAGCCTTTGCTAGTCTAAACAACATCTAGAAGTCCTCTCAGTACAGCACAAACATCTAATTAATATTTACTGAGAGCTGTGTACTTTCTGTGCTTCTCTAAGGTGTGGAATGCTGGAGAGTAACAGAGAATGAAATGTCAAAATTGTCCTCTTTCTACACAATCTGCCTAAGGAAAATTCTCAGAATCTTTTGGCCGAATACCATCACCAACCAAGAACTGCTTACTCAGAGTAACCTAGAGGACATGCACACCATTATAGATGGTAGATGCTGGAGCTGGGTTGGTCACATCCTCAGAAGAGACCCTACGCCATCACAAGAACACCTATGCTTCAGACACCACCAATAGAAGAACACATGAAGCAGGCTGATGGAAGCTTCCTGTATGGAGACCAACAGCACTGGCATTCCCCTGCTGCCCAAAAAAGCAGAAGAAGAATGCAATATGCAAGCAACAATCCACTTATCTGAAGATCCATTAAAGTATGGCACTGAGAAATCAGAACTGAGATTAGTAGAAACAATTCTCATTGTGAATTCTTTAAGCAGCAGTCAGTGATTCATCATCATTTTTCTTTGTGCTCATTTTGGAGCATGGAACCACCAGTGCAGCTGGTTCACTTGCAGGAAGCCTGCACTCAGCATTTATATACTCTTGTAATGGTGGTTTCTGTGGTGATTTGTTTTACATGAGGTTGCTAGTCTCCATACACAACCTCATATTAGTCACCTTGTATGACATGCCCGAGGGTGCAATAGTCATATTCTTTCTTTGCCTCTTCATAAACTCCAGGCAACTACACAGACCATTTGGCAGTGAATCTTTTAATTTTATATTGACTATACTAGAATATGCACATACCCAGTGAAGTATCAGAGGGTACTGCCAAAAACAAGAAATGTAACTCGGGAACTGCATTAAAAGCTGTTCGAATGATTTCCTGGGCACATCCCATAACATACTCATTCCTGGCCACAAAATAGTGCAGAAATAGGCTATTTAGGGAGTTCACCTGTTAGGAATAGATCATCTGTACATAAGAATTTATTATTCTATTAAGAATGTATTAGTCTATCAAAAGTGACTTACTAAATACAATATGCATTCACTACTAAGTCTAATATTATATTGTTATGAGCATTCTTTTCTGTGTCTTCGCAACAGATGAACATTATAGTCTAATGAGCACTCACTGCTATATCTCAACAGGCTATTAGTAGATTGTACCAGGTATTTGCTACTAAGAATATGATGATTGTTCCATCCCCCCAAATATAGTACATGCTAGTTTATATACCTGCCCTGAGACGTAGCGGGCATTGTACCAGTTCTCCCAGTCTGCCTGATCAACTTCAGGAATATTAGGATAATCAAAGAAAGCAGCATGACCCATTATGTCCTCAACTTTGTTACACAGTGTGATAGCCAAAACAGCTTTTTCACTGAAGATAAATAGCATTATAATACGATTATAAAACACATTTTTGTGAAGTACAATGAAGACAATAAAAAAAGGATTGTGTTTAAAGTTCTTGACACCTAATTATCTTAAGACATTGTATCTTAATAAATGGCCTTAAGACCTGTAACATGACTTCTTTGATATTGCTCTGCCTTATTATATGTCCATAATATAAAGTCTTTCTTGCTGTTACCATGCTTAACATCATCATCATGATCATTACCCTTCAGCTCCCCAAGCAGCATAGGCTTTCAACAAACACATGCCAAGTCTTCCTGTCACGAGCCATCAGTTCCCTTCTCCAAGTGTTTTTCAGTCCTTCTCCATGTGTTTTTCAGTCCTTCTCCATGTGTTTTTCAGTCCTTCTCCATTTGTTTTTCAGTCTACTTCTATCTCTCTTACCCTGAGGATTCCAGAACAAGGACTGCTTGGTAATAGGGCCTACTATCAGCAGGTTTCCTCACTGTGTGTTCTATCCATCACCAGCATCTTCTTTTCATCTCTTGTTCCACTGGCACATGTCTGGTTCTTGTAATCGTTCCACATTTTTGATCATGTCATACCATTTCAATCCTTCTGTTGTATGCAAGCACACATATGAAACTCTCTATCTTAGTGGTTGTTTTTGTTGTTCTCAATGTTTCACAGCCATACAGTAATACTGATTAAATAATGTTCTTAACATCAAGGTACATTTATTAAATTAGTAGGCTAAATCACTGGCTAATTTGACTAGAGAAAGATTTAGGCTTATCGTACAAGCAACTAGTGCAAGCCCATTTTGCATAACATTCCAAACTAAGTATCAACCAGCATTTGTGCTGTTTTAATTCAAACAAATAGAGTGGACTTCATTAAGTTTATTGTGATTCAGTGTGTTGTTATTTACATTAAGAACAGACATAAATGACATGAGACGCATTGTAAAAACATATTTCTCATCTGATAAACCAAGAATGATTATGGAGAGTATTAAACAGTGTCTTCTTTGAGTGGGCACTTAGGTCCATCTCAAGCAAGATACTGACTATTCAACAACCTTTGTCAGTTTCATTTTTAATTAAGTGTTCCTATATAAAACAAAATCATGCTTCAGCATTGTTAAACAATCATCAGATTCAGCCTCTGCTACACCATTTCATATTCTTTTGTGTTGGCTTTGTTTACAGCTGGTCCCAGTATACTCCGTTACCCAAAAGACTAGCAAACGTGTGTGTGCTCAACACACTATAAAACTGTGTCAAAACAAACAGCGTAACATAGCCTGACTGTATGAATATATTCCTGACACACACACACACACGTGTGTGTGTGTGGGTGAGGGTGCGGGTGCGTGTGTGTGTATTTTTTTTACACTATGAAGTTTTAGGATAAATTAAATTAAATCAACAACTTCGTTATCACTAGCAGGAATGCTGTCATTTATGTATGTATATATATATATATATATATATATATATATATATATATATATATATATATATATATATATATATATATATATATATATATATATATATATATATATATATATATATATATATATATATATATAATTTATCTTATATATCCACTTCATAGTGTAAAAAAAATTGCTTCAGTTGTTCCTGATTAGCTTCCACAAGACTAAAGCAGCTGTGCATTGCCAGCCTCTGTTGTAAATGAATAAACAGTTTCTTGGCATGAAAGGCTAATAAAATTCCTGGTGTGAAATAATGCAGAATTTCTTGGTTTGAAAGGATCAACATCATCTTATGTTAAAGTATCAAGTGATATGAAAGAATCAACAATTAACCTGGTATGAAATAATAATAAAACATGTATTGGTGTGAATTAAAGTTTCTTTCACTCCATACACTGTGGATGTTTATGGGCCAGTTTTATTTGTAACATGAAAACATGACTAGAAATGCTGTGACTCTTTAAGAAGAAAAAACAAAAACACAAAGTGGCTTCCCAGCGTTAGTAGCTCACTCAAATAGTAGCTGAAAGAATCAACAATTAACCTGGTATGAAATATATAAAAAAATGTATTGGTGTGAATTAAAGTTTCTTTCACTCCAAACAGTGTGGATGTTTATGGGCCAGTTTCACATGTAACATGACTGGAAAGGCTGTGATCCTTTAAGAAGAAAAAACAAAAACACAAATTGGCTTCCCAGCGTTAGTAGCTAACTCAGTAGCTCCAAAACCATATACTTCAGCACACACTTAATAAATTTATGCTCATGAGTATACAGAAATATATGTGCGCAATGCTTTATAGCGAGTGTAAAGACTTCTGTATGACTACTTACATACATATTACTATTATTATATATATTAAAGATATACATGCATAAATGGGCTTTCTTAATATAATGTTTCACAGACAGTAAAAATTAAAAATTGTTAAATCAATTACATAAAATTATAAACAATGCTTGTGAATTTGAACAAGAAATAAAACCAGTTAAGAATTATCAATTTAACAAAAAAACACACACACAGCAGAAAAAATAAATTAAACAACATGTTTATTAAGTTGTGTAAGTTCAATGATTCTAAAGAATAGCGTGTATTATATTATGTGCATTCATTATATTTTGAATATCAAAACTTTGCACATAACATCTTTTTCTTAGGAACAAAGTTTTTCCAGAGATTATTTAATTTTTGTTTGTCAAGTTGGAACAAAAATATTAAGAACATAGTTGCATTTTTAGGAATCTCATGTACATGTTCTAATACTTGATTAATTATTCATTCAGTTACTTCCCTTCAACACCTTGTGGAGCATAAGCATTACTATCCTGTGCCATCAGTTGGTGGTTTTTCCATGTCTTTTTTAGCCATTTTAATCTCCAATTCCACTTTTTCTTCATCTCTTGTTCCAGTGGTATTTGTTTGGTTCTTTCCATCAGTTCCACACTGGTGATCTTGTGTCATACACTTCAATTCCTCTATTCTGCACAAGTACTCATTTAGGAAAGTAAGTAACCACGGGCGCATTTAAAGTATTTGGCACCTGGGATGGCTCCTACCTTTGGTACCCTCTCATAAAGTAACACACTTGCTAGTACACTTTTAGCAGTAAGTACTGCCACAATAGTGTCTGATAGAGCCCCCCCATCCCTGGGACTGTCAACCAGGGTGGACCGTTCCCCCCAGCCCCCCACCCCCCCAGTACGCCACTGATTGTTGTTTTTGTCATTTTCCATGTGATATAGTTAAGGAAATAAAAATGTACTCTTGTATATCAGTTGCAAGAGATTCGGAATGACAAAAATCTTATGGTAGCTGTCAGCAGCTGAAAAAAAAATTAAGGAACAAAACTTACATAACGTTGACAACATTGGTTCTACCAAACAGTTTTTCAGTCCATGGCTGTTCAAGCCTTAATATATATGGTGCATCAAGAGACTCTGTACGTCTTGCTGTGATAAGTTCTGTCTCACCATCTTGGTTTTTTGAACTCGACATGATGTTTTGTAAATGCTTTACACTACTGTTTCAATCAAATTTCTGTTAAAAATAATTGAAATATGTGAATGCGTACAAAGAACATGCAGAAATGATTTATGTTTCAATGATACATAGGCAACATGTGGTAATAATTATTGATTTGCAAAATTAAATATCAGTGAAATAGGCCCTATGTGTCTGAGGTAGACCTATCTACATTTCTTTGTTTTTCGTATATGATTAAATAAAATATATTTGAAGAATTGTTGCGGCTCATCAAATGACAAAAATTAAAACAAAAAATATTTCACATTTTTTTAAAAGAAAAAATATCCCGTTCAACACCTGATGGGTTATGATTAGGATATCTTCTTCTTCTTTGATCCTTAGCCGCCGACTGTCAAAGCAGTCAGTGGCCATCATGCCTGGTGGCGTCTTGTAGGGCAGCAACATATTGCTTCTACTTTGTTCGGTCAGCGGCCATCCTTCGTACAGTGCCCCAACTCTGGTTCATTCTTTGGATCTCAGCCTCCACAGTTCTTTGCCAAGTTGATTTTGGTCGGCCTCTCTTTCGCTTTCCTTCAGGGGTCCGTAGCATAGCTGTTCTTTTTATGGCATCAGGGTCCCTTCTGAGGATGTGGCCAACCCAACTTCAGCGTCTGCCAGCTATGATGGTGTGCATGTCCTCTTGGTTACTCCGAATAAGTAGTTCTTGGTTGGTGATGGTATTCGGCCAAAAGATTCTGAGAACTTTCCTTAGGCACACTGTGTGGAAAGAGGACAGTTTCAACATTTCCTTCTCTGTTACTTTCCAGCATTCTGCACCATAGAGAAGCACAGAAAGTACACAGCTCTCATATAATCTTAATTTGGTGTTTGTGCTGTACTGGGAAGACTTCCAGATGTTGTTGAGACTTTCAAAGGCTGTTCTCACTTTATTCATTCTGTTTTTGATGTCCTTGCTTGTTCCACCATCTAGTGTTACTATGTATCCTAAGTATGTAAATGTGCCTATCTGTTCTAGCTTCTGGTTCCTTATTGTTATTGGCTCAAGATTGCCCACACTGAGTGTCATGACTTCTGTCTTCTTCAGACTGATGTTCAGACCCACCTGCTGGGTACACTTATTCTGTCTATCGGTTTTTTCTTGGATGTGTTGATGTGAATGTGCGAGTAGTGCAATGTCATCTGCCTATTCCAGGTCTTCCAGTGTAGAAAATGTCCATCTAATTCCTCTTGGACTGCCCTCTGTTGTCTGGTGCATCACCCAGTCTATGACTGTCAAAAATAAAGTTGTTGATAAGGGGCATCCCTGTCATACTCCTGTCTTCACCTCGAAAGTTAGGTTGCCCAACCCAACACTGCATGTAAAGTTAGAATAGAGGCTTTTTATAATGTAAACAATGCAGCTAGGAATTTCATAAGCCCTCAGTATTTTCCATAGGCTGTCCCTGTGTATGCTGTCAAAAGCCTTTTCAAAATCAACAAAGTTAATGTATAGCTGTCTCTACCATTCTGAGCACTGCTCTATAATGTTCCTGAGGGTGAATATATGATCTGCACATCTTCTGTTCTTTCTGAATCCCGCTTGTTCTTTCCTCAGTTTATGGTCTACTGCTTTTGAAATTCTCTGGATAATTATCCTGCCTAATATTTTACTGGGAACTGAGAGGAGAGTAATTCCTCTCCAGTTGTTGCAGTCTGCAAGGTCACCCTTCCTGGGCAATTTAACAATTATTCCTTTACTTCACTCTATTGGTGTTGTCTCTGTTTTCCAGACTTGTGCAAATAGTGGTTCTAATAGTTCTGCTGCAAGTTCAGGGTCTGCCTTGAATAACTCAGCATTTAAATTGTTGTGACCAGGCGCTTTTCCATTCTTTAAACCTTTGATAACTGTGATGATTTCTTCTATTCGTGGAATGTCTGTATTTACGTCTAGGTCACTTTCAGCCTCAGGAACATTTAGCTGCATCTCTGGTGGTTCCTTATTCAGTGTTTCCTTGAAGTGCTCTGCCCATCTTGTTTCCTGCCACTGTGCTGTGGTGATGAGATTTCCTTGCTTGTATCTTATTAACGTTATTTTGTTTGCACCTCGTTTTCCGCTGATAGTTTTAGTTATTTTATAAACTGTGCTTTGTTCATTTCTCAGTGCTGCCTCTTCTGCCTGCCTTGCAAGGTCATCCAGAAATTTCCTTTTGTTGGCACGGGTTTGACATTTTACTTCTTTGTCCAGCTGACTGTACTGTTTGCTATACATTTCCTTTAACCTCAGAGAGTTTGCTTCTGCTTTCTTTCTTTTCATTTCTTTTCTCATCACTATGCTGTTTAATGTTTCTGGTGTTATCCAGTCTTGTCTCTTTCTTTCCTGGAATCTCAAGCATGATTCGCTGCTTTCCTTGTATATTGTTGAAATGATGTTGAATTTCTGGTCAACATCATCAGTCGCTGTACTTTCCTGGCTTTTGGCAATTTGATATTGTCTCTTTACATCAACCACAAAAGCTTTTCTGGTGAGGGGGTCCTTGAGTTTCATGATGTTATATCTTTTCTGTGTGATTGCAATTGGTCCAGCAGCTCTGAGTTTCACCTTCAGTCTTGCTACTACAAGGTGATGATCACTTCCCACATCTGCACCTCTTCTTACTTTCACGTCTTGTAGTGCATGTCTCCATCTACCATTGATCATAATGTGGTCTATCTGGTTTCTGTCCCATCCGTTTATTGATTCCCTCGTTAACATGTGCACTTCTTTGTGTGGAAAAAGTGTTCCCCCAATGACCAGGTTGTTGATGCTGCAGAAGCTTATTAGTTTGTCCCCATTCTCGTTAACTGTTCCACTGCCGCATTTCCCCATTACTCTTTCATTATAAGTATTGTGTATACCAACTTTCACATTGAGATCTCCCATTACTATAATAAGATCGTACCTAGGTGCAGTTTTGATTTCCTTTTGTAGCTGTTGATAGAAGTTGTCCTTAACCTATTCATCGCTGTCATTTGTTGGTGCATAGCATTGTATTATTGCAGTGTGGGTGAATCTCCCTCTCAGTCTTGTTCTTATCAGTCTGTTGTTGATGGGTTTCCATTCCAGTAATGACCTTTCTTCAGGATAATGGCTTTGCCTTCATTGTGCTGACCATCCTCTCTACCAGAGTAAAGTACCGTTTCCCCTGTAGCTGTTTTTATTCTCCCCGTCCTGGTCCATCTGCTCTCACTTATTCCCAGGATATGTAATCTGTAGTTCCTCATGTCTGCTGTGATCTGCTGCCTCATTCATGGTTCTGACGTTCCAGAATCCAATTCTATTTTCATGTTTTGCGGTCAGGGCATCAGTTTTCATGCCAATAGCTTCCTTTCAGCTTTCACCACTGACAGTCATACAAGTCTGAGACTCCGGATGCCCATCCTGCATCAAAGTTTTTCCATTTGTTGCTGTTTCTGTAACTGTTCAGATTTTTTACATAAGCAGGCGGCCCTGTGCTAAAACCCCCAACCTGGAGGACCAAGGTACCAGCTTTTGTCTGACCCCTACCTGCACAAACCTGTCCAGCTTGGTGGAACCTCAATCAATCAATACCCTTTTAGCTCCCTAAGGAGCATAGGCCTTCAACAAATACATGCCAAGTCTTCCTGTCCTGTGCCATCTGCTCAAGTTCTTTCTATGTTTTCCTCATCATTTTCACCTCTGTATCCAGTTCTCTTTTCCATGTGTTTTTTTGGTCTACCTCTGCCTCTCTTTCATTGTGGATTCCAGAACAATGACTGCCTTGTAATGCTATCAACAGGTTTCCTCAATGTGTGTCCTATCCATCGCCAGTGTCCTCTTCTCAACTCTTGTTCCAATGGCACTTGTCTGGTTCTTGTCATCAATTCCACATTTGTGACTTTGTCATACCATTTCAGTCCTTCCATTCTATGCAGGCACCCGTTTATAAAAGTCTGTAGCTTTTTGGTTGTTGTTTTTGTTGCTCTCCATGTCTCAGAGCCATACAATAGGACTGACTTGACATTTGAGTTGAAGATTCCTATTTTCGTGTTGGACTTGATTTCTCTTGTTCTCCATATGTTTCCCAATGCAATGAAAGCTCCTCATGCTTTTTGTATTCTTATTTTGATATCATTGTCTGTCTCTCCAACTCTGACTATATAACTGCCAAGGTATGTGTACGATTCTACATCTTTTAATGGTGTTTCTTAAGTTCAACCTTGTTATCATTTCTTGCATTTATTCTCATAATCTTTGTCTTTTCCCTGTGTATTTTCAGGCCCACTTGTTGTGACCTCTCATCGAGAATTTTCATTTTCTCTTGCATCTGATTATGGTTATGGGACAGAAGAGCCAAGTCATCTGCAAAATCCAGATCATCAAGCTGTTTAGTCAGATTCCACGTCTGTTTGGTTGAACCTACCAGGAGTAAAACTCCCGCTAGCATAGCTCTGGGGGTTGTCAGGGTACGCAAGCTGCCATACCGCTACAATGTATAGGTTCCACTGGTGGCAGATAATTAGGATATAAAGAGTAGTTAATTTAAGATTTTTGTTTAAACATGAAATTAATTAACGCTGTTCAAATACAGTACATCTTAATAATTATAGGCCTACTTATTATTAATTATTCTTACAATTAATTAACAATATGTAAAATAATCATTCCAAAATATATTATTCAGTTTATCCTGTCAATGCTCGTTAATGTTTCCTTTTGATGTTGCAAACCTATAGGCCTAATACTGTTGTAGTTTCATCCCGTAGTTCAACGGAAAGCTTCGCCGCCATCATATCCTAGCAACGAGTACTTCCTTGAAGAAAAAAATCAAACGAACTGGCACTATTCCGAGAAAATTTGTGGCACAGACCAAAAATTGTGGGCGGAGACATACATGACAGCAGAGAAGATGCTGGACATCCTAACTGCGTTGAAAGGATGACAGTTAACAAAACAACCGATAAAGAATATTAAGTAGATAAATGCGTTGTCGAGACATTATGACCCAAATCACCGCACGACACTTGATGATGTTTATTTTAAATCAGAACAAAGTTGTGATAAAAGCAAAACTAAACGACACATGACATCGTCTAAATAGCGCTCAAAGATTTCAAACTTTTGTTGGAGGCAGTCGTGATGAATATGCTTGAATGGGCACCAAGGTGGCATTAATTATTAGCTCTCTTGTCACAACTCTAAGCATCTTGCTGGGATATATAAGTATTTATGGTGAGATTAGCAATTTTAAAAGTGCTGCGCCGTGTCCAGTTTATTGTTTTAATGTGACCTGTCGTCTGCTGTAAATGTTCTGCCATTGTGTCTGTTGCCTATCTTTGCACTTAGTTCACACGCAAACATTCATTCACAAGATTTTGATTTGGAGGATTAAAACATTGTACCCCAAAAACTCTTATTTGTTAAAGAAATGAGCCACCTCGAAAATGCACACATCCTACTTGATTCCCCGGGAAGCTGTAGGCTCATGAAAGTAACCTGGGGTAACGATGGAAGAGGTTGAAATGAAGAACAGTGGCCGTGATTTCGATACGGCCTGGAAAATATAAATTCAGCTGCTAAATGATCATGTGGGGGCTAATGATGCCTTTGTGAACACTGATGGGTTTGTACTCCATGGTGAGAAATCAAGATGGGGTTTCTCAGCTAGAGTTAAGGGCAGGGTTGTTACTGAACAGAATGAAGCTTTCACGACAACAACCTTCAGCATGAGGATGGAGCTAGAGGCAGTTAATGTAGCCATGAGTCAGCTGTCTGACCCAGGGCAGTTATTGTGTCAGACTCTCAGTCCATGCTTCAGAAGGTCAAAAATGGATGGCTGCAGCATGAATGGAAAACATCAATAAAAGCCTCCAATCTTCAGGAGCTGGAGGTAACACTGGATATGGATAAGAGAGAGATACTAAGGACAATTAACACATTAACTACCGAATTGAAAAACACACTGTGGCTGAATTAAATTTTTTTCCCATTTTCATCCTGTAGGTATTTGCACAAAGTAAGCTGTAGTTTTCGTAACTGTTAACAGATTTTTAAGAATTACACGTCATTTTAAAGATAAATGAATGTACTATTACAGTAAGCACCGTTTGTAACTCTAATAGAGGTTGTTGCTATTTAACGGCCCTCCGATGGCCGAGGACTTGCAATACTTTCACAATTATAACTGCTTGCGCCCCATCTCTATCAAAATCACAATTACAATCAATGTGCACACCATTTTCACTCTTGTCCTCATCGCTAGATCTATCAGTCAGTTGTTGAAACACGTTTCTATCCTATTCAGCCGTTAGACGAGATGTACACGCATTTTTTGTAGTCCTGTCACTAGTTGCCACGGTAAACAGTTTTACACGATTTGGTAACTAACCCAAAACGCTGAAAAATATGAACGTAATATCAATTTTCCAGTGTTCTACAACAACCATGCTTTGGGAATTTGTTTTCCAGTGGCAACTCAAAATCTCGAACCAGATCAGAAAGTGTTTCAGTACATTTTTCATTCGTTTTATTACTAAAATTAGATTGGCGCTCTGAGTGGATTGCAGTCCAAATGTGTTTATTTTTGAGCCGCTGAAAGCGGCTTGCGGTAGTTAATGTGTTAATAATCACCTGTAAGAGAACAACACTGCAATTCAACAAGGCTAAGATTGTTGGAATTAGGCTTAAAATGTAAGACTAGCAGGGATAGACGTATGAGAGGATGCATCTGTCATGTATACAACCAGCATGCTGCAGGAACAATTAGCATTCATATCCTTTGACATTTGCTGAGGGAGACTAAGCACCTTTGAGTTTGCCCAGAATGCAGTGATGTCAGTTTGATCAACAATAACATAACAATTGAGCATTATCATTGTTGTGAATTAAAGGCTGTTACTGTTCCTAATCTTCTGCCTTTCAGATTTGCCAGTGTTTGGAAAGCAGGATGTGAGTCTAGCTGTTTGCATTCTTTCAGCTAGAAACAACTTTAACTTTCGTGATGCCATTCGCCGGTCATGGCTGACTGATATACAAGCACAAGATATGAAGTAGGCAGTATGGTTACTTAGCATTGACATTAATGTTTCTGCATTTTCATATGGTAGAGGTAAAGGATCCCGTTACACGCCCATTGAGCATATTGGGAATATGGTGTTAGGCCCATATTTTCTTGACCATCAGCACACTAGGGGTGATGTGGTCAGCATCACGCCGGCCGCCTTAACCTTCCCAGAGTTGCTGTGGTACCCAATTCTTGAGGCTGGGTCGACCCCAGAGCCGTTTGCGGTCTAAAAGATCCTACCTCAACTGAGGATTGAACCATGGACCACCGAGCTAGGAAGCCAGTGCGCTAACCACAGCGCTACCGTAGCTCCATTTTCATATAAAAGAAGTAATTTTCAGAACAAAATTCAAATTAAAAAAATGATGATGAGTGGATAAATGCTCAAAAAGGAGGATGCAAAGTGATGAGACAATTTTAAGATTTCACATAATAAAAATGCTTGTTTTCTTGACACCATGCAATGGATTCATGTAATTTCTATGAAAAACTATTCCATTAAAATACCAAACAGTTTTCCTCCTTTAACTAAGAGACATTCAGCAGTCTTTTAAAAGTATTTATTAGTGCATTCAGTGTTATCATTGTTATTAGTTTTCATCATGTTTAAATAAAATCTTAAGAGTTTTTTTTTTACTGTGGTGCCTTATCAAGTTGTTAAAGTTTTTACAGTATTTCTGTCATCTGCATTATGCATATTCAGAGTTGTTATATTCACAGTTGTTCACCTATTCAGAAAACACTTCACAAAGTGTATTACATTTTTTTGTGTGTCATGTTTTTGTGTATATAATAAAAAAAATGATAATTTTTATTAACTCACATTAAGTAAAAGTAAGATACGTTACTAATGGTTGTAGTATTTTGTATGCTTGTTTTGCTAATGGCCTGTTTTTCAATACCAGGAATTCAGCTGTTGCAAAGTTTGTTGTAGGAAAAATGGACTGCCACATTCACCCCAAGGATAGAATAAATCAGCATGAATGTAAGAGATGGGAACCAAAAATACCAGGTAATCTGACATCATAGGGAAGTTGTCAAGTGTAATTTAATATTTCTAATCTGCTTTGCTACAGCTGTAACTATTTATGTCACAGTGTGAAATGGTGACTTACTGAATTAGCTATGTTAGACTTATATGTGTTTCCGTTTAAGATAGAAAAAAAAGTTAAAATGTTAATTTAAAAAAAATGTTACTTCTACGGAAAATGCATAATAACCATCTATACGTTAGATTTGCTTATCATAAGTGGCAAAATGGAGAGGTGTGAACTACATGGTGGTGAAGAACCAATAAGAGACCTAGATATCATTTTGTGGTTATGTAGCAAACAGAGACCCTGATGTCAGTGTCCATAAGCTTACAAGCCCGATGCACTTTTGTTAATGTAGAAAACACTAAACAGTACTCAGATTTTATTGGTTTGAATGTAATAAGTGACTAATTTTTAAAGCATGTTTGAGGTGTGAACTTGCAGAAGAATTGTTATTTAATCACTGGTAAAATAGATGATTGCTGTGTTCTTCAACCATAAATGCTTATTTGGTGCAGTCAGAATAAAACAAACTCCTAATGATCATCATCATTGTCATCATCATCATCATCTAGTTCATTCCCAGCCATCTTGTCCTTTGCCTTCCATTAAATTTCTTTCCATATTTTGTTATTCTAGTCTGTCACCCAATACCTACCTCCATGTATTTCCCTTTTCTATGTGTTTATGAGGTTCATTCAATTTCTTCTACCTTGGGAATTCAAGGGCAGCATTATAGCACTGCCACCTGGTTTCTCAGTGTGTGTTGTATCCAGTGCCAACATTATTTGTTCATATCTTGTTCCACTTGTATTAGTTTGGTTCTTTTCATCAGTTCAACATTGGTGATATGTCATACCATTTTAGTCCTTCTGTTTTGTGCAAGCTTCCATATGTATAAGTCTTCATTGTCATTTTTGTCGCTATCCTTGTTTCAGAGCCATAAAGTATCACTGACTTGACATTAGAGTTGAACATTCCTATTTTTGTTTTTTTGGGGGGATTAGATTTCTCTTTAATTCATATGTTTCCCAGTGCAGGGAAAGCCCTTCTTGCCTTTTGTATTCTTCCTTTGTTATCATTGTCCATTTCTCCAACATTCTGTATGTTGCTACCAAGATATGTGATTTCACATCTTGTAGAGGTGTTTCTCCAGGTGCAATCTGGCTACCAGAGGTCGCACTCATTCTCTTAATCTTTCTTTTCTCTGTAGGTTTTCAGACCATCTGCTGTGAACTATTATTCAGTATTCTAATTTTGTTTGGCATCTGATTTTGAGATAGAAAAGTTAAGTTGTTAGTAAAATCTAAATCATCAAGCTGTTTTTCCAGAGTCCACTGAATTTGATTTGTGGTTGATGTTATTGTTTTCATAATCCAGACATGAGGTATCCTTGTCACACTCCAGTTCTTATCCCAAGGCATTCGGTGGGTTGTCCTTCATGACAGACTTTGCATTTCTTGACTTCATGTTTTCCATATTAGATTAATCAGCTTCTGGGGGATTTCTTAGTGCCTCATCAGCTTCAAAAGTGACTCTCCTGCTAAACTGTCAAAAGCTTTTTCATAGTCCACAAATCCAATATAAAGTGGTGCATTCATATCCAATCTGTGTTCTTTTATGGCTCTCTGGTCTGTATAGCATTTACTTTGTTGAAAATGTGCCTGTTCCTTTCTCAGTTGTCTGTTTTGGCCTCTTTCTTTGACTCTCAAGGATGTATCTGTTTCATACTTTACCTGGTACTGATAATAAGAATAGCCGTCTGCAGTTTGTGCTCTCTTGCAAATCTCCATTATGGCACTGGTCTATGTCAAAGTTCCTCAAAATGTTTTATCCATCTCTGCATTTGATGTTTTATGTTGCTAAGTAATTTTCCTATTCTTGTCCTCGAAAGAGCCATTTTATTGCTTTTGTTTAAAACTCCTACTAATGCCACTTGTTTTTTTTTACTACCACTGCTGCTACAGTTATTGTTACTATTTCCATAGCTACAACTAGTATCTGTATATACCCAGCTGAATAATAATAATGAAAGAGTTAATGAAGAGCAAAAAAGATGAGAACAGTAAAAAAAAATGGTGACTAATCAGAGTATTGAATCTAAAAATATCAGACGGCAAACTTATAGATGTAGATTATAGGAACATTTACCAGAGACAAATAATTCTCAGTTTCTAGCTACCTGTTGGGGGCTTAATTTAAGAAATGTGACTCAAATTTTGAATTACTTTGGTATCCTGTACTGGCAAATTCAACACTTCTTAAGAATTAACAAATACTGTGTCAGTGTCGTACCGATAGGTTGTGAGTTATTTTTGTCCCATCTGAGTAGAGTGGATGTTGATAAGTACGTGAGAAAAAAAGGTGTGAGAAATAGATTTCACGGGTGAATAGCTTAAGGAGAAGATATGTCTCTGGAATGAATAAGTTTCTCTAGTCCAGCCTATCTATACGACTATAATTTAGTACAACCTTGCCCTCCTCATACATATAAATATAAGTTTAACTACACACACACACAGCTATGTGACAACAAGACACACTAACATGAAAAAAAACTACGGTTAATTGGGTATGGGTCTGACCAACACACAAAATTAAGTTTCTTTTGTTGTTTATTATCATTTAAACTTGACAACTTCAAACATCTAAAGAAAGATCAAATAAAACTCAGATTTACATACATATGAAAATAACAGAATAAATGTGCCCTCCCCGTCTTGAGAAAGGAACCCAAAAAGTTAATAACTCAAAGGTCAAAGGTTAGCACTATGTTACAGAATAGACAGTAAAGAAACAAGTTCCTACTAAATGCTACCCAGTAAAGTTAACAAGTTTAAGCAAAATCCAATGTTGGTAAAGTTCCTGTAACAAAGAAAAATATTCACTCTCTCTGTCATACAGTGGCCACTCAATCACGCTTACCTACTCTTGGTGATATCCCTTGGAAATACAATTATCCTGAATATAAAAATTGCCAGGTTTTATTTCCCAAATTGGCCCCAGTCCATCCCCTAACAAGTCAAGACTAGCGAGGTGAACGCCGAATCTGGTGTGGGTTTTTTCCTGGATGAACAAATGTCACCGCGAATAGTTAGTGTAGCAAAACGTGCTCTTGAGGTTCACAGTTAAAAAAGAAGGAAAATACTTCCAGTATTGGGAAACATCTGGTTGCTAAAAATGTTACAAATGATGATGATGATAATCCTATCGGCTGACTCTATGGGAGAGTGCCGATTCTGAAACAGCGTAACTTTCTGGATAAATCCGCTTGAATACGACTCAGAAGTCGGGAGTATAAGTGTTCTTTTGTGTACCCCAGTGGGCTAGTAAAATTGGAAAAATATCGCTGGGTTTTGTAAGTCCAGTTAAATTTACAAGTTAAAATGTTTCTCATGTATCTTTGGCAAGTCCTTGCTCACAAATGAAATTGGTGACGCACAAGCCAAGAAAAGACAACATTAACCAATCAGTAAATGAAGAAAAGACCGCTGGACGCCCTTGATCAGGTCTGCTAGGAATAAAAAAACATTTATGGAAAAATGCTACTATTCTATATAGCTATATATATATATATATGCACACAGACGGGGACAAGACGATCTCTTATCCACTCCGTCAGTCCTGATTAAAGTTAAACGGCACAGGTGTTTTCCTTTACGCCTATACGGTCAGCTTTCGCTAGCGCTGAGATTTCAGGTCGGATGGAGGTATGCACTCTCCCCGCCCCTTTGCTCGCACTTTAACGATCAGCGTATAATGTCATTTATTATTTAATGATCTATATGCGCACTTACGCAAAGTATCGCCTGTCTTTAATAATATTAAGTTGTCGGCGTCTGATAGTTTAGTCGTATGGTATTAAATAATAGGCACTTATAATAAATACGCACAATGAAATAAACCGTGAATTCTTTTCTGTCACTATCAGTCGCGCCTAACATATAAATCAGTCGACTAAAACCGTCTCTTCTTGTGTGAGAAAGCGGGTGGTGAAAATTAACATTATAACTGAACATCTGGTATAAAATAGCTACGCGTTATTTTATTTCACTGGTTTTAACAGCTAGAACTCTAAGTGAATTATAATGGTAAAAGCTTAACACTTTTAATTGGTAAAAGGTAACCCTTTTAAACACGTAACACTAATTTCTATTACCAGAAAATCATAATGAAAGATCCCCACGAATGCTATTAACACATTTTCCACAATGGTTCTAGAATTACGTGCTTAGCCTATCCAAAAATTCTGAGTGACAACTGATAGCAGCTTTAAGAAAATACAGTTTATATATCATCATGTTTCTCTGAGCAATAGATGATGTTACTTTTCTCATTATTGTGTATACCAGAGAATCAGAAACATGCGTTCCCCCGATAAAAGCTTACGCCCGTCTTTCGTCGAGCGCTGCTAATTGACATCAGAAGAATTCTTACGTCTAACAGGTCTCTCGAAGATTTTCTCTGCATGAATGCCCGCTTCTGAGATCAAAGAGCCCAGGGGTTTTTCTGAACTTCAAAGCGTACTCGGGGAAAGATTTTGCCCGTGAGTCTACTTCTAAGCGTATTCGGTGTTATTCACATGCGGTCTGTCAGGTATCGTATGATTGACAGATAAGCTCGCGTGAGGAGACCAGGTAAACAAACCTGATTCGCTACCTGTTTATGACGGGCAGGTCACGAAAGTTTGTAAACACTTATGTTCGAAGAAAGAGGCGTGGATGAAAAATAAGCTTGTGTGAGTAAGACAGGCAGAAAAATGCATGGTTTTGCTAGCAAATCATAGAACGCTAACGGGATTACAAAGACTGTCAGATTACCGTAGGCTCTCTTTCCATTAAATGCCACAGTCATTGAGTAGAATTATTAACAACTGTCATAAAATTAACAGTGATACAACGTAAAAATATCTCCAAAGGATAAAATGTAGGGATAAAAAGAATGCGTAAGTTACTAGAAGGCATGATCGCCCACGCCGCGGGTCATCACCCGCCATGGAAATTAAATTGCTAGAACGTTTACCCTTGGAACGAATTGAGAACGAAGATCAAAAGGAAAAATCTGACTGAACATGTGCTTGAAACTAGCAAGGCTACAAAGATGCAATTGGGGGGGGAACGGAGGAAAAGTCATGTCCCCAAATTGACACGAGGTACGGAAAGGGACGCTTATGCGATACCAAGCCTTTTATTTGAATTCAGCGGCAAAAGCATTACAACGCAGATGCTTGAAATATTACAAAATTAAAAAAGTAACTTTTTCTTAATACTAATGTTAGGAATATAAAAATTAGCTGGCCGGATGGCCCATTTTGAGCAGTGAAATAATATGCTTTTATTTATACAGACGGATAGATAATAATGAAGACATTGACAAAAGACTGTGTTGTTCACATCAGCGAAAGACTGCATTGAATCAAACATGTCACTAATTTGCACAAAAACCGCGACCTTGAGACTCAAGTGTTCAAATCTAGTTAGAATGAAAGAGAGGGACATTGGTGGGAGCTGTGGCTAAAAATAACTTTACAGACAAAATTTGTAGAGGGGACGGATAGGTTGGTTCAAAAACCAAGTACGTTTTTGTGAAAACGCAAGTAGAGACGGACAGACTAACAGATAAAAATCCATACTTGACTGAAGCATGACTGAAATGACTTTAGTGTAGGAAATTTGAATTTGAAAAAAACACAAGGCATTGATTGGCCACAGACAATCATATTATCAGCGCTCAGACGCGCTTTTTTGCCATTCCTCAATAGTTGTCCAGTGATAGACACAGTAAATTTTAAGTGTGGTGATTTCCAATGAAGTAAATTGAAATAAGTTCAGGGACGCCATACTATAGCCAGCAGCTCAGCTGAGTTTTGCTAGCATTTCTGTGTTCTTTATTCATAATCTGGTAAGATTGACATTATTTCTTTGTATATTTTAAATATTGTTTAATGTTTCGAGTGATTTGATACTGCCATATCGAAATCTAGCCTTACAACAAGTAAGGATTTGCTCTAGACCCCCCGCCCCAGTTCAGGGTCTAGGGACAAACAATATATATAAACTCCAGCAAGGATTAGGAAGGACAGATCAAGTGTTGAGAACAGTGAAACATATCACCTATCCTATTTTATGGCAGGAAGCTAATAAACATATTTCGGAATATGTAGTCTGGGAGAACTTATCCTATGTGAAACCAACTTGGTAAGATGTGTTGTATGGTCAGAGAGATCTGACCCTGTCTAAGTGGTGTTATTGTAAATTGTTACGTGTAGAAGTGGCTCCTTAGGTAAGGTTCTGAACCTAAACCAATACTTTATTTCAGAGCTGTGAGTTTTTTTATGTTTACACCAAAAGGTGGTGTCAAATGCTGGGTAAATAATTGAGAGTGAGGACCCGTGCAGTGTCGCATCTCGGCAGAACAGCCTTGTATTGCCCCCAAGCACGGAGAGGTGGGGCCACCCGATATATTGCCCCCAAGCACGGAGAGGTGGGGCCACCAGATTCCAGCACCAGAACTACTCTTTCAAAGTTACGTAAGCAGGCTGGTCTGCTGGATTTACACCAACTTCATAAACATAGCACCCAAAGTGAATTACTACTAAAACATCCCATTTCCTTCCATCATTAATGGACAATGTTTGGTATGCTTAGACAGGGAGGGATGAAGCCACCCCAACAGCACATCTATTCATCGTTCTCCCAGGGAAAATAAAATTATGAACTGTAGAAATATTAACTAATTGTGAACATTGTATACGCACACACCTTTTATTTATCATGCCATTTATTCATGCCATTCACACATAAATTCCAAAATCTTTCATATGTTCTGGCCAAAATAAAACCTTGGTTCAGAACAAATAAATTTAAAAAAGATTTACTTTCTAAAAATTTCACCAGCTGAATTTAGTTCATTGTGTTCTAAATTTTATTGATAATATTATATTATTTAATATCTGTGTGTGTGTGTTTGTATATGTCAATACAACACATTACATTCAGTACCCTAGATTTTAACGTAGCCACATTCATTAGAAAAAAAGATAGGTGTGAGGTCGTAGTGGTAGCAAGAAAGGCCTTCTGAAAATTCACAGTTACATTTTATCTCAGGAGCCTTCACAGCTGACCTCATACATCACACTTAGTAATATCACCATCATACAATACCATCAAAACCACTACATATATTGGGGGCTCGTCCGGGATAATTAGCATAAACAGTAATATAAGGATCTCCTGGTGGGAGAAATAAAATTAGGGGAACAAATTTGTAAAATTCCCTTAAAATTAAAAGTGTCCCTTTAAATTAAAAGGGCAATTAGAAGTTGGTGAATCTTCACAGCCAGTGTTAGTTAATTAATTAATTAGAATTATTTTAGTCTAGAGTAATTATAAGTACTTAGTGGTTGGAAATTTTACTTTGCTTATTGTTAGATTTGTTTAAAAAGTATGGCAGAGCTGGCAAAATTTAGATCAGCTGCTGTGCTGACCGCAAAGGAGATGGGAATGGATGGTCAGGTTTTAGTTCAGTACGTAACGGCTGAATGTGATAAGTATATTGAAAGGGAAGATAGGAAAGTAGCTGAAGAGAAGAGGTTACAAATTGAGGCGGATAGAGAAATTAAGAGGCTGCAGATTGAGGCAGAAGACAAATGACAGCAAAGGGAGGCAGAAGATAAAAGATTGACTGCCGAAAGGGAGGCAGCAGATAGAAAGGCCGAAAGGGAGGCAGAAGATAAAAGGTTGCAAAGGGAGCATGAATTACGACTAAGGGAGCTGGAGTTACAAGGCCAGGCTCCTGAAAATGGTGCCAGCCCTTTTGCCTCAGATGCTACGACTAGTCTGGGAGCCTCAACCTCAGCTATGGGGTTTCATTTAGACCATTTTGTTGAGAAAGACGATGACATAGAGGGGTACCTAGGACGTTTTGAGTTATTAGCTACTACATATGGGTTAGAGAGAGAGAGGTGGAGTTTAAAGTTATCACAAGGACTGAGAGGTACTTCTTATGAAGTCTTTGCTAAAATGAACAGGGAAGACCAAGACAATTATGACATGTTAAAGCAGGCTCTGTTATTAAGGTACGAGAAAAATGGGGAATTTTATCGTAGGAAATTTAGAAATGCCAAACTGTTGTCTGGGGAGACATACCACCAATTCTCTGCCAGACTGGAAACCTATTTGGAGAAATGGACTGCTCTGGGGAAGACCCAAGATCTTAAAGAAATGATCATGATTGAGCAATTGAGAGAGTCCATGGCTCCAGACATGAGAAAATTTCTCATGGAACAAGGTGCAGAGAAATTGGGAGAGGTTTTAAATGTCGCTGAAAGGTATCAGGCAGCCCAGGCAGAGGTAAGTGGTGCTAAAAAGAAGCACATAGACAATTTTAAAGCTCCACAGCAATTTAATAAATTTGATAATAGAGAACAGGGTAATAGAGGTAGGACAAACTTTGAGCGGCCAAGAAATGACTATCGCGACAGAAACTCACAGTTCAATGACCAAAAAAATAATGAAAGGAAACCGTTTAACCAAGGAAAAAGATGGTGTAAATGGTGCAAGAAAGATAACCATAACACCGAATTTTGTAGAAGGAAACCTTCAAACATTGCTGCAATGAAGTCGGGGACGCAAAGATTAAAGGTTAATCCTAATGGACAACAGGACCCTTATCACCCCCCAGTTTGTGAGGATGTTATTTGTAATGGGGTCACCATAAGGTGCCTTTATGATACAGGTTTGGATTATGATTCAGTTGTGAAGTCTAGCCTAGTGGACCCAAGTCAGTATACCACAGAAACAGTGGAAATACAAGGGGCGACTAATGACATACCACTCATGACACTTCCCATCGCAAGGATAACGGTGAAAACTCGCTATGTGGAAGGAGAAATCAGAGCAGCAGTGATAGATGAACCAATCTACCCTCTGATATTGGGGTGTAGATACGTCTTCTTGGGGAATCTCGAGAGGCCTGTGATTATGGCGACAGTACAGACCAGGTCACAGAAGAAGGAGGAAGAAGGTGAACCTATAAATGCTCATCCAGAGGAGATGAGGAAGGCGCAGGCTGAGGATAGGACACTCAAGCCATGTTTTAAAAAATTGCCCAAATGCCACACACCTCCGAGCAAGGGGGAATATTTCATGAAGAACAAACTATTATACAGGAAGGCCGGAACTGGAACAAATGGTCACAACCAGCTGGTTCTTCCCACTTCATATAGAGATAAAGTGATGGAACTCGGGCATGCGATTCCCTTCAGTGGTCACATGGGGATCAGCGCCACAGGACAGCGTATAGCTTGTCATTACTTCTGGCCAGGGATAACGGAGGATATAAAAAGATATGTCAAATCCTGCCCAGAATGTCAAAGGGTAGCTCCAAAGCATTGGACTGCTCCTGCAACTCTAGGGGAAATGCCCATAGTGGGAACACCTTTTGAGAGGGTTGCAGTGGATATTGTGGGACCTCTCACTCGGACCAAGAGGAGGAACAGTTACATCCTTACTCTGGTGGACACTTGTTCTATGTGGGGAGAGGCGGTAGCCTTGCCATCAATTGATTCAAAACATGTAGCAGAGGCACTACTTACAATATTTACCCGATTAGGATTCCCGCATCAAATCTTGACGGATAATGGTTCTCAGTTCAAGGGGAAACTAACGGAAGAAGTTTTTAAGCTATTTCAAGCCAGACACTTTCATTGTAGTCCGTACCATCCGCAAGGGAACGGCCAGGTAGAGAGGTTCAACGGGACTCTCATTTCTATCCTGAGAAAGCTGGCACACGAAAAACCGGATCTGTGGGACCAATTCCTGCCCGCCGCATTGTTTGCGTATCGGGAGGTACCACATAGTTCAACCGGGATGGCTCCCGCAACTCTGCTATTTGGGAGGCCAATAAAAGGTCCTTTAGAAGCTTTATTAAGGACCTGGACGGATGAGAAGGCGGAAGAGACTGTTACCTCATCTTATCAATACGTGAACGAACTGACCACTCGTCTGAAAGCTGGATGGAAACTGGCAAATGATAATTTGAAACAAGCCAGGAAGAAACATGCAGCATATTTTAATAGGAAGGCAAAGGACCGAGAACTAGCTGTGGGAGAGAAGGTGCTGCTTCGACTACCCGGTAGCCAGAATAAATTACAAATTGGATGGCAAGGTCCATATACGGTTCTAGAGAAGGTGTCTAGAACAAACTATAAAATTGACAAAAAGGGGAAGGAGAAAGTTTATCATGTAAACCTGTTAAAGAAGTATCTGGACAGACCACCCCAGGAAAGCACCCCCTTACTGACCTTAGCTATCGCAACTCAAATGCAAAAGGAACCACTCACCTCACATGAATACCCATTACATCCTTGTGAAACAGCAGCACAGGTAAAAGTCAGTAAGCACCTGACTAAAAACCAGAGGGAGAGAGTTCAACAGGTTCTGGAGGAACATACAGATGTATTAACAGATAAACCAGGCCATACAAATTTGCTACAGTATGACATGAAACTGGTAGACTCAAACCCAATCTGTATGAGAGCCTATTCTATTCCGTTCGCGAAGGAGAAGGCATTGAAGGAAGAAATAGATTATTTATTGAAGGAGGGGATCATTTCACACAGTGAATCACCCTTTAGTTCCAGTGTCGTCTTGTTGAGAAAACCGTCTGGGGAACACCGACTGTGCATAGATTACAGGAAACTGAATGCTGTCACAGAAGGACAAGTGGATCCATTACCAGACACAAAACAGTTATTTGCCAGACTGAACAAGGCAAAATACTTTTCAAAGGTGGATCTTAGTAAAGGCTATTACCAGATCCCAGTGAAGCCTGAAGTGAGACCTTATTTGGCTTTTAGCACTTCGGATGGACATTATGAATTCAATATGCTACCATTCGGACTGAAAAATGCTCCGAGTGTATTTTCAAGGATGATGCGCAAATTGTTGGATCCCCTGAATAACCCATGTAACACGAATTTCATGGATGATATTCTCGTCGCCACAGAGACATTTGAAGAACACATTGAAGCTCTAGAGATGTTATTTAATAGACTTAGGGAGGCGAACTTAACTGCTAGGCCAACAAAATGTTGTATTGGATGCAAAGAGTTGGAATTCTTGGGACACACTGTATATCAGGGTAACATGACCCCTGACCCCAAGAACTTGGAAAAACTGCAGAGAGCACCTAGACCACAAACAAAAAAGGACGTGCGATCATTCGTGTCGTTATGCGGATTTTATCAAAAAATATATCAAAGATTTTAACTCTATTTGTGCTCCTCTGACTGATCTGACTCGCAAGGGACTTCCAGATAAAATTATTTGGACTGCACAATGTGAATTAGCGTTCCAAGACTTAAAGGAAAAACTCACTAGCAAGCCTATTCTCAAACTGCCTGATTTGACACAGGACTTTGTCTTAAGAACCGATGCAAGTAATGTAGGACTCGGAGGGGCTTTGTTGCAAAGATCATCTTCACCTGATGGGGAACTGAAACCAGTCGCTTATGCAAGCCGCAAATTGAATAAGGCGGAACAAGGATACTCCACAAGCGAAAAAGAATGTTTAGCATTAATCTGGGCAATAAAGAAGTTTCAAATCTATCTCTATGGTAGGACTTTTGTGGTCGAGACGGATCATCAGCCTCTCGTATTCTTATCTCAGGCTAAGCATGAAAACGCAAGATTGCTGAGGTGATCTTTATTGCTTCAACCTTATCAGTTTAGTATCCAATATACATTATTATTTTTCGTTTGTATAAACATTTTTTGATATGTATGATCATTTTTTGACTGAAGTGTGTGTATTATGTTTTCTATGGTCAAAGGGACATAATCCGAGTTATCGAAACTACAATTTTTTAGGAGTTGCCTTCTCTTGTATAGAGACACGTTCGGTCTATAATTTCTTGAACGAAGCGTGACCACATCTCCTTATTTGGTAGTACCAGTCAACTATGGTAGATGTCTGAAACCTTTCTTAACGCTTCTTTTCATGACCATAAAAGGCGCGACTGTGTAAGACTTTTATCTCGAATGTTCTTCGAATCGTCTTATTGTGAACGGCAACTCAGAGATTGTCGTTCTGCGCATGTCAAAAACCGGGAGTTCGTTCTGTGTGTTCCGCCCAGTTGGGGAGTTTAGAAATGGTTTAAGAAGCGAGCAGACGCAACTGCGTCTTGTGATTCTCTGAGGGAAATACAGTGTCTTAGTGAGTTAGTTAGCTAACTAGACTATTTCCCAGTATTATGCAGCCTGCCTGGAGGCATATGTTCATGGTTGATTTTCCGAAATAAGGTAATTCCTCTTGTATCGAACTTTATGCTATCATCTAGAGGTTCGTCATTTTGTCGCCTATTTGCTCGCCTGTGTGATGAAAAATGGAGAGGTACTTTGACTAGGATTAAGTCACCGGTATCTGTATACCTGAACTAGTTAAATATATATGGGTCGCTCTAGACCAACAAGACTGTTGTCTGTGTTCCAGGATTCGTTATATCAGAGATCACGTCCAAGTCAGATGGTTAGACTTAGGAACATTATAAAGGTCGAGCTGACCTGTAGCCCATGTATGCTATTCACGTGCAGACAGTGAACGGACTTATTGTATACAACTGATCTGCTAGCATCAGAATGGGAGCATTTATTATTGTTTATGAACATTGAAGATCTGTAGCTGACACTGTTGCAGAAGTTATAGAAATTATTATTATTTATACAGCTTCACGAACTAGCACTCGATGATTGATGAATTTCTGAATCTATTGAACTGTGATGTCTTATGACGCATATATACAACAGCTATCATTGCTGACTACAGAAATTGTTTTCAATGTGCCATATCATCTTGCTGAACTCGTTAACCATGTTGATGTCATAAGTATCATGACTGTTTTGTGGCGTGCAATAAATGAAAGAAACTTATACAACGAAGTTACCCTTTCTATGACTCTACACGTCATGTTGCCTGTGTGATAACCCTGTGAACTGTTCCACTACCACATACACAGCAACATCCTAAATCAGAGAAGACACCTACATCTTACACTTTAACACCAGGTGTCGATAAGGGTGGCAAGTTACCACTTCAGCACAAATCCACCCTTATCATTTTTGGTGGCCAGAGCTGGTTCTATCATCTGATATTTTGGCGCACCATATCATTGTTGGTGGCCATAGGTTGGTTCACTCTGATTCCAGCTATCAAGGGGGTCAGCAAACCCAGACATCATCATCATACTAGATACAACTACAGCATCAACTACCACCTTACAAGAAATTTTATTGAAAGTATCCGGATTTTCTGACAGTTGCTGATTTTGAAACTACCCGGCGCTGCTCGGCAATATTGAAGTTTAGGTAAAATTAGAAGGACAAGTACCGAGCGAATGGATTTCCTGATCTGGTGAAAAGAAGGACAAGTGCCGTAACAACTGTTCCGGTCTCAGGGGTACTGTTGCGGGTTCAGAAGGTCAAGTGCCGGTTAAATCAATTTAGAAGATTCAGAAGGTCAAGTGCCGTAACAACTGTTGCAGTATTAGAAGCTCTTTTCCTTCGTCATGGCTGTTTATGGGAGCAGAAGTTAATCAACGTTGGATCATTATCCTCAGAATGCTGATTACATCCTGTTCTGCACCGTGCTGACGCTGGATTTATAGAAGTTAAGTGGCCTGTTTTGTTTGTGAACTGTGCCCTTATGTTCTAACTGAGCCTTCTGTACTTTCACACTTTCTCCTATTGTTTTCATGATACATGTTTATATGTTATATGTTATTTGTTATTTGTATATTTATATGTTTATATTTCAGCGGGTTTTCTCGGTTGGGCGGAGTCTTGCAGTAGAAGATACCACGTCACAGAGGTTCTACTGTTAGCGTTTTCGTTAGGGACTGTGCGAATTTCCTACAGTGAAATTTGCTAGCGACAATCGTTGCTATATCTGTTTAGTTGTGACGAGTTGTGCTTTATTTTTGTTTCTTGTATATATATATTTTTTTTTTCTTTTTTCTTTTCTCTCTTTCTTTGTGTTTTTAGTTTCGATTTCGATTGTTTGTATTTGTAGGTCTCCCCTTTGCTATTATTCAGTTCTTTACGTATATTTTTGTGTATACACTGTAGCGTCATTTGTTAGTCATATCTTCGCATATTTCTTTTTAGTTTTGCTGTTTGTGTATTTGACTTATGCGAATGTTTTCGTATTGTTTGATCTTTGTTGATTGTTTACATTGACTCTGATCTTTGTTATTGTTTACATTGACTCTGATCTTTGTTATTGTTTACATTGACTCGGATCTTTGTTGTTGTTTACATTGACTTTGATCTTTGTTATTGTTTACATTGTTGGTGACCTTTGCTATTGTTTACATTGTCTTGTTATTGTTTACATAGTTCTTGCATAGTTAGCTTTCACTATTGTTGATATATGCTCATGCACTATTGGTCTATAGTGCACTTATCATAACAAACTGGTGTTTTTTGCTTATGCACTATTGTAGTGCAGTTATGATAAATAACTGATGATTATGCACTGATTTGGGTAGTGCACTGTTAATTAAGAGGTGACTTGTGATATTATTATACATTTGATAATACAAGTTGGTGTCAACTCCTGTTTCCCACAGAGATTGGGTTCAACATAGAGATTATACAAGCACTTTATTAAGTCTTGTTGCTATTTAACATTGAAATAAGATAATTAATTATTTCAGGTTCTGTACTCACATTTTGGACATCATGTCTACATTTGAGTACTTTATTGAGCAGGGTAAAGCCCTTGGGAAGACAGGTGATAAATTAGAAGAATTTGCGACTGTTCAATATGCCAAGGCATTGAAGTCGGAAGAAAAGAAAATGAAAGAACAAACTGAACAAAAGAGAATAGAGGCTGAAATAGAACAAAAGAAACTGCAGATGCAGGTGGAGGAAAAAAAAGATTTCAAATGGAAATGGAAAAACAAAAAAGAGAAGCAGAATCTCAGGAGAAGAGGCTTCAGGCTGAAGCTGAAAATAAGAGACTTGAAAAAGAAGCTGAAGAAAAAAAGTTACAGGCCCAGGCTGAAGCTGAAAATAAGAGACTTGAAAAAGAAGCTGAAAATAAGAGACTTGAAATAGAGGCTGAAGGAAAAAAGTTACAGGCCCAGGCTGAAGAAAGAAAGTTACAGGCTGAGGCTGAAGAAAGAAGGTTACAAAGAGAGGCTGATGAGAGAAAAGCAAAAATGGAACATGATGAAAAAGTCTTAGCTTTAGAGTTAGAGAAGTTAAAGTTATTGAACACTGGTAATGCTAATGAGGCAAATAAGGTGTCAAATAAGACTAATGCTAAGGATTTCAAGCTTAATCTACCAGCATTTAATCCCTCAATCGATGATATAACATTTTATCTAGATAGATTTGAAAGTGCATGTAATGTGCATAATATAGATAAAACATTATATGTGTATCATCTGTCCAAGATACTTAGAGGTGATGCTTTGACTTTGTTGAGTATGGTAGATGTGCCTGACAAAAACAACTATGAGGTTGTCAGGGCGGCATTGTTAAAGAAGTACCAACTTAACGAGGACGGATATCGTCTTAAATTTAAAACCATGTTACCAGAAACTGGAGTTGAATTCTCTGAATTCATCTCAGGCATCCGTCTTACTTTTTTACGATGGGTTGAGTTGTCTAAGACAGAAAATACATTTGAAGCTCTTATGGATTTACTACTTAGAGATAAGGTTATGTCTTCTGTTAATGAAGCTTTTCTATCTTTTCTTCATGAGCGTAAGCCTAAAAACATAAAAAAGAAATGGAAGAATACTGTAGCCAGTATGTTACTGCGCATCCGCACATAACCATTAGTAACTCTAAGGTGAAAGAAGGTCTGCCAGTTGCTTCGGCAGCACCTTATGGCCCAAATTTTATGCGTAAATTTCAGGGTAGCCAGAAAAATTTCAATAAAAAGAGTAATCGTAATTATGCCCAGAACCATAGTGATCAATTCCAGGGTGATTCTTCTTCCCAGAACTGGAGACAACCTAATACTACACGTTATTCTACTCCGGTTAACTTTAGAAATTTTCACAAAGGTAATCGGTATAGAGGAAAATATTTTATGCAGAGACCTCAATACCAAGATAATAGAGGTTCTCAACAACATAGAGATAGTAATGACAGTTATGGAAACTGGAACTCAAACCAGGATAAAAATTACAGTAGGGACTTTAATGATAATTGCAGAGGCAATAATGGTCGCGGTAGATCGCAACATAAGAGAAAAAGATATCAACAGACAAACTCTGTTCAACAAGAATCTCAGGGAGCAGATAAACAGGTTAATAATGATAAAGACCATAATGCTATCGGATGCTCATCTTTTGATTTTGGTAGGGCAAATAAATGTATCCAATGCAGTACTTTATTTGATCCGAAAACCGTTAGTACTTTAAGCTGTGGTCATCCTTTGCCCGCTCTTCCTGCTAATGTTGCTCATGATGGGAGAGGTTCTCTTATATTACATAAGGGGCTAGTAAATAGTAATCCAGTCTCAGTGTTGTTTGATTCTGGATGTACTACTGTCGGCGTTAGGCAATCTCTTGTAGATCCATCCTGTGCTACAGGAAAAGTCATCAAATGTGTCACATTTGGTGGCACGTTAGAAAAGTATCCTACTGCTATAATACACATTGCTACTCCTTTCTTCACGGGAGAGGTCCACGCGTGTCTACTTCCAAACCCTATTGCGGACCTTATTATTGGTCGTATTCACGGAGTTAGGGAATGTACCCCACAGCAGATTGCTGTTTGGGAAGAGCAAAACATTGAAGCTACCAATGCGGTGGTCACAAGAGCACATGCTCTGGATCCACCTCAAACTTCATTAACTAATAATGATGAAGTAAATGACCAAGATAGTCACTTGACTATTACACGTGACTCATTTATCAAATTGCAAGAAGAAGATCCTTCTTTACAAAAATTCTTCATTCTAGCAAAAAAAGGTGATCCTAATCAGAACACTAATAGGAAATCTTGGATTTCTATGAAGAACGGCGTACTTGTACGTATGGTACAAGACTCGACTACGTCCACTCATTCACAAATTCTTGTGCCTAAGAGCATGAGATTGCAAATATTGCAACATGCTCATGACTCGCAATGTGCTGGACATATGGGTTTTTCCCGTACAAAGTCGAGGGTTCTTGCGGCTTTCTTTTGGCCATTTGTGAGCAAGGACATACGAATGTACTGTCGCTCTTGCAAAGTATGTCAGGAGGTCAAATCTAAAGGACCACGACATGCTGCGCCTATCCAGGCTGCTGACATTCCTATTCGCCCTTTTCAAAAAATGGCAATAGATATTATCGGTCCTTTTAGAATTAAGTCGGCTAGAGGACATCAATTTATCCTTACATGTGTCGATATGTGCACACGTTGGCCAGAGGCAATACCTCTCAAGAGCATCTCAACTGCTGATATCGCAGACGCTCTTTGGCTGATATTTTCTCGCTTGGGTTTTCCCGGAGAAATATTGTCAGACCATGGCACTCAACTTATATCAGACACTATGTCACAGGTAATGTCTATGCTACACATTAAAAGGTCTCTCAGCAGTATCTATCACCCAATGTCTAATGGGTTGGTCGAACGTTTAAATAGGACTCTGAAAACTTTACTTGGTAAAATAACTGAGGATCATCCTCAGGATTGGGACAGGGTCTTACCCGCGGCTCTCTTTGCGTATAGAGAGGTCCCCAATGAACATACGGGGTTTTCCCCTTTTGAACTTGTCTTTGGCGCGCAACCGCGCGGCCCTATGTCTTTACTTCACGATCTAATCACTGCCGATAATATTAGCGATGAGACTCAATCTTCTTATGAGTACGTCATTGCTCTTAGGCAAAAGATCATCGAGGCATGCAAACTAGCAACTTCGTCTTCAGAATTTGCTAAAGAAAAGGCAAGGCAGTTTGCAAATAAGAATAGATGTCTACGACAACTTTGTCCAGGTGACAAAGCTCTCGTTCTACTTCCTTCAAGGGAGAACAGACTTCTAATTGCATGGAAAGGTCCATATGCAATAGTCTCCAAAATTTCTGATGTCGACTATGTTGTCGATATTGATGGAAAGCATAAAACTTTCCACATAAATATGCTCACAGAATTTTATGAAAGACCTGACTATTTGCAGCCTATTTTCCAGGCTACGGACAATTCACAAGCAACTCGTGGTCAGTACTCATCTCTGTCAGTTATACAGGATGAGGAAACTACTTTTTCTGATGTCAATCTTCCTCTTTCTATGGTCCCACTTTATTCTACGGAATCTTGGAAAAACGTGACCGTTTCTCCAAATCTTTCCGCTGAGGAACATCGACAAGTTTCTTCGATGTTGCAAACATTTCAGGATGTTCTTACAGACATCCCGGGACACACACATGTCATAGAACATGACATTGTGCTAACTGATTACAATCCTATCAGAGTCAGACCATATCCAATACCTATTCATTTCCAGTCTCAAGTCGAAAAAGAGTTGGATGAAATGATACGTTTGGAAATCATTGAACCATCCACTTCAGCATACTCTTCGTCTATGGTTATTGTTCGAAAGAAGGATAATAACATTCGCATTTGCGTAGATTATCGCAAATTGAACCAAGTTACGAAGTTCGATGCTGAACCTATGCCTTCATTAGAAGAGCTACTCAATAAACTTTCTAATTCTAGATTCTTTACCAAACTAGATTTGTCTAAAGGTTATTGGCAAGTCCCGCTAACTGAACGTGCCAAACCTTTTACAGCTTTTTCTACACCTAGGGGTTTATTCCAATGGAATTTCATGCCTTTTGGTCTTATGAACGCCCCTGCTACATTCGTACGCATGATGCGGCGAATTCTCGCATATCGTACAGATGTCATAGCATACCTAGATGATATCTGTCTATTCAGTGATTCTTGGGAAGATCACTATTTGGGTTTATACGAATTACTGTCTACTCTTCGCGAGTATAACTTGACTGCAAAACCCTCTAAAGCCTTTATAGGATTTAGCGAGATTTCTTTCCTAGGTCATCGGGTTGGTCATGGTCTTTTAAAGACAGAGGACCACAATGTTTCAAAAATACTTAACATTTCGGTCCCTAAGACGAAGAAACAAGTAAGGAGTCTATTAGGTTTGATTCAATTCTACGGACGATTCATTCCGAATCTGTCCTCCATTATGGCACCGCTTTCTACTTTATTGAAGAAAGGGTCGCCTAATCTGATCCGCTGGTCTAAAGAATGTCAATCCTCATTGGACCAGGTTAAAGCCCTATTTTCATCTCCACCTATTCTTAAGTTACCTACTATTGAGAAGACTTTTGTTCTTCGAAGTGACGCCTCGTCAACAGGGATTGGGGCAGCACTAATGCAGGAGTATTCTGATACTTTGCATCCGGTGATGTATATCTCTAGGAAATTAAACGCTGCAGAAAAGAATTACTCGGTTTTAGACCGTGAGTTATTGGCTATGGTATGGTCTATTCTGAAGTTACAAAGATTTCTTCTAGGCGCACATTTCATTGTGGAAACCGACCAGAAAGCGCTTACTGCTATTCAGAGCAAAAACTTGAAGAGCTCGAGGTCCACTCGTTATGCCATAGCTCTTCAACCATTTCATTTCTCGGTTCGAGCTATCCGTGGTTCGGATAATGTAATGGCAGACATTCTGTCCAGATGTCCACACGATTCCACATGATTCTTCTGTCATATATATATATTTCCTGATATACAGTCCAATGTTATAATGACATGTTAGTAGATTTTGTCTCACTTTTTTTTTTTTGAGGGAAATTTATAACATTGTACCATGTAATTATCTAAGAAGGCTTAGTTAGTGATATACGGGCCAAAAGATCACTCGGCCACATTTAAATAAATTATTTTCAGGATTGTATTAAGAAATTTACCAGTTGTCTTTAAGATTTGTGTTATTGATATTTTCGCAGCACATCATTGAAGTCTGCGAGTTTATGTCCATTGTGGAACTTTGAGGATATCAAGTCCTGTCCTACATTGGGAGCGGATGATGTCCACATCTTCTTCTATTGAATGTTTTATGTCACCGAAGAGCAACACATGTATTACTTATTAATTACTGTTACTTTATATAATGTAATAATATAGTGCGGTATATTAGTAAATTACACCGCTATTTGCAACACATTGTATGATAACACATAATATATTTAATTTCATATATTGGTATGAGTATAATTTGATTGTCATTATGTTGTTGCCATCATTGTGGCGTGTGTTGGTGGCACCTTCCTGGAATATATCAGCGTATACTTAGATAAATTTTTTCTCTAAGGATCTGAGATATGATCTCAGTGTCGCTCCATGCGTTGAGCTAATTTGTTAGGTATATATCCACGCATCATACGTGCGTTAGGAGCCTAGATTTTTTCCGGCTCCAGGATTTAAAAAAAAAAAAAAAAATGTTTCATTTTTTTTTTTTTTCCAGGGAGGGTGCGGTAATGTTACGCACGGATCATTATTATTTTTCGTTTGTATAAACATTTTTTGATATGTATGATCATTTTTTGACTGAAGTGTGTATTATGTTTTCTATGGTCAAAGGGACATAATCCGAGTTATCGAAACTACAATTTTTTAGGAGTTGCCTTCTCTTGTATAGAGACACGTTCGGTCTATAATTTCTTGAACGAAGCGTGACCACATCTCCTTATTTGGTAGTACCAGTCAACTATGGTAGATGTCTGAAACCTTTCTTAACGCTTCTTTTCATGACCATAAAAGGCGCGACTGTGTAAGACTTTTATCTCGAATGTTCTTCGAATCGTCTTATTGTGAACGGCAACTCAGAGATTGTCGTTCTGCGCATGTCAAAAACCGGGAGTTCGTTCTGTGTGTTCCGCCCAGTTGGGGAGTTTAGAAATGGTTTAAGAAGCGAGCAGACGCAACTGCGTCTTGTGATTCTCTGAGGGAAATACAGTGTCTTAGTGAGTTAGTTAGCTAACTAGACTATTTCCCAGTATTATGCAGCCTGCCTGGAGGCATATGTTCATGGTTGATTTTCCGAAATAAGGTAATTCCTCTTGTATCGAACTTTATGCTATCATCTAGAGGTTCGTCATTTTGTCGCCTATTTGCTCGCCTGTGTGATGAAAAATGGAGAGGTACTTTGACTAGGATTAAGTCACCGGTATCTGTATACCTGAACTAGTTAAATATATATGGGTCGCTCTAGACCAACAAGACTGTTGTCTGTGTTCCAGGATTCGTTATATCAGAGATCACGTCCAAGTCAGATGGTTAGACTTAGGAACATTATAAAGGTCGAGCTGACCTGTAGCCCATGTATGCTATTCACGTGCAGACAGTGAACGGACTTATTGTATACAACTGATCTGCTAGCATCAGAATGGGAGCATTTATTATTGTTTATGAACATTGAAGATCTGTAGCTGACACTGTTGCAGAAGTTATAGAAATTATTATTATTTATACAGCTTCACGAACTAGCACTCGATGATTGATGAATTTCTGAATCTATTGAACTGTGATGTCTTATGACGCATATATACAACAGCTATCATTGCTGACTACAGAAATTGTTTTCAATGTGCCATATCATCTTGCTGAACTCGTTAACCATGTTGATGTCATAAGTATCATGACTGTTTTGTGGCGTGCAATAAATGAAAGAAACTTATACAACGAAGTTACCCTTTCTATGACTCTACACGTCATGTTGCCTGTGTGATAACCCTGTGAACTGTTCCACTACCACATACACAGCAACATCCTAAATCAGAGAAGACACCTACATCTTACACTTTAACACCAGGTGTCGATAAGGGTGGCAAGTTACCACTTCAGCACAAATCCACCCTTATCATTTTTGGTGGCCAGAGCTGGTTCTATCATCTGATATTTTGGCCACCAACAAACCGCGACCTTGAGACGCAGGTGTTCAAATCTACTTAGCATGGAAGAGAAGGGATATTGGTGGAAGCTGTGTCTAAAAATAACTTTTAACGACAAAATTTTGGAGGGGAGAGAAAGGTTGGTTCAAAAATCAAGTACATTTTTGTGAAAACGCAAGTAGAGACGGACGGACTAACAGATAAAAATCCATACTTGACTGAAGCATGACTGAAATGACTTTAGTGTAGGAAATTTGAATTTGAAAAAACACAAGGCATTGATTGGCCACAGACAATCATATTATCAGCGCTCAGACGCGCTTTTTTGCCATTCCTCAATAGTTGTCCAGTGATAGACACAGTAAATTTTAAGTGTGGTGATTTCCAATGAAGTAAATTGAAATAAGTTCAGGGACGCCATACTATAGCCAGCAGCTCAGCTGAGTTTTGCTAGCATTTCTGTGTTCTTTATTCATAATCTGGTAAGATTGACATTATTTCTTTGTATATTTTAAATATTGTTTAATGTTTCGAGTGATTTGATACTGCCATATCGAAATCTAGCCTTACAACAAGTAAGGATTTGCTCTAGACCCCCCGCCCCAGTTCAGGGTCTAGGGACAAACAATATATATAAACTCCAGCAAGGATTAGGAAGGACAGATCAAGTGTTGAGAACAGTGAAACATATCACCTATCCTATTTTATGGCAGGAAGCTAATAAACATATTTCGGAATATGTAGTCTGGGAGAACTTATCCTATGTGAAACCAACTTGGTAAGATGTGTTGTATGGTCAGAGAGATCTGACCCTGTCTAAGTGGTGTTATTGTAAATTGTTACGTGTAGAAGTGGCTCCTTAGGTAAGGTTCTGAACCTAAACCAATACTTTATTTCAGAGCTGTGAGTTTTTTTATGTTTACACCAAAAGGTGGTGTCAAATGCTGGGTAAATAATTGAGAGTGAGGACCCGTGCAGTGTCGCATCTCGGCAGAACAGCCTTGTATTGCCCCCAAGCACGGAGAGGTGGGGCCACCCGATATATTGCCCCCAAGCACGGAGAGGTGGGGCCACCAGATTCCAGCACCAGAACTACTCTTTCAAAGTTACGTAAGCAGGCTGGTCTGCTGGATTTACACCAACTTCATAAACATAGCACCCAAAGTGAATTACTACTAAAACATCCCATTTCCTTCCATCATTAATGGACAATGTTTGGTATGCTTAGACAGGGAGGGATGAAGCCACCCCAACAGCACATCTATTCATCGTTCTCCCAGGGAAAATAAAATTATGAACTGTAGAAATATTAACTAATTGTGAACATTGTATACGCACACACCTTTTATTTATCATGCCATTTATTCATGCCATTCACACATAAATTCCAAAATCTTTCATATGTTCTGGCCAAAATAAAACCTTGGTTCAGAACAAATAAATTTAAAAAAGATTTACTTTCTAAAATTTCACCAGCTGAATTTAGTTCATTGTGTTCTAAATTTTATTGATAATATTATATTATTTAATATCTGTGTGTGTGTGTTTGTATATGTCAATACAACACATTACATTCAGTACCCTAGATTTTAACGTAGCCACATTCATTAGAAAAAAAGATAGGTGTGAGGTCGTAGTGGTAGCAAGAAAGGCCTTCTGAAAATTCACAGTTACATTTTATCTCAGGAGCCTTCACAGCTGACCTCATACATCACACTTAGTAATATCACCATCATACAATACCATCAGAACCACTACAACAACAAACACCCACCTGAAGCTACAAGTTAATGAGAACATATTAGAGAATACAACACTGTTTTTGTTTTGTCTTTAGTAGGAGCCTATAAGTCCTCTGAGAAATGGACCCTGCTTTCTTGGACTAGTTTGTAGATCAGGGTTGCTTGACCTGTTTTGTGCCATGGATCCTGTGATTGTCTGATGAAGGCTACAGACCCCTTTGATTGTCCACTGAAGGCCACGAACCCGTTCTTGGCCAAAAAATGTACATTTAGTGGCAGAGTGGTTAGAGTCCTTGCTTCTCAAGGCAAAGTTACAGGGTTCAAAACCTGGTAGTATCACGCCCCAGTCGACCTAACTGTAAATAAGTACCTGACATTGCTCTTGAGTTAAGGAAGGTAAAGGCAGCAAAGAAGGGAACTGGTCACCCATCGTCATAAAACTGAGACCTAGCATAGTGAAGTCTCTAACAGTTCACTCCCCTATGGCAGTATCTGCTATGGGACTACTTTTATCTGTTTAATATTTTTCACTTATTTTGTTGCAGAGATGACATCTGAGATTACAGCGTTCAGTCTGACATCTGGCAAAGAGAGAGCTGACTGCCAGATTGTGCAGCTATTTTATGTAAAGGTATTAAAGTAACATGATTTTTTAAATCCTCCATTCTTTCTCACTGTCTTTATGTAATAACCACTTCTATTCTTTCACATTTTCTTCCTAGGGGTAAGTGTGGGAGAACCACATTTTAAATATATCATTCGCAAGTTAACTGTAGTGTGTATATCCTAAAATGCTAGTTAGTGCCAGTTGATATACATAATAAAAAACAAAAAAACTTACTGCCAGGATCATTTTCAGAATGTTGTTGTTTTTGTTGATTTACTGATCACTTATTAATAACAATGAAAATGATGAAGAAGTGGGTGTGCAATCTTCATATGTTTGAAAATAATAAGAAAGTATGTGGAACAGAACGTAAAATTATCCATCAGTTTTACAAAATTATATAACCGAGTTTAGAATAAATCAGATCACTATTAAATCCTTCCCGTCATAATCTGTAATTAACTGAAAACTGACTTTTATTTACAGGTTATGCATGATGTGATACTGAAAAGTCTTGGAATTGCTGAAGTATTTCCATTTGACAAACTAGCCATCAGTGAGAGTGTTCAGGTTGTGTTGTATGATTCTGTTACAGATGTAAGTAGTATCTTTTCTATCAATTTATTTTGATGGACATACAAAATATCAACATAATTTTTATATCTGTTTTCTTAAATGGGTTTCTGTGATAACAAATGAATGAATGAGTCAGTGTGTGTGTCAGAATGATTGAATGAGTGAGGAAGCTTGAGAGTGAGTGTGTGTGTGAGCAAGTTAATGAACGTATACATAAGCAGTTATGTGGATGTGAGAAAGACAGATTAAATGAGTGGCAAACCCTCCATTCAATCAATCAATACCCTTTAGCTCCCCAAGGAGCATATGCCTTCAACAAACACATGCCAAGTCTTCCTGTCCCATGCCATCCGCTCATGTTCTTTCCATGTTTTCCTCATCATTTTCACCTCTGTTTCCAGTTCTCTTCTCCATGTGTTTTTTGGTTCTTGTCATCAATTCCACATTTGTGACTTTGTCATACCATTTCAGTCCTTCTATTCTACACAAGCACCCGTCTATAAAAGTTTGTAGCTTTTTAGTTGTTGTTTTTGTTGCTTTCCATGTCTCAGAGCCATACAAGAGGACTGAATTGACATTTGAGTTGAAGATTCTTATTTTCGTGTTGGACTTGATTTTTTCTTGACCTTTATATGTTTCCCAATGCAATGAAAGCGCCTCTTGCTTTTTTGTATTCTTCTTTTGATATCATTGTCTGTCCCTCCAACTTTGTCTATATTACTACCAAGATATATGTATGATTCTACATCTTTTAGTGGTGTTTCTTCAAGTTCAATCTTGTTATCATTTCTTGCATTTATTCTCATAATCTTTGTCTTTTCCCTGTGTATTTTCAGGCCCACTTATTGTGACCTCTCATCAAGAATTGTCATTTTCTCTTGCATCTGATTATGGTTATGGGACAGAATAGCCAAGTCATCTGCAAAATCCAGATCATCAAGCTGTTTAGTCAGATTCTACTGGATTCCATTTCTGTTGTGTGATGTTGCTAGTAAGAAAAGAAATGGAGACAAGAGGCATCCCTGTCGCACTCCCGTTCTTATCCTAAACGGTTCTGTAAGTTGTCCTTCATGAAGAACTCTGCATGTCATGTCTTCATAGGTCTTCCTTATTAAGTTAATGATCTTCATGGGAACTCCATAATGCCTCATCAGTTTCAAAAGTGATTCTCTGTCTACACTGTCAAATGCCTTTTCATAGTCCATGAATCCGATGTAAAGTGGTGAATTCCATTCCAGACTTTGTTCAACTATTATTCTCAATGTGGCTAAACGTAAAAAGTACTGTGTCAGACAACTATATTTTCATTGATCACTGCTCATCGTTGCTTGCTAAATCAGGAGCTCTTAAGAAACACCTTTACAGTGGTGATATTGCTTGATCCATTCAAGGAATCGGCAAGCTTACAACAAACATCAGGTACCCAGAACGCACCTTTAGAGGTGATAGCCACACATCAGCATCCCAAAATCCAACAAAACTTCTGGCAACAATGAATAGCTGCTTCTCTAGCAGCAATTATGACCATGACTTTCCACCATTACCTACTACTTTTCAAACAACAACCGTTCAACATCCTCACATATGCAGGAACAACAAATCCGATCAGCTGTTACCATTAACAAAATACATGACGCTCCTTACAAAGTCTCCATACAGCAACAACGATCTACAATTTCTGACACTGCTCAACAGGAAGGACATGATACTCTGTACTCAAAATATACTAAAGAACCAACTCAACCAACCCAGCCTTCATGTTCTGAAATCTCACCATTCCTGGTGCCAATGTCCCAGACACAAATGACCTACCCTCCATTCACCGTACTTGTCCCATCTTCCTACATATCAACCTCCATTCCCAACCTTTCCTAATTTCTCACTACAACAAAGACAAAAGATTCAAAACCGTAATACAAATAAGATGTCTTTATCTCTAGATGGGAAACATATTGAGCAAGTTAAATTAAGGAGTACAGTCTGTTGGATGTGATCATAAACCGGTCTCTATGCTGGAGGTCACATGTCTATTTTCACTGCCAGCAAGATCTCATAAAAATTGTTTCAAGTCTCAAAAATCAAAAAATGTTTATGTCCGCACTCATGACTTATATTCTATTATGCGCATATTCAAAGTTACCTTTCTTATTGCTCAAATATCTGTGGTCGCTGTAGTTTCTCAGTTTTGAAATGTCTAGAGTCCCTACAGAAATGAGCGCTAAAGCTTGTTTGTTTGAAAGATAAATTTCCCAGTTCTCAGCTATTTTCACAGCTGAATATTCTTCCTCTTAAAAAACTCATAAAATGATCTGTTTGTACCTCAAATTTTGCATGGAAGAACACCTTCATAATTGAAAATGATCTTTTGTTATAAATACTGCTCGTATCTTGTACATGATGACCAACTTCTGGATCTAGCTAAACCTGGAACTGCCCTCTTCCACAGTTGTTTTAGTTATCAGGTGACTCATCATGGAATGCTTTACCAGAGTCTGTGAAAACTAATAATTACACCAGATTCAAAAGATATCTGCATTCCCATTTAATAAAGTCTTGAACTCGCATCTACTAATTACCCTCTGTTTTATTTCATATTATATTTCCATCAGTATATATATTTAAATGGTATAACTTTGACCTTCATGTAAGTATGTAATTGCTCTATTGTTTCCCCTCTCTCTCTCTCTCTCTCTCTCTCTCTCTCTCTCTCTCTCTCTCTCTCTCTCTCTCTCTCTCTCTCTCTCTCTCTCTCTCTCTCTCTCTCTGTGAGTTTGTGACCATTTATGTGTGTGTGTGAATATATGTGTGTGTGCTCGGTTACAAAATGCAGCTATATTATTGATTACTTATAACTGAAGTTAAGAATGTTTTAATTTAATAACACTTTGAGAGTTATCTTATTGCAGGGCAGAAATGTAAAAAGGCATTATACCTATTTCTTTACCCTGATAAAATAAAGATTTTGTTTGTTTGTTCGTTCATTCATTCATTACCTGTGACTCTATAGTGATAATATCTTCTCATTGTCACTTACTATCTCCCTCTGTTTTATAGGTGGAAGTCACTAGCGTTCGTTTCACACAGGCACAAGGAATTCATTCAGATGGATTCCTCTACAAATCTGTGCAGGAATTACATCTCCCAAAGGTAGGACCTCTTGACTGGTCACACACAGCACATTTGCCCTGAGTATGCTGTGTTAAATAAGTAAATAGCTTTTCATTTTGAAAGCATTTCTTTTATAAATTGAAATAGCAGTAAGAAAATCCTCAAAAGAGTTTGACTTGCAGTTGCAGCTTTCCACCCAAAATGGACAAAGTGCACAAGTTTTAGGTGCTATCTGCTTTTGTGTAACCAGTCACAAGTAACAGCAATAACACAAACTTTCAGTTTTCTAACTCTAGAACTCATCATACAATTTGTAATTCATACTGTTTCATAATAAAGCATCGTGAATGTTAGAATTTAAGAACAGTGAGTATTTAAGTAATGTGGATATCATCCTAGGTCTGCTATAGTCCATCTAAACTGAAAGCTTTGGAAAGTTACTTTCTGTGGCCCCAAGTTTATCCTTGTCATCTTCCCCATGAAAATCAGACTGCTATCTTCTGCCATATTGTCCTTGTGATGGTGTTCAGATTCAGTTTATTTATTTTCTGTGTGTGTTTTATTTTTCTTCATTATCTGTTTCTCCGAGAGTAGTAAATGTGATTGACCTAACTGAGTAGCAAGGTTGATTTAACTAATAGAGAGTAAGGGTAAATGAACTTACAGAGTAAGGGTAAATTAACTAATAGAGTAATGGTGATTGAACTTGGAAAAGTAAAGGTGATTGAATTAATGTATCTTTTTCTCACCCATTAAGGAGCATGGAAATATCATTGCTGTTGCCCGCTTGTGGCAGTCTGTGCCAAAGCACGAAGTGGGCTTTTGGAGTTGGTTACTGTAGCAGTTAGTTTTACATCATGAGGTTGCTAGCGCCTTTCACAACCTCACCTTAGCGATCCATTATTAACATATTTCATGTCCTGTTGTTTCACTCTGTTCAGAGCGCCCCCACCACCTCTTAAATTTAATTTTTTTAAAAACCTTACAGTTTAGAAAAGTATGAGTAGGAGGGTTATTTATGTTCTGTCTTGTACATGCTGCATCTTTCTTGTAACCATAGATCTTGATAAGCTGACACGTTCATTCTTCACTGTTCCAAGAATGCCTGTACTTTTCCTTTTCCTTGTTCATGATATCCTGAGCATTCTTCTTTTACCTTTGGTAACTGTTGTATTCCTTGTTTCTATGTATTTTTGTTTAATTGTTCAGTTTTCACTTCCAAACAGAAATGTCCTCCACACATAATTGTCTGGTAATATTCACATTCTGGAGCAGTTAATTTTCTTGAGGTTTTATTATCATCTTATATATCCTTTCTCTTGTTAGCCACACTTTCATAACTCATTAAATTTTAGGCATTGCTGTCTTGGACAAATCTTTTAAACCGCTCCCTAAGTGGTCATCATTTTCTTTGAGTGTAGCATGGTTTTTTCTATCATTCTGTGTGTGTTGTTATTTTAAAAGTTTTCATATGCCATATGACATTTTTAATGTTGCTTATTCTGTCTGCAGAAATATTGTTTTGTTATATTCACCATATCATAGGCTGTTATTTTTTCAAGATGACAAAGCTACTTATTAAATTCTGCATGCTCATTAAAACAACATTCATTTACATTTTCTAAGAAAATGTGGCAGAGTTGTATGAAGAAGATCTCTGCTTTTGTCATTTTCATATTGTGGGGATAGTCATATGTCATTATTCAGTGGTCTTCAGTTTATTCCTATTCTGTGTGTAACTTTTTAGTATTATATACTGCATGCTTTCTAGCTGTTGTATCATAAAATGTGTCCTTTTTTACAGGCTTTTCTTTAACTTGCAATGTATGTCACCTTCAAATCTTGCAATCGATTTTTCGATCACTTCCAGATGAGCAATAGCTCTGAAACTTGGCATAGTTGTGTATTCCTGATGACAATACAATAATCAGTCGTAAAAATAATGAAATGAATAACATTAAAATTAATATTAATTTTGTTTGTTTGTATGTTTCATCAGTGAAATGGGTGATAACTGCAAATTATCTAGGTGTATTCTTTCCAACAAAACTGTCTTTCTTGAGAGAAATATTGAAACTTCTCCTCCCTCCCCCCTCCACACACACACACTATCGCACGTGCGTGCACAGACATACACGCAACTGACAACTACATTTAAAAAAAATGTAATTTACAACTCTTATCAAAATTTAAAAAAAAAAAAAAATTACTTTCCATGTATTATACTGAATAATGAAATCCGCCTCCTGTGCTCTGGATTCGTTTATTGCTAACTGATAATGTCATTAGTGAATCGATAACACTTGACTTAAATGTACCAACAAAAAAAAAATAACACTAAAAAGAAGAAAAAATAAAAATATTTTAAACACAGGCTTTTAATGCACTAAAAAGCCACAAATAACACTGACAAACAACATTTTTCTTTCTTATATAAGAATAAGTGTTCTTAGGTCAGTTTCTTGCGCTGATTTCACATTTGAAATCCGTTTATCTCTATCACGTCGGGTTCTTAAGATATTTGTGAATAAATATATTTTTGGGAAACCGTTATTTGCTCCGTTTCATTTTTACTATATAACTTTTTAAAAATTAATAAAATGCAAAATAATTCTACTTTTTATACTGCTAAAAGATGCATGACATATGTTACGTTATATTTCAAATAGTTACTGTATTTTGAAATAATTCTGAGTGAAATATGGCTTCTAGAAGTTGTAGAAATTCGGCTGTTACGTGTGCAGATATTTTACCGATCGTGTTCACCAGAAAAAATTTTTCACCATTGCTAAAGAAAGCATATGAACTTTATTTCGATTCGAAAGTTGATGATGCAAATAAATCTTGGAAGCCAAATGCAGTTTGTTCGACTTGTGCAAATACATTGGCAGGTTGGTTACGAAAATCGCCGAAGCATAAGTCGATGCCTTTTGGAGTGCCAGTAATATGGCGTGAACTGACAAATCACGCTACTGATTGTTACTTCTGCTTGACAAATATCTATGGTTTCACTTTTAAAACTAGAAAGTCTGTGGTTTATCCAAATATTGAATCGGTTTCGAAACCAGTGCCTCATGATCCAATCACGTGTCCAATCCCAGTTCCACCAGAACAATATCCGTTGGACGTGAATGAAATATCAGAAAGTGATAGTTTACCTGCTTTAGAAACTAATTCTGACTCGGATTATGTACCGGTGAATGATGGTGTTCACTTAATTAACCATTCAGAACTTTCAGATCTAATACGTGATCTCGCTCTCACCAAAGGACAAGCGGAATTACTCGGTTCGCGACTCAAAGAATGGAATCTTTTAGCGCCCAATACTCCGGTATCTAAATTTCGTCATAGATACAGAGAACTTGTTCAATACTTTGAGATGGATGATGACATTTGCTATTGCAAAGATGTAAAAGGTCTAATGGTGCACCTCGGTCATGAGCACATAGTCAACGAATGGCGACTTTTCATCGACTCTTCCAAGACTAGTCTAAAAGCCGTGTTATTGCATAATGGAAATTTATTTTCATCAATTCCAGTCACCTACTCTGTTCATATGAAAGAAACTTATGACAATATGGCTATACTTTTGGCAAAAATAAAGTACAATGACTACCAATGGCGGATTTGTGGAGACCTAAAGGTCATTGCAATTCTCACGGGCATGCAGACTGGGTATACTAAATTTTGTTGCTTCCTATGGGAATAGGACAGCCGCAACAGACAGGAACATTATGCAAGAAAGGTGTGGCCTATCAGGGATCGTATGCAGCTCGGGCATAAAAATGTAATACACGAGCCATTAGTTAACAAAGACAGCATCATTTTACCACCGTTACATATAAAGTTGGGGCTCATGAAGAATTTCGTAAAAGCGTTAGATAAAACGAGCAAAGCTTTCACTTATCTTCGAGAAAAGTTTCCGCAAATTAGCGATGCAAAGATTAGCGATGCAAAGATAAAGGAAGGTATCTTTGTAGGACCTCAGATTAGGAAAGTTATTGCAGACAAACAATTCGAGAACTTGTTACATGGTAGTGAACTTCGCGCATGGATGGCATTCAAATCGATCGTCGATAACTTTCTGGGAAATCACAAATCTGTCGACTATGTGCATATTGTTAAGCAGTGCATAGATGCATACAGAATTATGGGCTGTAACATGTCCCTCAAAATCCATTTGCTCGATTCGCATCTTGACTTTTTTCCCTGACAACCTTGGCGAAGTCAGCGATGAACATGGAGAACGATTCCATCAAGATATCGCCGTAATGAAGTCACGTTATCAAGGACGGTGGAGTGTGACCATGCTTGCCGATTATTGTTGGATGCTTCATCGCGATGTACCACATGCCATTCACCGACGAAAGTCGACTGCAAAGAAATTCAAGCCTACATAACTGTTATACTTCTTGTACAAATGATGTTGTAATACTGTATGCGTTGTTAAAAAACTTCAATTGCGTATTTCTAGAGATCCCGACCTGATAGAGAAAAACGGTTTGCAGATTTAAAAACAGCGCATTAAAATTGACCAGAAAAACATAGAAATGTTAGAGAAAGAAAAAAAAATTTTTTTTTTGTTAGTCAGTGTAATTTTTCACGGAGTTTATAGCTTGGAGTAAAAAAATGTAAATCAAATTGACAAAAAGCCTGGGGTGCTGATTCAACATGAAATTAACTTCTGCTTTATACTTCATTAGACACTTATGGATAAAATATATGATAAGCGCTTAAGCGCCCATGCTTTTTTGTCAATTTGATGTTACATTTTTTTTACTGCAAGCTATAAACTCCGTGAAAAATTATTTGTGGCTTTTTAGTGCATTAATAGCCTGTGTTTAAAATATTTTTTTATAAATTTGTTTTATTGATGAGTAATGTACGTTTCTTATCAGTTTACACAGATTTTGATATTTTTTGTCCCATGACTTGAAAGAGCATTTGCTCAAATATTTCCCCCCTTTATCTTTTTCCTTCTCTCTGTTGCCCTTTCCATCTCTTGCTCTTTCCCATTCCCTCTCATCCCCTCTTTATGAACACTTGTGTGGTGTGTGTGCATTTATTTTTAAGAGGTAGAACAGAGAGAGAGAAAGAGAAAGATAGAAATGCGTGGGCAAGGGGGAGGGAGGAAACAGACATTTGAAAAATTTCTTGAAAGCTACCAGTTAATCTCAGATCAATACCCAGCTCAGAAAATTAGCAAAAAAACTGAAGTCGGCAGAAAAACAGACATCTTGATGGCTTAATTCTCTCCCCTCCCCCCTTCGTGTGTGTTGCAGTGGCAAGGCTACTCAACCTGCACTGTATGAGCCTGTTGTCATCGCTTCACCATTTTTCTTTCAGCTCCTTCTGGGGCATGTTCATAATCAAGTTGACTGTATATTGATATGTAGATTTAGGAACAGTTTGGCTTTTGTGAAAACTAGTTCAGGAGTAGGCTGCTACAGCAACCATGTACCATTGATAAGATACAATGCCATAGAAAAAATACAGAGTGTAGATGGATAGTGGGAAGTGCTGAAGGAACCATTTTCATCAAGCATCAAAAGAAATCATGCCAGCAATAAAGCGGACTTTTCAAAGAAAAGAGGCTTGACATAAAATTTTACCGCCAGTGGTGCAACTACAATGTGAAAGGCCTCCGGGCACAAATTAATTGAAGTCCTCTTTATGCCTGTTGCTCAATAAGTATAATCAATATACGACATATCCGTACATAAATGATACTATTTATATCATTATCATTGTGGCGAGATGGGATGGATAGAAAATTAGAAAGTAGTTCCCAGAAATGGAGAAGAAAACTGGTGAACTAGTGGTAGGGATGGCACAGGACAAGTAAGGTAGTTTGGTCATTTTCATCATTTTATTGGCTTAAGTGTCTTGGTTTGTGTTTTCATGATATGTTGTACTTAACTTGCTTGACATGTAGTAGCTGACTTCAGTCATTAAAACATCTGGACATTGAAGATGCTATGCTTATGGCAGGAACAGTGTTGGTCTACTGTTAAACATTTCACAATTTCCACAATCATGTCGCGCTTTTCATCTCTAGTTGAGCCTGCAAAATGTGATCAGGTTATGGTATCTGTGGTTTATCACCAAGATGCCCCTCTGATACTGACTGGTCACTGTTGATCAGACTCCTCATTGCGACAACACTGTTTTGAGGCTGTGGTTAAGTCAGTCAAAAGGTGGTACTTCGTACATCCATACATTTAAGAATTTTGACATCACTTAAAGACCTTTTCCAAACCCAGTCATGATTACTCACCTTTGGCTTAGCGTTATTCCAAAGTTAGCAAAATTGTTTCCCTTACAATACATCGACAAAATGTGCCGAAATAACAGACAAGAAAGAAATAGAGAAGACGAACTCTTTGAGCACAGCACCCAAAAGTAAAGCCCTAAAAAGGACCAAGCTTTTATCGCTAGCGTTGGTCAGTTCTAACAAGGACTTCTAGCTGAGCCAATGCTGTCCAGGATTGAGGTTATGTAGTGGCAGAAGCCATCTTTGTTCGGTATAACGGCAAGATATAAACATGAGGAATTATGTTAAGCATAACATTAATTATGAATATTCATCAATTTTAAAAGTACATTAATTCACTAAGATATTTTGTAAGTTTATAGATATACCTTCAGACACAGTGTTACTTTGAAGTCTGTGGCTGTTTGAAGCTTTGATCTACAATTCGCTCACATTTGGGTCAGTTGTGGCTTCTTCTCAATTGTCTTGTTGTATTGTGGGTTAAGACTTCTAACTATAAGAGTCAGCCCTCTGGATATCTTCTCAGCTCTATCAGATCTTGAAGGGATTTAGGGAAGTAAGGTACTGTGTCCACCTCTGATTCATGCTATACAGAGCTTCTACAAGTCTTGCAGAAATTATGTGAGGACAGCAAACCATAAGTCGGAAGAGTTCAGGACCACCACTGGTGTAAGACAAGGTGATATCCTATCACCTTACCTCTTCATACTCCTTATGGACGATGTCATCAAGGCATGTAAGGAGAGAACAAGAAAGTATTCAGTGGGGTACTGGAAGATGAGACAGGTCTATATTTCGGAGCTGGCATTTGCTGATGATGTTGCCCTGATTGCTAAATCAGAGGCGCATCTCCAATCCAACCTGCAAGTCTGGAAGGAAGAGCTGGAGAAGAGAGGGATGATCATAAGCAGCCCTAAAACAAAATCCATGGTGATATCACGAGAAGAAAGAAAACATCAGATTAAGCTGGGAGAACAGGTCCTGGAGCAGGTCGACCACTTTAAATACCTCGGAGCTATTATAGACCGAAAAGGAGGCATCAAAGAAGAGTTGGCCACTCGAAAAGCAGCAGCTGGGAGACTTTTTCAGGCCATAAATCGAGGATTCCTCAGCAAGAGAGAGGTTGGTAAGAAAACGAAGATGGCTGTATACCGCTCCACCTATGTCCCAGTCTTGACATACGGATGCGAGTCATGGGCAATGACTACAACCCATAAAAGCCAGATCCAAACCTCAGAAATGAGGTATCTGAGGAAGGTGGTTGAAGTAACAAGAAGAGACATGGTACGCAACCAGACGATACGTCAAGGCCTAAAATCCTACCCCCTGCAGACCCAAGTAGAACAGTCCCAATTAAGATGGTTTGGCCATGTCTGCAGAATGGGAGAAGATCGGTTACCACGACAAGCATGGGAAACAAAGAGCCAAGGATCCAGACCCCGAGGACGACCCAGAGTCCGCTGGGAGGACAACATTAGACAATCTTTGAAGGATCGAGGACTAGAATGGAACCAGGCCAGGAGGAAGACAGCCGATAGGATAGTCTGGCACTCTCTCTTCCAAACCTCTACACCTCACGGTAGAAGGGGAACGACTAAGTAAGTAAGTAAGTAAGTAAGGTACTGTGTCTGAGACTGGCTTATATACTTAATCTCAGGTTTGCTTTCTCAGAAGTCCGCCCGAGTTAGCTTTTCCTCTTGTGAACTTTCATGGAATTTCAATGCTTTTGATGGACAATTAACTTTTCCTCTTAAGAACTTTCATGGGATTTCAATGCTTTTGTGTGAATTTACCGACAAAATCATAATTTCCTTGTCAAATACCAAAGATAATGAATTTCCACTGCCATAATTACATTTATTTGTAGTTGCAGTTCAAATCCCAAAAGAATTTTCTTGTTCGGGGCATTAACTAAAAAGTTGTAGCAAAATTTATGTTGTGCAATTCATAATTTATCATAAAGACACGAGTGTATGTGGCGATTCCAGAGTGTCTTGCCCATGTTATGGCAGTCATTATCATTGTCATCATTATCATCATCATTATCAGTACCCATCAGCTCCCCAAGGAGCATAGACCTTCAACAAATCTGTGCCATCTGTTCAAGATCTTTCCATGCCTTCTTTATCCCTTTCATTTCTGTTTCCGGAAACTGGGACATGCCATTGCTTTAAAGGAGCTATGGAAATGAAAAGAATATATGTGAAGGCAAGAGTCCCTTCCAATCACTGCTTTTTGGTGCCCAGTCTGTGGTGGGGCCCTCGAGACGTGCCCAGTCTACCTGGGCGGTAGTTACACCACTGAATTGATGGACACAAGAAGAAGGAAATAGCATGACAAAGACTAAATAGGTAGTAAATAAATGTAAGACAGCAAAAGAAGCCTGGATAAACCAGAGGTTCTGTGAGCTTGAAGTGCAGCACGTATAAGACACAAAATGTATGTCATTCATTCATTACCCTTCAACTCCCAAATTAGCATTAGGCCTTCAATAAATTCATACAAAGTCCTTCTGTCCTGTGCCATTCACTCAAGTTTTTTCCATGCCTTCGTTATCTCATTCATTTTTGTGTCCACTTCTCTTCTCCATGTGTTTTTTGGTTTCCCTCTACCTCTCTTACCATCAGGATTCCTGAACAAGGACTGTCTTATAATGCTATCAACAGCCACTGTCTGTTTCTATCAGTGGTGTCTGTAATACTATGGACATCTAGTAAGGGAAATGGGAATGTCCTGAAGGAGGCCTCTGCTCAAAGGAAACTGATTACTTTTAATAGAAAGAAGCAATCACATTAAGAGAAGAGGGTAGGTAGAATGTACAACAGGAAACAATTGAAGGAAAAAGAGACAGAGAATTAACAAAGAAAGAAGAAGATACTGGACAGTTTAACATTGTGGCTTAGCAAGAAGTCAGCAGTAGAATTGATCAAAAGCACTGGATACAGGAAGTTATGGAGTGACATGGTCACGTTAGCCATAAGGACCCAAAGACGCAGCAATAGATAACGCAGTAAGCGACTCATAGCTTGACTGCTTGCGTCAGGACCAGCGAACCAGAGCTGGTCAAGACCGTGCTCCACCTCCACGTGGTGGTCGTGGAAACAGTCTGCAGCAGTGCAGTCTGGCTTAGCGAGCACGGATCGAAGAGGGAAGGCAAACCCGGTCCCAAAAAATGCTGTGCAGAAGTCGGATGTGTCGACCGAAAGGTGCAGATATCACAGCTTAGGCGTAAACAGATACAACGCAAGCACCGTCCTTTTCAGGACGAACGAGGAAGAAGAAGAAGAAGACATTAGCCATAAGGCAGTATGTGAAGAATAAGAAGAAGAACAAAATGGGAGAAATTCATCAGGACATGTTAATGCGATATCTTTTTTTGTTGTTGTAAAATTGCTTAGCTTTGCGTGAGCTAAAATAAGGCACTAAATGCAAACATGAAACAACTTTTCTGCATAGCATTAACTTACTTTCATGTCTCAGAAACAGGAAGTTGCATTGAATATAAATTTTTGTTTTTCAAAGTTAGGAAAATAAGCACAAATCCTTACCATTTTAGTTCAGGTTTATATTCACATACTCCTGGTAGATTTACATTACATTCGCATTCATGTCACGCACATACATTAGTTTATGAGCTGTCTAATAAAAGTTGACCTTTAAAACTATCTTTGACGTAATTTCTTTATTTTCTTCTTTTTTTTATTTTCTATTAAATGGACCTCTAAGTGGATTATGATCATTTGTGATCTAAAAATTGATATTTTCTTAAATTCTTGAAGTAAATGTCTGTGTGTGCTCATGGTTAATATTAGGAAATGTGAAAATGTTATATAGTTTAAACATATTAGTAAAAATTTTATTTGGATGGGTATGGAAGTTATTAAGAAGCTTTTTAATAATATGTTCATTAACCTTTAACAGCCTTATTTGCTCTCATCACCCTATATGTCTATCTAATGATATGTTCTATTGATAGCTTTTTCCTTACAGTGTAAGTGCCTTTGTTATATATAATTTTGTTAGTAACTGCGTAGTCTTTCATTTTCGTGGCACAGCGTGAATTTACTAATCATTAGATGTTACGAACATAATTTTTTGATGATACTTCATTAGGAATTGTGAGAGAAAAAAATGCAAACATGAACTGCTTAATGAGGGAACAAATTCTCAAGATAATTGAACAGATAATTAGTTTGATTTAATTGAGGTATCAATAACCACAACATTCTGTCTAGAATGAGAAGCAAATATATTTTAAAGTTAAAAAAATGGCAAGTAAAAGAAATTGTGTGAATTTCATTTGGTTTTAAAAAAAGAGAAGTAAGGAGTATAGAAAAAAGATGGTCATTATATTATAGATTTCTCACCTGTGTATTGCCTGGGCCCAGAAGGGTAGCAAGGAATAGTAGCACTGTACCCTACCAAGCAAATCAAAGAAGGTGACTAATACGGGTTGGGCATTGGGCCTCCTATCCCACCTTGAAGAAACTGAAAGCCGGCAGTCAAGCCATCCAAAGCAAGGAATTCAAATAATTTCACTTTGTCGTCCAGGATGGAAGAAGTTTCTCTATTAGGGAGAAAGCCAAAAGGACTCTGGGCTGACTAAATTTTTTGTTTCTACGTTATATCTTCTCCAGATTGAGCAGTGAAACAAGATGAAAGGGAATAAAAAGGAAGACACTGAACACATGAAAAGTAGTTCTGTGCTCAGGATATGTTGAAGAAAGTGCTTACCATAGTAAAGGTGTGGCTCTAATGCTGTTAAAGTATAGTGCACAGGACACTTAGAAAATGGGAAGGAGCATTCACAACTGCCAACAGAAAATAAAGATAAGCAGCATCCAAAGTTATTCACCAACTAAGAAGAATTTTACAGCAAACTTCAAAATATCACAGATAACAAGACATTTAAAGACATTGCAGTGTTGATAGGTGACAAGAATACAAAGGTAGGAACAGACAGTAATGATTTTGAAAAGATCATGGGAAAATATACTTGGAACAATGTGCGAACATAGAGAAATATTTATAAACTTCTGTGCTACAGAATCAGCATGTTTCAGGAGGAGGCATGTTTCACATAAAAAATACATAAAGCAACACGGATATCACCAGACCATAGGACAGAAAGTGAAATTAATCATATATGCATTGACAAGACATTAGACAATCTCTGAATGATAGAGGTCTGACTAGATTGGAACCAGGCCAGGAGGAAGACAGCCGTTAGGATAGTATGGCACTCTGTCTGGCAAACCTCTACACCCCAGGGTAGAAGAGGAATGACTAAGTAAGTAGTAAGTAAGTAAGCATTGACAAGAAGATTAGATAATGACGAAAATTATGTAGAGAAGCAGCTGTGGCATAAGGTCATCATCATCATCATCATTGGTTAGTAGCCAAACAGAAGGTGAAACTCAGAAGATATACAAGACAGCCATACAAATGATAAAGAAAGCATAGAAAGACATTGAACAAATAGCACAGAACCGTTAGGTTGGCGTGTATTGTTCCACATGGAGCTAAATTGAGTAAATTCCAAATATTAAACGCATGTTGAAATACCGAGAAAAATGTCATAAAATAAAGAAAGTTGGACAAATGTTTCAAACATTTATACTATTTTTTTTTTTTTTGGGACAGTTCTGATTCAGATTAATTTTAACCTTCCGATGAAGACTCATACATCAATACAAAACTGCCAAAATGTATGTCCCTTTGTCTCTGTCAGATTTGTGCTTTCAGATTTTTCTGCTGGAAAACCAATGCCAGTAAACCATCCCCGTCATAGTTTATTAGGAATTGCGTTACATCTTCTTTTGTTTCTGCCCGTTTGTGAAAACAAGAATCGCTAATATTTTAATCGCTGAAAATGTCATGTATATTCTAATTTTCAAGAGATCTGTGAAAGTTGTGGATAGATTCTATTGAGGTCATATTTTAAAAATCAGCTTTGCATTTTAAATAAATCCTAATGAAATGTTAATCAGATCAAAGCAATTTGCAGGCTACATCATTAATTTTGAGAGAACAGTCAGTGTCTAAGAAAATACTCGTAGTTCTTTCATTCATCACCCTTCTGCTCTCCATAGAGCATAGGCCTTCAACAAACGTATGCTAAGTCCTCTTATCACGTGACATCAGCTCAAAATCTGTGCATGTCTTCTTCATCATGAAAATGAAGAGGACTCGTGGTTACAGTGTCAAAGTATACATTTAGTTTGATTGTTTTCATTTGCTTTTCAGTAAATCAATCATTTCATATCATGTTTGTGTAAACTGTAGTTAATGATCTAGAGTTAATATATTTGTAAGACCATGCGAAGAGGAAGGTGGTTGAAGTAACAAGAAGAGACATGGTCCGCAACCAGACGATACGTCAAGGCCTAAAATCCCACCCCCTGCAGACCCAAGTAGAACAGTCCCAACTAAGATGGTTTGGCCATGTCTGCAGAATTGGAGAAGATCGGCTACCACGACAAGCATGGGAAACAAAGAGCCAGGGATCCAGATCCCCAGGACGACCCAGAGTCCGCTGGGAGGACAACATTAGGCAATCTTTGAAGGACCGAGGACTAGAATGGAACCAGGCCAAGAGGAAGACAGCCGATAGGATAGTCTGGCGCTCTCTTCCAAACCTCTACACCTCATGGTAGAAGGGGAACGACTAAGTAAGTAAGACCATGCCACATTTAACTGCGATCAGTGAAAGGATGTGGATGAAAGTCGGGACCATTTAAACATAGTTATCACAGTAATATATTATTACGTTGTGTGAATCTGTACATGTGTGTTGTCTCGCTGCATTGTGTAAAATATCATACAAATTAAACATAACAGATTAAGCATAACATATATGAGGTTACAAGAGAAATGACAGGCGCTATGTAAACAATTTTGGAAATACATTATAAAGAATGAAACTGGCTACTTACATGTTTGGTAATTTTGTTTTCATTTAGGTTATTTACCCTGACAAATATATCACCTCTCTCTCTCAAACATTGTGTATGCTTCTGAAAAGTGCACCACACTGAAACTATAAATATTAACGAGTTCTACATTGCGCATATTTTGCTTACTGTTGGAAGTGAAACAAAAAAATGGATCATCGGACCGTGAAAGTTAATCTTAACTTAACCAACATAAGAATAAATGGAAAGATAAATGTACCAGGTAAAAGTGTCTGATATCTTGGGTACCGGTAGATAATAACTGAGAATGTGAAGTAAAGAACAGAGCTAGAATAGTCAAAACTACAAAGGTGAGTCCCCCCAAGCATTAAATGTGCACGTTTTAATACTGTGTAATGCTGAATTATTGATATAGAAGATTGGGGTACATCTCTTGGGAGCAGAAGAAAAAAAGAAGTCTTTAGAAAACTATGAATAAAAAGAGATTTAGGGAAAAGTTGAACTTAGATAAATGGAATATGTTGGGCATATATAGAACTAAAACACTGCTTAAAACCATAACTGAAGGACAGTTGAAAGGTTAAACGGGCAGTATGGTGAAATTGCTTTTACGTGGGAAAATGACTTCAGGAGATGGATACAAAACGGCATGTCAGAGTGTATCGTCAACGCAAGAGATGGAAAATATTGGGAATCCATCACTGCCACCCTTGATGCGCGGATGGCACTTGTCTAATTTGATCTCTGTGAGACAAAAACAATTTAATTAAAACAGGAACTCATTTGCTTGTGAAGGAGGGGAAGCGGAAAATCGGAATGGGCCATAGGCAGCAAAAACTTTAAATAGGGCCCATTATGCAAGTTAAACAAACGGTAAATATTTTTAAACAATGCACATTTTGTGTAGTGTACTTCCAGTGTCCAAGCCTTTTCATGTCCAGCCGTTATTTACTTTAGCTCCGTCGTTTTTGACACGTATTTACACAAACACACACGCATGCATTCACATGCACACATAGAGAGAGAATGGGAGGTAAGGCAGAATGTGAAAGTAGTGACCTAGTAAAATAACAAAACAAATGATGAAGTGGAGAAGAAATTACATTGTTCTGATAATGACATCTCATTTTAGATTCTGAAGATGGTCACCTTTTAACGGTGTCTAACTTAATTTACAAATCTGGAAAGTAGAAATAATGGTGTTAGTAGTGCAGTGTCAGGAAACGTGACAAGAACATTTTTAATAAGCAGTTTGCTTAGATTTTTCTCAGCACGTTTCAACAAAAGTCACTGTTCACCATTACGGCGAAGAAGAGATTATTTTCGTGACTCTGTCTATGAGATGTCGACGTATATGGAGTCCAGACCGTTGAAGCTAGAAATTTCATCTTTCCTGTTGTGCTTTCTGGACGTTTGGTATTTCTCTTCCGCAATTGTTTATATAAGCCAAATATTAGTGGAGGAAGGAAAGTGCAAACACGATTGGTGCTCACAAGCGCAATGGATTGGATTTTTCTGAGCATTTGCTCAACAGCCTTGCAAACAAGATCGCTACAGTTTATATTCGTGATTGTCTGGTTGGGTGAAATTGTCGCAGAAATGACTTGTTGAGAGCAAAATGAAATAATGACTGTATGATATAGCTTTTCTTGTTTGTCAAAAAACCTCATGTCATGTTGATATCAACTTCACGAAATGGAAGGGGGAGTGACGGATAGCTTTAATTCAATGCATACGATTTGAGAAGAGGAAAGTTTGAACTTACAGCCAATATTAATGAAATGAAAGATAGATAGAGAGAGGTGATAGACAACCTAACATCATGGCACACAATGTCAACACACAGCTGGACTGAGAATACTAGAGAGCGATAGTTGTTGAGAGACATGATGACCGCGCCTGAGGTCATGGTGCTACTGATGCTTTCCACTTCTTCTTTGCCTTTCAGTTTTCTATATAGTTATTCATGAGATCTTTACAAGCGTGTCTTCTTCGGCAAATCGTTCCAGTTCCTTTTAACACTATTCTTCTTCTTGTATCCTTATTCGCTGACTCACTGAGCAGTTAGTTACCAGCACGCTTAGTAGCATCTTATGGGGCAACCACAAACTCTCCACTTCGCTCAGTCTGTGGCCATCCTTCGGGTGGTGCCCCAGCTCTGGTTCATACTTTTCACCTCGGTCTCCACAGCTCTCCGTTAAGCTGTTTTATTTACATCGACATGTCTTTTGCTTTCCGTCAGGGGTCCACAGCATACTATAACCTGGAACGACAAAAAAGATAACAACATAAAACAAAAATCCAGCTAATTCACCATTGATAATTGCTGCATTTATGTATGTGTGTGAGGCATGAATATTAAACGTCGAACTTGAAAGAAAAATACATGCACTGGAAATGCGAAGTTTCAGAAAGATCCTTGGATTATTATATATGGATCATGTCACAAGTCACCCGTGTGTTACCGGGGCCCGAAAGGGGAGCAAACAATAGTAACACTGTTCCCTACGGTGCCTACCACGCATGTCGTAGAAAGCGACTAAGGAGGTTTGGGCATGGGGCTGGTTACCCCATCCTGTAAAAATATTTAAACCACAAAAAACTTCTTCAACAAACGTGGACAAGTCAATTAAGGAAAATAAAACACAGCCATCCAAGACAGGGGAAGGTCCTCTCGCAGGGAGGCGTATGATGCAACACAGAGAAAGCCGAAAGGAGTCAGTGTTACTGACTAACCTTCTTTCTTCTAGGAGAACTTCCAGATTTGGCACCTGGAATGTTCGGACATTGAACGAACAAGGGAAGGCGGCACAAGTAGCAGCAGAAATGTGGGAATATAAAATCCAGGTTCTGGGAATGTGTGAAACAAAGTGGAAGGGGGTAGACAAGAAGAAACTCATCACAGGTGAATTGGTGCTGTCCTCGGGACATGAAGAATGGAATGACAAGGTTTACTAACGTGGAACTGATGACTAAGAACCAAGAAGCACATGGAGAAGAGAGTTGGAAACCGAGGTGAAAATGATGAGGAGAACATGGAAAGAACTTGAGATGATGGCACGTGACAGGAGGACTTGGCATGTGTTTGTTGAAGGCCTATGCTCCTGTGGGACTGGAGGGTTATGAATGAATGTCACAAATGACATAGGCGGTGGGTGCCGTTCGGAAGGTCCTGGTTCGATCCCGGTAAGCCTATCACTTCTGTTGTTTTTCTGTTGTCTGGTCTTCTACTTCTTTATTTTCCCACTGAGTGCCTGATCATACCTTTGTGTGTTGTTTGTTTATTTAAGAAGAATTTATGCAGTTAGGACTGTACAGTCAACATATTACAACGCAAGTTGTTTTATATTCTATTCCTTATCATGCGAGCGAGCATTCATTTTTAATTGTAACCGCTGTCTGTCGTCAGACTTATGTTTTAAGAACTGCTTATTTTCCTCAATTGCTTATTTTCTTCTGTTTAGTATCGGTGAACTTTATCTCGTGTAGCTGCACTTGTAATTCGTCGACACGTGTCCTTCCTTGTAACTTCCGCCAACACACACACCCCCAACACCCCCCACCCAAAAAAAAAACCAAAAAAAAAACAAAGAAAGCAATTAGGCATACTTTCTTACTGTTTCATTCTATTTAATCGATTATTTTCCAAAGAATAACTTTCTTCTTTCTCTATTTCCTGGGTTATTTTGATATAAGGAATTACTCACGTCCTTGGTCTGAGTATGTTTATTAACTAGTTCGTGGTTAATACTCTATAGATTTGTTAGTAGCGGCGTAATTTAAAAAAAAAAAACCCAAAAAATTGGAAATGAAATTCATAATTATTCCATCGACAACTGTGAAATGTCCCTTTCCCTTTATAAAAGCTGGACTTGTAGAGTGCGAGAATCAACGTGCTCGTTTGATCACTACACTTTCAATGTGGCTGTTACATTTTATCATCATCATCAGCTCCCATTTCCACAACGAAGGTCGGCTGCAATAGATCTCCAACGTCTTCGGTCTCTTGTCTTGATGTCACACTCTGATAGACTCTTCCCTGTCCATCTCTTGATGTTTTCTTCCCACTTATAGTGCTGTCTTCCTCTTGCACGTTTGCGTTCTACTCTGCCTTCTGTTATGGTCTTCTGCAAGGTGTTATGCCTTTTTATATGTGTCCTTCATTAACTCTCTTTTCATATATAGGTTTTCTAGGACCTCCTTATTTGTTTTCTTCTCTTTTCATGAGATGTGCCACTTTATTCTATAAAAGCAAGATTTATGTATGTGTTCATGTGTAGGTCAAATCTCGAAGCGCAGCGTGATCCTGTCTGAGCATGAGTGTTGTGCCTTCTGTCATGTAAAAGGGGTTGTGGTCTGTCACTGTCAAAAGTAAGTTCGCTGCCGTTAGTAGCTGACTGGTCGTTATTTTATGGCAACCCTAAACTTCCTGGTCACCGTTGGTCTAAATTATATTCTACATTATAAATTGTAAAAAAGACATTTATGGTCTTATATGTTAATGATAAACTTTTGTATGTTTACCTGGTCATAATTGAGTAAGTCCGTGGTCAAGAATCGTGCTTGTTTAAAAAAGAATTTTGCACATGTATGTATGCCTGTAATTCAGCCCCTCTCTCTTTTTCCCTTTGTCTATCTGTCTTCTCTCTCTTTCTCCTCTCTCTCTCCTTGTTTCTCTCCGGCCTTTTTTTAAAATCTCAGCCTCTGTCTGTTTCCGCCACTTTATTCAAAAGAAACCTCATTGTGCGTCTTCATAGATCTGGTCTTCCAAGACAGCGCATACCACTTGTCACTCTAAACCTCAGTGATGTATGGTAAATAAATTATAGTGTCTAGCGCATATTGAAGGCACATCAGTTCCAGCCGTTTATTTCGAATTCGCAATGAACTATGCTGTGTGAAATCCCAGCCATTTTCTCCAGCACAAAGATTTTCATAAAGTGGGGAACGGAAAAGAAGGGACAAAGAAAACTATGCGTGCTTATAATGAGAATTACGTGTTTTTTTGTTGTTGTTGTTGTACTTAATGGTTTTGATAAAATGGACTATAAGTTTTCGACCTTTCAGAATTGACATTAAAATAACTACGCTTGGCATGAAGTATTGTCTCAATGCATCTCTACGTGTATGCTCTTCTGTACGAGAGAAGGTCCCAGTCTGAGCTCATAACCATGACGTCACTATATAATCAGTTTGGAAGGTACACCCGACAGTGGAAAATTAATTCTTTGTCAAACGTATTATGTATTGCTTATAGTGACGTCACCACGAGGAGGTATTGTTGGGCCTTGTCCATTATTTATAAAAAGGGAAAATGGTATTGTTGTCAGTTTTACAGATGAGCAATACACAAGGAACACTGACGTTTCGGTATTACCCTTCGTCAGCAGGGTCACAAAATCGTAAATGAAATGACGAATTACTGAGTAATAGTAACTGGCCACACACTTTTATTCTAGGCAATAGAATGTAAGGAACATTACTTTTCTGCTCAGTGCATTTGGTAACAGTTATAACAGTGGATCTCTAAAACCAGTTGTTTGTCCCTCTTTCACTTGTTGCATATTTCGTTTTGTTATTGCTATTGTTGATCAGAATTGACATCACTGCACTCCGGGAAAACCCATAGGTGCCGAGTCTCCCTCAGCAAGTGTCGAAGGGTATGAATGCTAATTGTTCCTGTTGCGCGCTGATTGCATACACGCCGGTTGCATCCTCTCATACGTTCATCCCTGCTAGTCTTACGTTTGATGCCGAATTCCAGCAGTCTTAACCTTGATTATTCATCTATTGCAGCGTCATTCTCTAATAGGCGATCATTAATCGTCCTCAGTATCTATCCTTTATCCACATTCAATGCACCCACATTGGGTGCTCTCGAAGCTTTCTTTTATTTCCCCCATTAATACCTATCTTTTCATTTCAGACAAACAGGCGGTATGAGTTCTTCTGTCTGTTAACATATATATTGCTTTGCACAAACATTTGTGATGTTGTTCTGACACGCTTTATATTTAGCTGACACTTCTCACTGTAATAGGCTGAAAATAACCTCTCACTAAAAGAAAATGGGACGAAATAAGATTGAAATTATTAGGAGTATTAAGTTTGCTTTTACTGTCTATTTATAAGATTTCGTTCTTGACTTAACCCTATTACCATGTCGTCTTCTTAAAAGATATTTGCGAGCTTTGAGTATTAAAGCCCTGAGACGAATTACGATTCTGTTGTATAAGTTGAATATAGGAGAACCTATGACGTTGACAGGGGTCTAATGTGTTTGACGGTAACTGACAGTTACCATTAGTTATTTCATGGATCTATAAATTGAAAGTTTATTGTAAGAATTACAACAGTTAGAAAAGCCGACAGATTTAAAATGAATTTGTCTGTGTTTTAATAAGCATTTTCCGGATGTAAAACTGATCAGTATGCTTTAAATCTTGGGTTCCTGCGATTCATAGAGCTTTTTTTTTTTTTTTTTTTTTTTTTCAAAAGTTTAAGTCGTTGAACATTTTTTTCTGGTCTTTTGTTTATGTGTTTATTTTTATGAAATCCAGTGATACTTCGAAGAAGACAAGATACGTCGATACACCTATACAAAAATGTGCCTTCAGAGGAAGACGTACATAAAAGACATTGAGATATAGAAATACACATGTATGTATTCTTACTGTCTGTGCTTCTTTCTATCTATAATTCTTTCTTTCTGTCTTTTGTGTGTTTGTCTCTCTCTCTCTCTCTCTCTATCTCTCTCTCTCACACACACACACATTCGCTTTCTTCATTTAGTCAGAACCCTTAAGTTCCATTGCAAATGAATGCTTTTCCACTCAGTCAACCCTTAAAGAACTGTTTTTTCCTACCCAATTCTCTCAGATCTGTTTACATGATCGCTTGCCTTCGTTTTGTGCGCCTTGTACCTTTTATTAACAACGAGCAAGTGACTCAACAAAGCGTGACGGGAAATAACAATGTTGTGCCCATTCTGCTGCATGTCCTGATGAAGTTACTAAGATCTAGTGTAGTAATTTCATTTCTTTCCGTTTCATTTCAACTTCATTGTACCTTCATTGTAGTCAAACTTATCACCACGTATAAACGTATCAAACGTATCACTGCACAAAGAAACGATTGAAAGGCCTGCGTGCTCATTTAACGGGTGTTCAGTTTAGCTTTCACTGTGCAATACGCGTCTGTTCCATATTTTACCGAAGAGGTGATGGGATTTTTTTCATAGTTTTTTTTTTTTCAAGAAGACAATTAGTATATAGGGGAGTAGTATTTTAGAGGCGGTTGTCGTGTTTTAGTCTCCATTCGGTTGATATGACATATCCTTTGCAGCTGTATGGGTTTCAGGATATTGGTTTACAGTGATGGCATGTACTTTGCATTCAGTGGATGTGAAAAAAACAGCCAGTGAAATAGACAAGCAAAAATTGTTAGATGGAGAAGTTAGAGAACGAAAAACTGGAAAACATGAAAGAAATTGAGACAGGGTTAGTTTTCAAGGGTTGGAGGAGAATGGTAGCGCGAATAAGCATAGTTAATTGTTCTAGAAAAGTTATTTACTTTCAATTTCTATGTCTTCGTAAGTAAAATTGATAGGTTATTGAGAAAATAGTTTCACTTAACAGAGGTGGTCTTTTTATACTGTCGTCACCACTATTGCTTTCTGTTGCTCACACTTCGCTGTCACACACAAACACACACACACACACACAAACTTATGAATATTGACAGGGGTCCTACTGCATTATTTATTGTGAAATTCTCCAAGACAGTTAAAAAATGCCCATCAAAATACGAGGCGGTACCCAGCTGTTTTACTGGTCATACTTTTTCCATTTTATATTCACCTTCAGGAACATTATAGAGCAATGCTCAGAATGGCAGAGACAGCTATACATTAACTTTGTTGATTTTGAAATGGCTTTTCACAGCATACACAGGGACAGCCTATGGAAGGCTTATGGAATTACCAGCTGCATTGTTTCCGTCATAAAACCTCTGTGCTAGCTTTACATGTAGTGTTGGGCAGAGTAACCTAACTTTTGGGGTGAAGACAGGAGTACGACAGGGATGCCCCCTATCAACCACTTTATTTTTGACAGTCATAGACTGGGTGATGCGCCAGACAGAGAGCAGTCCAAGAGGAATAAGATGGACAACGTTTTATACACTGGACGATCTGGTATATGCAGATGACATTGCACTACTCGCACATTAACATCAACACTCAAAGAAACAACAGGTAGACTGAATAAGTAAAGCCAGCAGGTGGGTCTGAACATCAATCTAAACAAGACAGAGGTCATGACACTCAATATGGGCAATCCTGAGCCCATAACAACAAGGAAAAAAAGCTACAACAGACTCATTCCTATACCTAGGATGCATAGTAACACCAGACGGTGGAACAAGCAAAGACATCAACAACATAATGAATAGAGTGAGAACAGCCTTTGCTAGTCTCAACAACATCTGGAAGTCAGTACAGAACAAACACCAAATTAATATTATATGAGAGCTGTGTACATTCTGTGCTCTTCTATGGTGCGGAGTGCTGGACAGTAACGGAGAAGGAAATACTGAAATTGCCCTCTTTCCACACAGTCTGCCTCAGGAAAATTCTCCGAATCTTTTGGCCGAACACCATCACCAACCAAGAACTGCTTACTCGGAGCAACCAAGATAGCATGCACATCATCATAGCTGGCAGACGCTGGAATTAGGTTGGCCACGTCCTCAGAAGAGACCCTGATGCCATCACAAGAACAGCTATGCTATGGACCCCTGAAGGAAAGCGAAAGATAGGCCGACCAAAAACAACTTGACGGAGAACTGGAGGCCGAGATGCACAGAATGAACCAGAGCTGAGCACTGCACGAAGGATAGCCGCCGACCGAGAAAAGTGGAAGCAGTTTGTTGCTGCCCTACAAGGCACCGCAAGGCGTGATGGCCACTGACTGCTTTGACAGTCGGCGGCTAAGGATCATTGAAAAAGAGGACTTTATCCAGTTCACTAATTTTAATTTACCCAGCATAGAATGATGGAGTACCAGAAATACAACGCAGTGGACATGAATAGTCCTTCAACGTTCAAAGTAGGGGTACCCATAACGCGATGGAACCATATCGTCTATGTGCAATAAAATACCAGTCTGCCAGTGTAGGTATCTGAATGTATACGTCTCTGTGTGTGTATACCTGCAGTTATGCATGTTTGTATGCATTACACAAAATATGTATGTCATATCACTGCTCACGTGATAGATAATCACACATGTCCAAAGGAACTAATGCTATCGGTATCGAAGAAACCGCACTGCTAAGTGTAATAGCCTTATGCTGCTCAGGAGCAAGAAAATGCAGTGAACTTTCTCTTACAATATACACTGATGTCTTAATGGACGCACAAGTAGCAAAGGCTCGAAATGGGGCCTGATTATCGTAGTAAGTTCTCATTCACAATCATTCTACGGCTGTACGGAACGGTTTCGCTCTCTCACAGCGTTATGTAAAATTGTTTCAGTAATACGTCGTCGACGCGTACATAAAAACGTAAAATTGTTTCAGTAATACGTCGTCGACGCGTACATAAAAATGGAAAATTGTTTCAGTAATACGTAGTCGACGCGTACATAAAAATGGAGAATTGTTTCAGTAATACGTCGTCATCGCATACATAAAAATGGAAAATTGTTTCAGTAATATGTCATCGACGGACTAAGGAGGGTTGGGCATGCGGCTGGTTACCCCATCCCGTAAAAAAACGTTTTACCACAAAAACTTCAACAAACATGGAAATACAGAATATAAATCAACGCAGCCGCCCAAGACAGAAGAAGGTCCTCTGGAAAGGAGACGCATGAAGCAAGCCAGAGAAAGCCGAAAGGAGTCTGTGTTGCCGAGTAACCTTTTTTCGTCTAGGAAAATCTCCAGGATTGGCACCTGGAATGTTTGCACTCTATGTGAACAAAGGAAAACTGCACAGGTAGCGGCAGAAATGACAAATTACAGGATTGATATCCTGGGTCTCTGCGAGACACGGTGGAAGTGCATGGAGATGAGGAGATTGATCACAGGAGAAATGGTGTTGTCCTCAGGACATGAGGAGGAAAGAGCCCACCAAAGTGAAGGGGTGGCTCTAATGCTGTCTAGGGAAGCACTGAAGGCACTTATAGAATGGGAAGCAGTAGGACCCCGAATTATAACAGCAAGGTTTAAATCAGCCAAAAAGAAAGTAAATACTTGTATAAACATCATCCAATGTTCTGCACCAACAAATGATAAAGAAGAATCTGAGAAAGAAGACCTTTACACCAGATTACAAAATGTCTTGGACAAAAAGGAAAGAAAGGACATCACAATTTTGAAGGGGGACCTAAACGCGAAAATAGGTACAGGAGAAATGGTGTTGTCCTCAGGACATGAGGAGGAAAGAGCCCACCAAAGTGAAGGGGTGGCTCTAATGCTGTCTAGGGAAGATTTGAAGAAATCATGGGAAATCATGGATAAGATATGATGAACGAGAATGGGGAACTATTAGCTAACTTCTGTGCTTCAAATCAACTAGCTATTGTAGCGAAAGGTTTTTTCTGGTGTGATGATAGTGGTAGAGATGAAGTAGAATTTCTCTCCAGAAAGTATGAAGTCCCAGTGCCTGAGAAGTACACTGGTATCACAATTGAGTTACGGCTGTGAATACTCTGAGCTGGACAATAGATTTAGGCTTCAGAAGTGTACTGTGCCACTTTCGCTATAGTAACCCTATGTGATAATGTAATTAAATTAGAAAAAGTAACTCAAAATTTAACAGTTAAAAATTTGCCAAGTCAAATGAGTACAATTTCATAATTTATTATGTACATCTATCTAGCCTTGTAATAAGAAATGGGTGTTGGAAGATGGTAAATAGTATGATTATTTATATTTACAAATTAAAATAAATAATAGTAAAAAATCTTGGATGTATCTTCCAATGAAATTACAAAAGTCTGTCACAGTATATTTTTGATATATCTTGCGATCTAGTCTCTAGCTGTTATCATCATCGACATTCGCTTTAGAAACTGCTCACAGTGTTTGTAGTATCGATTACAGAAAAAGTCATCTTGCATTATGCCACGTCTGTTCGAGGTTCCTGAGACACACATTAGACTGTCCTTCAGCCCGCCCTATAACTACGGGGGACTAAGGTGTTGAAGATTGTTTGACCACTAGGCTCTAGTTAGCAGGATCAAAGGTCCTCAAGTCTTTAGTTAAACTCGATCATAAGCTCGATCAGGAACGATCATAAAACCCTCTTAGGATTAATAAGCGCACGGCGAGGCTGTATTTGTTGAAGTTTATCTGCCCTGCATGCAGTATGAAAAAAACTTTTCTAGCAGATACTGTCTTCCAGTTTCTCACTCTGGTTTCTGGATTTGGTGTGTGTGATTTTAAACGCGCCGCTGTGTCCTTATATTTGTGCGACTCTCCCGTACGAGAAAGCACCGTCTGAAGTTCGATAAGATTTCGTTTAATCTCTTGGTTTGAGGCGATCTGTGCTTTTTCTGTACTTGTTTTTTCTTCTTGTCACTACACACCTATATCTTTCCTTCCTTCCTATGTATCCTTTCATTTTCCCAATATGAAGCGTTCATTCTATCCATGTTTTATCGAAATCCGTGGACGAATGTATTATTAATAAATTTTCAAAGATCATGAGCTAACTATTAGCAGATGTGATGACTATGAAAAATATCAATTATTTTAAAAACTATTTATATTTGAATAGTATCCTTTTGGATATCATTCATACTCTATCCCCTTTGGTGAATTATTATTATTTAAATGTCGTTCAACCAGGCTTGCTCTTGTAGCTTTAGATTTTCTTTCCAGCTAATGCAAGCTTTTAAGGGCGGCCATGTTTCATATATTCGCTATCCCTACCTTCTTCAATGCTGGTCGGCTAGACGAAGCGCAAATTTTTCAGCCACTTTCAAACTTCAAAGCAATACCCACCGCGTTGACATCTCTCTCTCTCTGTGTGTGTGTGTGTGTGTGTGTGTGTGTGGCGTTACACATTTTTTCACAAACAAAGCAAGTGGTACCAAATCTCGCTACAGAGCCCTCTTCTTTAAAACAGTGCTTGCACGGTTAACTTTTTGGTAACACATGCTGCAGTTTCTCCTTACTTTTCTGTCTCTCTCTATCTCCTTCGATCGGATGACGACTTTAAAAATCCGGTCCAAGATTGTCCCGTCCTGGAATGTATCTCACATTGAACGAATATGGAGATAAAAGTAAACTCCACCTTAAAAGTCGTGAATTAATTTTTTTAGACACCGCCAAAAACATCAAAGGCTGGTGATTGCTTTCAACAATGAAGTGTTTCCCGTAAAGAAAAGGGGCGAATTTGTTGATCGACCAGACCAAAACGAGGCATTCACGTTCGACTGTAGAATAATTTCTTTCAGCTGTATTTAACTTTCTACTGGCAAAAGCTACTGGTAGTAGCATATGTGGCGGTGTGTCTGCCCGCTGTAGTAATGTTGCTCCGATGCCCTAATTGCTAGCATCCGTTCTTAGTACGAATTCTTGTGTGAGATCGGGAAGGGCAAGGATAGGTTCATTTGTCAGCTTATTTTTCAATTCCGTATAAGCCTTTTCACACTCTGCGGTCTATTGTATTTTATCTGGCTGTCCTTTCTTGGTTGTCGGTTAATGGCGCGCACAATGAGTTAAAATGGGGTATATATTTCTGATAAAACCCGCATAATGATACAAAAGATCTTACATCCTTCTTAGTTTGTGGTCTTGGTGCTTGTCACGTGACCGATAATCTATTTTACCATCTTGTCCATAATTTGATTACTTTTTAAATGTCCTGGTTTTCCTCGTCATTTTGTATTTTCTTTTTCTTTCATTTTCTACCTTCGTGGCCAAACTTTTTCACCTTCTCAAACTCCACCCGAGGTTTGGTTACGTTCCGGCCTCTAGCGGTCAGCGAACGATAATATTATCTAAGCCGCACCTGGTCTGACCAGGGGAATATCTCTTACGTTTAAAGCCTTTGATCACGAGCGAAAGGGTCCCTGTGTTTGGCTTCCAGAACGCTGCTTCGGATCATAATATTATGCATCCTGGAAACAGGGGGAGACAAAACCGCGGTCAGTCTTTGGGTTTTCGCCCCTTAGACAAGATAGAGCATAATGTTATGCATTTCTCTACCTGGGGAACTTTCGCACGATTTCTGTTGTCTTACTCTAGATTACGTCTTTCGCCGAACTTCTGTAGAAATATGCAGGCCAGGTGTCCGGGGGGAGCGTCCTTTGTGATCTATAAGAGTAGACTGGTTTTAATAGACAAAGACATTCGTAAATTTTCCTGGCCCGTAGATGACCATCATGAGATAAGGCAAACTTTAACACAGTACTAGAATGTGTTTGCCTATGTTCTAGTCATTTTCGGGGTGAGTTGACATATCTTATAATTATAATATTAGATTCATGTTAGCTTTTATATATATCTGTTAGGGAAGTGAATTTATTTCTGAGGACTTCTCCTAGTAATTTATTCAGTGATAAGGTAGCGCTGTCTACGGCCTATTAAGTGGTGCTTAAACTGTTACGGTTTATCATGGGTTAAATGTTAAACTTACAATAACAGATATTAGGCGTAGAATCAGTCCACGAATGCTTACCATTGGGTTAAGAGTCAGCAAAAATTAACTGTCATTTCTGTAAGATAATGTCAGGTGTGGATTGTTCACTTTAAAACTGAATAGTGAGATGCAGGTAATAACTCTGGATTATAGGAGATAGTCACTTATTCCTTTTGATAGATATTTCCAGTGGCAAGGGAGGATCATTTTATGCTTACTTGTGTGGCTAGGCACTAGTCTATAACTTTCACGGAAAGCAGTCACCAGGCATAGATATAATTATATCTTATGATCTAGCCACAACTGTATTATTATAGCAAGAACATTGCATTTTCTTTGTACTCATTTTGTGGAATGCTAATATATTTTCCAAAGGGGACATACGATTTATTTGTGTAATGTCAAATGCTGTAATCTGTTTATGTAAATTCATTTAATGTTGTAAGATGAATAAGCATATTCTTTTAACTGTAACTACAGGTTAGGTTTCCTGTATGTTGAGATTGGGAGAAGAGGAGGAGATTTTGCTGTCAGAACATTTAATGACAGTTACATGGGTGTACAAAAGATATTAAGCCTATGCGGGCGCGTGTTGATAATTGATATTTTTAAGGAACAGGAGACATGGTTAAAGACAGCCCTAAACTATCATAGCAATAACTACAATAAATTTAATCCCATAGTGGAGCGAAACTTTCTGTATAAAGTTAGTGTGATTTATTATTTGCTTGAAGTAAAAGGGTGTCTCTTTTTGGGTCTCAGTTTCAGGGAGACCGAATCGCTAGAGCAGATTCCAGTCAGGCGAAGAACGAAATATTCTCTTCGATCTAGAGGGTTTCTGAATACCGCTAGCGTCACGAATCGTCAACCCCGTTCCTGAATCAAAACCCCTTTTTGTCAACGCCAAGTTAAGCTCACGCAGTGCAACGGAGCCAACGCAAAATCTGGAATCGCCAAACGCAGTAGTAGTTCTCTACTCGCCTATTGGATTACCAGCCAGAGCATTGCGGCTTCCAGAATATCAAACCCGCCCAGCATGCCTATAGCAGAATTCCATATCACCCGCCTTTTTTGTGCCTAAACGGGGCACTCAGCAAACCACAGCCAAACCAGTTTAAACAGGATTTACAGCCAAGCGGAGCCTTGCGCCGGATAAGCGCGCCTGGGACTTTTTTTGTCCTCAAGTGACTTCTTCTGGTGTATTTTCTGGATACTTAAAACCTCGCACGTATGAGCAGCCATCTATGGACAGGCTGTCGTTCAGTTTGTTTATTCGATCAGCAGGAGATAAATAGAGTCTTCCAGACCACCTCGCGCAATTAGGGAGGAATCACCAATGATAGCGCCTATACAGTGATTTTATTCAGGTTAATTCCATCACCCATGGAGGATATGTACGAAAAAACCACTTACTGGAGCTATTTCATATGGTCCCGAAAGCGGACGGACTGACACTCAGTTATTTCATCTCTCTGTGTTCTACAGGTTTTATGAATGGTGGTGTGTGTGTGTGGTTGTTGGTGTATTTTGCATATTTTGGTTATTGATGATTATTGATGTAATTTTATGTTGTTGTGATGATATGCATTAATTCCATGCTTTTTCTTCTTTAATAAAGTTTACACCTTTATTAATACGCTGTTCATGACCTTTCCATCCATATTTGTATTTTTAGCTCTTTACTAGAATCTCTATGTATGATAAGAGAAAAGAGTGAGAGCAGGAGATGCTTAGACAGACATAAGTGAGTTGAGGCTTGGAGAGAGAGATCATTTGAATAAATCTTCTTCCAGGTTGTCTCAAGTCCATCTCCTATTTACACCTTATCTAAAGTGTAATCTATAACTCTGTCAGTCCACTATCCCTTGTCGATTTCACTACTGTTGTCCAACTCGACAAATACTCTACACTCAAACTCAACCACGACAGTGCTTTTCTCATTTTCTCTACATTCTTTGGGTCAGGAGACATTTGCCCTGTAGAGATAGTGTGACCTAAAAATTCCAATTTCTCACATCCAATATGACACTTAGTTGGACGTGCTGTCAATCCCGTTTCCCTCAGTCTATCTAACAATATGGAGAGCGCTACTATGTTTAGAACAGTATATATCTATAGACAACTGTACAGTGTGGGATATCTAAGAAATCAGGAAATAAGAGTAAAGTTGTCTATCACAGTATCCAACAAATGCCAAGTACTCCAACAGCTGGAAGATGAAGCAGATACGGAAGACCACTGGCAGTAAGTAAAAAATATATGGAACGAGACATGTGAAGAAATGCTGATAAAAAGAAAACATCAGCACAAAGCATGGATAACAACAGAGACCATTAGCAAGATAGAAGACAGGAAAAACAAGAAAGCAGATTTAAACACAAGCAAAACCAGAAACTCCAAAGCCAAGGCTCATGAAGTGTACATAGAAGCAAACAAAGAAGTAAGAAGAAACATCAAAAGGAAGTATATTGAAGAGTTGGCAAGGGAAGCAGAGGAAGCTGCAGCCAAAGGAAATATGAGGGACCTGTACAACAACACAAAGAAGCTAACAGGGAGATATAAGCAAGCAAATGGCCTCATAAAAGATAAGAATGGAAAATTGCTTAGTAATATACAAGAACAAATGAAGAGATGGACAGAACATTTTGAGGAACTTCTCAATAGACCAGCTCCAACTAATCCCCCAGACATCCAGCCAGCAGAAGAGGATCTACAAATTAGCTGTGAACGACCAAGTTGAGAAGAAATAAAGAAAGCCATAAAGCTTCTGAAAGATGGAAAAGCAATTGGTCCAGATGGCATTCCAGCAGAGGCCATCAAAACAGATATTGATACCTCTACAGAGATATTATACAAACTACTTGGCAAAGTCTGGGAGAGAGAGGAAATACCAGCAGAATGGAAGGAAGGTTATCTGGTCAAGTTGCCTAAGAATGGAAATTTACAAGAGTGCAAAAATTATAGAGGAATAATGTTACTATCAGTGCCAGGAAAAGTATTAAACAGAATCATCCTTGAGAGATTAGAAGAGTCCATAGACAAGCAACTGAGAGATGAACAAGCAGGTTTTCGACAAAACATATCCTGTACAGACCAGATAGCCACATTGAGAATAATAGTTGAACAAAGTCTGGAATGGAATTCACCGCTTTACATCGGATTCGTGGACTAAGAAAAGGCATTTGACAGTGTAGATAGAGAATCACTTTTGAAACTGATGAGTCATTATGGATTTCCCATGAAGATCATTAACTTAACAAGGAAGACATGACATGCAGAGTTCTACATGAAGGACAACATACAGAACCGTTTAGGATAAAAACGGGAGTGAGACAGGGATGCCCCTTGTCTCCATTTCTTTCCTTACTAGCAATAGATTGGGCTATGAAAACATGGACATCACACAACAGAAATGGAATCCAGTGCAATCTGACTAAACAGCTTGATGATCTGGATTTTGCAGATGACTTGGGTCTTCTGTCCCATAACCATAATCAGATGCAAGAGAAAATTAAAGTTCTCGATGAGAGGTCACAACATGTGGGCCTGAAAATACACAGGGAAAAGACAAAGATTATGAGAATAAATGCAAGAAATGATATCAAGATTGAACATGAAGAAACACCACTAAAGGATGTAGAATCGTACACATATCTTGGTAGACAAAGTTGGAGGGACAGACAATGATATCAAAATAATAATACAAAAAGCAAGAGCCGCTTTCATTGCATTGGGAAACATGGAGGGCAAGAGAAATCAAGTCCAACACGAAAATAAGAATCTTCAACTCAAATGTCAACTCCGCCTAGGCCGGTCCCAAGCCCGACTGAAAAAGGAGGAGGGCGGCCTGCATGGAGGCCGTAAGGAGGCAGCCCCTGCACCATGCAAAGGCACAACAGGCCAATCACCTGTTTGCTTTAAACTTTTGATTATGAGAACTACAAGAGAGAAAGCCGGACTGATTCTAAAGGCGACGAACTGGAACGGACTACGGACTACGACTTATGGAACTTGGAACACAAGAAGTATCAATCGGAAAGAAGAGGAGCTGGTGAAAGAGATGAGGAAAGCAAAACTAGAAATCCTGGCTATAACGGAAACAAAGAAAAAAGGACAAGGAGTCATGGATCTCGATGGCAACACGCTGCTCTACAGTGGTATACCCACATCTGAAAGAGCTAAAGGGGGCGTGGGTTGCATTATGGGCAAAAACCACAAAGATAGTATCAAGGGATGGAACTTTGTCTTGGAGCGCATTATGGTTGTAAAACTAAAAGAAGGAGAAACCATAGTCAACCTGGTCATAATGTATGGGCCAAATGAGGATGAGAGAGCAGAGGTCAAGGAGGAATTCTTCGAGCTGCTTCAAAGGACAGTGGATGACTGCCTAGATGAAATTATCATGCTCGGAGATTTCAATGCCAGCGTTGGAAATGACCATGCTAGATGGGGTGGAGTTATCGGAAGATATGGAGAAGATACTCTCAATGACAATGGAAAGCGACTCCTTAGATTCTGCAGTGAGCAAAATCTGATCATTACAAACACAAAGTTCCCCCACAAGCTCATACATGCATACACTAGATGTGAACCAACAAAGAATGAGAAGTCAGTGATCGACTATGCCATTGTTGGGAGGAGCTCATTCAAATATGTCTGGGATGCTAGAGTCTGGAGGGGACCAGAGATTGGAAGTGATCACTACCTGCTTACAATCAAAAGAACAACTGAAAGAGTTGCCCAGCCTAGGAACTGCCCAACATCACGCAAGAAGCTAAGTAAACGAACGGGAGAAATGAGCATTAAGACCTACAAGCTGAGAGAGCCAGAAATTAAGACCAGATTATCAGGGGCTTATTTCTGCAGCGGTGAGCAACACAGAAGAACAACCTGATGACTTGGAAACCCTCTGGCTTAAATTCAAGGACATCATAAAGACAGCTGCTGCAGAAGCATGTGGTGAAGTCCGACTTGGGAACAAGAGAAAGAGGACACCTTGGTAGAGAGAGGAAATCAAAGAGAAAATAAGAGAGAAGAAAATAGCATGGAAACAATACTTAGGTGCTAAAAACACAACAGGACAAATGGAGAAATATAGAGAATATGTGATACTCAGAACAGAAGCAAAGAACAAGGTGCTAGCAGCAAATCAGAAGTCCTTTGAAGAATTTGGAGAAAAGCTAGAAAAAGATGCGCAAGAAAACCAGAAATTGTTCTATAAGACCCTAAAGAACATGAGGAAGGAAAAACAATGCCCTCTCAAATTTATAAAGGACAAGCAAGGTAAATTGCTTACTGCCCCGAAGGAAGTAATGGAAAGATGGAAAGAATATTTCTCAGAACTCCTGGATGGTGAGCGTGGTGAAGCATCAGAAATGATAACTAGCACAGAAGAGAAAACCAATGATGGAGAAGATTACATAAAGATGGAAGAACTGAAGGCAGCACTGGAGAAAATCAAGATGGGCAAAGCAGCAGGGCATGATGGTATAACACCAGAAATGATTAAGTACATGGGAGCATCAGGCGACCTATTACTCTTAAGGGTACTACAGGCAGCGTGGTGCAACAAGACCATACCAAAGGATTGGGAGATTGCCATCTGTAGCGAAAGGTTTTTCTAGTGTGATGATGGTGGTAGAGAAGAAGTCGAATTTCTCTCTAGAAAGTATGAAGTCCCAGTGCCAGAGAAGTACACTGGTATCACAATTGAGTTACGGCTGTGAATACACAAAGCTGGACAATAGATTTAGGCTTCAGAAGTATACTGCGCCACTTTCGCTATAGTAACCCTATGTGATAATATAATTAAATTAGAAAAAGTAACTCAAAATTTAACAGTTAAAAATTTAACGAGTCAAATGAGTACAATTTCATAATTTATTATGAACATCTATCTAGCCTTGTAATGAGAAATGTGTGTTGGAAGATGGTAAAATGTATGATTATTTATATTTACAAAGTAAAATGAATACGGAAAAAATCTTGGATGTATCTTCCAATGAAATTATAAAGTATGTCACAGTAGTTTTGGTATCTCTTGCTATCTAGTCTCCAGCTTTTCTCATCATTGACTGTCGCGTTTGAACGCTCACAGTGTTTGTAGGATTTGGTACATGTAAACTCAACTTGCATTACGTCACGTCTGTTCGAGGTTTCTGAGACACACTGGTAATCAAGAAGACTTTCCTTCAGCCCGCCCTATAACTACGGGGGACTAAGGTGTTGAAGATTGTTTGACCACTAGGCTCCAGTTAGCAGGATCAAAGGTCCTCAAGTCTTTAGTTGGTACTTGATCACGAACTCGATCATGAGCTCGATCAGGAACGATCATAAAACCTGGAACAAAAGGTAATAGGTGGCTATGGTGATCCAACAAGCTCACTGTTGCTTGTCATTTTCGACGGAGTTTCATATGTCAAGTTATTTGTCGTATTTTTCTCACCCTGGTCAAAGTTTAGTAACTGTGTCTTGGCTTTGCTGTGTCAGGTTGATTGGGGGTTGTCTCCCTTGTTTATGCATTCATTGTGTTTGACCGTTAGGGTCAAAGGTAAACAGTTCGGGCGTGTGCCCATGCGCAGGTTTTTTAAGCGCCAAGTTGAGTTACTTCCGTCAGGCCGGGATGTAAGCTGGCTTCTGAGGGACATGAGGTCCATTGTGTTTTCGGGGAAAAATCTTCGAAGTGACTGCGTTGGCAGGTCTCCCCAGTGATTCTCTGTGCGTCGGAATGACGACAGAGTTCCTTATTATGTTCTAAGGATTCGGTTCCAGGTAATACCGACTTTTTCCATTATTACGCTTTCGGTGGCAGAACATGTTAGAAGATTACCTAGTCTGTGAACTACAGCTCACCGGTCCTACATTTCAGAACTTATATTTGGGTGCTCAAGGTAGCCATCCAAGACTGTTAGTCTTTATATTATCCAGAAGTCCAGTGACGAAGATATATTGTGGGAACCGCAGATTGGCGGTATTTATGCCTACATAAGCATTACTGCAGGGTTGATGTTAACCTGCTTAGAAGGAGTACACAGATGACGTCATAACGAGGCCTGTGTTAAGGCTAATATAATACAGCCTGATAATGTGCAATTGGCGGGGAGTGCCAAGTTGTACCTGTATGTCAAAGTGATTAAGGTATCTGACGCGTTTAGTCAGAGATACCAGGGCGGCGCTACGAACTGTCATTATTGAAGAACATTGTATTGACCATGCACGAATATTCAAATGTTTACCAGCCTTTTGAATGCCTGATGTATACCTAACGATTTCCGGTCAGCATGACCTTGTTTACACTGATTGTTCCTGTTGATGCTATGTGTGTTATCGTCAATAAATGTTTTGAAACGTGCCTGCAGTGTCCAAGCATCCTTGACTACTGCATGTGAGTGTATGGATTGCAGTGTCTACATATATACGAGCCTAAACACATTCGCGCCTTCATTCGCACCCACACTCAGTTCATCATACGCCAGCACTACACACCTAACAACATGTATACTGTCTTGGGCCAGTGATCACCTCAACAAGAGAAAAAGACAGTTACACTCACCCACTACTGATTTTTATGAGGCGACCATGTCTTCAGTGTTTGTATATAAATGAGCGATTCATGGTAGTATGTTACAGAGATAGCATGATAAGATAGTGTCTACTGTGCAGAAGATAAAAAAATACATGAATAAATCACTTGTTATGATAGATGGGTAAGATATAACCTTTGCCTGTCACTTTTGGATGCCAAGTCACTTATATACTTGCTGGTATGTCGTAAGCTTCCAGGCAAGAACTAGCCGTGATATATTTGGCTAACCAATTAATTGTTATGCTTCCTGACCATGCCGGTGGAGGCTATCTCTGGTTAGCGTCACTGGCTTCCTGTATACCCTTTTTATTATGTCTGATACAATCAAATCGTAAACAAAATCTGAAATAAATTGATATTAGTCACACATATATCTTTAATAAACTTACATACCCTCTAGGATTAATAAGCGCACGGTGAAGCTGTGTTTGCTGAAGTATATCTGCCCTGCATGCAGCGTGAAAAAAAACGTTTCTTGCAGACACTGTCTTCCAGTCTCTCACTCTGGTGTCTGGATTATATGTGTGTGATTTTAAACGGGCCGCTCTGTCCTTATATTTGGGCGACTCTCCCGTACGAGAAAGCACCGCCTTGAGTTCGCTTGGATTTTTTTTAAATCTCTTGGTTTGAGGCGATATGTGCTACTTCTGTACTTGTTTTCTCTTCTTTTCACTACACACTTATATCTTTCCTTCATTCCTAGGTATCATTTCATTTTCCCAATAGGAAGCTTTCAGTCTGTCCAAGTTTTATCGAAATCCGTTGAGGTATGAATTTATAATAAATCTTTAAAGATCATGGGCTAACTATTAGCAGATGTGATGACTATAAAAAATATTAATTATTTTTAAAACTACTTACATTTGAATAATATCCTTTTGGAAATCACGCATACTCTATCTCCTTATATGAATTATTATACTTTTAGTAGCATTCCACCAAACTTGCGCTTCTAGCTTTAGATGTTCTTTCTTGCCAATGCAAATTTTAAGGTCGGCTATGTTTCATATATTCGCACCTTCCTGCACTTTCCCGATGCTGTACGGCTTAGGCGAAACACAAATATTTCCGTCAAACCTCAAAGCAAGACCCACCGAGCTGTTCCTTCACCCCTGTGTCGCGTTACACATGTTTTCACAAACAAAGCAAGTGGTACCAAATTTTGCCACAGCATCATAACACCAATTTTCAAAAAGGGTGACAATCGACAATGTGGAAACCATAGAGGCAAATCCCTTCTCAGTGTCCCTGGTAAAATCTACTCTAGAATCCTAGAGCAGAGACTCCGACGCCTAGCTGAGCCACAATTGGATGAGGTCCAGTGTGGATTCCGAACAAACCGAAGTACTCAAGACCTAATCTTCACACTCAGATAGCTGAGTGAAAAGGCCCTTGAGTATAAGAGTGAGATCTATCTTTGTTTTATAGATCTGGAAAAGGCGTTTGACAGGGTTCCCTGGAGCAAACTTTGGGACTGTTTGGCAAGGAAGAACATTCCAGCACCTCTGGTTCATGCTATACAGAGCTTCTACAAGTCTTGCATAAATTATGTGAGGACAGCAAACCCTAAGTCAGAAGAGGTCAGGACCACTACTGGTGTAAGACAAGGTGATATCCTGTCACCTTATCTTTTCATACTCCTCATGGACGATGTCATCAAGGCATGTAAGGAGAGAACAAGAAAGTATTCAGTGTGTCGTAATTTTTGATAAGATAGGTCTGAGATATTTATGGTCCTGTCCGAGCAGAGGTTATAGTGGTAACTATGTGAGAGTTAAGGTGTAAGAAATAGTTTTCTTTTTCACGAGGTGATAGTGTAAGAGGAAGAGCAGTCTCTGGATTGAGTAATTTCTCTACTCCAGCCAATCTTTACGACTATATTTAAATCAGACGCACTTTCTCTCCTTGTACAAAATACAAGTTACACTGCACCCACATACAATTCTGTGACAAATACGCACAAACGTGAAAACAAACTATGGATAACATATATATGGGCAGGGGTTGACCAACACTATAATTTAAGGTTTATTAAGTTTATTATCACTAGAAAATCACATCATCAAGCATATACATCAATAAATCATGGTTTACAGACAAAATGAAAATTAACCCAATAGGCCCTCCCCTCTTGTAAAGGAAAAAACAATGAAGATCCCAACAGAGGTAATTAACCCAAAAGATCAAAAGTTAACAATGAGGTAGGGAATAGTCAGGACGGGAAAAGAACAAGTCCCTAATTTAATCTATCCCGTGGATACTCAGATTAGTGAGAGAAAAAAAGAAGATTAGTATACTGATGGTAACAAAATAAAAAAATTTCTCTCTTTCTGTTCATTCACTTCACTCATACAGTGGCCACACTCATATTCGCCAACCAATAGTTGTCGCAGATATTCCATGGAAATAAACTCTAACAAGTACTAAGACTATACAGAGTCAGATTCTTTGCCAATTTCAGCCCCAGACTACCCAGGTTGCTGACTGCTAATTTCAGGTAGTCGCTGAAGTTGATGTGTTAATTATATTCCTGGATAATTCTATTATCACTGCAGTTAATTGGTTGGGATAAGTCTTCTATGTGGTGGTCACCGTCATAGGAATAAATATAGGTATATTGTTCCGGTGTTTTCTAGCCTCTGGTGGATAAGACCCTCTGTGACGTGATGAAAAAAAAATTAAATGATATTAATCATCGGCTGGTCTCTGAGGTAGTGGCCGAGTATGAACAGTGAGTTCTCTTGAGTGTAATCCCGTGAAAAAAACTACGGTCATCTGTCAGGTAAATAAGTATATAAATTCTGCCACAGCATGCTGATAATATTTATATGAAAAAGATTCTGGTAATGTCCCGTTCCAGTTATTATAATAATTATTGTTTGTTTTCTTGTTTGGCCTCTTTCATGAATGAAGAAGGTGAACCGCACAGGGTCACAACACGAAGATTCGACAACAATAATATCTGGATGCTTATAAGAACATAAGACCATAAGACCGCTAGATCGCAGGGTTATGATCAGCCTAGATTTAAGGAAGAAAGGCCAATATTTAACCATAATCAATATCATATCCTAACACGCGTTAAGGTAAGACCTCTTTAACCACTCGTTATTAAATTAGATTATAAAACACAAGTGTCTAGCTTATCTTATCGCTTTTAACACGAGATATAAACTCTAGTCATTTATAAAATTACACATAATGAATAGGAGTAAATTGTATTCCGTCAATTATCAATCGCCTAGCGTCTATTAATTAAGTAAAGCAGCTCTTACTGGGGAATAGCGAGTAATTAAATTTACGTTACAGCTGGAAAAATTTGCTATATATGTTATTTAATACGCTATTCAATTAACACAGAAAATCCCAATGAAATGTAATGAAAAACTTAACACACAAGATCACGAAAGATGCTAATATATACATATTTACCGTAACACAGAAGAATGAAACTATCTCCACGTATCTAAGTAATTCACTATGTAAAATGGCTCTGAGATAGCGAGCTAGATATTTTTCAAAAATTTCTGAAGCGACTGATACCTGAGTTTTGAGTAGATGGGCACATATACTGAAATAGCGCAATCTCGCTGGCGGATGACGAAATTCACGTCTTTGCCGATCAGCGAGGTTTCAGCGGGGATTTCTTCCCTGATAAAGGATTTCTCCGTTCGCTTTGTTACCCAGTGAATCGACATCAAAAGCTTCCAATCTCACGATCGTCGCTGTCTCTTAGGGAACTTCAAAAGCCAGGTTTTTAAACCTAACCCTCGTATTGGTAGTGTTTTTTATCACTGTCTATTTGAAAAAAAGTTAGTGCTTCATGCCTTACGCTTGGGGGTGGCATTAATTTTATATCGCGAGACGCGTGTTAGTGTTGCATACGTTCCTCCGTTCAGCCCTCTCTCTCTCTCTCTACCCTAAGTTCATCTGTCTTTTCATTACGCAGTGTATAAAATGAAATTAATGCTAGTATTAATCTAGGTCATTAATCAGCTTGCGTATCTCAAGGTTTTCTAAGAAATACAGTACACGTTTTATTGTTAGAAAGGCGTGTATGCTGCTATAGGCTTTACTATCAAACGTGAAAGCGTTACAATTTTCAGACGAAGTAGAAAAAAAAGGGGGGATCTCGAGTACAGTCATTGTGACAGCACTGTTCTTTACCATTCTTCTTTCCCTTTTATTGAATTTATGTGTTGGGCTTTACATTTACCTTTTAATTTATATATGTGGATTTAGAATGTTTCACCAATGGGGGAATCCCTGAAAGTGTGTGGATGATTTCAAGAGTGAATGAAGGTGTAATTAGCCTTACAGGCAGGTTCACTTCCACGTTTGAATACTGTAACATTGTGCTGTAACATGTAATGATGACTGCACATATGCCTCCGTGCATTTCTTAACTGGTAAGATGTCAATACTTTCTGTCTCATGCCAAGGAAGTCCACGATACAAGTAGCAACATTATCGAGACAGGATGGCTATAGTCAGAAAGCCTGAGCAGTTATGTCTGTTTCTTACATTCCCTTACAACCCTAGGTGGTCTAAGATTTTGAATTCGATGCGAGGCGCTCGGCAACCTGAAAACAGCCAAAACATAATAAAAACCGAGTTTTCAGAATGAAATTAACTGGATGATTTTCGAAAAAATATAATCTATTCGGAATTCGAAATTGCCATTAGATACATCTACGTAACTGAATTCCAAAAGCGAGGTTTACCTCATTTTTGAGTGAAGTTAGATTCATGTTTACAAATACGCTTAAAGGAGGTTGTAGATAACTATATATGTGGTCACCTTGCACGACGGAAGGTTCATGCTGTAGAAGCTTTCCATATGAATTGAACAGACTCAGCTGAAGAAAACGTGATAGGCGGAAATGAATATGCGGAATAAAATGTGTGGTGGTGGTGTGACGTTTTGGTCTTTTGATTAGAATCAAATCGACGACGCCTCTTGTGACGGGGCAGACCCTGATAATGATTGTTTTTGTGATGTTATTGCGATCATAACGTGTTTTACTAACTTGGATTATTTCCGGTATATTCGTATAGTTCAGATAAGAGTGCTGTTTAATCTTATTGTTAGAAGAAAGCACTGAAAGACAAACAGTGTTTTTTTTCACTCGTGCACTTTTCAATAGTGACAGCACTGAGGAGAGAAAAAAACCCAGAGAATTAAATGTCCTCAGAGCAACACCGCGCGTACCGTGTTAGCAGTTCAAAAGAGTTCTGATACAGTGACACAGGTGGTAGAATTGAGGAAAAAAGATCTGTCTCTGGAGTGATTAGGTAATCTCTTCCAGCCTATCCGTACGACTGTACTTTATTGCAAGACAGCTTTTATCTCCCTATCAAGAATAGATAAGTTAATCTACACACACACAGCTATGTGACAACCAGACACACAAACGTGAAAAACTAAGGATAAATGGGTATGGGTCTGACCAACACACAAAGGTAAGTTTCTTTGTAGTTTATTATCATTAAAACTCGACAACATCAAAATATCTAAAGGAAAATATCAAAGAGTCATTTACATGCATATGAAATAAAGTAGGAAAACGTGCACCCACCCCAAATGGAGAAAAGAACCCTAAAATTATTAACCCAAAGGTTGAAGGTTAGCACTCTGTTACAGAATGAACAGTATTGGTACTCTATGAGACCCAGTAAAATAAACAAACTTTTAGACAAATCAGATATATGGATAGTTTTCCCTCAAACAAGAAAATACTCGCACACTCTTGCAAACAGTGGCCACTCTCACACTCTTACCTAATTGCCTGGTATGGTAGGTCTGTAATATCCCTTGGTAATAGAATTACTCCATGAATACATTATTTAATTCACTTAATATTCTGTCACCCCAGTTGTCGCAGATCCAAATTGGCCCCAGTCCATCCCCCGAAATTAGTTCATGAGGTGAACGCCTAATATGGTTGCGTCTCCTATAAGTGTTATTACAAATAGTTAAAAAAACTGAGAGAGTTCTTGAGGTTCACTCTTTAGCGGGAAAAATACTTCCAGTATTGGGAAAACATCTGGTTGCTAGAACTTTGTTCATAGGCTGATGATGGTTCTTCTATCGGCCAACTTGTGGCTGGTAAAAATATATATCTCTCTGGGTTTTGTAAGTCCAGTTATTAAAAAAAAACAAATTTATTGTCCTCCAATACTCTCTGGCGTGTGCCCGTTTACAAATGAAATTGGTGACGCACAGCCAAGAAAAGGAGAGAAAAAAACAAATCTAAACAAGGAAAAAAGAAAAAGACCGCTGGCGCCCTTGTGATCAGGTCTGCGAAGAATACAAGAAACATTTATGTACAAAATATGCTAATTCTATATCTACACACACAGACGGGGACAAGACGATCTCTTCTCCACTCCGTCAGCCCTGATTAAATTTAAAAGGCACACGGTGTTTCCTTACTCCTACCCGTCAACAAATTCCGCTGGCAGCTGAGTTCAGACGGGTCTGAATTATGTTAACTCGCCCGCCCCTGCTCGCCGGCGTCAGCGTACAATGAAAATTATTATTTAATCTGTCCATACGCGCTGCCTAAACAATGATCTTCTGTCATTAAATAGCTATTAATTGTCGGCATCTGTTGGCTTTGCCGTATATGATTAAAATAATAGGCACTGTAACAAATATGCACAAATGAAATATAACGTTGTATCTATCTTTCACTATCAGTTTACTGTCTATACGGGTGGCGTGATTAATGCGTTTTAATAGAATATCTGGTATGAAATCGCTATGCGTTACTTTATTTCACTCGTTTTACTAGCGAGAAAAATCTAAGTGAAGAACAAATGTTAAAAGCTATCAATTCTTAAAACATTAGCACTATTATCCTTTTTACCAGAAAATTCAGAAATGAAAATTTCCACGAACACTAGAAAACCATATTCCAACAATAAAGACTGGTTCTAGGACTGCGCTAGACTATTCAAAATTCTAACTGACAACTGATGATGGAGTTAAGAAAACAACAGTCCTCGTATATATCATTAGGATTCTCTGATCTCTGAAAGCGTTAATTTCGCGTTCAGGTGTTACCCAGAATTCAGAAGCTAAGCGTATCAAGATAAAGGCCTTACGGTCGGTCTTCGTCGAGGTTTTCGACCGTCATCAAAAGACTTACTGTTCCCAAACGGGTTTCTCTGTAAGAATGCCCGCTTCTGAAGATCAAAGAGCCCAGGGGTTTCTAATTCCCCTGAGTACGAAACTTCAAAAGGGTCTGTGTTTTTGTCTCTCTCAAGCTGCTTGCCTGTCTGAGAAGTATTGTGATTGACAGATGAGCTTCGCGTGAGTGGACGAGGTAAACACAGCCTGATTTGCTTTCCTGTTATGACTGACAGGTTACGCAGTTTGTAAACATTGCGTTAGCTCGTGTTAAAACAAAGAGGCGGGACAAAATGGTACGTTGCAGAAATAGACAGTGGGTATTGATACATGGTTTAGCTAGCAAATCAGAGGGCAGCTATAAGGTTGAAAAAGGTTGTCGGATTACTGTAGACTCTTTTTCCATTACACGTCACAAGTGCCCTCATGTGGAACAAAGTAAGTGCATATGGTCGCCGCAAGTATCAGTACAGGAAAAACTCTATGGAGATTGTCACAAAAAGTTTTGTGCATGTACTTTTGCGCCATTCTCTCTCTCCCTCATCATCCTATTATTTGACATTTTATGCCCTTACAGTTTTCGCTCCCATACTTGTTTACGTTTCGTCCTGTGAGTCGTCGTAAGCTAATTAGACAGGTCAGCGGATAATACGTTTATCACTTTAGTTTTCTAGCCACCTTTGAAAGAGAGGATCTGTGTTGATGCAAGATGTGCACGATCGATGAAAAGAAAGCCATATTGTCTGCTTGAGAAATTCGTCTGGTGGATCTACGCAGACACATGTGATAATATGTAATCGCTTCCGCTGATCCATCTCTGTGTAATTATTTCAGATAACCTGTCAGGGGAAACAATATGGGCGGAAAGTATCAGCCAGGAAATAAGTTCACAGATTTGTTTGTGAGTATGCATAAAGATGCAATCGGAAGTATTACTGCCTTATTAGAAAGAGGTCACGAGTTGGAATGTTAAAATTTGATATTTTAAAACACGCGGGGGATATTATGATTTAACACCACGACCCATAAAGTTATAAAGTGCTTACCATTGGCTTGATTTGAGAGCCAGAATAGACTTTAACTGTTATTGGCAAGGTGGTCTAATAGTGCAATCTGGGACTTGACCTGAGAAATGGCAATATAATCTAGCGAAATCAGAGCCACAAATCAGACTGCATCGCAACGTCAAATTAGCAACTCACAGGAGCCAGAGAGACATCGGACTAAGAATTCCAAAATTATAAGTGACAGATCGAAGTATTTGGGCAACTTTGAAACTTAAAAGTAAACCCGAATTTTTAAATAGAAAGACTTGAAACTTAAAGGACCAGGACAGAGTATTTGGGCAACTTTGAAACTTAAAAGTAAACCCGTATTTTTAAATTCAAAGACTGGAGACCAAAGGAATCAGATCACCCGTCATAAGAGGAATACTAAAATTTCCCAGACCAAGTGATTCGAAAGCATCTAAGTTGGTGTGTCCATTCTAACTGTGCCAGGAGATTGTATATCTTATTTGGGGTCGTGAAACGAAGCTATTAGACTGTTCGTGGTACGAAGCTGCAAGACGAAAGTTCCTACGCCACTAGTACTTACTTACTTAGTCGTTTCTCTTCTACCTTGAGGTGTAGAGGTTTGTAAGAAAGAGCGCCATACTATTCTATCGGCTGTCTTCCTCCTGGCTTGGTTCCATTCTAGTCCTCGGTCCTTTAAAGATTGTCTAATGTTGTCCTCCCAGCGGACTTTGGGTCGTCCAGGAGGTTTGGATCCCTGGCTCTTAGTTTTCCATGCTTGCCATGGTAGCCGATCTTCTCCCATTCAGCAGACATGGCCAAATCATCTCAGTTGGGACTGTTCTACTTGGGTCTGCAGGTGTTGGGTTTTAGGCTTTGACGTATCGTTTGGTTGCGGACCATGTCTCTTCTTGTTACTTCAACCACCTTCCTCAGATACCTTATTTCTAAGTTTTGGATCTGGCTTTTGTGGGTTGTAGTCATTGCGCATGACTCTCATCCATACGTCAAGAATGGAACATAGGTGGAGCTAATGAGTGCACTATTTGTGAGTTAAAAGCAAGGAATAAACACTAACCGTCTACATTGGACGAGTTGTGTGAAGAAGTGCCCTTATCACAGAAGAATTGATGAAACCACGGCTGCAGGACTCACTTAACCAGCTAAGTTCTTGTAAAAGGAACCAGCAAAAGGACAATTATTTTTTAAAATCCTCACTTTTATAGACATTTAAAAATTCACCATCATTCCATCGCTATTTTAACCTGTTAAGACTAATTGATTATTAAGTTAGTTACATGTTATTTTAAAACAAAATAATCATAGTTGATTCAGTTGTTATAGGTATAAAAACGAACGTATGAGCCAGACTCTTTAATATATATACACATCTAGACATATATTTACATCTATAGAGCAAATACTTATAAAAGAATTTCGCTGGATTTACATCAGCTGGAGGCTTGAACGAGCTAAAACCAAAAAGGCGACGGATCAGATACAACTTAATAGTGCTCTGCCCTATACAGCATTGTTCTTGACTTCTGAAAACATCTTGGGAAAACTCACTTGAGATAGAAGCGTCATTATCCTTCTATCTACAACTCTGCCTAGAGTAATCTTGCGCGAAGATAGACACTTTTGAAGACCCATATTAGATGCTCTTGACTGTTGGCCACTGGTGGACCACTACTGCAGAGCTAAGGGGAGGCAATCCGTGACAGAGATGTCAGTAACCGGAGGCTAACCACTGTTTATTTCAAGCATATTAAAGTTGAAGCATAAGAGTGCTGGAACAAGAAGTAATTTTTAATTAACACGTATGATTCAAGCTTGTAATCTCATAAACACTGACGCAATTGTCTTTTTTCGCTACATGACCTCTGACACGGACTTCACTGTCGCTGATCGATTTTATAACCTTGAACGATTCTTGTCCCCATTATTGCGATGTACACTAAGCGAAATATGTGTGTATAATTTAGTTTACTTATTTTTAGCACATATGCGTTTAGCTAGCAGATCTCAGTTTTTTTTTTCTTTTGTAAGAAAAGGATATTGCAAACTTGTAAGAGCTGCACAGTCGCACTGAACTGTCATTTTCATTGATCTGCGATTTACTTTGATGTTTCGTTCACCCTAAAATATAAATCGGCAGCCATGTATGGAAATCAAAATTATTTTGAACATGCGCAAGAACAAGAACACCCGTGTGTTACCGGGGCCCGAAAGGGGAGCAAAGAATAGTAACACTGTCCCCTACCAAGCATGTCGTAAAAAGCGACTAAGGAGGGTTGGGCATGGGGCCGGTTACACCATCCTGTAAAAAAATTTTAAACCACAAAAAACTTCAACAAATATGGACAAAGAGATGAGAAGAAGACGATGGCGATGGATAGGACACACACTGAGGAAACCTGTTGATAGCATTACAAGGCAGTCCTTGTTCTGGAACCCCCAGGGCAAGAGAGGCAGAGGAAGACCAAGAAGTACATGGAGAAGAGAGTTGGAAACAGAGGTGAAAATGATGAGGAGAACATGGAAAGAACTTGAGATGATGGCACGGGACAGGAGGACTTGGCATGTGTTTGTTGAAGGCCTATGCTCCTGTGGGAGTGGAGGGTTATGAATGAAAAAAAAAATGAAGAACAAAAAACTCATGTATACCAGGGCTTCTGAACGTTTTTGTGTGTGTGTGTGTGTTTGTGCCATAGACTCCTTCCGGTGAAGACTACTACCCCTTCTTAGAAAAAAAAAAAAACATTAACGTATAATTTAAAAGTTCATTTTTTAAATTTTAGGTTTTGTACACGGACCCTCCATTCATTGACTCCCAAGGGGTCAATGGACCACATTCTAAGAAGCCACGCACTAAATGTAGTGAGGTAGTTTACACCTTTTTAATAACATAGTTTACACTAAAAAAAAAGTTAGTTGCTTATCCTTTACAGGACGTGGCAATCAACCCCAGCTTTTATTGTCTGTTTGTGATTTTTCTAGGCAATTTTTTTAATTCAGTAGTTTGCCATTGCTTTCTGAACGGTACGGCGCTTATACCATTGTTAAAAATCCACACAAAGCGATCTGCTACCAAACCGCCAGCAGCAGGTTTCGAACCTGGTATATCTGGATTATGAAACTGCGTTCATATCCATTAGGCCACAGACGCCGACAGTTTACACTAGAGCAGGTAATTTAAATCTTTTTTTTTTTTTTTTAAAGTGTAGAGCTTTCTTGAAGTGCTACAAAATCCAACACATTGAAGGCTAAATGTTAAACTTGTAAGTAATCAAGTGAGAGCAAGGAAGAGGTCGTTCTACAAAACAAAAAAGGGACATGAGAGATCACAGAATGGAATCGTGTGGGTGTGTCAGCACAGGAAAAATGTTGCTGGACGGACAAAAGTTCCATTACTACATTAATAAACGAGAAGCGACGTTGCCAGCGGGTATGTAAAGATGATGATACCATAAATGTTTGTTCATTAAGCTTTTGCTGTAAGGCTGTGTGAATATTGGAATTCATATGCAACCATAAGTAGCATGGTACACGCCCTGAAGACATTTGTGTGATGCATAAACACACACATACACACAACCTCATGTAGCTCTGAAATGGCAAGGTTACTATCGGAATCATCGTTTCTTTTTTGTTTTTGTTGGTGCTAGCATTATGTCTTTTGCTTTGGTTGCCAATCTGGTTAATTCTTGCTATAAGGGTAGTTAGTTATAAGAAAAAGCACAAGCCCTAAGTTAGCAGGAACAGAATCAGTGAATTATTTTGTACAAGCTTGTTGTGAAACTATAGCATTGCCACATGGTTAGGAACGATTTTTAACATAGCACGTTTTGACTTTGGAAAAACTTATACATCTCTTGTCTTCACATGTTCGCCCCGCTACGTCACAATAACAATGAATTATTACATTGTTTTTACCATTGGTGGTGTAAAATATGTAAATAAATATTAGACAAACATAAAGGTATGTTTTCAGGCACTCGTAAGAAATAAAGAAGTAGAAAACTAGACAACAGAAAAACAACAGACATGAGTGGCTTACCCAGGACTCGAACCCAGGACCTTCCGTGCGACAACCCCGCCTAGCTATGCAAGCGAATCACACTATCCTCCCTGCCATGTAGGCATCACCAAAAAATGATGCTTCGATGACGGGTCATTAGTGCGACCCGCAACACATAACACCGGAAATTTTAGGTGTAAAATATGTCAGATCCTAGTAGTAGCTAGCGTTCACTTAATCTTCAGCTTCAAATGCATATTTAACTCTTTTTTCTGTGTGTGTTATTTTTGACTGTCGCCGTACTTCTGCTGCTTCAGTTGTGTTTTACATTGACCTACTGCATGCTTCACGCCCACCGATATACCTGTACTTTGCCCGTGAAAGGTGTTCCCTCCTGATCTTAGCAATGTGTTTATCTATTGTTTTTAAAACGTTAATACCAGAGACAAAGCCACAAGCTCCAGAGTTTTAACAGTTTTATATGAAGATAATGGGGCCAGTTTCAGTGTATACTTCTCTTAAATACATAAGTTCACGACTCATCAGAAAGAGGAAATCGTACACTTGCTGCTGGATCTGAGGGAAAAAAATGCCAATGCTGGAAGCGAAAAGAACTGCCAAGGAGCAAACATTTCAGTTGATAATAACGGACCTTAACATTCATCGCAAAGATGTTCTTATGTCATACTTATCTTCACGGCCCAGGTTTCGTTGGCATTTATCTTCATATTTATTGGAGCAGCAGTTTACATTTTCAAAAATAATTTTCAGAAGTTTATTTATTATTAAATAATCATGCAGTAATAATCTGCGTCAAAGATTGTGATGCAAAGGTCTTGCATGACCGAGAGAAGCGATTCATTAAGCTCTGGAGCTCCTGTTGACTGAGTAATGATTGGAACGTT